>CM053027.1:491454592-492177717 GCA_028564925.1 Lithobates sylvaticus | reverse complement strand
TGGTCACTATGGCAAACATGTGTGAGTGGGGTCATCTCCCCAGCCATACCCTTATTTAGGACCTTGAGGATGACCCCCTCACACATGTTGCGTTGCCCCGCCTCCATACCCATCATTTTCGCGACAACCACGGAGCCAAAGGTCTCCTCGTAGGTGGGTGTGGCATGTAGGGAGGCTGAAGCCTCTCTGATCATCCGGAGCGCTGACTCTCCCACCTCACCCCCCCTTCTCGCCCTTTTGTAGGGAAGGGGGAGGGGAGGGATTAGGGAGTCAGTCAGGCTCCGAGGCCTACCCCCCTCTTGGCTGCCACTACCCACCTCTTGGCTGCCACTAACCCCTTCCTCCTCCTGACTGCCACATTCCACAGCCTCCTCCTGGCTGAGGTCTTCCTGTGTATGAAAAAGGGACATAGTTTCAGTTATTTGTTCATCAAACACACACAATTTTCATCTAGTGACTGTTGCAAAAAGTTTACAAATAGAAAACCATACAATTCTCAGCCCAGCAGTTTATATTCTTGCCCCAAATGTCTCCAACACTACTGTCAGTTGATATGGCAACCACGTTAGGAACTAAGCAAATGGGGATCCTGAATTCAGTGAACATCATTCCTTTTTCACAAAAATGGTTCCCAAACTACTATACCTGGCACAAGCTGGGCTCCTCCACATCTTCCAGACTGGAAGGCCCAGGTTGCTCCTCGGAAGCCTCATCAGGGGTGGCCTGCGCGTAAGGAAGCGTGGAAGGAGGAGGTGAGAGTGGCTCCGTGACATCAGTCTGGTCTTTGAGAAAATGGAGACTGTCATAGTACCAGAGCTTGGGGGCATAGACCTCATCTGCTGCAGCTCTGGATTCTTGGGACTTCAGGACCTTCTTGCGCTCCCTGATATACGCACTCCTCAGGCTGCCAATTTTCTTTCTTAAATCACCAACAGTTGCCGTGGGGAACCTTGGCTTTACAAATTCCACAAGTTCCAGCAGGGCTGCGTACCTCATTGGTTTGATGCCGTAATGGGGGTGCTTGGCCTGCCATAAAAGGGGAATTTCCCTGTATTTCTCAATGAACAGGGGGAGAAAACTCACGTCGTTGAATCCCTGCATAATCTCTGCAAGACACAACACCACACAAAACACTATAAATTATGTCAGGCTTAACTCTCCTAATCTTCTCCATAAAGAAGCCTCAAGGTCTAATCAGTCTAGGCTAGTTATGTACCAACGTCAAATTGTACCTTCGTTATAGCGATCGTCTCGTGCGTGAGCTTTCTCTCCCCTCGTCTCACAGATCGTGGCTACAACACAGGCGTGTGACGTTTTATATACAGTGCGCATGCATGAAACTCCGCCCGCCCCTGACGATCTTTCTCGTCTATTCCCCACCCCTTCTCTTTACGGCGCAGTGGGGAGAGCACATGGCGGGGACACAGCAGTTGCGCCCTAAATATTGCAGCAACGAGGAGGAGGACGAGGAAAGGCCGGAGGCAGAAACGTCCCGATCCCGGAGCCTGAAATTCAAGGCCTCCAATATGTCATTTGGAGAAATGTTGGAGATGGTGGACATATTAAAGAGGAGCGACTATGATGGGAAGTATGGGCCTTACCTCAACCCCAATGTCCGCAAGGCCAAGATCATGTCTAAAGTTGTGAGGAGGCTGTACAATCATTTTGGGGTACAACGATCCAAGGAGCAACTGAGGAAACGCTGGTCAGACCTGAAACTGAGGGAGGCCGATCAGTACAGAAAGATCAAGCGAGTTCTTCAAAAAAGTAAGTAGTTGTGTTGTGTGTTTGATTTCTTGCTTGCATACTGCTCCATGTGTTTGTATTTTTACAAAGTTGTACATTCGAAAATGGCCACTTTCACGTTCGTCTGTGCATTCGATCGTACTCAACCTCGATCTTTCTGCCACTGTCATGTTCGTGTGTGTCCACTCGATCGTACTCAACCTCGATCGTTCGGCCACTTATAATACGAGGTTTGGTGAATTGTTTTGGGAAAGGAAGTTTGTTCTCTCTAGAAATGTCATCAAGAATGTCAAGCCAATTTATTCAATGTAAAGGAGAGGTCACCCAGTAGCTGTTTACCCATCTGGACTCTAGAGCACTAGTGCTGGGACACCCAAACCCACTTTTTATTAGGCTTTTCCACACATGTGCTCCAGTGGATACTAGAGGGGGGTCTCCATCAGACAAACTTCTACCAAAAAGCTACTAAGTTTAGCACCTTTAAAAAGTGACTCCATTCATGTTGTTGTCATTTGTAACTGGCCCAACAAAAATATTGTCCCTCACTTTCAAGCAATGTTTGACATTTCCTATTTCTGCCCTCAATAGATTGTGTTGCTAAATCTTCCTTTTGTACCTTCTCATAGAGGAGCGAAAACTCGTGACGTCAGAGGAAACCACCAAACCAACACCTCCCAAAGAAGGGGAAAGACCAAAAGCAGAGGAGGAGTAGGAGGAAGGAGAGATCAGAGAAATTGGAGAACTTGTCACCACAACAGGTGAGTGTGGGAGAACACAGGTACTGGTAAGGTAATCAATGTATGCCTGCCTCATTTCCAAGACATTTTTTTTTTTTGGTTGTTTTTAGGTGACGTGGATGTTGTTGAAGAAGAATCGCACTTTACCACAGAGAGTGCCCACATACTCATCGGGGAGATAATGGTCTGCAATAGAGATCTAGATGACATAAAGCAAAACATCAATGATGTTCAACAAAAATTGAAGAACATCATTGATGTTTTAGGAAAAATATGAAACCGCACCAAGTAATTAACACACATTTGTGGCTGCTTCTGAACACATTTGCAACTTAAGAACTGTGTGAAATTTGGAACATGCACACATTGTGTCCACATGTGCTAGCTCCCATCATGGTGGATGAATGACAACGTTTTTTTGGGGGTGCAACCACTTACGAACTACTAAAGTGGTTGTGGTGAAGGGGTTGCACCCCCAAAAAACGTCCATTCATCCAAATGATGGAAAATGGCACTTTTGAAGATTCTAGGCATGTGTTTTACCATCTAATGACCATTTTCCGACCCAAATTGTGTGCATGTTCTAAATTTCCAGTTTCCAGGGGTGACCCCCCATGTGATGAAGGCAAGATCAAACACACTTTGAACATATAGTCATGTCTGATCTTGTCTTCACTTTAGAAAGTTGATCTTTCCGAGTTCCTATGTTCTGTTTTGCTCCATGCCTGGGTTTACCAAATGCGGAATGTTTGTAAACAATGTTGTAAATAAACCAGATCTTGTCAGTTTTGGCAAGAAGTTTGTAAACGCACTTGTGAATGTGTTGCAAGTAAACTTTTTTAATTTTCTAAATGTGTGGCTTCCTTATTTAAAAACAAAAAAGCATTATGTATGTCAAATGTAAAGGATTTGGGGGGCAATGGGTGTGATTTACTAAAGGCAAGTCCACTTTGCAATGCAAATTTCTTTTCCAGGGCACTTTTGCACTGCACTTGTAGAGCATAGTGGATTTGACTTATGTAAATGACACCCACAGTGATTTGTTTGAAAACACGTAGCACACCATTTTTGTGAATACACACATTTCTGTCATGGTGAGGAAAAGGAGTATTTTGGGTGTCAGTTATGCACTACAAACCTTCTCTAGACCAAAGATTAGGTATCAAACACACAACATGAGAAGAATCTTTTTGGGGAAGAAGAGACTGTTACATCCTTTTGCCCAGAAAGTGCATTCCCACTGTCGAAGCTAAAGGGAAAAAATTTCAAGGTCAAATAAGCAATAATACGGAAATGACAAGAAATCCTAGGTTGGTTTAAAAAAGAGATTTATTAAAAAATGCCTCTCACACATCGTCAGGCAGAGCAATGGCCCCCCTACCCACAAAGTAGTCCATATATTGCTCGTGGATCGCGCGGGAATTTAGAGGGGGCAAGCCTGGACGTGCCGCTTGAAGGGCTGTGAGGTCAGCATTTGGAGGGACCTCCACATCTGGGCCAACGGGCACCACGTAGTTGCTGTTGTGTCATTTTAAAAAGTTGTGCAATATGCAACAGGCAAGAACTATGTGGTTCAGTTTGTATTCCATATAAAAAACAAAACTTAATAGCCTGCGCCAAATGGAATGATATTAAACAAACATAAATTGTGAAAATCGCATTACAATCACTATGCGATAAAATAATCACGTGATACAAACTACTGCTGCTGCTGCCTGGGAAGGTTAAATGAACCTTTAAGACTGGAATATAGGCAATTGAAGGCTGCGCTAGCAAATGTGACTCACCACTGTGAGTATAGATAAACCATACACAAAAAACAAAATTAGAGACTAAATTAGCAAATGTGACTCACCACTGTGAGTGTATGTGAAACAAATAGAAACATATATATTGATATAACAATCAAATTGTGCAACAATGGCTACAAAAATAGAATAGTGTCAAAGGTGACTTATTGTATTAATCAAAAATTAAATCATGGGTGATGGACAGAACTAATTAGACTATTAAAACGATTGAAGTCATAAATTGCAGGTGGTAATTTGGACGATGGTCCCCTTTTGAAACCCCACTCACCAAAACGAAATGACCCACGGCTTTGCAGTCCTAGGGTCTTAAAAAGTATTTTCAGGACGGTGAAGTGGATGATGTAAAAGATCCTATTGAAACTCGGGGTGGATCAGCAGGGACTCCAGATAAATATCAAAGCCGTGGAAAGGAAAGAAATAAAACAACATGTGTAGTATCGCCGAGATAGACCTGTGGAACACTGTACAATAGTAACTCACTATTGAGCAGACAGGGATCAGCGAGTTCCGGGTGCGCGCTTGGCGTGCGCTCCAAAACAGAACAGGAAGCAGCGTCACTGGCTTACTGACCGGAAATTGCGTCGCCGCGTTTCGCCCCTCCTCCAGGGCGTCATCAAGGACATCACCTCCGGCCAGAATTAGGGAGCTTAAATACCCCAGGCGGCTGACGCCTCCCAGTTAAACAGCCAATCAGAGATGGACTGAATTAAACTTTGCTTCCGGATTACATCATTTCCTCTAGTCTGTTGCTCATTGAAAACTTTATTAGCAAATGAACAACATGACGGAACATGATAAGCAAAATACAAAGTATAACAGAATAAAATATTTTTGTATATAAACAATAATTTCAGATACCATTAATAAAAGACAATTGATAAGGAAATGGTAAATAAAGACCAATAAAAATAAACTTAAAATAAAATATGAATAAGTGTGGTAGAAATAAAAATAAAAATAAAATAAATATAAATGAAAATAAAATAAAATAAAATGAAATAAAAAGAAATAAAATAAAAAATAAAAATAAATTTATGAAATGAAAATAAAAATAAAAATAAATATAAAAATAAAATTAAAAGAAAAATAAAATAAAAATAAAATAAAAGAAAAATAAAAATAAAATGAAGTAAAATAAAATAAAATAAAATAAAAATTAAAAAATAAAAAATATAAATAAAAATAAAAATGAAAATAAAATAAAAATAAGAAAAATAAATAAAAATGTGGAAAAATGTGTGTGAAAATGAAATCTAAATTGATAGTTTACCAATTAGACAAAAAACAATTCAAATCTAGATCAATATTGAGGCCATGCGGATGGAGAGTACCTAATCTATGGATCCATTGGGTTTCATTCCTGGATATCGCCTGTTTAAGATTAGAGCCCCTCCAATGGGGTTCTACCCTATCTATACCACAAAACCTCAGACCTCTAGGGTCATGGTTGTGGAAAAGTCTGAAATGGTTGGATAGACTATGTTGTTTGAAACCCTTTTTAATTCTATTTACGTGTTCCCTCAGTCTGATGCCTAATTTACGAGTGGTCCTACCCACGTACTGAAGGCCACACGGACAAGCCAGAAGGTAAGTAACATGGGTGGTCGCACAAGTGATACATTTTTTGATTTCGTAAGTTTTGCCTTGGGTCTGAGATGTAAATTGTGGGGTTTTTCTTATCCTATGTTTCGAGGTACGGCAAACCACGCATCTACCACAGCTGAAAAAGCCAGTTTGATCTAAAAAAGTATGTTGCTTCTTAGGGGGATTGACGACATATGTTGCTTCTTAGGGGGATTGACGACATTATGTGCTAGCTGAAGTCGACGTCATGAAGGCAGTACCATATTCTTTCTCAGAGGTCTTAGTGCCACTCAAAAGGGACTCTCTGCTTATATTTCGAATGTAATTTTTTTACAATTTTCCCGATCTTTGAGTAATAGTGGCCAATGGTATTATATTAGCCTCCAACAATTTGAGTTTTTTTTTCTTCAAACTATTTGTACTGTCTGGTGAAACCAGCCTATCTGTCATGCCATCATTAGGACCTATATCCCACCTAAGTCTTCTTGGGGTGATGTTTTCTTTAAGATATTTTTTACACAAATACACAAACATATATTATTCTTTCTCAGAGGTCTTAGTGCCACTCAAAAGTGAAAATTTCCATGGCTGCAAAGTGCACTCAAATTGTGAGAAGAAATATATAAAACAAAACTTAATAGCCTGCGCCAAATGGAATGATATTAAACAAACATAAATTGTGAAAATCGCATTACAATCACTATGCGATAAAATAATCACGTGATACAAACTACTGCTGCTGCTGCTGCCTGGAAAGGTTAAATGAACCTTGAAGACTGGAATATAGGCAATTGAAGGCTGCGCTAGCAAATGTGACTCACCACTGTGAGTATAGATAAACCATACACAAAAAACAAAATTAGAGACTAAATTAGCAAATATGACTCACCACTGTGAGTGTATGTGAAACAAATAGAAACATATATATTGATATAACAATCAAATTGTGCAACAATGGCTACAAAAAATAGAATAGTGTCAAAGGTGACTTATTGTATTAATCAAAAATTAAATCATGGGTGATGGACAGAACTACGCCCCCTCAGTTGCCAATCTCTTTATGAGTTGGTGGTCATTTGGACGATGGTCCCCTTTTGAAACCCCACTCACCTGATTTTATAACGTTAAAAAAACGAAATGACCCACGGCTATGCAGTCCTAGGGTCTTAAAAAGTATTTTTCTTAATTTTTTACAAAAGATAGGTACCAATCCATACGGAATTTCTTTCACGGAAGTTTCTGATCTGGAATCGGTCAATTTTCTAGATCTAGTTATCTTCAAAGACCACGGAAGACTTTCTACCCGGACTTTCTTTAAGGAAGTCGACCGAAATAGGTATATACCCCTAAGCAGTTGCCACCACCCTAGATGGCTAAGAGGCGTACCTAAAAGCCAATTATTAAGAATACGCAGAAACTGCAAAAACATTGAGGATTATGAAATCCAAAGTGACATCATCTGCAATAGGTTCAAAGAGAAAGGTTATAACCACGACGAATTGCTTAATATTAGAGATAACATTCGAAATATAAGCATAGAGTCCCTTTTGAGTGGCACTAAGACCTCAAAGAAAGAATATGGTACTGCCTTCATGACTGGTTTCACCAGACAGTACAAACAGTTTGAGAAAATTGTGAAGAACCATTGGCCACTATTACTCAAAGATCGGGAACTTGTAAAAATTCTCCCTCAGGTGCCCCAATTCATCTACACCAAACCACCCACGTTACGACTTCAGCTAGCACATAATGTCGTCAATCCTCCTAAGAAGCAACATACTTTTTTAGATCAAACTGGCTTTTTCAGCTGTGGTAGATGCGTGGTTTGCCGTACCTCGAAACATAGGATAAGAAAAACCACACAATTTACATTTCAGACCCAAGGCAAAACTTACGAAATCAAAAAATTTATCACTTGTGCGACCACCCATGTTACTTACCTTCTGGCTTGTCCGTGTGGCCTTCAGTACGTGGGTAGGACCACTCGCAAATTAGGCATCAGACTGAGGGAACACGTAAATAGAATTAAAAAGGGTTTCAAACAACATAGTCTATCCAACCATTTCAGACTTTTCCACAACCGTGACCCTAGAGGTCTGAGGTTTTGTGGTATAGATAGGGTAGAACCCCATTGGAGGGGCTCTAATCTTAAACAGGCGATATCCAGGAATGAAACCCAATGGATCCATAGATTAGGTACTCTCCATCCGCATGGCCTCAATATTGATCTAGATTTGAATTGTTTTTTGTCTAATTGGTAAACTATCAATTTTTATATTAATTTAGATCTCATTTTCACACACATTTTTTTATTTTTTTTTTTTTTTTTATTTTTTTATTTTTTAATTTTTAACTTTTTATTTTTATTTTATTTTATTTTATTTTTTCATTTTTTTTTATTTTATTTTTATTTTATTTTTATTTTAATTTTTATTTTTTATATTTTTATTTTTATTTTTCATTTTCTTTTCATAAATTTATTTTTATTTTTTTATTTTATTTCTTTTTATTTTTTTATTTTATTTTATTTTCATTTATATTTATTTTAATTTTTATTTTTATTTTTATTTTTATTTCTACCACACTTATTCATATTTTATTTTAAGTTTATTTTTATTGGTCTTTATTTACCATTTCCTTATCAATTGTCTTTTATTAATGGTATCTGAAATTACTGTTTATATACAAAAATATTTTATTCTGTTATACTTTGTATTTTGCTTATCATGTTCCGTCATGTTGTTCACTTGCTAATAAAGTTTTCAATGAGCAACTGACTAGAGGAAATGATGTAATCCGGAAGCAAAGTTTAATTCAGTCCATCTCTGATTGGCTGTTTAACTGGGAGGCGTCAGCCGCCCAGGGTATTTAAGCTCCCTAATTCTGGCCGGAAGTGATGTCCTTGATGACGCCCTGGAGGAGGGGTGAAACGCGTTGACGCAATTTCCGGTCAGTAAGCCAGTGACGCTGCTTCCTGTTCTGTTTTGGAGCGCACGCCAAGCGCGCACCCGGAACTCGCTGATCCCTGTCTGCTCAATAGTGAGTTACTATTGTACAGTGGAACACTGGTCTATCTCGGCGATACTACACATGTTGTTTTATTTCTTTCCTTTCCACGGCTTTGATATTTATCTGGAGTCCCTGCTGATCCACCCCGAGTTTCAATAGGATCTTTTACATCATCCACTTCACCGTCCTGAAAATACTTTTTAAGACCCTAGGACTGCAAAGCCGTGGGTCATTTCGTTTTGGTGAGTGGGGTTTCAAAAGGGGACCATCGTCCAAATGACCACCTGCAATTTATGACTTCAATCATTTTAATAGTCTAATTAGTTCTGTCCATCACCCATGATTTAATTTTTGATTAATACAATAAGTCACCTTTGACACTATTCTATTTTTGTAGCCATTGTTGCACAATTTGATTGTTATATCAATATATATGTTTCTATTTGTTTCACATACACTCACAGTGGTGAGTCACATTTGCTAATTTAGTCTCTAATTTTGTTTTTTGTGTATGGTTTATCTATACTCACAGTGGTGAGTCACATTTGCTAGCGCAGCCTTCAATTGCCCCTCCGCAGTTAGGAAAGTCCCAACGGCTGGCAAAGTGGGAGGCCACAGTCTGCCATTCCTGTGGCGTGGAAGGGAACTGTGGAGTGAAGCAATAAAAAAAAATTAGTCACTTTGCACATAAACATTGCAAGCAGATTAGACAATCAACATCTTGGAACAAGAGCATACTTTAACATTTTAGGCTGGAAAGTATTTGCACAGAAAAGTAGAGGGTCCCCTTCGCAGATTACTCACCCCCCATCAATACCCCCACTTCTGGTGGGCCATTGGCAATAACTAGGGTTTGGGGGGGGGGGGTTGGACAGGTAACCCTCTGCACTTCATTGATTGCCAAATGGCTCAATAATGTGTGCTAGTTTGGCCAGACCCTCTGTACTTAACACTATTGGCAGCCCACAGGAAAGATAAAATAACATTTCAACCCCCCCCCCCCCCCAAAAAAAAAAGGAAAGCACATTGTGACATTATGAAATTACCAAGCAAGCTAATAGGAGGGAAAGAACACAAAAAAAGAGGAAATGGAAAGTATGGAGGCAGCCCCTTGCACTACATGCTTTGCTGAATTCATCACTAAAGATGCCCACTATAAAGAGGTAGGTATATAGTGTGTATTGACCCTGTGAAAGCCAGCAGATAGAGGATTGGTACCATCTGACAGAGCAGTTGGGGGAGGGGGTTCCTAATGAGTTTGCCCCCCCCCCACAAAAAAATAAAAAATAAAAGGGGCTCTACATGAAGTAAAACACACAGCAAACATTTGTGCATATTTTAGGGGGTGTTTGGGGGAAAACAATACTATGCAGCAGACAAAATACATTTTGTGGGAATAGTAAAGTAGAAATGTTACCTTAATATAGTCCTCCTGCAGGACCTGGATGATGGCAGAACAGGTCTCTGGAATAATGATTCCCAGGGCCTGGGGAGACATACCTGAAGAGAACTTCAAATCCTGAAGGCTTCTCCCTGTCGCCAAGTACCTCAACGTAGCAACAAGCCTCTGCTCCGGAGTGATGGCTTGTCTCATGCAGGTATCCTGCCGGCTGATAAAAGGGGTCAGCAAAGCCAAAAGACGGTGAAAATCGGGGTCCGTCATCCGGAGAAAGTTCCTGAAATCATCAGGATTATTCTCCCGGATCTCACGAAGCAAAGGCATGTGCGAGAACTGATCACGCTGAAGCAACCAATTCTTGGTCCACATACTCCTCGTCACTCTGTTCATGGACGGGTCTTGGGTCAAAGCTAAAAGCCCGACACCAATTCCGCGTACAGCACGAACTCGCCGACGAGTACGTACGGAAAACATCGCTCACAAACGGTCGGCTGGTCAGAACGGACAAACAGAAAGCACCGATAAACAGCAAGGCCTGAAAGAACGAAATGAATAGCAGAAACGAGCAGACAATAAGCAGTGCAAATCAAAGCGTCCTATATCAAGATATAGGCCGCAATGACCAACAAATGCGAACTGACTACACGCACTAATAAACAGATACGCACGACAAGCATAAACTGAAGAGCAGTAACGATCTGAGTCAGAAAACTGAGAAGCGCGAATCGTAAGTCCCCAAACTTCCACTAACTCGCGATAAACACGGGATCAGCAGAAGGAGCCCAACGGGTGCCTGACGTGGTGCTGAACTTCCCTTTTCTAGTCTCGTGGAAGACGACTTACGTCACAACGTTCTTGCAGACCGGAAATTCCGACAACGTTGTCCGAGCGTGTGTACGCAACACCAACATCGGACAAAGTACGACGGACAGGATCCGACCGACCTGGTCCTCGGATAATCCGCGCGTGTGTATGGGGCTTTAGACGTGATTTACTCTTCCAAAGCAAATAGACTTTTGCACACTGGTACTGATTAGTATTCCAGTGTTTTTCCTCTCCCTCCCTAATGTGACCCTGATGTTGATGGAGAGGGGCAGGGGAGGGTCAAGATGGATGCTGTGCAGGCGATCAACACCCTTATCAACACTGATGACATCATTGGTTGTTAGGGCGCCAGTGGCTGGAAGGTTGAAATGGTGCACAATAAAAACCTGTGACTTTGTGTAACTAAAAGGCAGCCTTCCTCCACCTGCTAGCTTGTATACATTTTTGGGCTTGTTTTAAGGCATTTTGCCAAGGCACCCATGAAGAAAGCACAAGGCACCCTGGTTGAAAAAGGATGATCTAGCGGAGGGTAACTGTAATATCACGAGAAAGGTTATCAAACAGCGCTGTGGTAGTTCATTGAGAACTACAAGCTGACAGCCACAAAGGATGTTGGGGCTTGTAGTTCATTCACACACAGAGCTGTGTGAATGAATGATATGGATGTGTGCATAGCAGCACTGATTTCAAAAAGTGACAGCTAGTACAGGGAACTTCTCCCCATACTGCTGTCACGGGGGGGGGGGGGAAATCGCACAGCATTGGGAACATGTTACCTGTTCCATCCTAAAAATGGGTGGAACAGGTAACATGTTCCAAAGGTGAACTTATCCTTTAAGCGCTTGCCGACCGGGCCATGGCCGGATGACGGCTACAGCGTGGTCGGAAAACTCTGGGAGGGCATACTATGACATCCTCTCTGGGGCACGCACCCGGAAGTATCCGTGACTGCGGCCCTTTACCACGTGATCGCTCCATCAAATGACGGAGCGATCAGTTGTTAACAAGCAGGCGCATGCCCGGTTTAGCTCTTCCCCTCTCTGTATTTTTGGGGGGACCTGCAAACTGTTTTAACATTTTCTATTCCCGGCAATGTTTTTTTTTCATTCAGCTGTCAGAGCAAAGCACAGACAACTTGTTTTTTTTTTTCATCACCCCCTAGTGTTAACCCTTCCCTGTCAGTGACATTTTCAGCGTGTTCGAATGGCCCACGTGCAGAGCCCGCCAGGAGTCGGCGCAGTGCTGCGCTAATCACAGGAAGTGAGACATTGCCCCGATGTGCGGCTGCAGAGATCGTGCAATGTCTCACTGCCTGCGCTAATCACAGGCAGTGCCGACTTCCTGGCAGGGCTCTGCACGTGGGCCATTCGAACTGCCTGTGACTTTAAAAGTTTATTGAACACGCCTGAGCTCATCTTTGGCATTGTGGACCAAGTTGGTGTGTCCAAAGGGCGTTGGCCCTCAAGCTGCATACACACGGTCGGACTTTTGAGACAACCAACACGAACGTAGTGACGTTTCAACGTACTGACGACACTTCAAAAGAGGACGTTCGAATACTCCAGCGCCACCTTTGGTCAACTTCTATATTGTTGTCTGATCTTTTGCATTGGTTCTGAGCATGCGTGTTTGTACTGTGGACAAAAGTCAGTTGGTACTGCATACACACGTTCGGACTTTCGTCCTTCGGACTTTTGTTGGCAGAAAGTTGGTCCGTTCGCAACAGCCAACAAAAGTCCGATGCAACCTGGAAAAAGTTGGTCCGATGGAGCGTACACGGTCGGATGTTGGTCCAAACCACCTAATTTGCATGTTGGTTGTCAAAAGTCCGACCGTGTGTACGGGCCTTTACACTAACATTCACCCATATCTAAAGTAATGGTTAGTTGATAGACATTCACATATTAACCAAGTACTGCAGATTCAACCAGAACAGTTGATATCAATCCAGACATGGGTGGTTAGACCGTGCGTTTTGTATATATTGATTATTTGAATAAACTTCAGATAAAGAAGTAATTAAATATATATACTTTCTTTGCACAACGCACAGTCACGTGACTAATATTACGGATGAGGAAATTAATATGTATAAAGCAGTTCAGAAGCAGCATCAATTTCCAAGGAGCATATATCATTCAAAGTTCTCAGGCAGCATTAGGCTTTCTATATTTTCCATATGCAAATTCACCAAGCAAGGTAATCAAATGGCTTGAAGAGTTCTCATGCAAACTTCAAATTTTTCTGCTAGCAGCATCAGTCCTTTTTGCAGGCATTGTATTGCAGTTTAAAGCAAAGCAGCAGAGTAGCAGAGAGCAAAGCACAGACAATTAGCGCAAACTAACAGCGGTTAGTGGTATCTAATAAGAAAAGCGGCATTTCTTAATAGAATCAACTGAGCAAAATCCATCAGCGCACCTGGGATAGATGGTCTACAAGCAGGAGTGGGTAAGCAGCCTGGAGAGGCTGAAGCATACATATGCCTAAATACTATTTGCATCAGGCTATGATCAACTATCCATGTGAATCTGCATTCCCCCTGCTGAGCTTTGCCATCTCCCACCTAATGCTGCCACTTTGCTTTCACTGATAAATCAAGCTAATTGTCTGTGCTTTGCTCTCTGCTACTCTGCTGCTTTGCTTTAAACTGCAATACAATGCCTGCAAAAAGGACTGATGCTGCTAGCAGAAAAATTTGAAGTTTGCATGAGAACTCTTCAAGCCATTTGATTACCTTGCTTGGTGAATTTGCATATGGAAAATATAGAAAGCCTAATGCTGCCTGAGAGCTTTGCATGATATATGCTCCTTGGAAATTGATGCTGCTTCTGAACTGCTTTATACATATTAATTTCCTCATCCGTAATATTAGTCACGTGACTGTGCGTTGTGCAAAGAAAGTATATATATTTAATTACTTCTTTATCTGAAGTTTATTCAAATAATCAATATATACAAAACACACGGTCTAACCACCCATGTCTGGATTTATATCAACTGTTCTGGTTGAATCTGCAGTACTTGGTTAATATGCGAATGTCTATCAACTAACCATTACTTTAGATATGGGTGAATGTTAGTGTATGAATGCTGTGTGGTGTGGTAAATAACCCCCTGTTTTAACAGACAACGTTGTCAATTTTAAATTTTGGGAATTCCTTGGTGATCTTGATCTCTTGCTATAGGAAATGTGGTATTTTTTGTTTAATTAACTTTTTGTGTTCTTTGTATTAATAAATTGGTATATATAATCTAACAGCAGACCTCCCGCCGTCCTTCTTTGTTGGGGGGGGGGGGCTTCTCTCTTTTTTTGTCTCTTCAAAAAGTCCCTACCCGATGTTCTTTGCAAATGAAAATGACGCTGGGCAAGCTGCAAATGACGCTTAAATGTAAGGTTTTTTTTCCCCCTAAACTTCCCTCCTAAAACTTTTTTCCTTAAAATGCCCTCCTAAACTTGGGGTGCGTGTTATACGCCGATAAATACGGTAAGCTCCATTTAGTGGTAAAAATAAGTGTCAAATGCCAGACTCCGGTGGGTGTAACAAGATGTCCGCTTGCCACCTCACTGTATCCTTACTGTGGACGAGTGCGGGGTGTAGCAAGATGGTGGCGATAAACGTCACTTCTGTTTTAAAATCTGACATGTCGCCTAATCTGATGAAACACGGCATTCCAGAAATGTAACTGTTTTTTTGGTGGCGCTGTTATAGCCTTGGGGGTTATACGGAGTGCGATAATGTCGCTCTTCCATTAAATCGATGGGTTTAGTTTCGCTTTATGATTTACTGCTGTTCACTGGCTCTGGGCTTCAGCAAAATGGCAGCCTCCAGTAAGAAGAATCAGGAGCAATGCTGGAGGCAATTTACGGCATACACTAATTTTGGTAGCATAATTATTAATGTGGAATGTATGTTCCTTGCTAAAGAACATTATTTTATTATCAAGTTGTTATGGGTAAAGTTCCGCTATACCCGGGTATAGGTGCACATCCTACTATTCCTAGTCTTATACATACTACTCCATCCTCACCATCCCTAGTCTTATACATACTACTCCATCCTCACCATCCCTAGTCTTAAACGTATTACTTCATCCTCCCCATCCCTAGTCTTATACATACTACTCCATCCTCACCATCCCTAGTCTTATACATACTACTCCATCCTCCCCATCCCTAGTCTTATACATACTACTCCATCCTTACCATCCCTAGTCTTAAGGCCCGTACACACGATCAGACTTTTTGACAACCAACATGCAAATTAGCTGTTTTGGACCAACATCCGACCGTGTGTACGCTCCATCGGACCAACTTTTTCCAGGTTTCATCGGACTTTTGTTGGCTGTGCAAACGGACCAACTTTCTGCCAACAAAAGTCCGATGGACCAAAGTCCGACCGTGTGTACACAAAACCAACGGACTTTTGTACAAACCAATGCAGAACCAATGCAAAAGATCAGACAACAATACAGAAGTTGACCAAAAGTGGCGGTAAAGAGCAGAAAAACCAAGTGATTTGGTGAAAGTTGGCTGAAAAAGTCGTGCCGTGTGTATGCAATACCAACTTGGGGCCAACGCCCTTTGGACAAAAATCCACGGAAAAGTTGGTCCACGGTCCGATCGTGTGTATGAGGCTTTAGACATACTACTCCATCCTCACCATCCCTAGTCTTATACATACTACTCCATCCTCCCCATCCCTAGTCTTAGACATACTACTCCATCCTCACCACCCCTAGTCTTAAACATACTACTCCATCCTTACAATCCCTAGTCTTATACGTACTACTCCATCCTCACCATCCCTAGTCTTAGACGTACTACTCCATCCTCACCATCCCTAGTCTTAGACGTACTACTCCATCCTCACCATCCCTAGTCTTATACATACTACTCCAGCCTCACCATCCCTAGTCTTATACATACTACTCCATCCTCACCATCCCTAGTCTTATGCCGCGTACACATGGTCGGAATTTCCGATGGAAAAAGTCCGATGGGAGCTTTTCAATGGATTTTCCGACCGTGTCTTTTGTCTTCTGTCTGTTTCTGTCGGAATTTTTCTGACAGACTTTGGATTGAGAACCTGTTCTCAATTTTTCTGACGGAAAACCTTTCTATCGGATTTTCCGATCGTGTGTATGCAATTCCGACACGCAAAATTCTGACGCATGCTCGGAAACAATTCGACGCATGCTCGGAAGCATTAAACTTCCCTTTTATAGTGTTGTCGAACGTGTTTTATGCCGCTGTGTTACAGACCGTCGGAATTTGGTGTGACCGTGTGTAGGCAAGACAGTTTGAGCGAAATTCTGTCGGAATTCCGACGGGAAAACCATCAGAGCTTTTTCCGACGAGAATTCCGACGTGTGTACGCGGCATTAGACGTACTACTCCATCCTCACCATCCCTAGTCTTATACATACTACTCCATCCTCACCATCCCTAGTCTTAGACATACTACTCCATCCTCACCATCCCTAGTCTTAGACATACTACTCCATCCTCACCATCCCTAGTCTTAGACATACTACTCCATCCTCACCATCCCTAGTCTTAGACGTACTACTCCATCCTCACCATCCCTAGTCTTATACGTACTACTCCATCCTCACCATCCCTAGTCTTATACGTACTACTCCATCCTCACCATCCCTAGTCTTATACGTACTACTTCATCCTCACCATCCCTAGTCTTATACGTACTACTCCATCCTCACCATCCCTAGTCTTATACGTACTACTCCATCCTCACCATCCCTAGTCTTATACGTACTACTCCATCCTCACCATCCCTAGTCTTACACGTACTACTCCATCCTCACCATCCCTAGTCTTATACGTACTACTCCATCCTCACCATCCCTAGTCTTATACGTACTACTTCATCCTCACCATCCCTAGTCTTATACGTACTACTCCATCCTCACCATCCCTAGTCTTATACGTACTACTTCATCCTCACCATCCCTAGTCTTATACGTACTACTCCATCCTTACAATCCCTAGTCTTATAAATACTACTCCATCCTTACAATCCCTAGTCTTATAAATACTTATAAATACTACTCCATCCTTACAATCCCCAGCCTCGAGGCGATTCAGTTCGCAGTTGCAGCGCTATACAATTCATTCATTCATTCAGTCCTATACATACTACTCCATCCTTACAATCCCTAGTCCTATATATACTACTCCATCCTTACAATCCCTAGTCCTATACATACTACTCCATCCTTACAATCCCTAGTCTTACAGCACTGTATCCTACTCTTTCCTTCCTATTCCTATTCCTCTTTATACTACTTCACCCTCCGACCCCCAGGTGGCGCTGTTATAGCCTTGGGGGTTATACGGAGTGCGATAATGTCGCTCTTCTTCTGGACGGGGTCGCTCTCGTCATCCTGTACGGAGGCCGGAGCTGATGAGCTGCCTTTGTGTACTCTGCCGGTGAGGCACCGAAGAGACTCCGTTAAGGTGAGCGTTATATTTCGGTGCGCGGGTGGTGTCGGCGCCTTAATATAACCGGGGTGAGGAGGAGAGTGTGTGGTGAGAGGCCTCCCCGGGATGTTTGTATGGGAAGCAGAGAGGAGAGGGCACCCTGTGTACACTGATGCAGAGCTGGCTGTAGGCCCGGACACCTGTACTCCGGTGTGTGCGCTACGGTGAAGGCTTGGCAGTGTTGCTGTACATAGAGCAAGGCGAATAGAAGAAATGCTGTAACCTATGGCAACCAATCAGAATTCAGCTTTTCACTGATCTCCCCTCAGCAGGCTGATGTCTGATTGGTTGCTGCCCACTTCTTCTTGCAGTGATGAAAATGGGGGGCATTGTACATTTCAGCCAAGTGATGAGTGTGCTGGAGGCTTTGTTCAGCTCTGTGGTAGAAGTGGGTGTAAGAGACTTGAGGGGGATCATGGGGCACATTTAGATCTGGACATGGAGCAGGAACTCTGAGCACCACAACTCCGGGGATGCTTATAAAAAATTGCACCTAAAGGTGGATGTTGCACACACGTTCAGACGCATTGAGTGTTAATGCATTTCATCGGTCAGAATATAGATTTATTTCGGCCATTGGGATGCAGCGACGCTCAAGCGTTACACAAATTTAGGAGCGTTTTGTGTTTTTCTGCTCTTTGGCTCCTCCTGAGCGCAACTTTGGTGTGCAAAACTGATCTTCTAATATGCCTGTAAACACGTGTACATACATGGACACATTGGTTACATAGAGGTGCTTTTACAGGCTGGGGGGGAATAAATCAAACCATAATCGACCTATTCGAATTCTGTCTGAAGAATAACTGGTTGTTAAAGAGGGATTGCACCTGAAATTCTTTTTTTAAAAGCCAGCAGCTACAAATACTGCAGCTACTGACTTTTAATAAATGGACACTTACCTCTTCCAGGGTCCAGCGATGTCGGCAGATCAATCGCTCGGCTCTCTGCTGCTGCCAGCGCCATTCTCGGTGAGGGAATCATGAAGTGAAATGTTATGCTGCTTCCGGCTCCCTACTGCGCATGCGCGAGTCGTGCAGTGCAATGAGAATCGTCTGTGCTGTCTCTGGGATCCGTGTGTGTCCCAGCAGACAGCGGCGGGACAGGAAGAGGCATAGACTCCAGTGGGGAGTCTAAAAGCGGAAGTTCCACTTTAGGGTGGGATCCCGCTTTAAGGAGAGGGTCGGGAAGCCGGCCGCTGCATCCTTCACAACCGATTAAACATCAGCTGTCAGTGGGGAATCTCAATGTAAAAAAAAAAAAAAAAAAAATGCTGGTGTTCTGTTGAGAAGTGCCTGGGACAAACAGCGCATGCGCTGTAAGGACCAACACATCAGCTGTTGAGACGGCGCCTGCGCACAATAGCTGGCAATGAAAAAACAAAACAAAAAAATGGCGTGCAGTTCCCCTTCGGGTCTGCTATGGATCCCACCCCCCCCCCTCTCTGATTTGCCATGCTGCATGCTTAGATCTATATCATGCAGGTGCGACTTTTGAGTGTTTACATTGAGGTCTATGGACCTCGGGTCGCATGAAAGTCAGACCAGAAGAAATTTAGCTGTCTGATTGTGCCGTGTGCACCCGTGGCGAGTTCATGACGGTGAGGGGCGGGTTTCTACATGATGGGCAGTATGGGGAGGAATTTTTAAAGATGGCTAGTGCTGCAAAACAAAACTTTTTATGCTAAATACGCCCTGCAAACCCGCCCATCAGTTAGCTAAACACGCCGCAGAAGCGTAATAAGTTTTGTTTTGCAGCACTTACCATTATTAAAGATTCCTCCCCCCAACTGCCCATCGTGTAGAAATCCGCCCCTCGCCGACATGAACTTCCAACAGCAGCGTGGAGCACAATCTGACAGAAAATTTTCTTCTGTCGGCTATTGTGCGCAGGCGCCGCCACAACAGCTGATTGTAAAATCAGCTGTTGTGCTGTTCTGTATTTAAATGAAAATAAATGTCGTGCAGTTCACTTCCGGTTCTGGTAGGGAGTCGCCCCCCCCACCCCCCCTGATTTGCCATGCTGCATACTTAGATAAGGGTCTGATTTTTTTTTTCACAAGTCGCACACAAATTGCATCTATATCATGCAGGTGCGACTTTTGAGTGTCTACGTTGAGGTCAGTGGACCTCCAGGTCGCATGAAAGTCAGACCAAAGTAGTGCAGTACCTACTTTGAAGTCGCACAGATATGATCGTTTATCATAGGGAAACATGGGGTGCGACTTGTCATGCGACTTTGAGGTGCTTAGAAGATATTCAGTGGATACAGCCAGTGACGTCACCGGCACATGCACTCTGAGGGTCCGGCATACTGTGGCAAAGCCGAGGCCTCCCCTGCGCATACGTGGGAGTGACATCATTGTAGCTTTGGCCACTCATACAGCTGGAGCACGTGAACCCAGATAGAAGCCCTGTCAGCAGTGATGGCACGCCGATGGTGGGCTTCGTTCTAAGCTAAGCATTTCATAATGTGCTAGTACTGACACAATGTGCGCAATTGCCTTAGGCCCCTTTCACACATGCAGATCCGTTTTCACTGACTCTGCTTGCTCAGCACGGATCGATCCGCTGATCCCGCTGAGCAGGGGGATGACTGGTCCGTCTCTACTCACTGTGCAGGGATGGACCTGTCAGATCTCTGCTCTCCTCTATGGGGAGATCGGATGAAAATGGACCGCATTTCTGTTTTTTTTTTTTTTTTTTTTTTATCCGATCCGCCAGACGGATGGAAAATAGGGTTTCCATCCATCTGGATTTAGCGGAGCGGATGTCAGCTGTGACGTGACATGCCTTGCTCACAGCGATCCCCGGACTGTAAACTGAGGGGAACGTTCACGGCTTACAGCGGCCGGTCCGATCACGTGTGTTCTGGGATGAAATGCTCCTTCGCAAGAGTGACGTCATCCCGCGCCAGCAAATGAAGGTGGCTGAAAACCTGCATATAGGAGATGCCAGCGAGGGATCATAGAAAGGTGAGTATCATTCATTGATAATGACACCCCAAATACACAGTCGGATGCACGGATTTTGTGTGAAGCTCAAAAAGGTGCACAAGCGCCATTACCGCGCATAGGGCAGCTCATTGAAATGAATGTGTAATGCAACAACGCACAAGAAAAGTATACGACCAATGTCTGGCATCCCACATATTGCGTATGGGGCCTTAAGCAGAATTAAAGGCAAAACTTTTTATTTTCCTTTCACAGGGGAGATCCAATCAGGTCCTCCTGTCAGTTTTTTTTTAGGTGGACCTGATCTAAAGATCTATGCATTCCTATAGAAAGGCAGGTGTAATTGGACTTGTGTAAGTTTACATCCACCTTCCTCCGGGGCTGATTGGGCCCTCTGGGAAAAAAAAAAAAAAAAATGTCGGAGGACCGCTTCCTTTTCTATTTGAGCGCACTGGATCATAGGCAGCCGGGTGTAAACAGACAGCAGAGTCTGCTCTATGGAGCACCCAGGAGTGGAGTCTGCCCATGTCCGCTTTGCATAAACTGAGTGGACATGGACCCGTCAGCCACCCCTCTATGGAAGGTATGGGAGATTTTCCTTCTATTCCTGTAACCAAAACAGGAAGTGAGAAGCCATATTGCCAAAGTCAGGGAATCTCAGGGTGTCACCAGAAGATTTCCTCACTATTGTTCTAATGACAACTCAAAATCTGGAATTTTCTTGCACTGTTGAGGTCCGTACACACAATACGAAAATCGGATAGAAAAATTTGTACGACGAGCTGTCTGACGATTTTTTGATCATTAGTACGGTGCTTTTCGACAGCCGACTTCGCTTTTTCATCAGACAAAAATTGAATGTGCAGACTATAAAATTTTTGTCGGATGTGAGCTCAACATCCGATTTTCGTTTCATTAGTACGGTTTCATATGAAAAAAATCGTAAGAGCAAGACTACGCATGCTCAGAAACAAAAAAATACATACAAACCTATTCAACACATTACGTCACTTCTGACCTTGTATGCTGTCGTATGAAAAATTTTCAAATCGTGAGTAACCTCTTCGCTTTCGACATGCGACTAACATGCCGCAAAAATTGGATGTTCAGTTATCTGAAAGTCTAAGTGTGTGAACGAGGCTTTACTTTTGGTGATCATGGTAAACAGGACAAATAGAGGGTGAATCTTCCTAATGGGGGCACAAACAGCAAAAAATGCCTTACATGTGTTATTCCTCTCCATTAAGGGAAGACCCCTGTCGCTGCACTCGCAGGGCCCTTCCACACAGGCATCAATCTGTTCAGTCACGTTATTTGCTAAGAAAAACTGATGAATACTTGTTCACTTTACATTCATCTTTGGTTCAGTTTACATCTATTTTTTAGTTGTTGAAGATACTAATCACAGGTGACAAAAACATAAACAAAAAATGTTACTTGTCTAAAAATGAATATAAACAGAACATTTACATCTGTTCAGAGCCGTCTTAACAGAAAAATTACACAGCCTTGTTCCATTAAAAAAAAAAAAAAAAAAAAACGGACACAGATAAGGTAAATGTAAATGGATGATCATCCAGTTTTACATATGCAAGCTAATGGGAATGAATTGTCAATTTTTTCATCTGAATCTGAAAAACAAGCAAGTCGCCTATGTGAAGGGGCCCCTCAGTAAAGCAGCATAGAACATTTAGGGCCAGTTCACACCAGATGTAGTCCAGTGCTCTTTTTTTTTTTTTTTTCTGCATCAAAAACGCATGGACAGTAGGTTATATGAGTTCCAATGGCATAGGTCAAACCGTGCATGCGTTCCACTGCAGTAAAAAAAAAATAGAATATGCTGCATTTTTTCTGAACTGTACTGTAATGCAGCCAAATGCATCAAAATGCACCAGAACGCATTACCGCAATAAAAAAAGGGAAGCTTTGGAAAAAGGGGAAAAAACGCACTGGAATGCATTGAAAATGCATAAAAAATGTGCATGCAGAAATGCATCCAGAGTGAGTTTTTGTGGTGTGAACTATAGGCAAAAACCCATTCGGAACACATCCGGAATACTGGTTATTAAAGACAAATGACCAGATTCATGCATTTTACTTGTAAACAATCCTCTGTTCTTTAAGAGCTCTTTCACACCACAGTACATGTATGTAATAACAGACTGTATTTGTGCATTGTCCTGTGCCACCAATCCTCAAAGGAGAAGTTCACCTTTTAAGAAAAAAAAAAAAAAAAATGCAAATTTTTGCAGATGAAAAATGTGCATTTATTATTATATTTTTTTTACTTTTTTATTTTTTTTTAATTATTAGGAGAGTATAATGCATTGCACACACGATCTGCAGGTCACAGGTGCAATCTCAGGCTCCTGCAGACTCAGTGTAGCTGTCTGCCCATACCTACGGGTAGAAAGTTACTGAATGGCAGTAAGAATCAATGAACTCCTAGATCTCTCACCAGCACCTTCATAGTTCTTTGAGTGCTGCAATGGTTGATGGTAGTTGTGTTTCTCTCATTCACAGAACTCTGTGAATGAATGATGTGGTTGGAGGACTGAGCCTTGCACGGTCGCGCTTTTTTAAAAATTATGGTAGCAGGTGCAGGGAGAAAATCCCCTGCCCGCTGTTACAATGCTGGCTTGGGGGAGGTGCGGGGACTGCTAATTTAGTAACATGTTACACCCTGAGTATGGATGTAATGTGTTATAAAAGGTGAACTAACTTATCCTTCAAAACGGCCTTCGCTGTAAAATCAAAGTTTGGGGCATTGTAATCTTCCCCCCTCCCCTTTTTAACCACTTAAAGTGGTAGTAAACTCTTTATTACCACTTGTACCTACGGGTAAGCCTATAACAAGACTTGCCTGTAGGTAATGTGCATATCGCCTAAACTTGCACAGTTTAGGAGATATTCAAAATGTGCATGCAGCTGATGATCTCATCGGCGCATGCGCTCTAAAGGTCTGGCGTACAGTGCTGGACCTTGAGAGCCGTGCCAGAAACGGGGGGCTCCCACGCGCATGTGTGGGAATGATGTCATTGTGGCTCCGGCCAATCGCATAGCTGGAGCTCAGGAAACCAGGAAGACGGGTGGGGGCGGGGGGGGAAATATGTCAGCCCTCTCAGCGGTGACTTTACAGCACTGGAGGGCTTCGTTCCAAGGTGAGTATTTCATAATGTTGTGCTAGTATTTTAGGGTTTTATTTTTGGAACATAGGTGGTTTACAACTACTTTAAGCTCCGGAATATTTTACCCCCTTCATGACCAGACTGTTTTTTGCTATTTGGCCCTACACTACTTTAAGTACGCAACACTTAAAAAAAAAAAAAATTATATAAATAAAATTTTTGTAATACAAATTGGGCTTTGTTTTGATATTTGATCACCTCCTGGGGTTTTTATTTTGAGGGGAAAAAAACAACAATATTTTCTGTTATAAAACATTTCAAATAAAAAAAAAAAAAAAAAAAAATCGAATTTCTTCATAAATTTAGGCCAATATGTATTTTGCTACTAGGTCTTTGATTAAAAAAAAAAAAAAAGTGTATGTTATTTAGTCTGTAGGAAAGTTTTATAGCATCAACAAACTTTGATGTATATATTTGAAATCTTGATGTAATGACGGCTGATCTAATATCTTGATTCCCTTAACTACCTGAGATCCGCGCTATAGCCGAATGACGGCTACAGCGCAGATCGAAGATGCCGGGACGACGTCTATTGACGTCGTCCCGGCCACGAGCTGCCTGCGCGCCCTGTGATCAGCGAGTCTGTGAGACTCGCTGGATCACAGATCCGAGTAAGGGGTCGATCCCGACCCCTTACCATGTGATCAGCTGTCAGCCAATGACAGCTGATCATGTGACAATAACAGAGCCAGTAATCGGCTTTTTTTTTTCCTCCTCGCGCTGACAGCGCGAGGAAAAAAAAAAAAAAAAGCCGATCACCGGCGGCAGTGAGAGGGACATCAGTCCCTCTCACTGCAATGTGCCCACTATTGCCTAATTAAAGTGCCGCCTACCAGTGTCACCTACCAGTGCTCATCAGTGTCACCTACCAGTGCCCATCGGTGCCGCCCATCCGTGCCATCTTTGCTGTCCCCACCAGTGCAGCCTATCAGTGCCCTCCTGTGCCGCCTCATCAGCGTATATCAATGAAGCAGAAAAATTACCTGTTTGCAAAATTTTATAACAAACTATTAAACATGATTTTTTTTTTTTTTTTAATTTTCCATCTTTTTTTGTTTAGCAAAAAATAAAAACCCCAGCTGTGATTAAATACCACCAAAAGAAAGCTCTATTTGTGGGAAAAAAATGATAAAAAATTCATTTGGGTACAGTGTTGTATGACCGCGCAATTGTCATTCAAAGTACGTCAGCGCCAAAAGCTGAAAATTGGTCTGGTCACGAGGGTGGTTTAAGTGCCCAGTAATCAGGTAGTTAAAATGTCAGAACAGTACAAATACCCCCCAAATGGCCCCATTTTTAGAAAGTAGACCGTCTAAGGTTTAAATGGGCATGACATGTTTTTTGAAGGTGTATTTTTTTTTTTTTTTTTTTTTTGTCACAATTTTTGGAAAATTAAGAAATTTAATAAAAAATTATTTATTTATTATTTTTCCCACAATTTTATTAGGCATGTGCACACTGAAATATTTCGTTTCGGAATTTCGTTTTCGTCCGAAAAATCTATTTAGTTACTCCCGAAATTCGTTTTTATTTCGTTTTTCGTTAAAAATTTCATTTGTCTGAAAATCCAAATGAATTAAGGTCGAATCTGTCATTGAAGGCTTATGGTGTATGTCGAATGTTCAAAGAAGATTCAACGGAGCAGCTAAACTGTATGACTCTGTGTATAGTTTAGCTGCAATTCCACCCAATTCCAGCAGCAATCTTTCCCCTCTACGTCGAATAATCTTGGACTAATAGAGTTAAGGTTAGGCACATTCGACCACAGGTTCAATGGACACAGATTATTATTGTCAGCGTCGAATCTCCTATCTATATCGAACTGTTGTCACAACGAAAATAAAGCATTTGTTTATGTCGGATCTTTTGTTTTTCGGATTCTGCACTTTCGTTATCGTTTGTTAAAACGATAATGAAAATACCTGAAATTTGGACGAAAACGAATGCACATGTCTAAATTTTATTTTTACATACAGTAACTAGCGCAGTGCACAGTCATGATATGACTGGTATGGTGGTGATCAGGGACACTGACTGGTGACAGCATGTTAACAAAAAAAATTTCACGTTGATTCATAACAGCTTTGTTGACATTGTAATCATGTGATCACATAACGGGTACGTCACTTTGCCTGTACATGTCGCCCACCTGCAGTAATATGCTGTGGGCGGTCGGCAAGTGGTTAACAAACTGAACATTATTTAACCTATTGCATACCACCAACGCATATGTGACAACAGGAAGAGTGGGCTTTAACCACTTGCCGCCCGCCATATAGCAAAATGACGTCGGCAAAGTGGTTGCGATATCCTGACCGGAAGTCATATGACGTTGTCAGGATATCAAGCCCCCGGGGGTGCGTATTGCGGCGATCGTTGTTGCGGTGTGTCAGTCTGACACACCGCAACTCCGATCTAGGTAAAGAGTCTCGAACAGAGACTCTTTGCCACGTGATCAGCCATGTCCAATCACAGCTGATCGCGATGTAAACAGGAAGAGCCGTTGATCAGCTTTTCCTCACTCACGTCTGACAGACGCAAGTAGAGGGGGGCCGATCGGCTGCTCTCCTGACAGGGGGGTCTGTGCTGATTGTGCTGACAGCCCCCCCCTCGGATGCCCGCCCAGGACCACCAGGTATGCCACCCTAAACCACCAGGGAACTGCCTTCTAGTGCCACCAGTGATGCCCATCAGTGCAGCTTATCAGTGAACTAGAAAACTTATTTACAATATTTTATAACAAAAACAAAGAAAAACTTAAAACATTTCGGTCTTTTTTTTTATTCGTTTAGCAAAAAATAAAAACCGCAGAGATGATCAACTACCACCAAAAGAAAGCTCTATTTGTGGGAACAAAATTATAAAAATTTAGTCTGGGTACAGCATAGCATGACTGTGAGCAATTGTCATTTAAAAAGTAACAGCACTGAAAGCTAAAAATTGGCCTGGGCAGGAAGGTGCGAAAGTGCCCTGTATCGAAGTGGTTAAAGTTGAAGGAGGAAAAACAGCAGTACACTGATCTGGCTGTGCAGAGGAGGGTGTCAGGATAAGTCTGATCATTTTGGAGGAGAGCAGGCTGAGTTTTCAGAGCAGCTAGAGAATTGAGCATGACATGCTCTCCTGCTTAGTGTGGTCAGTTTTTTAATAGGAAAACAAAGGGACTGGCAGGAACACCAGGAATTTCACACAAAGGAAGCAATACAAAGAGAACAGGCTACTTGCTTATACAAGTACATGGTACTGTTGTCACATAATATGAAATGTTGGGTTTGCATGTTCTTTAACCACTTGCCTACCAGGCACTTACACCCCCTTCCTGCCCAGGCCATTTTTCAGCTTTCATCGCTGTCGCGCTTTGAATGACAATTGCGTGGTCGTGCTACACTGTATCCAAACAAATTTTTTTTTTATCATTTTCTTCACACAAATAGAGCTTGGAAGACTGCCTGGAGGGGGGGGGGGGGGGGGGGGAGCCCTTCTGCTCGGATTGCTGATGCGATCCCAGTGGAAGTGGAAATGGGTACCTGTCAAAAACTAGGTATCTGCTCCCCTTCCCAAAAAATAACATGCCAAATATGGGATGACGAGAGGACTTAAAGTGGAACTTCCCATTTTTGGGTAGAGTTTTGCTCCAAGTTAGAAATGCTCAGTAAAATGTTATTAAATTCCTGATCTAACATACCAGTGTTATTTTTTTAGGTGTTTTCACTTACATTCTGCCTATATGGTCAATAAGCCCTGGTTCACATTGGAACGATTTGTCATGACAAGTCGCAGCCTAGTATCGGCAATGGCGCCGTTCCAATTGGTGCAACGGCACACCGATTTGCAAAAGTAGTTCCTGCACTACTTTCACCGATTTCAGGTGCGACTTCACTCTATTTCAAGTGAAGTAGCACGATGTGAACCATAGCTAAATGCAACATCTAAGGCAGGCATGTCCAAAGTCCGGCCCGCGGGCCATTTGCGGCCCGCGTTCCGGTTTGATGTGGCCCCCACTTGGAATTTGCATATATGTACATTTGTGGCCCCCAAAGCTCGAGCGTGTTATGTTTTTTATGCTGTTAATGTATCCATCTTTTTTAGCCTGACAAATCCCGAGCGCCGTGTGGCTGGGCGTGTTCACAAGTCTGTGCCCGAGCCGCTATGAAGCTGACAGCGCTAAGAGCCAATTACAGGCACTGTGACTATTCCCGATCTCTGCAGACTGCAGATGCAGAGATCGGTAAAATGTCACAGTGCCTGTGATTGGCGGTGGCGCTGCACGCTGTCAGCATCCTTGCAGGCTCGGGCACAGACTTGTGAACACGCCCAGCCACACGGCGCTCGGGATTTGTCAGGCTAAAAAAGATGGATACATTAACAGCATAAAAAACATAACACACTCGAACTTCGGGGGCGACAGATGGATATACTCGGGGGCCACATCAAACCGCAACGCGGTTCCTTTGAGAGAGAGAGAGAGAGAGAGAGAGAGAGAGAGAGAGAGACTTCGATATTTTTTTAAACATAACACGCCTGAGCTCATCGTTACACTGAGCGGAGAAGGGAAGATATATAATGTGTGTATATATATATAATATATCATCATATGTTGTCATCAATGTTATGAAATTAATAATATGCCGTTTGCAATAAACTTTGCATAAAATATTTAAATTTGCATTTAATTTTAATGGTTCAAAAAATGGTCGGCCCTCGCGCATGTTCACTTCATGAAATCTGGCCCTCTTTGAAAAAAGTTTGGACACCCCTGATCTAAGGCATGACTCTGTCACAGATAATGACAGCTCTCAAACTATTTTTTTTTTTTTTTATGGTTACCGTTTTATATTTTCACAAAAATGAAAAGGTGAACTAACTCCAAATATCCCGGCCACCCCTCCAGACCTTGCTGCACATAAGTGCCTTGATGTCCTGTGCTGACGGTGTGGGGGTCTGTACACTGCAATACATAACCCCACAGTGAGTATCCGTCATAGTGCTGGCAAGTTAAGAGTTCATTATTTAGTGTGACTATGCTGACCAATGAGAATTTCTCTTAATTCCCGGAGTGAATGTAGCCTAAAAGAAGAGGTTTCACAATGGCCAACGTGCCAAGATTTACATTTCTGCACGCCCACAAATTGATGACAAACTTCGGTACCCATATTTTTCATAGGTGATACTTTAAAAGCTCCTACAGATCATCCATTTAGAGTTAACTGTGAATAGTGGTAATGTATGGATGTCACAGAAAACAATTGGGTGGCTGTTATTAGAAAGCTGATAGTTGGCTTGTGGAGTGTATGAACACTGTGCACTGTGTGTAAGCCCCCCCCCCCCCCCCCCCCCCCCCCCCCCAACTGCCACTTCCGTATGGCAGTGACAGGTAAAGGTTCAAACTGTGCATCCAGTAGTACAATTTTGGTATTGCTTAACCACTTCAGCCCCGGAAGATTTGGCTGCTCAATGACCAGGCCATTTTTTGCGATATGGCACTGCGTCTCTTTAACTGACAATTGCGCGGTCATGCAATGCTGTACCCAAAAAAAAAAAATTTTCCCCACAAATTGAGCTTTCTTTTGGTGGTATTTGATCACCTTTTTATTTTTTTGTGCTATAAACAAAAGAAGAGTGACAATTTTGAATATAACTCTATCTTTTACTTTTTGCTCTAATAAATATCCCACATTTTTATAAAAAAAAAAAAAGTTTAGGCCGATATGTATTGTACGTATTTTTTGGTAAAAAAAAATCATAAAAAGCATATATTGATCGGTTTGCGCAAAAGTTATAGCGTCTACAAAACGGGGGATAGATTTATGGCATTTTTTATTTTTTTTTTTTTATATTTTTATTTTTTTATCGGGACTGCGATATTGCACCAAACAAATCGGGCACTTTTGACCATTGTACGGGCCGCTTCAGGCGTCTTAGAGAGCCAACGTACAGCTACAATGGCTCGCACAGGGGAGTCAACAGTATAACTGCAGCGGCTGGTCCAGAAGCGGTTAACTACTTTCCTACTGGGAAAAAAAAGACTTTGGTGGTGCCCGGATCTACCAGATTTGTTTAACTGTGGATTTACTATATATGATATATACAAATATACATTAGATTCATTGACTAAATCGAGTATGAATCAAGACCAACCCCGTTCCTGGGGCATAAAGTAAAAAACATCGGGTAGGGGCTTTTTGAAGAGACAAACAAAGAAGGACGGCGGGAGGTCTGCTGTTAGATTTTATATACCAATTTATTAATACAAAGAGCACAAAAAGTTAATTAAACAAAAAATACCATTTTCTATAGCAAAAAATCAAGAATTCCCAAAATTTAAAATTGACAACGTTATCAGTTAAAACAGGGGGTTATTTACCACACCACACAGCATTCATACACTAACATTCACCCATATCTAGAGTAATGGTTAGTTGATAGATATTCACATATTAACCCCCCCCCCTCGCCCCCCCCTGGATGACGCGCCGAGGTCACCACCGCTGATGCGTTTCGTTAGCCTATCGTTGCTAACTTCTTCAGAGCTAGGAGGAGGTACACGGTTTCAGTTTAAATAGGGCTGGCCATATCATTGACACAATACAGTTAGATGTAGTACCACCATTCATCCACAAGATGGCAACCGTGCGCTCATTTATTCTGATGACAATTCAGCAGAACTAAAAGGTGCAACTCATGGCTTATTTTTTATTTTTAATCTTAGACATAAACATTTGAACGGACCGGGAAGAAACTGTCCTATACAAATTCCTTATAGGAACAAACTTCTATTAAGGATACTAGACTGAGCCTAGATGTTTTTCTAGATTGATAATCAGCATTTTTACTTCATTTGTCATACATAGATGTATTTAAAAAAAGAAGAGTACACTCCCACATAGAGGGTGGAAGAGCATTTTTCACAAAGCACATATATACATTGTGTATATTTGTTTTTCCCCAAAAAGTGTATTAGCCCTCACTGAGATGCATTAGATTGATCAAAGCACTTAATTAACGTCAAGGAGTACCACCTTTATTAGGTGGGATCCTCCTTCAAAGAAAAAAGAGGAGAAAGGAAGACTTCACCTTTTGAGTGTGTAGTTCGTATCTAGGTGGGAGGGGTTTATAAGAAAGAGGAGAGGAAAGAAAGGGGGGGGGGGGAATAGGTGGGGGGAATTTGTTTTGCCTATACCATTTTCACCTCTTCAAAAATGGTTGCATTGTGCATTCTATATTGAGGCCAAAGGGAACCATAGAGTTCAAATAATACGTCCACATTTTCTCTTTCTGTAAGACCACTTTCACACTGAGGCGTTTTTCAGGCGCTTTCAGGCTAAAAACAGCTCCTAAAAAGCTCACGAAAACGTATTTCTATTAAAATCAATGAATGCTTTCACACTGGGGCAGTGTGCTGGCAGGGCTGTAAAAAACTCTCCTCCCCATTGAAATGAATGGAAAGCTCTTCAAAAGCGCTCAGTGTTTTTACTGGCAGTTTAGAAGCGCTTCAGTGTGAAAGTGGCCTTACAGAATAATTTCAAAGTCACCTCTCCTAGGGGGTAGATTAAGTGCATAGATGCCTTTGACCATTAAACCCTTAGGGTTACTGTAATGGAATTGGCTGATCGTCATCTTTCTTTTTTATACTGCTTATGTGCTCACCAATTCTAATTCGTAGTTCACGTTTTGTCTTGCCCACATATATTATATTGCAAGGGCAGGTCAAAACGTAAACTACCCGGGTGGAAGAACAATTAATAAAGCTTCTTATCTTAAAATCATCACCACCTCTAGGTTTGGGAAAGGTTTTAGTTTTGTGTACATACTTACAGATATTGCAATGGCCACATGGGAACATGCCTACTACTGATTTAGAGTCTGAAAGCCAATTTCTAGTGGTTTTGGTTCTCCTATATTCTGATTGGACTAAGATATCATTAAGATTATGTGCCCTTCTGGCCGTGATTAGGGGTTTGGGTCCTACTATGTCCGATACCAGAGGAGTAGATTTTAGGACGTGCCAGTGTTCTTCCAAGATTTCTTTTACCTGGGACCACTGAGAGCCAAACCTAGTAATTATTCTAGGGCGGCTCCCAGAGGTACCCTGTAAGGGTTTTTTACTGCAGCAGGGAAGAACGGCTACATTTCGCCGCCCGAGACTTAGCTCTCTTAAGGGATCGATGAGAGTAACCTCTCTCTTTGAATCTCGTGTATAGGTCATTTGCTTCATCAATGAAATGTTCATTTTCAGAGCAGTTCCTTTAATCCTAAGGAATTGACCAATCGGTATACCATTAATCAAAGACCGCGGATGATGGCTTTGGGCTTGGAGGAGGGTATTCGCTGCTGTCGCCTTTCTGAATGTCCTAGTGGTCATTTTTTGATCCTTAATTGTTAGCTGAAGATCCAGAAATGAAAGGGTGGTGGCATGATCAGTAAAAGTCAGCCTGATGTTCCTATTGTGACCTCAGCGCGTCATCCAGGGGGGGAAGTGCCCTCCCACAGTGCACACGTGACCTATGGCTGAATCCATGCAGCCTACGAAGCAGCGTCTGGAGCGGTGAGAGCGGGACTTTTCAAACTAACAGCGGCTAGCGGCATCTAACAAGCAAAGGGGGATCTCTTAATGGAATCAACTAAGCAAAATCCATCAGCGCGCCTGGGATAGATGTTCTACAAGCAGGAGTGGGTAAGCAGCCTGGAGAGGCTGAAGCATACATATGCCTAAATACTATCTGCATCAGGCTATGATCAACTATCCATGTGAATCTGCATTCCCCCTGCTGAGCTTTGCTATCTCCACCTAATGCTGCCACTTTGCTTTCACTGATGAATCAAGCTGTCTTGATGTCCTGTGCTTTGCTCTCTGCTACTCTGCTGCTTTGCTTTAAAATGCAATATAATGCCTGCAAAAAGGACTGAGGCTGCTAGCAGAAAAATTTGAAGTGTGCATGAGAACTCTTCAAGCCATTTGATTACCTTGCTTGGTGAATTTGCATATGGAAAATATAGAAAGCCTAATGCTGCCTGAGAACTTTGAATGATATATGCTTTTTGGAAATTGATGCTGCTTCTGAACTGCTTTATACATATTAATTTTCTCATCCGTAATAATAGTCACGTGACTGTGCGGTGTGCAAAGAAAGTATATATATTTAATTCTTTATCTGAAGTTTATTCAAATAATCAATATATACAAAACGCACGGTCTAACCACCCATGTTTGGATTTATATCAACTGTTCTGGTTGAATCTGCAGTACTTGGTTAATATGTGAATATCTATCAACTAACCATTACTCTAGATATGGGTGAATGTTAGTGTATGAATGCTGTATGGTGTGGTAAATAACCCCCTGTTTTAACTGACAACGTTGTCAATTTTAAATTTTGGGAATTCTTTGGTGATCTTGATTTTTTGCTATAGAAAATGGGAAATGGTATTTTTTGTTTAATTAACTTTTTGTGTTCTTTGTATTAATAAATTGGTATATATGATCTAACAGCAGACCGCCCGCCGTCCTTCTTTGTTTGGGGGGGGGGGGGGGGGGGCTTCTCTCTCTTTTTTGGTCTCTTCAAAAAGCCCCTACCTGATGTTTTTTATTACTTTCCTACTGGACCAATTCTGGAATTTCTCTCCTACAAGTAAAAACCATCTGCTTGATTGTTACATAAGGCAATTGTATTTTGGTTAAGTATCTTTGACCTGTATAGGTTTTATAGTTTCCTCCTTTATATGTCGTCGTTGACTCGCTTACATGTAGTATTCGGCTCCAGTGATGATGTATTATGGATTGGTTTATTACCTGTATACTTTGCAAATAACCAAATTTTGTTTCAATAAAGTTATTTTTGAACGTGAAAAATCATCTTTTTTTTTATTCTTTTGCTAGAAAATTATTATATTTTTTTAAAAACAGGCCCTAGAGAATAAAATGGTGGGTGTTGCAATGTTTTGTGTCGCACGGTATTTGCGCAGTGATTTTATTTTTCAAACGCAATTTTTTTGGGGGGGGGGAGAACACTTTAATGAATTTCATTGTAAAAAAATAAATAAAACCCCACTATATATAACCCAATTTTTGGGTAAAATATAAAAGCTAATGTTATCTAACATGTCACGCTTTAAAATTGCGCATGCTCGTAGAATGCGTCAAACTACAGGACTTATTGCTATATTGTTCACGGGAATACTGGTGCGAACACGGTTTACATATGTAGATGCGACCTACGTATGCTCTTCGCAAGCACAAGGGCACATTTTTTTTTTTTTTTTTATTATTCATTTTATTTTTACGCTGTTTGCCCCTTTTTTTTATTTATTTGTATTCCTTTTACAAGAAATGTAAACACCCCTTGTGATAGAAATAAGGCATGTAAGGCTAATATATGCATGAATGTGAGTTAGAGACTTTAGATTGTGAGCTCCTTGAGGTCAGGGACTAATGTGAATGTACAATTATAAATGTAAAGCTAGATATACAGTGCATCCGGAAAGTATTCACGACGCTTCACTTTTTCCACATTTTTTATTTTTTTACATTTGTTGCAGCCTTATTCCAAAATTGATTACATTTTATTATTTTCCTCAGAGTTCTACAAACAATACCCCATAATGACAATGTGAAAGAAGCTTGTTTGAAATCTTTGCAAGTTTAATAACCACTAGACGACCAGCCCACGACGATGTACGTCGGCACAATGGCACGACTGGGCAAATGGGCATACAGGTACGTCCCCTTTAAATCGCAGTGCGCCCGCCACATACTCCGCGCCTGTGGGTCCCGCGATCGTATCACAGAGCGGAAGAATGGGGAGATGCCTTTTGTAAACAAGGCATTTCCCCGTTCTGCCTAGTGACATGACAGGGATCTAGTGCTCCCTGTGATCGGGAGCAGTGATCACTGTCCTATCAGTGATAGCCAGTCCCCCCACAGTTAGAACACCTCCCTAGGACACAATTGCCCCTTGATTGCCCCCTAGTGTTTAACCCCTTCCCTGCCAGTTTCATTTACACAGTAATCGGTGCATTTTTATATCACTGATCGCTGTATAAATGACAATGGTCCCAAAATGGTGTCAAGTGTCCGATGTGTCCGCCATAATGTCAGCCACGATAAAAATTGCAGATCACTGCCATTACTAATAAAAAATAAATAATAAAAATGCCAAAAATCTATTCCTTATTTTGTAGACGCTTTTTTTTTTTTTTTTTATGGGATATTTATTATAGCAAAAAAGTAAAAAATACTGTTTGTTTTTTTTTTATAGCGCAAAAAATAAATGCAGAGGTGATCAAATACCATCAAACGAAAGCTCTATTTGTGGGGAAAAAAAGGGCATCAATTTTGTTTGGGTTTGTCAAAAAGTGCTCTGGTCAGGAAGGGGGTAAATCCTTCTGGGGCTGAAGTGGTTAAAAATAAACGAAAAATCATATGTAGATAAGTATTCACAGCCTTTGCCATGGTGCTCAGAATTGAGCTCTGGTGCATCCTGTTTCCACTAATCATCCTTGAGATGTTTCTACAACTTGGAGTCCACCTGTGGTAAATTCAGTTGATTGACATTATTTGGAAAGGCACACACCTGTCTATATAAGGTCCCACAGTTAGGCCTCTTTCACACTGGGCGGATCAGTGCTGATCCGCCCCGTGGATATCCGTTCACTCCGGCGATCCCCGCTGAGCAATCTCCGCTGAGCAGGAGGATGACAGGTCCGTCTCTGCACACTGCGCAGGGACGGACCTGTCAGAGTGCCGCTCTCCCCTATGGGAGATCGGATGGCGACGGACCGTAGAGTCCGTCGTCATGCGATGACGGATGGAAAAATAGCTTTTTCCTCCGTCACACTTTTTTGGATCGGAGCGGGGCGGATGTCAGCGGACATGTCACCGCTGACATCCGACGCTCCATAGACCTCCATGGAGCATCTGTTCATGTCCGCCTGAAAAACTGACAGGCGAATCTAAACGGATCGGCCGTGTGAAAGAGGCCTTAAAGCCAAGTTCCTCCTGGGTAAAAAAAAAAAAAAGTCAGCAGCTACAAATACTGCAGCTGCTGACTTTTAATATAAGGACACTTACCTGTTCCGGGAGCCCGCAAGGTCGGCACCTGAAGCCGACCGGTCCCTCTGCTCTGGGTGCAGGTGTCCGGGTCCCTACTGTCTTCTGGGGCCTGTGTGTCCCAGAAGGCAGCGGGGGGGGGGGGGAAGTAGGAGGGTCTGGACATTACGTTGTTCGCTGCACGATGTGCGGCGATCTTTCCCCAGAAGTGGGAGCAGATGCCTTGATTTGACAGGTATCTTCCCCCCCCCCCCCCCACCTCTGCCCTGAGGGGGGAGGAATCTGATCAGCAGAAGTTCCATTTATGGGTGGAACTACACTTTTTTTAACAGTGCATGTCAGAGAACAAACCAAGCCATGAAGTCAAAGGAATTTTCTGTAGACTCAGACACTATTGTATGGGGGCACAGATCTGGGAAAGGATACAGAAAAAATTCTGCAGCATTGAAGGACAGAGCTCCAGCATTTCTCTGTGGAGAGAGGAGAACGTTCCACCTCTGCAGCACTCCACCAATCAGGCCTGTATGGTAGAATGGCCAGAGGGAAGCTACTCCTCAGTAAGAGGCACATGACAGCCCGCCTGGAGTTTGCCAAAAGGCACCTGAAGGACTCTTGAACCATGAGAAACAAAATTCTCTGATCTGATGAAACAAGGATTGAACTCTTTGGCCTGAGTGGCAAGCGTAATGTCTCCTCACCTGGCCAATACCATCCCTACAGTGAAGCATAGTGGTGGCAGCATCATGCTGTGGGGATGTTTTTTAGCAGTAGGAACTGGGAGACTACTCAGGACTGAGGGAAAGATGAATGCAGCAATGTACGGAGACATTGTGATGAAAACCTAGTCCAGAGCGCTCTGGACCTCAGACTGTGGCGAAGGTTCATCTTCCAACAGGACAGCGACCCTAAGCACACAGCCAAGATAACAAAGAAGTGACAATGGGGCAACTCTGTAAATGTCCTTGAGTGGCCCAGTCAGAGCCCAGACTTGAACCAGATTAAACATCTCTGGAGAGATCTAAAAACAGCTGTGGACTGATGCTCCCCATCCAACCTGATGAAGGTGAGGTCCTGCAAAGAAGAATGGGAGAAACTGCCCAAAAATAGGTGTGCCAAGCTTGTAGCATCATATTCCAAAAAGACTTGAGGCAGTAATTGGTGCCAAAGGTGCTTCAACAAAGCATTGCGCAAAGACTGAATACTTATGTACATGTAATATATATATATATTTAAGGGGTGCAACGGATCGTCGCCGATCCGTGATCCGAACGGGCCACCCCGTTCGGATCGGCCCACCCCGCGCTCCGCGGAGCGTGCCTCGGCCTTAGGAAAGGCTTCGGCCTAGCTCCGGAGCGACGGCGGCCATCTTTGTACACCCGGCGGCCTTAGGAAAGGCTTCGGCCTAGCTCCGGAGCGGCGGCCATCTTGGTACACCCGGCCACTGTTTTTAGTGTGATCGCTCCGTCAAATGACGGAGCGATCACTTGTAAACCCTGCATTACCCAGCCAATATCCTGCATTACCCTGCATATACTCTGCATTACTCTGCATTACCCAGCCAATACCCTGCGATACCCAGCCAATACCCTGCGATACCCAGCCAATATTACAGTGGGGAGAGGATGTGAATATTACAGTGGGGACTATATGGTGGCGGAATTTTCACAGGTTTTTGCAAATTTAATTATTATTTGCTGATCCGAAAATGATCCGATCCGTGACTCCTGATCCGAGGATCGATCCGATCCGTGAGTTTTTTGATCCGTTGCACCCCTAATATATATATATATATAAAGGTGATAGTATAAAATCAAACGTTGGTAATAGTGAGATAAAATACTAAAAACAGCGCTAAAACAGTGAGATAATTAAATCTTTCTGTGCAAAGTCCATGAATCTGTGTCATAAACAGTATTGTACTAGTAGATAGTCCTTGAGTGTTTCTGAGAAAGTGGTGCACAGTTCAATCGGTAGTGACTTTCCTTGTGATATATAGTGTATACAGTTGTATATCCAAGCACCGTTACAGAAAGTTTCACCACGTGAGGCACTCTCCCCTCAGGGGGTTAAACTCACCGGAATGACAATTTAAACAGGCCTTAAGATATGGGGTATCACTATGGCTACCACTGCCCAGGACGCGTCACACATCCACCGTTATAAAGGGTCTGGTCTCTTCCTCAGATTTTAGGTATCAGCAACAAGGAATCAGGGGTTCAAAGGGGAATCAACTCGCAATGATGGTCATAAAAAAACGGAGAGAATGGCATCCATAGCGTAATCCCGTTTTTATTTCACAACATTAAAAACAAATGAACCCTACAACTTCCCCTTTAAGAAAATAACGTACAATAAGCATTCTTTAAAACAGCATGTAAAGTAATCACTTGCGTGTGGGGAATGGGTAGGTGGCAATCCTCCACTTGGCCACAGCAGCAGTAACGTTCCTCCTGGATCAGCGTGTGTGTGTCTCTGCTGACACTTCGCGTCACTTCCGGGTGGGTGGTTAGCGCTGGTGGACCGCAAACGACACTTCCGGTCAAACGTCGTGTAGGCCACGCCCTGACGCGTTTCGTCACTTCCTGACTTCAACAGAGGGCGTGGCCACACGACGTTCAGGCCGGTTTAAGTACCTGACTGGTCTGGATTGTGGCCAATCAGGGAGCTCAAAAACCGGACTAAGTTACCATGGCGATCAGACGCCGTGGTTCTATACTCAGTATAGACAGGAAATACAGTCATGCATCATCCTATACAGATGCCAGCATATAAGCGCATAGCAAATCGGTACATATTAAAAATGGATGGAATAACATTCTATTAGTAAAACTCAGGATAAAACCGTGGTGGGCATCAGCACACTGGGAACGGGAGCTGACATCTTATGTGCAGCAATGTCTCAAAGTTGATTTTAACACAAAATCATTAGTAAACGAACAAAATGGTGCAACAGCAGTACATATGGGAATTGTAAATATATTCATACTGAATAAGTTGGCAAAATATTTAGATAAATAAATAAATAAATATAGTTAAATAGATGTAAGCCATACAAAATGAGATATGTGATGGAACCACACTCAGAGGGATTTCGGGGATTTTTTCTATATATTAAAAAAACATATGAAAAAATATATATATAAAAAAATACATAAAAAAATACAATATATTAAAAATTTATATTAAAAATTTAGAAAATTAAAATTAAAAAATATATATATATATTAAAATATGTCAAGACCCACAAGGAATAATATATATATAAAAAAATATATATATATATTAAAATATTAAGACATGTTAAAAACCCACAAGAGAAAATAAATCATAATAAAAATACACATAGAGCTATGTGTATTTTAAAACGCTTAAAAAAGAACGTTTTAAAATAGTAGTACACTGATTAGATGTTAATTGTAGATATATATACATAAGAAATATTTTAGGACTCCTTTATACCAATCACCCATAAATAACTAAATGGGGAGAATATGTGTAGACTAAAGACCATATATATAAAAAAATATATATATAAAACATATATACATAAAAAAAATATATATATATATAAGATATAAAAATACACATAGTAGGAGAAATCCAGGGAATTTTCGGGTTATGTTGCTCTATGAGAGATTATATAGATTATAGAAGACAGACATGCTTAATAGTCGCTGATAAAGCAGTTGATATCTAAATCCACATTTAACCCTTTAGGCGAGAGCGTGTCTACAAGGAAAATCCATTCTGTCTCTCTCTTAGACAGTTCCCGCACCTGGTTGCATCCTCTCCATGATGGGTTGAGATGATCAATGCCCCAGAATTGTAGACCAGACGGGTCTTGATTGTGGTGTAACTTAAAATGTAACGACAAATTATGATCTTTGTAGCCTAGTTTGATATTAGCAATGTGTTCAGCAATCCTGATCCTCAATAGTCTCTTTGTCCGGCCTATGTAAATCAAATTGCATGGGCATTGAATCGCATATACTACGTAGGCTGTGTTACATGTAATGAAGTCCTTAATTTTAAATTGTCTGTTATTGGTAGTAGACGTGAATGATTCGAGTGCTCTCAATGGGTGGGCCACTTCTCTGCAGGGTTTGCATTTTCTACAAGAGAAAAAGCCGTCCCTATCCCAGAAAGTAGGGTGTTTGGATGGGGGATCTATAACTTTCTTGACGATCTTGTCCGCAAAACTCGGTGCCCTTCTATAAATAAAACTGGGTATCTCAGGCAAGAACGGTTTTAGGATTTTGTCCATGAGAAGAATATGCCAATGTGTGTGGAATATGTTTTCAACTTCCTTGAATTGATTGTGGAACCCTGAGATAAAGCTCCATTCCTGGGTATTTTTAGTTGTGGTACCAGGAGGTTTATCTTCCAATAACGTAATTCTTGGGGTCGCAGCTATCTCCTTGATGGTTTTATCCAAGTATATTCCTTTATATCCTTTCTCTTCAAATTTCTTTTTTATTATTAGTGATTGGATGTCAAAATCTGTGTCCTTGGTGCAATTCCTTCGAATCCTAGTGAATTGCCCTTTAGGAATATTTCTCAGCCACAAAGGGTGGTGGCCACTTTGTGTTGGTAAATAACTGTTAGAGTCAGTTGGCTTAAAAAAGACTCTAGTATGCAGTTTATTACTTTCTCTAAAAATATTGACGTCTAAAAAATTAATGCTTGAGTCACTTATCTCGCTTGTTAGGACAATATTATTAGTGTTGCGATTCAGTTCATCAATGAATTGTTGTAACGAGGTCCGAGAGCCTGACCAGATAAAAAACAGGTCATCAATATATCTTTTATAAAAGATCAAGTTATCTGGTTTAAAAGCAAAAATCCTTTTATCTTCCCACTCCCCCATAAAAAGATTAGCGATGCTGGGTGCAAATTTAGCACCCATGGCTACGCCTCTTTTCTGTTGATAAAAACACCCATTATACCAAAAATAGTTGTGGCTTAAACTAAAATCAAGAGATTTTACACCTATCCGCCATGACAATTTTGGAGGAAAAGGATATCCACCGAGAGGAGGAAGAGGTTCAAACTCACAAAGACCATCTGCACAAAACTATCATTATAAGGTTCCCACACACAATAAATATGAACCCCTGAGTCAATATGAATACCAAAATAGACAACAATCCCCGCGTTCTTTTTTAGGGAGGGGACGGGGTTGGCAAAAACGAGGCCGGGGATACCCACCCCAAAGAGGGAGACCCCCAATGCCTATGCCCACGCAACATGCCCAGTGGAGGGAACACCCCTATTGGGAGGAGAACCACAACTATTATGGACAAAGGAGAGAAGAGCACGTGGCTGCAGAGCCGGACGAAAGCTCCAGAAAAAGGAGGGAAAAGGACTAGGAGGAATTTTTAATTTAACAGATACTGTTTTAACCCACAAAGAAACCAACATTTTAAATTTAGGGCTGAAATGCGGCCTAAAAAGACCGATAAATAAATTTGACACTTTTATAGATATACATAAATATATACGTAAGATTAATACTAAGAAATACTTTTTAAATAAGAACTCTCAACCCAGTACAGGTATCGCCTCTGTACAGATGAATAGTGGCTTACGCAACAAATCTCTTTTTAATCCATTAAACGGAGCCAACCAACAAATAGATGTTTTTAAAAATCTGGTTTTAAGAGATCTTGAAAAAATCATCCCAAAAAAAGATGTGAATCCAAGACATATTCAGGAAGGGATTAAATCCCTAGAGGAAAGGAAAGACATCATCATCCGACCAGCGGACAAAGGAGGAGGGGTGGTGATCTTAACCAAAGAGTTTTACCACAACCAATTAATGGAGATGCTGAATGATGAAGACACATACAGAAAACTAGAAAAAGACCCAACTATGCAATACGTAAAAGATTTGGATGTTCTTGTGCAAATGGGTGTGTCAATGGGAGTACTTAACACAAAAGAGATGAAGTATCTCAATCCAAGTACCAGCCGTATCCCAACTATATACACATTGCCGAAGATACACAAAAATGTCCAGTGTCCCCCAGGCAGACCCATTGTCAACAGTATCGGTTCAGTCTCTTCACGCATGGGCCAATATCTTGATGTCTTCCTACAGAAGAGTGTTGTACAAACAAAGGCGTACTTAAGAGATACAAAGAGCCTATTACAACAACTTGAAAACATCTCTTTTACTAATGATCAAGAGGTATTCTTAGTTACGGCGGACGTCTCGTCCCTCTACACTATTATCCAGCATGACGACGCCCTGTTGGCTCTGAATTGGGCCTTATGCCAGAGGGAAGACATCAAACACAAACATAAATTGTTTTTAAGACATGCTCTTGATTTTAGTTTAAGCCACAACTATTTTTGGTATAATGGGTGTTTTTATCAACAGAAAAGAGGCGTAGCCATGGGTGCTAAATTTGCACCCAGCATCGCTAATCTTTTTATGGGGGAGTGGGAAGATAAAAGGATTTTTGCTTTTAAACCAGATAACTTGATCTTTTATAAAAGATATATTGATGACCTGTTTTTTATCTGGTCAGGCTCTCGGACCTCGTTACAACAATTCATTGATGAACTGAATCGCAACACTAATAATATTGTCCTAACAAGCGAGATAAGTGACTCAAGCATTAATTTTTTAGACGTCAATATTTTTAGAGAAAGTAATAAACTGCATACTAGAGTCTTTTTTAAGCCAACTGACTCTAACAGTTATTTACCAACACAAAGTGGCCACCACCCTTTGTGGCTGAGAAATATTCCTAAAGGGCAATTCACTAGGATTCGAAGGAATTGCACCAAGGACACAGATTTTGACATCCAATCACTAATAATAAAAAAGAAATTTGAAGAGAAAGGATATAAAGGAATATACTTGGATAAAACCATCAAGGAGATAGCTGCGACCCCAAGAATTACGTTATTGGAAGATAAACCTCCTGGTACCACAACTAAAAATACCCAGGAATGGAGCTTTATCTCAGGGTTCCACAATCAATTCAAGGAAGTTGAAAACATATTCCACACACATTGGCATATTCTTCTCATGGACAAAATCCTAAAACCGTTCTTGCCTGAGATACCCAGTTTTATTTATAGAAGGGCACCGAGTTTTGCGGACAAGATCGTCAAGAAAGTTATAGATCCCCCATCCAAACACCCTACTTTCTGGGATAGGGACGGCTTTTTCTCTTGTAGAAAATGCAAACCCTGCAGAGAAGTGGCCCACCCATTGAGAGCACTCGAATCATTCACGTCTACTACCAATAACAGACAATTTAAAATTAAGGACTTCATTACATGTAACACAGCCTACGTAGTATATGCGATTCAATGCCCATGCAATTTGATTTACATAGGCCGGACAAAGAGACTATTGAGGATCAGGATTGCTGAACACATTGCTAATATCAAACTAGGCTACAAAGATCATAATTTGTCGTTACATTTTAAGTTACACCACAATCAAGACCCGTCGGGTCTACAATTCTGGGGCATTGATCATCTCAACCCATCATGGAGAGGATGCAACCAGGTGCGGGAACTGTCTAAGAGAGAGACAGAATGGATTTTCCTTGTAGACACGCTCTCGCCTAAAGGGTTAAATGTGGATTTAGATATCAACTGCTTTATCAGCGACTATTAAGCATGTCTGTCTTCTATAATCTATATAATCTCTCATAGAGCAACATAACCCGAAAATTCCCTGGATTTCTCCTACTATGTGTATTTTTATATCTTATATATATATATATATATTTTTTTATGTATATATGTTTTTATATATATATTTTTTTATATATATGGTCTTTAGTCTACACATATTCTCCCCATTTAGTTATTTATGGGTGATTGGTATAAAGGAGTCCTAAAATATTTCTTATGTATATATATCTACAATTAACATCTAATCAGTGTACTACTATTTTAAAACGTTCTTTTTTAAGCGTTTTAAAATACACATAGCTCTATGTGTATTTTTATTATGATTTATTTTCTCTTGTGGGTTTTTAACATGTCTTAATATTTTAATATATATATATATTTTTTTTTATATATATATTATTCCTTGTGGGTCTTGACATATTTTAATATATATATATATATTTTTTAATTTTAATTTTCTAAATTTTTAATATAAATTTTTAATATATATGTATTTTTTTATATATATATTTTTTCATATGTTTTTTTAATATATAGAAAAAATCCCCGAAATCCCTCTGAGTGTGGTTCCATCACATATCTCATTTTGTATGGCTTACATCTATTTAACTATATTTATTTATTTATTTATCTAAATATTTTGCCAACTTATTCAGTATGAATATATTTACAATTCCCATATGTACTGCTGTTGCACCATTTTGTTCGTTTACTAATGATTTTGTGTTAAAATCAACTTTGAGACATTGCTGCACATAAGATGTCAGCTCCCGTTCCCAGTGTGCTGATGCCCACCACGGTTTTATCCTGAGTTTTACTAATAGAATGTTATTCCATCCATTTTTAATATGTACCGATTTGCTATGCGCTTATATGCTGGCATCTGTATAGGATGATGCATGACTGTATTTCCTGTCTATACTGAGTATAGAACCACGGCGTCTGATCGCCATGGTAACTTAGTCCGGTTTTTGAGCTCCCTGATTGGCCACAATCCAGACCAGTCAGGTACTTAAACCGGCCTGAACGTCGTGTGGCCACGCCCTCTGTTGAAGTCAGGAAGTGACGAAACGCGTCAGGGCGTGGCCTACACGACGTTTGACCGGAAGTGTCGTTTGCGGTCCACCAGCGCTAACCACCCACCCGGAAGTGACGCGAAGTGTCAGCAGAGACACACACACGCTGATCCAGGAGGAACGTTACTGCTGCTGTGGCCAAGTGGAGGATTGCCACCTACCCATTCCCCACACGCAAGTGATTACTTTACATGCTGTTTTAAAGAATGCTTATTGTACGTTATTTTCTTAAAGTGGAAGTTGTAGGGTTCATTTGTTTTTAATGTTGTGAAATAAAAACGGGATTACGCTATGGATGCCATTCTCTCCGTTTTTTTTATGACCATCATTGCGAGTTGATTCCCCTTTGAACCCCTGATTCCTTGTTGCTGATACCTAAAATCTGAGGAAGAGACCAGACCCTTTATAACGGTGGATGTGTGACGCGTCCTGGGCAGTGGTAGCCATAGTGATACCCCATATCTTAAGGCCTGTTTAAATTGTCATTCCGGTGAGTTTAACCCCCTGAGGGGAGAGTGCCTCACGTGGTGAAACTTTCTGTAACGGTGCTTGGATATACAACTGTATACACTATATATCACAAGGAAAGTCACTACCGATTGAACTGTGCACCACTTTCTCAGAAACACTCAAGGACTATCTACTAGTACAATACTGTTTATGACACAGATTCATGGACTTTGCACAGAAAGATTTAATTATCTCACTGTTTTAGCGCTGTTTTTAGTATTTTATCTCACTATTACCAACGTTTGATTTTATACTATCACCTTTATATAATTGTTTTATTTAAACAGCTGCTTAGATTAATTTAAGATATTTATAAGTATTTAATATTTATATTTATATCTGACCTTATATCATCTGATGTATGTTTCTAACTGTGGACACGCATTCAGCGCTGAGTAGTGTATAATTATAGGCCATTGATTCTACACTCTACTGCTCATATATATATATATATATATATATATATATATATATATATATATATATATATATATATATATATATATATATATATATATATATATATATATATATATATATATATATATATATAATATATATACCGTGTTTCCCCGATAGTAAGACACCCCCGATAGTAAGACGTATCGGGAGTGTCAGAGGGGACAGCTAATGTAAGCCGTACCCCGAAAGTAAGACGTATGTCTTACTATCGGGGAAACACGGGGGATTTGCCTGCAGAGACCAGAGCCGCCGCCAGAGCCGAATGAGATGAATGCAGAGTAGCGCAGGAAGCGTCTACTGTCATACGTTGTCTCATGTCACTCAGCGCTGCTCGCTCCCCGGCGGCCCCTCCTCTCTTCTCGTCAATCCCCATTGGCTTGAGACATCATCTGGGATAGACGAGAAGAGAGGAGGGGCCGCCAGGGAGCGAGCAGCGTGACATGAGAGAAAACATATGACAGATAGACGCTTCCTGCGCTACTCTGCATGCTCGCAAGTACGGTAAGATCCCCAGATGTGCCCTGTAATGTGCCCCATGCCCTGATGCCCTAATGTGCCCCATGCCCTGATGCCCTAATGTGCCCCATGCCCTGATGCCCTAATGTGCCCCATGCCCTGATGCCCTAATGTGCCCCATGCCCTGATGCCCTAATGTGCCCCATGCCCTGATGCCCAGATGTGCCCCATAATGTGCCCAGATGTGCTATGTGCCCCATAATTCGACAATTTTTTCCCCAATATAAGACATACCCCGAAAGTAAGACATAGTGGGGCTTTTAGGGATAAAAAGAAAGTAAGACACTGTCTTACTTTCGGGGAAACACGATATATATATATATATATATATATATATATATATATATAAAAAAATTTTTAATGCATTTGCAAAGCTTTCAAACAAACTTCTTTTCTTTTCACATTGTCATTATGTGTATTGTTTGTAGAATTTTAATCTATTTTTGAATAAGGCTGTAACGTAACAAAATATGGAAAAAGTGAAGCTCTCTTGTATACAGTGTTGGTCATCTTACTTTAAAAAAGTAATTAGTTAAGTTACAAATTACTTCTCCCAAAAAGTAATTGCGTTAGTAACTCAGTTACTACATTGGAAAAGTAATTAGTTATGCAGCAAAGTAACTGTGACTTTTTTTTTATATTCTATACGTGTAACTAAGGGGCGGGTCTAGTATTACTGTAACCAAGGGGCGCATTTATTATTATTATTGTTATATATCGTGTAACCAAGGGGCTGCTCTATTATTACTCTAAGCAAGGGGCAGATCTGTTATAGCGTGTAAGGGGCGGATGGCTACAGAAGAGGGCGAATGTTAAATTAATGGGCAGAGCTCGATATATAATAATAAATGCGCCCCTTGGTTACAGTAATACTAGACCCGCCCCTTACTTACACGATAGACGCCCCTTGCAGAGTAGCACGAGCATCAGGAGCGTACGGCATCGCCTCGTACAATTACATTTTAACTGCACCTGCGCGGTGTAGAGTTCACTCAGAGCTGTTTAGGTTCGGCAATTTTCGGAAGCTCCGTAGTCCTTCGTACTGCGCAAGCCCTGCGCCTGCGCAGTACAGGGGGTCCTTACCCGGCGGGGGAACTTTTTCGGCAGGACACCGGAATTACACTACTGCCATCTAGTGGCGGTAGATGTAATTGGGGTAACTAAGCCAAAGTAATGGGAACTGAGTTACCATGAGGGGAAAAGTAATCAGTTAGATTACTCGTTACCCTCTAAAGTAACTGCGTTAGGTAACTCCGTTTATTTTAACTCAGTTACTTACATCACTGCTTGTATAGTATTGAATTATTAGAGAGGGATGATTCTAGGCAGGGTTGCAATGTGCTTTGTCAGGCTTTATAAATATTGGATCTGATATAACTGATGTGCGACTTCCTGCTGAATTGTAAGAGTTGCATGTAGATCCCGCAATGAAATGTTGGGGTTCCTGAAGACTTTGTAACATCAATCAGCTTTTGAGGTTCCTTTTTTTATTTTTTATTCTGAGCCAGCCTGTTCAGGACAAGTAGCAGTTGTTTTGATCTATGCTACTTTTAGATTATTTTCCTTACAGTTGTATGTGGTACTGGTATGATTGGTTTCAAAAATTTTTGAGTTAAATCCCTTGCCACAATCGTAGGCATCTGCAACTTTCTAAGGACCTTGGAGAGCTCTTTGTATATTGCTATATTTTCCCATTTTAAGCGTCTCCTCTCCAGAGAGAATGAGTCCAATGCTTGTAGTCTTTCCCCATAACTGGGGTCCTCCAGTCCCTTTATTAGCTTTGTTGCCCTTCTCTGAACTCTTTCCAGTTCCAGCACATTCTACTTGAGGGCTGGTGCCCAGAACTGGATGGCATACTCAAGATGCTCAAGATGCGGCTGGACCAGAGTCTTGTAGAGTGGTAGAATTATTGTTTTATCTCTGGAGTAAATCCCCTTTTTAATGTATGCTAATAATCTACTGGCATTGCTGAGCCTGTCATCTACTAGGACCCTCCAGATCTTTCTCCATCCTGGATTCCCCTAGCATGTAAATTGTGTTCGTAATTTTGGCACCCAAATGCATTACCTTAAATTTTTCAACATTTAAACCTCATTTGCCATGTAGTTGCCCATCCCATCATTTTACCTAGGCCTTCTTGTAAGGTTTCCACATCCTGCGCAGAAGTTACTGCCCTGCTTGGCTTTCTATCATCCACAAATACTGAGATTGTGCCATTTAGCCCATTCTCTATATCAATAATGACTAAATTTAAACAGTATTGGCCCTAGGACATATCCCTGGGGGACCCCACTTACCACACCGGACCATTCCAGGTACTCACAATTTATCACCACCCTTTGGACATTACCCTGGAACCAGTTTTCAGTCCAGGTACATGCCCTATGGTCCATGCCAAAAGACCTCAGTTTGAACAGTAAACATTTGTGGGGGATTGTATCAAAAGCCTTTGCAAAATCCGGAAGCACCACATCCACAGGCCTTCCTTTATCTAGATGGCAGTTCACTTCTTCATAGACTGTTATTAGATTGGTCTGGCAAGAACGATCCTTCGTGAATCCATGCTCATTACTAGGAACAACGGTCTAGCCTGACTGAGCACAGTTTAGGGAAGTTGGCTCTTTTGAAATTCAGTGTACTTGTGGTACCCTTGTGCTTATGTCTGATTTATGCTGAATGGAATTTAACATGCGATCGCTGTTTCCTAAGTTGCCCCGAATTTCCATATCAGCGATCATGTCTGTGTTCAGTAGGTCTACTAATGCGTTATCTCTTGTTGGTGTGTTCACCAACTGACCCATGAAATTATACTGCAAGATATTTAGGCAATGGAGAGCCTTTGATGAATGAGTAGTTCCTTTTGCCCTGGGTAATTAAGATCCCCCATTATAATAACATTGCCCTGCCTTGCCGCCTTTTCTAGCTGTGTTAGGTCAACTTCCTCCTCCTCCCACAGGTTAGGGGGTTTGTAGAATATACCTACTATTCATTTCCCATTATTTTACTTTTACCTTTTGGTGCTCCACCCACAAGGATTCCACTTCCTCCATTAGTAATGTCATCCCTTGCGTTCACTTGCAAATCATTTTTAGTATACAGGCATACCGCTCCTCCCTGTCCCTTCAATATAGGGAAAACACCTGAATGGTTGCCAGTAGGGATGCACTGAAATTTGTGTCAAAAAAGGATACGCCTGCTTCAGACATTTCCTCTAAACTGAAAGAGACTAATGCTACACTTATTCAAGCTGTAAACTCTTTAGTGTTGGAACAGCTAGAGTCTGTTTACCCAAAGGTATCGTAATGGGGTCTTAAACATTTCCTATACTAGCTAAGACTTTCCTGGTCCAAGCAGTGGTTTTAGCCAGTATGTGGACTGGCCTCACATGGAGAAGAATTTTGCTCCTCCCAAATGTTTTGCCCAGCAATATACTTCTGATGAATGTTTCCGCCGTAGGAAATGGGCAATTTTTGTGGTGGATAGAGCCATTTCTTATCTTATCAAGACCCTCCCGCGTTCAAAGATCCGTTAGATTAAAGATAGTGGCCCTCCTTAACCTTTTCGCTGCCGGGCCCCTTGCGCTCCACTTTTAAACTCAGTTTGACGGACCATTTTTATTGCTTTTTTGTTTTTCCCTTAGGACTTTTTAGAGTTTTTTAAGGCCCCGTGATATTTGCACACATTTTTATCAAAACATTATTTTAACAAAAAATACACTAAAACCTTTTTTACGAGATAAAAACACAGCAAATTTTACAAATTTCCTACTAAATATAAAACCTAACCTGTATTGAGTTAATAAATAGCAAATCTTTTCTTTGTAAATTTAAAATTGCGCCATTTTTTGCAAAATGGTGAAAATTGAACGTACACAAAAATAGAAATATTCAAATTTCTCAAATTGGGAGGTTTACCTTTTTTCACTTGCAGCTTTCAGAGTTTGTAAACCCCCCCCCCCCCCCCAACAATATATTTTTCTGAAAGCAATATTTGCGCAAATATTAAAGCAATATTTGTGCTAAAAATACATAAAAATGACTTTTAGCAGATACAAACACAGCTAATTTTATGCCTGCGCTAAATATAACAGCTAAAACTGTAGTGAGTTAAAAAAATAACAAGTGTTTTGTAAAATTTTAAATTGGCTCTTTTTGCAAAATGGTGAAAATCGAATGTACCCCAAAATTTCTCAAAAAATCTGGAGGTCTTAATTTTTCGCTTTCAGAGTTTGTAAAGCACATAACCAGTATAATAAAAAGGTGCTACTGATTTTAAGGCCCCTGCGATATTTGCACAAATGTTTGTCAAAGCAATATTTGTGCTAAATTTATTTATTTATTTATTTTTTTTTTTTTAAGGCCCTAGTCGCTATATTCACTTAAAAAAACAAAACAAAATTCCTGCTACCTGCTAAATTCTTAGGACTCATTCACATGGGGTGTACTAAAGTGTATGCCCATGAAGGGCTGTGTTTACCCACACAGGGTTGCACAGGTGTTCCATGCATTCCCATGCAGGCAGTCCTATTCATGTCAGTTGGGATGCAGCAGCTGCATGGGCAAAGCCGCTGCTCCCAATCTGACATCTTTGTGGGTGCACGACCCAGAACGCAGACAGTATGAGCTGAAGATATTCCCTTTCTCTGCATCCTGTGAGCTGTATTGTATTTGAATAAATAGAGAGATTCCTATTCATTCACAAAACTGGAGTATAGTGATATATAGTGGATATAAAAAGTCTACACACCCCTGTTAAAATGTCAGTTTTCTGTGATGTAAATAAATGAGACGAAGATAAATTATTTCAGAACTTTTTCTACCTTTTTAATGTGACCTATAAACTGTACAACTCTGTTGAACAACAAACAAATCTTTTAGGTGGAGGGAAGCAAAACTAAACATTTTAAATAATATATGGTTTCATAAGTGTGCACACCTTTAAACTTTTTTACTTTGAAGCACCTTTTGATTGTATTACAGCACTCAGTCTTTTTGGGTATGAGTATATCAGCATGGCACATCTAGACTTGGCAATATTTGCCCACTCTTCTTTGCAAAAACACTCCAAATATGTCAGATTGCGAGAGCATCTCCTGTGCACAGCCCTATTCGGATCACCCCACAGATTTTCAATCGGATTCAGGTCTGGGCTCTTGTTGGGCCATTCCAAAACTTGAATCTTCTGGTGAAGCCATTCCTTGATTTGGATGTATGCTTTGGGGTGTTGTCATGCTGAAAGTGCCGCAGGGTCTGGTGCAGGTGGGTAGGGGAAGTTTAGAGTGGCAATGGGAGGGTAATTTTATCCAGTGCAGGGTATTTGGAGGCAGCAAAGTGGCAGAGGCGGCTGGTGGTGGTGGGTCACTTTTTGGGAGAATAGCTCAGATCTGAGCAGAGCTATAGGATTGTTCCGCAGAGCCTGCTGAACAATTTACTATAAGTTTTTATGGTCACTGAAGTGACCATGAGCTTATAGCAGAAGGATAAATCTAGACCTTCACCATGTCAGATAGTGTAGTGAGTTTGCCACATCCCTGTATATGTAGAAAGGTAGTTTGTACATACCCCCCCCCCCCCCCCCCAAAAGGGAATTCGGACTTTAAATTGTTAAAGACACTAGAAGTTGATTAAAAATCTGAATTTATTATCCAAATAACATGTAGATTCTATAAAAAAAAAAAAAAAAAAAAATCATCTAAGCATGATGGTTGTAGAAACAGACATTGACAAGGACATGACTATAAATCACTATAAAAAAAAAAAAACAAAGAACACAACAATATGTAATATCTTGCAATAAATTAAATATAATATAGTAGGTATCACTCCATTGTCCATTAGTACTTTCCGGTGTCCGACATCCGGGATAAGTGCTAGCGGTATCCAACGCATTTCAGGTTTTAAATTCTTTCATCAGGGGTAATTTATATAGGATGATTTGAATTGAAGTATGAGGTGAGTGGCATCACATTCAAGCAAGAGTGATTGATGGCGCTGTCAGAGGATGGTCACTGAGAAGGTTTAGATTAAACCTAGGCGGTTCAAATATTAATCCCCTCCACACAGGGCGGATATATAGTCCTAAACCCTCCAATTAGTGGTTTTAAGTAAGTATGGATTTGAGACTTCCAGTCATAAACAAAAGATCTTGCAGTATCAATATATTCAGGATTTATGTCAAAATCCTCCATTCATAGTATAGCTGCAATAGGAGATCGACTGTCAATTGTTCAGACTATTCAGGGGGTCCATGAGGCACACCATCCATCATGACAAGGTCCGCGGACCTTGGACCCCCTGAATACAGTCTGAATAATTGGCAGTGGATCTCCTATTGGAGCTATACTATGAATGGAGGATTTTGACTTGAATCATGAATATTGATGTGGAGGGGATTAATATTTGAACCGCTTAGGTTTAATCCGAACCTTCTCAGGGACCATCCTCTGACAGCACCATCAGTCACTCTACGGACTATGGACTGATACCTACTATACTATAATGTTCTTTGTTTTTTATTTTCTATTTTTATATTGATCATGTCTTTGTCAATGTCTGTTTCTACAATTATCATGCTTAGATTATTTTTTTTATATAATCTACATGTTATTTGTATAATAAATTCAGATTTTCTATCAATTTCTAGTGTCTTTAAATTGGCAAAGTCCCGATTTCCCAATACAAACTACCTTTATAGCAGAAGGAGGAATGAGGTCCGCACGGACCTGGCCAGCTGGAAGCAGTGCTTTAGGTCTGTACACTATCGGGACCTGTGAAAGAGTTAAAGATGTCTATGGCTTGGTGGGCTCTGCCATGCTGTGTGTGTGTGTGTGACAATGGCAGTCTCAGTCCATAAGTCCTGAAACCCCAGTTTCATCCTTCTGGATCCTTCTGCCCATAGCTGTATCTTTTTACTTCATGCTGGTTTGGTGGATGCATTTAATCAAATTTTCAGGATGAGCATTCTCTCTGTTCACTTGCACAGAATTCTCTGACTTAAGTGCTGAACAGCAGAACTCTCTTGCAAGAAACGTCTTGAGTGGTTACCCTTTGAAGGCAAACACCTGTTCATATCCTTCTTGGATTAATATATCAAGTAGGCTATGTAAGCAAGAATAATCCCCTCCTTCAGAAGAAAATAGCTTGCACCTCTAACAGTAGCTCTTCTACTCGAAGGTAGGAGAGGGTTCCTTTCATCTTTCCCAGACCCAGCAGTGGAAGACTAAGACAGAAATGTACTTTTGTAAGACACGGTCATCCAAACCACCTAGCCTGGCTTCTCAAAATGGCAGAGTGTCTGCCAGACTTCTCATCCTAGAACATCTCCGACTTCTGGGTCCAGAGCGTTGTTTTGAGGGGCTACTAATTTAAATTCTGCCTGCTCCCAGCTTCATGCTTTCCAACATGTCTCCTTTCCCCATTTTGAGGTGCAGATCTGCTTTCTGCTGTCCAATGGCTCTTGGATGAAAGGGTCATTGCTCTATAACAGGATAATGTCTTTACACTTCCCAATCCCAGTGGAGAACTCACTTGTTCCTATGAGTTCAGAAGGTTTGCATTAAAAATGCCAGATCGGTCACTGCCTCCTCTCGGGGGATTTTTTGCCCTCAATAGACAACCAAGAAGTTTATACAATCTAATTTTTCCACCTCATCAACGCCATCTGCTTTTTTGCAGTCAGCCAATCAGCATTACCAATTTTCTTTAATTCCCTTTGGCCTGTCCATGGATGCCTAGGTTTTTCCCCGAGCCAATAGACGTGCAGACTCTGCAGAGCTTTAGTTGGACCCATCTCACAGAATGGGGCAACTGAGTCTAGCACTGGACATGTTCTCATGCCAGGGCCCTCCAGGTCCAGTTTGTATTTGCAAGAGGTTCATGGTTTTTGAAGCAGTGGCATACGCCCAATTTTACTATAGACTTTGGCAACACATTCAGGCCATGTGGTACAAAAGGACTTGGTCATTGGGCTGCCCAATGCGTCTAACCCCCAAGGACAGAATCTCTAGCGTGGTGGGTTTCCAACCCTGTGCTGGAGTTAGGGAAGCCCTTTCCTGCAGAGTTGTGAAAGATTTTCACACTGGATATCCACCTCTTGGGCTAGAGAGAAATTTCTAACACCTTGTTAGTGAAGGGACTTGGTTCTTGAGGGAAGCTCGTTTTCAGTTCAACATCCTGGAACTCAAGCAATTAGGTTGTCCTTTCAATGCTGGACTCATGTATTACGAGGACACCCAACAAGAATCCAACCAAAAATGCTGTGGACGGGGGCAGAACTTTCACATTCCAGCCTTATCTGCCATCCCAGTTGGGGAAAATACACAGTCAGACTTTGTTAGTCATCTGCAGCTCGATCCAGGGACATGGGCTCTTTTGTAGATCTTTCACGTCCCTTTGCCACAGTTGAGGAATGCCAGATGTGGACTTCCTTGCATCCACCTTCAAAAACAAATTGGACAGGTTTGTCACCAGATACTTTCAGGCTTTAAGCTTGTATATCTTTCGTATGGTTTTTCCGCCCCACCATATTCTCCCTCGCCTACCCCACAGGGTTGGAAAGGAGGGCATTCCAGTGATTTCCCATTGCAAGAAATTGGCACAGAAGTTTGTGATACTCCGAGGCTCCTGTCAGACACTCGGTGGGCCCTTCCAGATCATCTGAACCTTCTGTCCTGAGTGATAGTTTATTCATCCTGCTTCTTAGTTGCTGGCTTTATTGGCATGGCTGTTGAAGCCATAGTCCTGAACTTTATGTACGAAAAACTTAGCAAACGGAAAGGCTTTTAATACAGAAGATTCGTACTCTTTTATACATGTCTGTACTGCTTTTAAAGTTTCTGTCTGTTCACCCTATACACTGAGCTGTGCAGACAACAGCTTAGCATACAAATTTTGGCAATGCCGAGATAAATGAGCTCCCATGAATGTATGGGAGTGAGATAAGTCTTCTCGGCTAGACCAATGAAAATGTCTGAAGATTGGCAACTGGAAGCTTATCTGGACGAAGATGTCAGCGGGGGGGGGGGCTCCAAGCATGCATCGCTGGATAGAAGGTGAGTGTAGTTCTGCTTTAAGGCCTTTATTCAGGGAGTAGTTCACATCTTCCTCCCTGTTCATTACTGTTTCCCCCTGGGATCTCAATCTGGTTCTCTGAATTCTTCAGACCCCCAGGACCTATTAGGCATTTTCCCTTATCTAACCTTAACTGCATTGTGACCTTTTTTGTGGCTATCACCTCTTTAAAAAAAAAAGTTCCACCATTTGAGACCATGAGTGTGTTGTCATCATCCCAATCGTCAATAGAACAAGCCACCGCTAAGATGTACGGGACTTTAAAGGCAACTTAAACATCAAATGGTTTATAATAAAACATACATTTATTTGTTTATATTTAAAAATTCCGTAGTTGGTAGATGCATAAAATTAGAATGACTGATTTAACATGCATATTCCATAAAATACATATATGAAACCATAATGTCTCCACTTCAGCCTGACTCATTTCAGGACGCAAACAATCCTTTCTTCAGGGGTATGATGGAGGGTATTCAAAGTGTCTTAGGCTTCTATAAATGAAAAACATGATGTTCCTTGTCGGTACATATTTATACAGACCAAAAAGTAATGTCACATATTGTTACCATTATAAAGTAAACAAGTTAACATACAGCTATATATATATATATATATATATATATATATATATAATAATATAATATATATATATATATATATATATATATATATATATATATATATATATATATATATATATAATATATATATATATATTATATATAATTTTTTTTAAATAACTAGATCCGCTTCTGCCAGATATCAGAAGGAGCGTAGTGTTCACTGCCTACATATTTCTCTTACTAGAGTTTAAAGTGAATTCAATATGTAAGTTGCAGTTTGTTTTTCAATATATTTGTACATAAATTTATGAGTATTTTTTTTATCTTTGTTTTTCTAGATAATTCCTCACAGCTCATTAGAAGGGGGATGAGGTGCCACTTCATTTGTGGAAGGAGTAACCAGATTAAAGGGCCAGGCCTGAAGACCTTTCACAAGGCTTTTTCATTATCACTAGGATATAACTATGGGTATGAGAATCAAACTCAACAGCAGAGACCACCCCAGCAACCTGCTACGTGAGCTGAACCAATCTCGGTTGTCTGGAACATTTTGTGATGTTAATATCGTTGTGGGAAATAGGTCTTTTCCAGCTCATAAAGCTGTACTTGGCTCTGCAGCTGCTTATTTTCAAAAATTATTCTTAAACGCTGATTTGGATATGGCTCGAACTTATGTGGTGGATTTCATAACCCCAACTAATTTCGAGAAAGTCCTGAGCTTTATCTACACTTCAGAGCTTTTCACTGACCTTATAAATGTGGGAGTGATTTATGAAGTTGCTGAGAAACTTGGCATGGCAGACTTGATAAAGGCATGCCATGCAACCTTTCCTGATCTTGAGGGCTCTTCTGGAAACAAGAACCAGTGCTCTGTGTCCTCCAGTGAAGGTCGTTCAGGAACTCTAAGTGCTGCTTTAATAGAACATAATCAAATTGAGTCCAAGGGGAACGGAGTGGACAACCATCTCCCTCCTACAGAAAAACACTTTACTCCGCAGACAGATATATCTGGTTCTTTGAAAGGAGAAGAACATGAGGCTAATATAAATCAAACAGCACACTTTCCACTGCCAGCAAAAACAGAGGAGCAAAGTTCTTCAGCAAAGTACCAGTCCTCACACTGTGCATTGAACACTGGATTTGGTCCAACAAGCACCTGCCCTCCCTATAAAAGCCAGCACAATGGTGACTACAACAAAACTGGCTATTTTCCAGGGGATTCCTCTGTTAGTGGAAATTCCAAGGAGTCAGCTGGAGGTTTTGAAGCTATGGGTGATCTTCAGTTGGATGATCTGGAAGAAGAAACATTGCAGTTTGACGAAGGAGGAGATGAAGATTCTGGTCCTTCTGGGGAAATTATTGAACTGAGTGATGGTAGTGAAGATGAGTTGCTATTATTTGGCCAGGGAGAAAATCAGAATGGAAAAGCTATGCCTTGTCAAGTGTGCAAGAAAGTGCTGGATCCTAATTTACAGCGTATTCGCCAGCATGCTCGAGAACATGTAGATTTAGTTAAAGGTAGCTGCAAAGTTTGTCAGGCCCGATTTCATGATCGTGGTGCTATGATAACTCATGTCCTATCACATATTGGCATCTTTCTCTTTTCCTGCGATATGTGTGAAGACAAGTTTTTTAGCCAGTGGCAGCTTGCTCTCCACAGAGGACAGGAAGGCATTGCCTCTGAGCATAACATAATAGTGCAACCAGGTCAGCCTCTGCCTGGGGAAGTCAACACATTTGTGGGAGCGCTAGGTACTGAACTTCAATGTGGAGCCTGTCATAGGACCATGTTACGTGATTTTCATTCTGTGCGGTCCCATGCTTTGGAGCACCTCAACAACAAAAACCTGTCTTGTGGACTGTGTGATCAGAGACACTTAACACTTTGTGGTATTATGTGGCATGTTTTATCACACATGTCCATATCTGTTTTCTCTTGTTCTCTCTGTGCTAGCAGCTTTCTTGACCGCCATTTGCTGGAAAAGCATATGGCTGTCCATCAAAGCACAGAGGAAGCATTATTCCGCTGCCATCTTTGTTCCCAAGGTTTTAAGTCAGAAGCAACTTATCGACAGCACCTCAACCAGCATCGATGCGGCAGTATTCCTGTAGACCGTCCCGGATATTCTGAATTCTCCCAACTCCAGATTTCTTTGGCTAAGAGAAAAGCCCCTGAGGATTTTACACTAGATGACCATTCAGTAGGACAGACAGGCCACAGCAAATACACTTGTAAGGTTTGTGGAAAATGCTTCTCCCATACAAGTGAGTTTAACTACCACAGGCGCATACATACTGGAGAAAAGCCTTATCAGTGCAAAGTGTGTCTTAAGTTCTTCCGGGGCCGATCAACCATTAAGTGCCACTTGAAGACACACGCAGGGGCCCTTATGTACAGGTGTACCGTATGTGGACACTATAGCTCCACCTTAAACCTCATGGGTGAACACATAGCAGTGCACAGAGGAAACCTGCCTTCAGACTTCACAATTGACCAAACATTCATGTACACTATCCACTCCAAAGAAACAGACAAGAATGCTGATAGCTGATGGGTTACAGGGAATGTAAGGCAGAGGACTGCATTGTTTGTTTTGTTTTTTATTCTTTTTATTCTGTTCCATTTTAATGTAGCAGTTGAACACCGCAAGGTATTTCATTGTTTAAAATGTTTCTACAAATTTTTAGTTTCTTTTTTATATGTGTGCTTTTTTATGTTCACTTCAATTTCAAGTTTCTTTCGTCTACATAACCTTGCATCTCTGGCAAGAAGTCTCAACAGGTTCACGGCTTGCTCTGACTACCTTTACTCCAATTTCAAATTTTGTGTTGAGTACATCAGTGTTGGTGGTTTGCCTCAGCTAGCTAGATTAGGATTTTACACAAAGCAGAAAATATATAATTTTGTGATTACCTAAAATAGAGTACATCTTCTTCCCACTCTATAGGATAGAAAAGACTGTTCATTCCATTTAACTATTTTTAAAACCTAAACATTTTAGTTTTTGGGTGGCATTGTTTTAAAGATTTAATGCAGAACTATTCTGGACGCCTTCGTAATCTAGAATTGGATGAAGAGCCTTTAAGGAGTGGATGAGAGTACAGTGGACCTTTTTAGAGGTGCCAAACCCTACAACCACTATTATAATGATTTTCTGCTCTCCCCACAGAAACCAATGCATTCCATTACTTGAAGTTCTTATGTGAATTGTAATTTCAACTACATTTCTCACATTGATTCAAGTCTCTGCTCTCATATACACTAGAACTTCTTCCAAGGCTCTACCTCTATTTATTTGGGTGTAGTGCTGATTAAATAAACCTGTACGGAAATGAATATAAAAGCTCCAAATGCTGTTGTGGTTCTAGAAATTCTAGTTGCCCAAATGTCTTTATTCACTACTTTTACAACATCACAAGTCACACCAGTGCTCTCCCTAGGCTATTTTTGCTGTTTGTGCAACCCAGCTGCTTTTGGCAGCCTCCAGCTTCTGCAAAACCAAATCTCCACTTGTGGTCCCTGAGCTCACCTCTCCTTTTTGTAAGCCTAGGGCAGCTGTAGGGTGGAGAAAGTCCAGAGATCAGTGCATTTTGTGAACCTGGAAGAAGCGATTAGTCAAAAAATGTTAGAATCCCAGCAGGAGCTGGGTAAGCAGAAGATTAGGGATTCTGTGTTTTCCTGTTCAGTCACATTTTTTTTTACATGACTGCCATTTTTAGAAAATGTATTTTTAAGGAAGTAGATTTGTATCTAAAAGTGTCTTGGTAAATGCAAAGGGGCAGAGTGCAGAGTAGCCAATCATCTTCTAACCTCCAACTTGTTCAATTAAGCTTTGGCAATGGAAGCTTTTTGGTTTCTATGCAGAAGTGAGTCTGATTTTTGCACTCTCCAGCTTTAGTAAACAAACCCCAAAGAGTCCAGCACACACCACACAGCATTGAGACCCCAGTCATAGGAGGAGGATTGTACCACCAAAGCATTAGTCCAAAATAGCAGCAGCACACCATGTTCAGATAAACAGATGGGGCACTTTGTCACCAACATAAAGTGACAATTTGGTGACATTAAAGTGCCATTAAGGGTCTCATCGCAGTGCCATCACTGCTGCCTGGGGAAGAGGTCCTTTATCTGAACATGGTGTACTATGTAGGTGCTATCTTGTTACAATTTTTTTAGTACCTTAAGATCACCTGGGTGATGTCTTAGCACAATACACAGTCCAAAATGCAAGTTTACATGCATTTTAAATAAAATAAAAAAACAAAACAAATCTAGTCATGTTTTCAAATATATTTGGACCAGACATACTGTTTTTTTAAAAGGGTAAGCAAGAGCCTCTAAAGGCAGACAAACTGGACTTTCCAAGTGCAGTTGCTGCAACGTTTGGTGGATGAGGTATGCCCTACTGACCTCCATCATCCAATCATGTGCAAGCAAAAATTCTTTTTTTATTTTCCTTGCATGTGATTGGGTATACTCTGCCAAGTGAAGCTTCAACTCCTTTGCAAGAACAGTTGCTCCAGAGCTTAGTAAAGTGCACAGTCTGTTTGCTTTTAGTAGGTCAACCCCATTGTGTGTGAAATGGCTATTTACATAAAATGGTTTGCCCTATACTGCATTGTAGTTATCCTGCATCAACTTGCATATCATGATATTGTCTTTCAATAGGGGTTAAAGATAAATAAAAATGGTAGTTTGCAGTCCTTCACTAGGTCCTTTTTTGCTGCTTCGGACTCCGAATACCAGTCAGCAAATATTAACCAACTATAAGCAGAACATTTTGGTTACCCTCTTTGAAATTCTCCTTCTGTTCCCATAGAAAAATCTGTAGGTACACATGGTCGGATTTTCCGATGGGAAATGTTGGATGTGAGCTTGTTGTCGGAAAGTCTGACTATGTGTATGCTCCATCGAACATTTGTTGTCGGACTTTCCGCCAACAAATGTTTGCTAGCAGGTTCTCAAATTTTCCCGCCAACAAAACTTTGTTGTCGAAAAGTCCGATTGTGTGAACAGAAGTCCGTCGCACAAAAGTTCACACATGCTCGGAATCAAGCCGAAGGAACCACACTGGCTATTGAACTTCCCTTTTCTCGGCTCGTCGCACGTCACCGTGTTCCCACGTTCGGAATTGTTGGCCAACATTTGTGTGACCGTGTGTATGCAAGACAAGTTTGAGCCAACAACCTTCAAACACAAATCCACGGTTTTGTTGGCGCAAAGTCCGATCGTGTGTACGCTTTTTACAGTTGGAGTGGATTTGGGAAAAAATCTCTTCAAACAGCGATAAAGGCTCAGCACACTACAGCCTGCCTCCCTCCTCATACACTTTTTTTTTTTATTTATTCATCTTTTTTGACTTGCAGGTTTGCAAAATTTGCAGTTTAAAAAAAATAAAGGGCTTTTTTTTTTTTTAAGAGCAGGTTATTTATTAGCGTTTACATGCCTTCTTGAACTTTTTTGTAAAGTGGAATTTTGTATGTATTCTCTTCTGTTCATTATGGTTATTATAAGGCTGCAGGGTAATGCAAGGCATTTCTGTGCATAAGTTAGTAAGCATAATGCTCAGTTTAGGTGCTCACCCTCCCCGCCCCTAGTGGCCTCCTTTTCTGGAGCCCCCATCTTGTGTTCCTTTTTCAGAAGTCTTCATGCTGGTCAAATTACGTGCAGGGTTGTGTCTTCCTTTGAATCTTTTCCCGGTGGTTGTCAATGTGATGTCAGGGCCACTCTCAGAATCCTTGTATTCAAATGCATGGCACCTTGGGGAGGCCCGCTTATAGGGAGCCATGGTGCTTTATACCACAGGGTGCCCTTTGTTTACCAGGTTGAATAATGCAGGGTGAAAGAGGTAAGTAATTAAGACAGATGCTGTTTTAAACTTTTTAGCCTGTAGTTGAGCTTTAAAGGTAACAGTGCTAAAGTGCTTCCATCCTGCAAGTACCTATGTTGGTCTCAAAAATAAATCCATGTAGAACCCCCTTGGATCTTAAACTCACCAACAACTAACAGAATAGTTATTAAGCCACTAAGACCCATTATTTCTTCTTAATCAGTATTTTATCTCCAGCTGGAATTGCTCCCCTTTTCCAAAGGGTGATTTGGAAAGAACTTTTAAATTGTAAAAATTATGGAAAGAAAAAAGGACACTGAAAATACTTCAAAAAAGAATTACACCCAGTGGGACTTTAAATGAGGTGAGCACAAAACGGTCAATAGGAGTATATAGATTTATACATTATTTAACATTATATTCATCATATATGGAATGCATAAACGGAGGTGCCAAACTACTTTGCAGTGATTGACACAGCATACCCAAGCGGCCACATGCATATATATTTGAAATTGTGGCTGTACAGTAACAGGCATCATAAAACTCAATGCGCTTCGCGAGTCACTGCTTGCTTCTTCAGTAGATGTAAATGCAGTGCATCACTGCCAAGTGGTTTGGCACCTTTTTGTTTTATGCATTTCATATATGATGAAATACAGTTTTAATACATTTTATAAACTGTTCACCTAGTATGCTCCTAATGACCGTTTTGTGCTTACCTCATTTAAAGTCCCACAGGTGTAATTCTTTTTTGTTATCAGTTTAGGGATGTGTCGCTGGCAACACCAGACCATTTTCTGTTTGTACTGAAAATACTTCAAGCTTTGAATTGATCTTTGCATTTGCACTTGAAACCTGGCTGTTAGGGATCCATCAGTTTTTAGAGCTGAGAAATTATAGGTGCCTAAATATTTCACGTTATGATTACTGAGTTAGGCTCCGTTTACCCTAATGCCATTTCAGATGCGACTTGGAAATCACATTGTTTTCAATGGTGACTGTTCACATGAGTGCGACTCAGCACATCTCGATTTTGGAAAAGGGTTCCTGTGCTACTTGTGGTGGTGTCGTGGTACGATTCCAGGACAATTTTGGCCCCATAGAATATGCAAACAACTTCAAAGTAACATCCAAGTTGCGCTACATTATCGTATTGAAATTCTGATTAAAATCAGATCTCAACAGTGTGAATCTAGCCTGAAGGTTAGCACAAATGCTGAAAGGACAAGCAATTTCTTGGTTGTGATCTAAACACTAGTGCTAATGGTTCACAATTGATTAAAATGCTAGTACATTTAAGTGCCAAGAATGGTTCGCCTTGAAGTTGACTGCATAATATAGTTCTGATATATTTTTGTTTCTCTGAAAAAAATATTCACTGTTGATGAGATCCTCATGGGTTTAGTGGTTGTAGATCTGAAATGTTTTCCTCCATAGGTGAGCAGGTGTGTATCCGACACCCGTGTTCCAGTGAGGCCCTTTTCACCTCTTGCGCACTGTGTGTGTTTTTTTTTTTTTTTATGACGTATTTGTCGCGTGACAGGATCGCATGACAATCACGGCAAACCGCAACTTCACAGATCGTGTGAAGCTTGCTGCCTGAAAAGGAGCAGGAGTTTATTTTCAGGCTACAAACACGTATAGGGCAGCCCATTTTAAGTAAATGGGCTGCCCTATGTGACACACACACAATTGCTTGAAAATTGCAATGGCAAAAGAATGTGAACGGGGCCTGAATGTTGGCACCCAGAACCAGACTGGTGAGGAGCCAAAATGAGGGCTTGTCTACAAAAATAAAACGATTCAAAAAATTAAACTTGCAAATTAGTTAAACATGCTCTTTAGAATGCATGTGTTGCATTTGCAAGCACTGATGGTGTGGCTTGGGGGATGCAAAGGTAGACTTTTATTTAATGAAAATACTTAAGTGGCAAAGTCTAGGTTCATGCCAATTGCATTTCTGTTTTTATGGGGGTTTTTAACATGTTTTTGATGTGCTTTTTGAGCTCTTCTATGGACCGCCAAATGCATAAAAGTGGACCTGAGCCATTTCTAAAATTGCACTGTAGTGCACAGTAGTGAACGCCCTCTATAACATTGCCATTGACTTATGCATTTTAGCATGTTCTGACACAAGTGTGTGTGTGTGTGTGACAAATGTATAAATTGTGTGAACGAGGCGAGTCCCCTTTTAATGTGTGGTATAAATTGAGCATGCTAAACCTGTGAGTTTAACTGTAATTGTAAAAAAGATAAGTAATGATGCAAGGAAGAATTGTATATCTTAACTTGAACTCATGACTAGGTTATGGACCATAAACTAATCAGAAATGCTAAACAAGCATAATGCAAGCAAAGAAAAATACCTCTTAGACTTTCCTGAAATGGAAATGGTACCTGTCACAGGAGCAACCAGGTCTGCTTTAGCTCTATAATAAACGCAGGTGCAGCGCTTCCATCAAAACACACAATATTATAACAACAACAAAAAAGATGAAAAGTCCACATAATGATATGGTAAGGAAAGATATATGGTTTAATAAGTATCTACCACATGTAAATGTCCCAATGTGTGCTTGGACTTCATTCCACTATGCACTCAACAGAGTTAAATATTGCACATGTGGAATACACCGTTGTTGTTCTTTACCATGTGCCACGAAGAGTCCAGTGATGTTAAGCCTCCACCAATTATGCACTCACCAGAAAAATATAGTGTAAAAGCCTCAGTTCAATCCCCTTGGCAGGCAATCCACCAGGCCTCCTTTTTTTGTAACATAAACTTTCTCTTAAAACATCAAAGAGCTGCATTAAAAAAAAAAAAAGCTCACCACCTGGAGTCCAGAAAGTACTATATAGTGTAGTATTTTATTGCCAAGTTTTATAATGTAGAAATTAAAACAAACAGCAAGCTGGTCAGACTTACAAAGGTGGCCGCCATTCCGAGAAACCAGAAACGGCGGTAGGTCACCTTGCATGCTAGCAGCTCTATGGTTCCAGGCATTCACTATTTATTGTTTGCTTTAACCCTACGCTAATTTAAAGTGGAGCTATACTCCCCTCGGCTCCAGTGATGTCCCTGAGCTCCCTGCCCAGCCACTGACAACTTTGGGAAGCTGGCTCTTGGGTCTTGATCGCTGGCTGCTTTCATTGGCCGGGCGGGGATGACGCATGCACTGGACTTCCGTCTGATTCGGCATTGGTGAATTTGTACAGTGAGCTGCACGTGCGCGGCTCTCTGTACAAAGGTGGACAGGCAGGTAAGTAACTTTAATGTAGAAGAGACAAAGCATGTCTCTTCTGCATTCAAATTTCTGCCTGTTGGCCCATTTTAAATTTTTGTCCTCAAAGTTCCACTTTAACAAAGCCCCAGTTCTTCAGAATTATTTCAGAAATGTAAAGGAATTTCAGAAGGCGCTTTGCTTAAGAGCAATCGGCGGCAAAGTAAAGTGTAAGATCTAGGGTGAGTGGACAGTGATGTCCATTTGTCACCTGGGCTCGCTGGGAGGAAGGTGGCAGTCTCATGCAGCATCCCAAGAGGAAAAGATTTCTGAGCAGTACAAAACTATACGCCGGGTACTTATGATATTATGGTACTTCACTCATAACCATTAGGCACTGATAGATGTTCCCACTGAGCACATGTTTGCTTTAAATGAAAACTTCAGTTTTGTTTTATTATTTTTGTTAGGCATTTGTACATTACGATTGTTTTGTGTGACTTCTCATTAATGAAAACCAATTTATTTTTATAGCCATTGGATGGTAAAGGATCATGCAAAGTTTTTGTGGTCATTGAGACAACTTGTAAGAGTTGGTGGGAGATATTTTTGATATTGATTAGTGAATAGGCAGCATTGTGACCAGTAACTTCAAGGTGAAGCTTCAGAGCTAGTCATTTGGAAAATGGCACCCTACTGTAAGGTACTATATTGGCTTTGATCTCACAGAGCTGCAGATTGGCTTTGTTGCCACATGTTCAACATTGGCTGGCTTTATGTAGAACTCGCAAATTTTTTTTTTTTTTTTTTTTACATTCTCCAATAAATTCTTGTTACTAAACATGAAGTTATGTTTAAGATGTACTTTCTGCAATGACAACTGACAAATATTACACTCCAGTTAGTAAGTTGGATATTCTGGTGATAGTGGCAAAGTCTTTGGGCTGCAAGTGATGGAATTGTGAGGTCCCAATAGTGGGTGGAGCTAAGTAAATTTTACTTTCAGTCAGGCCCCATCTCTTATGCCGCGTACACACGGTTGGATTTTCAGATGGAAAATGTTGGATGTGAGCTTGTTGGCTGAAATTCCGACCATGTGTATGCTCCATAGAATATTTGTTGTCAAACTTTCCACCAACAAATGTTTGCTAGCAGGTTCTCAAATTTTCCGCCAACAAAACGTTGTTGTCAGAATTTCCGATTGTGTGTGTGCACAAAAGTTCATGAACTTCCTTTTTCTCAGCTCGGTGTACGTCACCACGTTCCCACGTTCATAATTGTTGGCCAATATTTGTGTGATCTTGTGTATGCAACACAAGTTGGAGCCAACAACCTTCGAACAAAAATCCACGGTTTTGTTGTCGGAAAGTTGCAAGGAGAGAAGTTTTACTGATAAGTGCTGATGGTCTCCACGAAGGATGGGCTTAGGCGTGTTCACAACTCCATGTGCCTGTGCCCTCCAGGAAGCTGACACTCCACAGCGCTAATCACAGGCAGTGAGACATTTCCCAATCCGCGGCTGCACAGATCGGGAAATGTCTCACTACCTGTGAATGTCAGCTCCCTGGCGGGCGTTGGCATGTAGGGTTGTGAACACGCCTGAGCCCATCCTTAGTCCCCACCTATTCCCCTGCCAAATCCACAATCCCTTTCTTCCTAACATCATGGGCTGTGCTAGGCTTTTGTGAGAGGTGTAGTTCAAGGCTCAACATTTTGTCAATGAGCACTGTTCAAGTGTAATTTTTGTCTGCAGAGCACCATAGAAATTAAATTTCAAGCTGTAAAAAAATACTTGCACAATTTCTGATCTTTACCTAGCAGCCAATATGTTTCGTGGTACCCAGTTAAGCTTTTTCAAAAAGCATATGGTGTTATGATGTTTTGTTGACTACCTCCTGCATTATCCCCCCCCCCCCCAACACTTTAAACTCCTTAGTCCTTATTCCAATGTTTGTTGAGCTGTGTTAAAAGAAGTCCAAAGGCCCGTCATTCTTGTCAGAATGTTCACTTAAGACCAGTGTTACAAGGTTAATTTGCAATAAACGGCTCATATTTCATTTTAAAGGAATGCTTAATTCCTGCAACTGCGCTCTGCTCGGTGTCTTCTTCCTTTGTAAACCACTCAGAAATAAATCTTTTATTTTTCTCACTTTGTTACAACTGGAAGAGCATAGCACAATATCCTGTTGGATAGCGACACTATACAAAAGACTCAGGAACTTTGCTTGCCCAAGCCCCAGTATATGTGTGGAATCATCCCAGGCAGTCTCCTAGTTTTATGTCTGTGTAAGGGTACAGTGCCATTTACTTGCTGAATGTTTTTCTGTAGTGCTGTGTGAACATTGGTTTTGACAGTTAGCAGTGATTGTGAGAACCATTCTTTTAAAATGTTTCTAAGGCCCCTTTTCACACGGGCACCTCTGAGCGTAATCCACTTGATCTCTCCGCTGATCCTCACTGAGCAGGGAGATGACGGGGCCGCAGAGCAGACAAAACCACAGTCCTGCTCTCCTCTATGGGGCAATCGGATGGAAACGGACCGCCTGTCTTTTTTTTTTTTTTTTTTGTATCTGATGCCATCCGATCCGCCAGATGGATGGGGAATAGGCGGACAGGTTTGGATGGCGACGTGTTTTTGGCGGACAGGTTTGGATGGCGACGGGTGTCAGGACATCTGCTCTATAGAGACTGGCGGGTCCGCTTGAAAAACTGACGGGGACATGATCGCACTGCCCGTGTGAAAGGGGCCTAAGTCTAAGAACAAAAGTGTACTGTAATGCAATGTAAGAGTACTTGGCTGTGGTGGCAGCATTAGCTTTCTTTGTTTCCAGGCTTTTCACCTGATGATCCACCTGGAAACACACTTCCTGTCCTAGGATGACCACGTTTACTCCAGTGTATGTAACAGCAGCATTATCCCCCTGGGCTGCATTCCTGATTTGATATTCTCACAACTCCTCCTTTGCATCCCCATTACATAGGACTCATAGGGATTTGTAGCTTACAGAAGATGGCTTGAAAGACAGATTAAAATAGTTTTTGAGATTTTAGTTCAATTCACAAAACACTGCATTTCTGGCAAGATCAACAGGTGTATTCTGTACTTGCAGAAAATATATTTGTAGCCTAAAAGAAAAAATCAAATGCATCCACCACATCTAAGGGGACTGATAAGCTGCAGTATATAAGGTTTTTGTTCTTGGATTGGCTCTTTTAACCCCTTCCCGGCCCTTTAAGAGCTTCTAGATGCCGGGAGGAGGCAGGCATTTAGGTAAATTAGGTAAAACCGCTGTGTTTGGCTATCACAGCAGTCACTTGATCCAAAATCTTCCAGTCACAAGTATGTATTGGGAGCTTACTCGGTTACGCTCAGCAGTTTTGTGTCTACATAGGGCCACATATATGCGGGCTTTCTGTGTTGAAGCCCACCCACTGCGAGGCCGCATATGTGTATAGCCGGTGGGAAGAGGTTAAGTTTTATGTATGATGAATTAAAGACATTACACATCATTGCTACTACCTTTTGTCTATCATTAACATTTCCACAGGGTCAGTGCCTTACAATGTCTGTTCCATGTGTATGTTCTACTTGTCGATGCTAACTATCCCAAAAACTACCCAGAAGATTCACCGTCTTTATGTTTGAGAAACCGGTAGCCCTAAATACATCCTATGTTTTTGTAATGTTGTTTTAACCGGTAGACCTAAATACATCCTATGTTTTTTGCAATGTTTTAAAAGTTTCAACTGTGACTTGATAGCTCTACAATAATTTAAATATTGGGTATGTCATTTTGTATGTTCTCCGCTATTATAGACGAAAAGAGCCTCATCGAAGGTTGCGTACAGCAATTGTCTAAAAAAAATTGCTACTGTCCCTGGGAGTCCATTGCATGCAGGGCCCTTTCTCCACATAGCAAGGTGAAATGGTCTTGGGCGGTGCCTACTATGGGCAGCATAAAACTAGATTTTCACTTTTTGTATTCTGGTTCTTTAGCTGCTATCTGCCACGTGAACACTAAAATGACTTGGGTTGTCTGTTTCCTGAGTGTTCACACGGGGATGTGTGGCAGTAATTGGAATTTATGGGGTGGGGTGTATGTGAGATTTTGTAGTGCTGCCTCTGTCCAGTAATTCAGATGGCAATGTATCAAGGAATGTTCTCTCCGTGGAAGTGGTAGTTTGTATTGATTTTGATGAAATCAGCGTATATGCCTTTTTTTTAAATGTTATTAGTCTACTTCCACTGAAGGTTACGGGCTTTCAATACACTGCCACAAACTAACAATGATGGCATACAGTTGAATGCTAGAAAACAATCCAAAACAATTACCCGTCTTCTCTTGTCTGTGTGTGGTCATATCATAAATAAGTGTATCTGAAAGGCACCGATATGGCAGACAATTTTACTTGGTGGTGGCCATACCCTGTCTGCCTTGGCTTGCTGTTCTCCATAGGCTTCCAGTTGTCTCCCATTGATGGAAAAAAAATCACAAGGTATTGGAAAATGGTCTATTCATACCTTAGATGATTGGTACAGTTTACAGACTGGCTGTTCCTAAAAGTACATGATACCATTGTACCTAAACCCAAACTGTTATGTGCGCTGTGTAAACTGCCTTGAGTGCAAATGTTTTTTTGAAAAGCAGAAGGGGCTTAGATAATCCTTGTTAATTTTTGGTGCTGATTTACTTTAACACCGCACTTGCTGTGACAGACATTCCAGGTACTACCAGGTTTTTCAACTTGATAAAATAGTGTGCTCACTCTATCCTATTGTTTTTGTACAGCATGTCAATTCTGAGCTCCTTGCTGATCAGGTTTGGATCGTATGAAATCTTGGACCTCTGCAAGTTTGCACAGTGCGCAAGATATTGTGCAGTCAGCATGTGAAATTCTAATGAGAGCCAGTTATATCTGTTTTGGCCACTGGAGGTCACAATTGTCCTAGAAAAACATTCTGAAATGCATGGCTAAAAGATCATGCAGATGTTAATTTGCACAACTTCTAAATTCTTTTCTTTCCCAAAAACTAAATCAACCTCCTTATTGTCATTACTATTGTGTTCAACTGATTGTATGCAGTGAAATATTTTAGGGAATTTAGAATTACCTCTAACTTGTTTTTTAAATAGTTACTGTAGACATAAACTTGTTAATATTAAACATTTATTGATCACTGTAAAGTTTTGTATATTTTGTAAACATTTTTAGATTGTGACTTTTCTTTTTGTATCACATCATGTGAGTTTAATTTAGAATAAAAAAAATCAATAAAAACATGAGTTTGTAATGTGTTCATTTACAGGGTTAAAATTTGTCCCATGAAGAGAAGCATTTTGTGTGCTGAACCAATGTTTTAAATGTATGTTTATGAAAAACATTGAAAGTCTAAAACTGTACATCCTTGAAAGGTACTGTATTTATTGGCGTATAACACATTTTTTCACCATGAAAATCGGGTTCACATAGCATGTGCGTGTTATACGCCAATACTTAAATTTTAGCTGCCTCTGAGGGGACAGGGAGGGGGCAGGATGAGCGCCGTCAGATTACATACAGTAAGAATTTCCTATTCACTTGGCGGCCTCTGTAATAGGAAGTCCCGTCTCCTGGGCCGCCATTGGACCACTGTTCTGTCTATCATAGGAGATTCTCACTGTATGTAATCTGTTGGCACTCATCCCACCCCCCTCCCTGTCCCCTCTAGGCTGCAGCTGGGCATCAATCAGGCTGCATTGATGGCAATGGTGAGGCTGCATTGATGTGGACTGATAAGGCTGCATTGATGGCACTTGTGAGGCTGCAGATAGGCATTGGTCAGGCTGCAGATGGGCACTGACCCTTATTTTGCTTCAAAGTTCCTTATTTAAAATTCAATTTTCTTTCCTGAAACTTCCCTCTTAAAATGAATGTGCGTGTTATACGCCGATAAATACGGTATTTACAATTATGTCATTTAGATGTGCTTGATATTAAGAGTGTGTATGCATTGGTCCTTGAGCAGAAATCTGTTAGACGGACATAACGGGGGAGATTTTACTAAATCTGTGCATAGTATATTATTATCATTTATTATTATTATTATTATTATTATACAGGATTTATATAGCGCCAACAGTTTGCGCAGCGCTTAACAAAAATAAAGGCAGACATTACAATTTGGTACAAGAGGAATCGGAGGGCCCTGCTCGTTGGAGCTTACAATCTATAATCGGCTTCTAACTGCAGCTTGTTTAACCACTTATTCTGACATTTCTTGTTTACATGTAAAAATCTTAATTTTTTTTCACAAAGTTACTACCACTCGCTAAGCATGATTTGTCTGTCTCTCCTCTGCTACAGATGTGATGAGTCTGTCTAAGGAGGATCCTATTGGTTTTCATGCAATCTATGTGTATGGTGAAATCTGAGTGAAGTATTTTCAAGTGTATTTGACTGCTTTTGATTAAGTAGTCCACTCATTGGGGTAAGAGTCAGTGTGAACCTTTCCATCTTGGTGACGGATTCTTCCCAGCACTTTCCTTTTGTGTGGACCTACACCTATTGGACTGTTTTTTTTTTATTTTTTATTTTTTATTGAGTTGTCATATTTTCTCAACATTGGAACTTTTTATTCTTAGCGCTGCACTTTGTGATTTAATATATACAGTATCTCACAAAAGTGAATTCATCCCTCACATTTTTGTAATTATTTTATTATATCTTTTCATACCGTCCCCATAGGCAAAGGGCATTCGCAGGTTGTTCATGCATATGTAAATGGTGATTGCACCACATATGTGAGGTATCGCCTCAAACGCTAGAGTAATAATTCTAGCTCTATACCTCCTATGGAACTCTAAACTGGTAACCTGTGAATTTTTTTTAAAGCGTTGCCTATGGAGATTTTTAAGTATCGTAGTTTGTTGCCACTCCATGAGACTGCGTAATTTTAAAGTATGACATGTCTATTTGTCAGCGTAGCATCTTTTATATGGTATCAAAAACTAGGTAATATATTGTTTTTTTGGATTAAAATTCATTAAGTGTATTTTTACCCAACAAAAAAAAAATTGCATTTGAAAAAACGCTGCGCAAATACAGTGTCACAAAAAATTGCAACAACCACCATTTTATTCTCTAGGGTCTCTGCAAAGAAAAAAAGAAAAAATATGCAATAATAAAATGATGTAGAGATATAGATTTTTTTATATATATATATATATATACACACACCTCACATTTTTGTAAATATTTTATTATATCTTTTCATGTGATAACACTGAAGAAGTGACACTTTGCTACAATGTAAAGTAGTGTACAGCTTGTATAATAGTGTAAATGTGCTGTCCACTCAAAATGACTCAACACACAGCCATTAATGTCTAAACCGCTGGCAACAAAAGTGAGTACACCCTAGAGCTAAAAAAAATCGCAATCTCGATTCACCCCCTCTGACGATCTATATTGCAGAGTTTGCCGATTCTTTCATATAACAAGTGGAGAGACTTATCTGCTCACTCAGCTGTGAAAAGAAAACATCTGGGCAGTCTGCCAAGTTTATAATATGAAGCATTGTAACTAACCTTCCTTCTTAGATCAAAGGGATACACTTGTTTGTAAAAATAAAAAGTCCAGGCAGTCTGCCAAGTTTTCAACAACCTGTAAATGCAGGAAGTTTAACCACTCAAAGTCCTAAATCTTTTTCTGACACTGCTTTAAGTTTTAAATAAATTTTTTTGCTAGAAAATTACTTGGAGCACCCAAACATTGTAAATATTTTAGCAGAGGCTCCAGGGAATAAAATGGCATTTGCTGCAATATTTTATGCCACACTATATTTGCCCAGTGCTCTTTCAAACGCGATATTTTTTTTTTTTGGGGGGGGGGGGGGGGGGGGAAATACACTTCAATGAATAAAACGAAAACGCTGAGAGAATCGTGATCTATCTTCTAAGCAAAAAAATTGTGGTTCTCATTTTAGCCAGAATCGTGCAGCTCTAGTACACCCCTAATTGAAAATTTCCAAATTGGGCCCAATTGGCCATTTTACCTCCCTGGTGTCATGTGACTCAGTGTTACAAGGTCTCAGGTGTGAATGGGGAGCAGGTGTGTTAAGTTTTGGTGTTTTCGCTCTTAGGCCTCTTTCACACGGGGCGGATCAATGCTGATCCGCCCCGTGGATATCCGCTTGCTCAGCGGGGATCGCCGGAGCCATCTCCGCTGAGCAGGAAAATGACAGGTCTGTCACTGCACACTGCGCAGGGATGGACCTGTCAGAGACGGATGGAAAAATAGTTTTTTTTTTTTTTTTTTGGATCGGAGCGGGTCTGATGTCAGCAGACATGTCACTGCTGACATCCGACTCTCCATAGAGGTCTATAGAGTGTCCGTTCAGGTCCACCTAAAAAACTGACAGGCAGACCTGAACGCACCGCCCGTGTGAAAGGGGCCTCACTCTTTAATAATGATCACTGAAAGTTCAACATGGCACCTCATGGCAAAGAACTCTCTGAAAAGAATTAGTGCTCTACATAAAGATTGCCTAGGCTATAAGAAGATTGCCAAGACCCTGAAACTGAGCTGCAGCACAGTGGCCAAGATCATACAGCGGTTTAACAGGACGGGTTACACTCGGAATAGGCTTTGCCACGGTCGTCCAAAGAAGTTGTGCACGTGCTCAGTGTAATTTCCAGAGGTTGTCTTTGGGAAATAGACGTATGAGTGCTGCCAGCATTGCGGCAGAAGTTGAAGGGGTGGGGGGGGGGGGTCAGCCTGTCAGTGCTCAGAGCATACACTACATCAAATTGGTCTGCATGGCTTTTGTCACAGAAGGAATCCTCTTCTAAAGATGATGCACAAGAAAGCCTGCAGTTTGCTGAAGACAAGCAGACTAAGGACATGGATTACTGGAACTGATGGTTCAGATGGTGTCAAGCATGTGTGGTGGCAATCGGGTCAGGAGTACAAAGACAAGTGTGTCTTGCCTACAGTCAAGCGTGGTGGGAGTGTCATGGTCTGGGGCTGCATGAGTGTTGCCGGCACTGGGGAGCTACAGTTTATTGAGGGAACCATGAATGCCAACATGTAACTGTGACATACTGAAGCAGAGTATGATCTCCTACCTTCGGAGACTGGACCACAGGGCAGTATTCCAACATAACGACCCCAAACACACCTCCAAGATGACCACTGCCTTGCAAAAGAAGCTGAGGGTAAAGGTGATGGACTGGCCAAGCATGCCTCTAGACCTAAACCCTATTGAGCATCTGTGGGGCATCCTAAAATGGAAGGTGGAGCGCAAGTGCTCAAACATCCACCAGCTCTGTGATGTCGTCATGGAGGAGTGGAAGAGGAATCCAGTTGCAACCTGTGAAGCTCTGGTGAACTCCATGCCCAAGAGGGTTAAGGCAGTGCTGGAAAATAATGGTGACCACAAAATATTGACGCTTTGGGCCCAATTTGGACATTTTCACTTAGGGGTGAACTCACTTTTGTTGCCAGTGGTTTAGACATTAATGGCTGTGTAACAAAAGTGGAGATATGGGATTTTAAAGGTAAGTATTATAAACGCACAAGTCACATTTTTATGTAAAAATACATATCATTTATTTAGAAAGACAGATAAAAGTAGTGAGTACAATTACATTCATTCAGAGTAGGGCTGTTACTGATTAAAATTTTCATGTTCGATTAATCGTTTTTTTTTTTTTTTTTTTTAATAGACTAATTTTGATTATAACGCACATACAGATCCAACTACTTTTAGCTGATCTCCTTGCATTGCAACTCTGCATTAGTCAGTGGTAAATGTGGCATATGCAATCACCCGACATTAGTTAGTTTCTACAATCCATGACTTAACTTCACAGTTCACAAATATGTTTTAAATTCAAACTGTAGCACTGACGCAAGTCTTTTTTTTTTTTCCCACAGTAGCGTGACTATTCCTCCACCTCCAGTCTAACTAATCACTCTCACCTTATGGTATGGCATGGACCCCTGTGCTAACAGGTGGTCATGCAAGCGGGTATCAAAAGGGTTAACACGGACCATAAACTTCTCTCCCATCTCCTTAGATCTCAGCAAGGACGCCAGGTCATGGGTAGAAAGAAAAGATCTAAGTGCTCACCACTTTAGTATAAGATTACATTTTTGTGTTCAAACACAAACTACTCGCATAAAGATGATAAAAACACAGCATGTAAAGCCGACAATCGTGTTAGTTCCGTAGAGCAGCAGCGGGTGACGTCATGCGTAGCTCCTCCCCCGTGCGCATTACGATCAATCAGAACTTTGACATCACCGGATTCCTCCCCTCTTCCCTTCGTTAGCAGACGGAGGCACTTGGGAAGGGGGAGGAGTCCGGTGACGTCGATGTCTGTGTGACGTCACCGGATCTCCGACGGAACTCCCTGACCCGGAAGCCGGCGGAGAGGTGAGTTTTTGATCGATCAAAAAAAATGAATCGAGGAATTTTAATCTTTAATTTCCACAGCCCTAATTCAAAGTCATAGGTGTATACACATTCCTATTCCAGACAATGATGGTACTGTATTCAAACGCATATAATCAATCGTCCAGCTACTTCTACATGTTTCGCCGGAACGGCTTCATCAGGAAAGTGGTCGAGATTATTTAAATAAAAAAAAAAAAGGGGGAACATATAATATATTCAACCTTAGGTGTATAGGAAAAAAAGAAGAAATATACAAATTTAATATAACATTCATCAGAATATCAATACAAAGCTTAGTGCATCAAATATAGCTACACAGAGATCAACCAAGGACCTCCCCAAAAATGCATTCATTATGGCCAATCCCCCCCCCCCCCCCCCCCACACCTACCATACCCACAAAAAAAAAAAAACCCTAAACCCCAAACAACCCATTGGACTCCCCCTCATTGTCAAAAACCCCACCCACAACCACCACACTAACGGAAAGAACCCATATAGTACAACACTCCCTACCTCAGATGTGGGTCTTGGAGTGAGCACAGTCAGAGAACCTTCGGGGGGTGTCTCCTTATATAGTGTGCATTCAGGAATCGGTCCCAACCATGTCGGGTCACCCTTAGGGAGGAATGTAGTATTAGTTTTAATTGTTATCAGCAATTATGTATATAACAATACCTGCAATGTATATAACATCAGACATCAGCCAGATTGTATCATGGCATCGATACATAGATGATGTCTTTATGATTTGGGCAGGATCAAAGGAAAATATGATAGACTTTTTGGATGGTTTACAGGTGAATGCGTACAATCTAAAATTCACATATACTTTTGATCAGGCACGGATCACCTTTTTGGATATAGAAATATTCATCAATGAAATGGGAATGCTCCATTCCACTCTTTACAGAAAGCCCTCAGCGGGTAACAGTCTACTACACGCCAATAGCTCACACCCACAAAAATTGATTAGGAGTATTCCCTATAGTCAATTTCTAAGATTAAGACACAATTGTACTGGAGATGCGGCTTTTCAGAAAGAGGCTAATTCGTTACGTGATCGTCTAGTAGTTAGAGGGTACAGTAGAACGTGCCTTAAAAAGGCTTTCAACCGAGTGAAGAATCAAGATAGATCAATGATCTAACCCAGACTGGAGAAATCATCAACATCAACAAGGATTGTCACGAAATATAATCAAGAGCATGCAAAAGTAAAGAACATTTATAAAAAATTCTGGCACCTGCTGGCAGCTGATCAGAGGATTCTGAAGTTTATTAAACCCTATACAGAAATCACCTATAGGCGTTCACGATCAATAAGAGACACGCTAGTAACTAGCCACCATAAAAAGTTGGAAACAGTTAAACAGAAGTCACCTGGCACCATTAAAGACCACGTAACCTTGATTTCCAAACGTAAGATGGAGACACAGATAAGCCGACATGTAGGGCTATATCATAATTTCAATCTTAAATCCATTGGCTTTATCAGCCTTGAACACCTACCCCAACATGAACGTTGGGGGGGATATAGACAACAAGCTTTTACAGCTAGAAACTCGATGGATATATTTACTGGAAGCGACCCGACATCCAGGCCTCAATGAAGGGATAAGTTATAAACTATTTTTGTAGCTTATATTCCCTCTCCCCCCCCCCCCCCCGTCCTCTGAGTGACTGCCTGTTGCCTTGGAGGTGTCTTCCATATTGTGGAGCGTCCTTTGTTGTGTGTTTTGACATGTGGGCATCATGCGCCCCCATGAGGTCTGTATCATGCAATTTCCCTTGGAGCATGTCTTCATAACCATCACAGTGGCAACAGTGATCTGGGTACAATAGACTGTCTGGACTGTTTTGCATGTTCCTGAGCGGAGAGGAAACTTTTTGAAAAATGATATACTGTATTTGTTAAGTATATGATTATTTTTTGCACTTCACTTGGTCACCGACCATCCATGGGTCCCCGTACAGACACCTAAGGGTGCACAGGGGGTTTGTTGATCCATCTATAACAAGATGGAACCCTCCCGCTGTGTGTCTTCTTTGAGGTCCTCTATTGCCACGGCGTCCCGCTAACAGCCAGCGCTGCCATGAATGTACATCACATGCTCCCAGACGGCCAATCACATTGCGGTCTGGGAGCTGTCTGCACAACAAGTCTGTGCAGCGTGCGCATCAGAGGTTTTCACTTTTGGTTTCTGGCTATCAGTCCGTGGTATGCAGACCTCCCCAGATGTCCGCGTGGTGCCATTAGTGGCGTGACGTCATGCCGAAATTTGGCGCCAACGGGGAGGGATACTTAAACTGCACAGGGGTTAGTGTAGTTGTGGAGCTCATTAGACACACGGTTGGCATTTTGAGGTAATTTTCTTTGACCATAGCAAGTAGTGAGGGTCTGTCCAGTACATATTGGACTTGATGTTTTTATAGATTAGATACTTATGTGTGTCTTTATTTATTTTGATTAGATTGATGCCAACTATCTCCAAAATACATGGTGGTATATGCACCAGGCCATACATTGGCTCCATACTGGTCCTGTTTTTTCCCCTCATGCACCTTGTGTGCTTTATGGGATCATAGGTATGTTGGATTAAGCTGTCGCATAACAGCAGCATATACAGAGGTGTGGAGAGGTTTTTTCCAATTTCTAAATCTGTGATAAAAACTTTTATTAACTTATAGTGATATATATCTCTTTATTTTTATTTCTATGTTTTGTAACCTCTTAGATGTATTCTATACTCCATATTTGGCCACCGTGCGCACGAGCTGCCAGTTTAGGTATTAAATACTCAACAGATGAATGTGAATGTGGGGAGTCTGGGTCTTTTAATTGGCATATGCTACAGATCCATTCTCCCCTCTCCCCCCTTTCTTTTTAAGATTAAATAAAGTTTAAAACATTGTTATATATATTGCAGGTATTGTTATATACATAATTGTTAACTAAAACTAATGAATACTACATCCCTCCCTACGGGTGACCCGACCTGGTTGGGACCGATTCCTGAATGCACACTATATAAGGGGATACCCCCAAAGGTTCTCTGACCGTGCTCACTCCAAGACCCACATATGATGTAGGGAGTGTTGTACTATATGGGTTCTTTCCGTTGGTGGGGTGGTTGTGGGTGGGGTGTTTTTGACAATGAGTGGGTTGTTTTGGGTTTAGGTTTTTTTTTTTTGGGTGTGGGGGGGGGGGGGCGATGGGGTTTGGCCATCATGAATACGTTTTTGGGGAGGACCTTGGTTGATCTCTGTGTGACTATATCTGATGCACTAAGCTTTGTATTGGTTTTCTGATGAATGTTATATTAATTTGTATATTTCTTCTTTTTTCCTATACACCTAAGGTTGAATATATTGTATCTTCCCCCTTTTTTTCTTTTTTAATTTAATCTCGCCCGCTTTCCTGATGAAGCCGTTCCGGCGAAAAAACACGTAGAAGTTGCTGGACGTATGATTTATATGTGTGTGAATACAGTACCATCGTTGTCTGGAATAGGAATTTATGTGTATACACCTATGAATTTGAATGTAATTGTACTCACTACTTTTATCTGTTTTTCTAAATAAATGATATGTATTTTTACATTAAAATTTGACTTGTGTGTTTATAATGCGTACCTTTTTTAAAATCCCATATCTCCACTTTTGTTACTTTTCAATTACAAGGGATGTTGGTACCAATATCTATATAGTTTATTCGGAGTTGATCTCTACTCAGTTTTGCATTAATGGCTGTGTGTTGAGTTATTTTGGGGAGACTGCAAATTTACACGGTTATACAAGCTGTAGACTCACTATTTTTACACTGTAGCAAAGTGTCATTTCTTCAGTGTTGTCGCATGAAAAGATATAATAAAAATATTTACAAAAATGTTAGGGGTGTACTCACGTGTGTGTGTGTGTGTGCGTATCTCTCCTCCTACCCTTGAAAGCATGAGATTAAAAAAAAAGTAAAATTTTAGATTTTTTTTTTTCATGCTTTCCAAAAAAAGGCAGTGTTTTTTACTTTTGCCCTAACCAGAAGTGACAAATGCTCTTCCGGTTGCGCTAACTTACAATAGAGGTGACTGGAGATGGTACGGCCCCTGGTGATCCTGTATCTAATTGCCTGCCTAACCGCCGGATTAGACGGCCTGCTGGGACTCGAGAGCCCTGAGAGGTAGCAGGGAGGGGGACCTTCTTCCGCTGCCTGTATAAGCAATCCAGTGGCTAATTAGCCGCTAGGATTGCTTATATCTTTTAGAGCATCGCCAGGTCTAAAAACAATACAGGGTTATGACTGACCGTTGAAGCCATAACCCTGGTATAACCACTTGCAGTCAATACATACGTTCGTGATTTGACAGCAAGTGGATAATTTTAAGCTTTGACAATAAAGCCTAGAAGATGATTGGTTACTATGCACAGCTGCACCAGATTCCATGTGTGCCAGTTTTAGTGAATCTCCCAATATTTATTGATATTGACTTAAATATAAATCTTTCCTGAGAGAAATATATGAAAGCTGTTGCTGAACTGTCCTTTGAAAACATTAGTTGTGATATCGGCCCTCTTGTTTCAGTGCTTTGAGTTACTGACCTGGATTAGGTATTCTGAATTAGCTTCGTCCTTTTTTTTTTTTTCTGATCTTCATGCTTCTTTTAGGTTATTGACTGTGTAATAGGGATGAACAGCAGAATTGATTTTAGCATCAATGCTTTTCACTGAAAATCTCAGGCAAAAAATACTTTGCGGTATCCTTTTGTCAGCTTAATCTTGGTCCATATATTTGTATGCAGCACACGTTATTGTCTCATAGTAATACTACTCACACTTCCAGTCTGCATGCAGCTGTACAAGAAGATGATACAAAGTCAGATTAATGTACTTAAACTAGTTGCAATTTAAAAATCTTTTAATCCTAATTCTATATATCTATATATAATATCTCTTACGTGAGCAGATGAAGGGACAATATTTTTTGGTTCAATCATTTTTTTTTTTTTATTGCAAATTTATAAAGCAATGAGCACAGTAACAAAATTCAACCATAATCCATGAGTACTGCCAATGTAAAGCTACAAGAGATCAATAACAAATGCCTCAACCCTAGTATCAATCAGCAGGATTTTTGGCTCCCGGGTGTCTTCTATACAGGTAACGAGCTGAGATTAGGAGCACTCTCTTTTAAAGGGAGTGCTCCTAATCTCAGCTTGTTACCTGTATAACAGACATCTGTCTATAGAAGCAATCAATCAGATTCTACTCTCTCCAGCATGATCGAGACTAAAGAGATGTCCAAGGATGTGAGGGACAAGATTGTAGACCTACACAAGGCTGGAATGGGCTACAAGACCTTTACCAAGCAGCTTGGTGAGAACAGTTGGTGCGATTATTCGCAAATGGAAGGAACACAAAATAACTGTCAATCTCCCTCTGTCTGGGGCTCCATGCAAGATCTTCCCTTGTGGAGTTTCAATGATCATGAGAACGGTGAGGAATCAGCCAATAACTACACAGACTCTTGTCAATGCTCTTAAGGCCTTATTCACCAAGAAAACAATTGGTAACACACTATGCCGCAAAGGACTGAAATCCTGCGGCGCACACCAGGTCCCCTTGCTCAAGAAAGCACATGTACGGGCCTGTCTGAAGTATGCTAATAAACATCTAAATGATTCAGAGGAGAACTGGGTTAAAGTGTTGTGGTCAGATGAGACCATAATCAAGCTCTTTGGCATCACTTCAACTTCCCGTGTTTGGAGGAGGAGGAATGGTGCCTGTGACCCCAAGATCACCATCCCCACCGTCAAACATGGAGTTGAAAACATTATGCTTTGGGGGTGTTTTTCTGCTAAGGGGACAGGACAACTTCACTGCATTAAAGGGACGATGGATGAGGCCATGCATCGTCAAATCTTGGGCGAGAACCCCCTTTCCTCAGCCAGGGCATTGAAAAGCGGTCATGGATGGGTATTCCAACATGACAATGACCCAAAACATCGCTTAGTGTGGATAAGCAACAGGTTAGATCTCTTAGCAGGTTAAGGCTCCAATAAAGACCTGCTGGGAGTGCGCAATTCAAGGCTGCCACAGCTGGGTATATGCAGGGGTCCTGCAATCCCAGTTCCAAAAAAGTTGACACTGTAAAATCATCATAAAAACAATGCAACGATTGGCAAACCTCCTAAACCCATATTTTATTCACAATGGAAAACATCAAATGTTTAAACTGAGAAAATGCACTATTTTAAGAAAAGGTAATTGTGAAATTGATGGCAGCAACATGTCTCAAAGTTAGGACTGGGCAACAAAAAGCTGTCAAATCGGTACTAACGAGGAAATGCTGGAAGAACATTTTGCTACTAAGGGTAATTGGCAACAGGTAAGTAACATGATTTGGGTATAAAATGGGCATTTTAGAGGGTCAGTATCTCAGAAGTAAAGATGGGCATAGGTTCACCAATCTGTGAAAAGCTGCGTCTAACAATTGTTGAAAAATGTCAATCCTTTTCCTCAATGTAAAATTGCAAAGACTTCCAATATATAATCAGCTACAGTTCATAATATAAAAAAATTCTGAGAATGTGGAGAAATTTTGTGTGTAAACGACAAGGCCGAAACGCATTATTGCATGCCCATCATGATCAGGTTCTCAGATACAGGCACTGCATTAACAGGCATGATTCTGTAAGAGACCTCGCTGCATGGGCTCAGGAATACTTCCAAAAATTATGGTAAACACTGTAAACTGTAAAGAGGAGAGGCACCTTCCTGCTTCTTATCAGCGCTTAGTTCTAAAGCCTGCATCTCTGATGGTATGGGGGTGCATTAGTGTGTAAACTAATGGGCAGTTTGCACATCTGGAAAGACAGTCAATGCTGAAAGAAATATCCCAGGTTTTAGAGCAGCATATGCTCCCATCCAGACGACGTCTTTTTCAGGGAAGGCCTTGCATACAGTATTTCAGCACGACAAAGCTATACTGCATCTATGACCACAGCATGGCATGACAGAGAAGACCCAGGAATGTTGAGCAATTAGAATCTTATCAGGCAAGAATGTGACAGCATTCCTCTCCTAAAACTCCAGCAACTGGTCTCCTCAGTTCCCAGATGCTTACAGAGTGTTGTTAAAAGAGGGGATGCTACACCAAGTTAAACATCGTCCTGTCTCAACTTTTTTGAAATGTGTTTCTGACGTCCATTTCAAAATTACTGTATTTTTCAAAAATGTTTACATTTTCTCAATTTAAACATTTGATATGTTTTCCATTGTGAATAAAATATGGGTTTATGAGATTTGAAATCACTGCATTCTGTTTTTATGTAATTTTTAGTGTGCTAACTTTTTTGTAATTGTCATTGCCTCTTGCAAGGTGACTTCTATCTTGCCATGGATTATGGCTGGCATGACCCAATTTCTAGTCTTGATAATGCATAGTTTTAGATAATTTCCAGGTTTTTTCTAACGTCTGCCTAGCAGCAGTAGTGAACTGCAGGAGAAGCCTAAATTGCCTTTTTAGGGAGCTTAAAAGTGTTTCTATTAAGAAGTGCAACTGTTGGCTCCAAAGAAAGTGATTTTCCAAAGTGTCAGGGATCCCACATACTTCAGCCCAGAAAGTAAAGTTTATCTAATATATGGGAGTACAACCATGAGAAGATCTGGTGAAAGCTATCTTTAACACGCATACCTTCAAATATTGAGAGCTGATCACGTCCATGTTTGGATCATGGAATTATAAGGCATACAACAAATATTTGCTCCCTTTATGAGAGTATCATAAATAATGCCACCAGTGCCACAGTGGGTGATCCCTGCAAAGAGAATATGATTCGAGAAGCATAAAATCCAACAAGTAAATTTCTGTACCAGATATAGTAACAAGGCCTGGCACATGCAGCAGATTATAAAGTCGAATAGGGACATCCTTAAGAAGGACCCAGTTCTTGGGAATCTCATCCATGACAGGTCGAGTTTCATTGACAGAAAACCTTGTGATCTGAGGAGCTTGGTAGCCCCAAGCAGAATACAAAAAATCTATAAAATCTTTGAATGGATGGTAATTTTTTGACCAAAAAGGCAACTTCAGATGCAGGGTCAGAATGGTGGCACTTGTTGCTTTATGTGGCGCCGCAAACAAGAGGTTTTGGGTACTGATGGTAGGCCACATTTGATTAAACCGTTCATCAACTGTGGCACGCCGTTTGTCATATATGGATCCTGTGTCCATGTGGCCAACTTTATGTTGGTTGGACTACACGTCCGCTCAGGGTCCGGATTGGGGAACACAAATGTATCCTCAATGAGGGCGACAAATACTCTGTTCTGCGTCATTTCAAGGATAAACATGGAGCGGACCCTACAGGCATGAGAGTGTTTTGTATCAAAGACATCTCTGATAAACTTGACAGGGGGAGGATGTATCGAATGCTCTGCAAACGAGAACGTTTCTGGATATTTACCCTTGGTAGCTTTGCCCCCAAGGGGTTAAATGAAGATCTTGACGTACATAATTTGATACATGAATTAAAGTCCATTAGCGATCTTGGGCAATACACCCATAGGGTGTGCTTTTCCTTTTCTTTTATACAGTGCCTCGATTCCCCCTTCCCTTGTGTGTTTTTTTATTTTTGGCCACCTCTTCAATTTACTACTTTTTTATATTACAACTTATCAATTCACTAAAATGTTATAAGGACTATTTTGTCCCATTTGACCTTTTTTTTTTATTTAGATTAGTTTTATCAATCGATCATTTTATATAGATTTTGTGCCATCACATGCATATGTGTATGCTTGTACATATAGATATTGTGACATTGCTGGGGCGTTCTAAACCTCTTAACTGACTTAATCAGCGTTTTGTTCACTGTGGCTATTCAATAAAATGAAGACATTTTTAAGAGCAACAACCAGAGTGCAGATTATTTTTTCAACATTACTGTACTCAGCCAGCGACTGTGGATCGAAAACCTGGGAGCTCTGCTATGTGGTGTATGGTTAGTAGCACTGACTGTTTTATACTATTATAAACATATTGCAGTTACACACAATTCAGTGAAAGTGAGTATTGATATACTGATACAAAGCGTCTGGTGCTTAAAGCGATCAAGATGATCTGTGACTTTCAATGTACACTATTATATATTTTTTATGCTGTATTGTGTTTTTTGAATACAGTGATGTCGTGTCTGTATACAGATATATGCATTGGGATTCATGGCATTGGGATTCATGTACAGTGGGGAGAACAAGTATTTGCTACACTGCCAATTTTGCAGGTTTTCCTACTTGCAAAGCATGTAGAGGTCTGTAAATTTTATCATAGGTAGTCTTCAACTGTGAGACTGAATCTAAAACAAAATCCAGAAAATCACATTGTATGATTTTTAAATAATAAATTTGCATTTTATTGCATGACATAAGTATTTGATCACCTACAACCAGTAGGAATTCCAGCTCTCAGACATCTTATTTTTTCTTTAAGAAGACCCCCTGTCCTCCACTCATTACCTGTATTAACTGCACCTGTTTGAACTCGTTACCTGTATAAAAGACACCTGTCCACACCCTCAATCAGACTCCAACCTCTCCACAATAGCCAAGACCAGAGAGCTGTGTAAGGACATCAGGGATAAAATTGTAGCCCTGCACAAGGCTGGGATGGGCTACAGGACAATAGGCAAGCAGCTTGGTGAGAAGGCAGCAACTGTTTGCGCAATTATTAGAAAATGGGAGAGGTTCAAGATGACCAATCTCTCTCGGTCTGGGGCACCATGCAAGATCTCACCTCGTGGGGCATCAGTGATCATGAGGAAGGTGAGGGATCAGCCCAGAACTACACGGCAGGACCTGAAGAGAGCTGGGACCACAGTCTCAAAGAAAACCATTGATAACACACTACGCCATCATGGATTAAAATCCTGCAGCCCACGCAAGGTCCCCCTGCTCAAGCCAGCAAATGTCAAGGTCCGTCTGAAGTTTGCTAATGACCATCTGGATGATCCAGAGGAGGAATGGGAGAAGGTCATGTGGTCTGATGAGACAAAAAATAGAGCTTTTTGGTCTAAACGCCACTCGCCGTGTTTGGAGGAAGAAGGAGGAGTACAACCCCAAGAACGTGATAGAGTATTCCTGCGCTACTGTGGAGAGGGAAGGGTAGGGGATGGGAGGGAAGGGTTGACTGAGGGGGGACTGCTGCAAGGCTAAAGATACCAGGAGCCAGGAAAGGAAAAAGGAAACACGCACCCTCCTAGGTAGAGCAGCACGTTAGAAGAAGAGGACAGCAGAACCCATATCACTATCTTTATGCGGTTAACCCTTTACTGCAAGGTAAGGGTCCATTACTTATCATAGTGTGCCCCGCACGAAGAGGAAAGCCCCCCACTATTTTATGACACCCCACTGCACGAACACCACTCCTGTATAAGGATCATATCACTTACACCGAGATTTGTAATCACAGTTATCAAACTGTCAAGGACTTTTTTTCTCTATATCACGGACCTATGTGCATGCAGCTGAGTCTGCTACTTGATTTTGGTCACATTTACCTCTTTACGGATATTTATTTCCAGCCACGTTCTATATAATAACTTTGTGCTACTCTATTTTGCATTTTTTTTTCTGTTGAAATCGCATTTTCTCTGTTAAATCGCATTCTGCATTTTTTTGCAACTCAGTTTTTTGCAAATCGCATTCTGCGTTTTTTGCAACTCAGTTTTTTTTTTTTGTGCATATCTATATATGTATAACTCTCTCTAGTCAAGCAGACTAGCTCCACTTATGCTTCACTATCTGCACCTTTAATGCATTGTGCACTTTCATTCACTGTTTAATTGTTTATTCTTGTCAGTGCATCTTACTTTCTGCACTATCATCACATTCCGCAGATTGAGATATCAACTTTTTTCTACACTGTATCGCATAGCCAGTGTTATTATATATACCAGCACCTCACAGTTTTACTATATATACCGACACGTCACGTCACGTCATATATATTTATTCTTTGCAGTATGCACTTTATATTGATCTACACCATATGTTCACCTAATATTTTTTATATATTTTATTGATATTGTTTGTCTCATATTTATGATGTTTTACTAGCTATTATATGTATGTGTCATTAGTCATTTTGACACTCTCGCACTTTTTACATATTTATCTATCGGCCACCACTATTATCAGTATATTTATTGATCGCAGTACATTGTGCCTACCACTAGGTATCATTCACCTCATACTTGGAGACTGGTAGACGAGACAACACTATTGTCCATTACCATTGTATACATTAGGGGTTCACGCTTTTGCCCCAATACTACCACCTTGAGGTAGATCTAATACATTCCCCTGGGGAACAGCGCAGCATCACCCCCACTTTTCCACAACCCCAAGAACACCATCCCAACCGTGAAGCATGGAGGTGGAAACATAATTTTTTGGGGCTGCTTTTCTGCAAAGGGTACAGGACAACTGCACTGTATTGAGGGGAGGATGGATGGGGCCGTGTATCGCGAGATGCTGGCCAACAACCTCCTTCCCTCAGTAACAGCATTGAAGATGGGTCATGGCTGGGTCTTCCAGCATGACAACGACCTGAAACGCACAAACAAACTAAGGAATGGCTCAGAGGAAGCATCTCAAGGTCCTGGAGTGGCCTGAACCCAATAGAAAATCTTTGGAGGGAGCTGAAAGTCTGTATTGCCCAGCGACAGCCCCAAGACCTGAAGGATCTGAAGAAGGACTGTATGGAGAAGTGGGCCAAAATCCCTGCTGCAGTGTGTGCAAACCTGGTCAAGAACTACAGGAAACATAGGATCTCTGTAAATGCAAACAAAGGTTTCTGTACCAAATATTTGGTTCTGCTTTTCTGATGTATCAAATACTTATGTCATGCAATAAATTGCAAATTAATTACTTAATTGTACAATGTGATTTCTGGATTTTTGTGTTAGATTCCGTCTCACAGTTGAAGAGTATCTATGATAAAAATGACAGACCTCTACATGCTTTGTAAGTAGGAAAACCTGCAAAATCGGCAGTGTATCAAATACTTGTTCTCCCCACTGTAGATGTGAGGATAAATTTGAAGTGTGTGTGTGTGTGTGTATGTGTGTATATATAATGTGTGTGTGTGTGTATATGTATATGTATATATAGTGTGTGTGTGTGTGTGTCTGATGGCTTATGCCCCCAATAGGGAATGAAATATTTGATTAATTCTTGTTTTTATGTTTATCTTATTAATTACACTGGCCCTCCCATGTGTGGTACTTGGTTCCGGAGCACATGATTCAGCTCATTTGATCCCAGTCATTGTATAAACCATCTACTTGCAATACCGAGCCTAGCTCTGAAGAAACCCCTCAAAACGTGTCGGCTCTTTTTGGCCTTTCATCTAACCCCAGTTTACTGGCCAGCGGATCCTGCTGGATGATGTATATGATGGACTTTATCATTGGCTTGATTTTATCACTCTTTGTGAGTGTTTTACCTATAAATACATTTTAGTGTTGCAAATGTAATGCGCAAGGTTTGTGTCCCTCTGTTTTGTTTTTTGTAGCATTTCTTCTGGGTTCCCCCTGACCTGTTGTGAGTGGCAGCACAGCCGATGCGGTGTTGTGATTTGTTGCGATTTCTTCCCTAATTTATCCCACGGCAAGCTTTTGAGTGCCGGAGCATCTGTTTTTGTTTTTTGATGAAGAGGGGAAAAAGTCCAACAGGAATGGCCAATTGGTAGAGGCAAGTGAAATTCAAAGCAGCCCAGGAAGCAAAAGATTGTGGCGACTCAATTGCAAGGTAAAATAGATGGTGGCAAATAAAGGCAATAGTGGACCATGTGGGGATTGAAGGCTACATTTATGTTTCACGCAATCTCAAGGGCGTAAGGCCTGAAGGGATATAAAGGTTGACAGTCTCATGTGGTCTGAGGGATTAAGCGTTCTAAGTTTTCTATAGAGAGGAACACAATCTGCCGTTTTGGTACTCCCCCCCCAGGGGGATTTTCCAAGTGACATGATGGGCCATTACAATGCAAAATAGTAAGTATGTTGACTTCGGTAACTGAGTTTTAATGGGCCCCCATACATGTTGTAGCACCTGTCTTCGTAGGATCTGGAAGAAGTACGCCGGTACCGAGGCTGGTAGCATGCGGAAGAGAAAACTTTGCATGATGTTAAAAGTACAGTCCCAACCTCTTTGTGGAGAGAACAGCGAAGGAGCACATGATCAGGTAGGGTTAACTTTCACTGCTGTTGCACTGACCACTTGACAAGGAGTAAAAAAACAATGCTACTGACCACCAATGCAGCCCCTAATAGAGCGGCTGGCAGTTTTTAAGAAATGGGCTTGACAAACACTTTAAAGCGGAGGTTCACATAAAAATTGAACCTCCACTTTTCGGAACCCTCCCCCCTCTGGTGTCACATTTGGCACCTTTCAGGGTGGAGGGGGATGCAGATACCTGTCTAAGACATGTATTTGCACCCACTTCCGGGCATAGACTCCCACTGGAGTCTATGCCTCCTCCTATCCCACTGCACTGTCTGGGACACACACGGGTCCCAGAGACAGCGTGGGCCATTCTCATTGCGCTGCGTGACTCGTGCATGCGCAGTAGGGAACCGGGAAGTGAAGCCGCAAAGGCTTCATTTCCTGATTCCCATACCGAATTGTGCAAGTTTTCCCACTTAAAAAGATGAGAGAGGCCTGTAATTGTCATCATATTTATACCTCAACTATGAGAGACAAAATGTGGAAACAAAATGTGTCTGATTTTTGAAAGAATTTATTTGCAAATTATGGTGGAAAATAAGTATTTTGTCAATATCAAAAGTTCATCCCAATACTTTGTTATATATCCTTTATTGGCAATGAGAGGTCAAACATTTTCTGTAAGTCTCCACAAGGTTGTCACACACTGTTGATGGTATGTTGACCCATTCGTCCATGCAGATCTCCTCTAGAGCAGTGATGTTTTGGGGCTGTCGCTGGGCAACACAGACTTTCAACTCCCTCCAAAGGTTTTCTATGGGGTTGAGATCTGGAGACTGGCTAGGCCACTCCATGACCTTGAAATGCTTCTTATGAAGCCACTCCTTCATTGCCCAGGCGGTGTGTTTGGGATCATTGTCATGCTGAAAGACCCAGCCACGTTTCATCTTCAATGCCCTTGCTGATGGGAGGAGGTTTGCACTCAAAATCTCACGATACATGGCTCCATTCATTCTTTCATGTACATGGATCAGTCGACCTGTTCCCTTTGCAGAGAAACGCCCCCAAAGCATGATGTTGCCACCCCCATGCTTCACAGTAGGTATGGTGATCTTTGGTTGCAACTTGGCATTCTCTCTTCTCCAAACACGACGAGTTGTGTTTCTACCAAACAGTTCTACTTTGGTTTCATCTGACCATATGACATTCTCCCAATCCTCTTCTGGATCATCCAAATGCTCTCTAGCAAACCTCAGACGGGCCTGGACATGTACTGGCTTAAGCAGGGGGACACGTCTGGCACTACAGGATCTGATGGTAGCCTTTGGTATCCTCTCTGCAGTTCATTCACTAGGTCCCCCCGTGTGGTTCTGGGATTTTTGCTCAAGGTTCTTGTGATCATTTTGACCCCATGGGGTGAGATCTTGCGTGGAGCCCCAGATCAAGGGAGATTATCAGTGGTCTTGTATGACCTTCCATTTTCTAATTATTGCTCCCACAGTTGATTTCTTCACACAAAGCTGCTTGCCTATTGCAGATTCAGTGTTCCCAGCCTGGTGCAGGTCTACAATTTTGTTTCTGGTGTCCTTCGACAGCCCTTTGGTCTTCACCATAGTGAAGTTTGGAGTGTGACTGTTTTGAGGTTGTGGACAGGTGTCTTTTATACTGATAAAAAGTTCAGACAGGTGCCATTAATACAGGTAATACGTGGAGGACAGAGGAGTCTCTTAAAGAAGAAGATACAGGTCTGTGAGAGACAGAAATCTTGCTTGTAGGTGACTAAATACTTATTTTCCACCATAATTTGCAAATAAATTCTTTCAAAAATCAGACAATGTGATTTGTCTGGATTTGTTTCCACATTTTGTCTCTCATAGTTGAGGTATACCTATGATGACAATTACAGGCCTCTCATCTTTTTAAGTGGGTGAACTTGCACAATTGGTGGCTGACTAAATACTTTTTTGCCCCACTGTATGTATATTAGAGCTGCACAATTAATCGTTAAAAAAATCATGATCTCGATTCAACCCCCCCCCCCTGACGGTCTCTATTGCAGAGTTTGCCGATTCTTTCATATAACAAGTGGAGAGACTTATCTGCTCACTCAGCTGTCAAAAGAAAACATCCGCATTCTTTCTTAGATCAAAGGGATAAACTTCTGTGTGGGAAAAAAAAATCCAGGCAGTCTGCTAAGTTTTTAAACAACGTGTAAATGCAGGAAGTTTAACCACTTAAAGTCTCTAAATCTTTTTCTGACACTTGTTTCTTAAAGTGGGGTTGCAGCCAAAAAACAAAAAGGGGCTTAAAAATCATAAAAAAAATAAAAAAAAAATAATTGGAAAAAAAAAAATTTTTTTACTCACCTCTAAATGCCTGTTGCTAGGGGGTCCCTCGAAGTCTGCCACCTTCATTGCCCGGGCTAAAAGTCACTTCCTGTAGGCAACGCACAGTCATCTGGGACATGTCATGTGTCCCAGATGAGTGAGCGTTGAATCACGGCGCACGGCGCCGCTCGCGCATGCGCAGTGGGTGCCCGGCTGTGAAGCCCAGCCGGGTTCCCACATTAAGAATGCCGGCGTCGTGAGCGGAGCGGGGAACGAGGGGGGGGTCTCGTTCCCTCGCATCGCTGGACCCCGGGACAGGTAAGTGTCCGATTATTAAAAGTCAGCAGCTGCAGTATTTGTAGCTGCTGACTTTTAATTTGTTTTTTTTTTTTTTTTTGCCCGGCCCTCCTCTTTAAGTTAAAATCAATATGTTTTGCTAGAATTACTTGGAACCCCCAAACATTATATATACGGTGTGTGTATATGTATATATATATATATATATATATATATATATATATATATATATATATATATATATATATATATATATATATATAATTAGCAGAGACCCTAGGGAATAAAATGTCAATTGCCGCAATATTTTATGTCACGCTGTATTTGCCCAGTGGTCTTCCAAATGCAATTTTTTGGGGAAAAAAACTGTATAACACACACACACACTATTACACCACCACCAGCCTGAACCGATGATACAAGGCAAGATGGATCCATACCTTTGACAAATTCTGACCCTACCATCTGAATGTCATAGCTGAAATCGAGACTCTTTAGACCAGGCAACATTTTTCCAATCTTCTATTGTCCAATGTTGGTGAAAACAAGAGGGCAAGGAAAAAAAGGAGAGAAGCGCCAAACCACTCCTAGTGCAGCAACGTTTTAATGTATGGTTACAAAATAACGATATAAAGTGCACTCACATAGTGCTATGTGGATGAGGGCTTGCCAGGTGCAGCGGTGGAAGAAGCCGCCGGTGGATCCTTAGATGTTCGCCACTAGCACCGGGTGTCAGCTGAAGTTGCAGCCTCGAGGGGACTCGGGAAGACGCGCTGTCAGCCTGGGTGCTGCCTACCACAGTGTTTGGCCAATCGGAATGCGTTTTGGAGGCAAGGCTACGCCTCTATCTATTGGATTGAGCTGATGGAGGTGTGGCCTTGCCTCTGAAACGGGTTCTGCTTGGCCAAACTGGCAGGCAGCACCCAGGCTGCCAGCTCTGGAATACCTCCACGCCGAGAAACCAAGCCGGCGTCTTCCCGAGTCACCTCGAGGCTGCAACTTTAGCTGACACCTGGTGCTCTTGGCAAACATCATAGGATCCACAGGTGGCTTCTTCCACCGCTGCACCTGGTAAGTCCTCATTCACATAGCACTATGTGAGTGCATTTTACAGTGTCTTGAAAAAGTATTCATAATCCTTTTAAATTTTCTACATTTTGTCATGTTACAACATAAATTATATTTTATTGGGATTTTATGTGATCGACCAAAACAAAGTGGCACATAATTGTGAAGTGGAAAGAAAATGATAAATGGTTTTCAAAATTTTGTACAAATTGTGAAAATTGTGGCGTGCATTTGTATTCAGCCCCCCTGAGTCAATACTTTGTAGAACCACCTTTCACTGCAATCACAGCTGCAAGTCTTTTTGGGTATGTCTCCTCTCTACCAGCTTTGCACATCCAGAGAGTGAGATTTTTGCCCATTCTTCTTTGCAAAATAGCTCAAGCTCTTTCAGATTGGATGGAGAGTGTCTGTGATCAGCAATTTTCAATTCTTGCCACAGATTCTCATTTGGATTTAGGTCTGGACTTTGACTGGGCCATTCTAACACCCGAGAATGCTTTGATCTAAACTATTCCATTCTAGCTCTGGCTGTATGTTTAGGGTCGTTATCCTGCTGGAAGGTGAACCTCCACCCAAGTCTCAAGTCTTTTACACACTCGAACAGGTTTTCTTCTAAGATTTCCCTGTATTTGTCTCCATCCATCTTCCCATCAACTCTGACCAGCTTCCCTGTCCCTTCTGAAGAAAAGCATCCCCACAACATAATGATGCTGCTACTACCATGTTTCACGGTGGGGATGGTGTGTTCAGGGTGATGTGCAGTGTTAGTTTTCCGCCACACATAGCGTTTTGTTTTTTAGGCCAAAAAGTAAAATTTTGGTCTCATCTGACCAGAGCACCTTCTTCCACATGTTTGTTGTGTCCCCCACATGGCTTCTCCCAAACTGCAAACGGGACTTTTTATGGCTTTCGTTCAACAATGGCTTTCTTCTTGCCACTTTTCCTTAAAGGCCAGATTTGTGGAGTGCACAACTAATACTTGTCCTGTGGAGAGATTCTCCCACCTGAGCTGTGGATCTGAGTTACCATGGGCCTCTTGGCTGCCTCTCAGATTAATGCTCTCCTTACCCAGCCTGTCAGTTTCGGTGGACAGCCATGTCTTTGTATGTTTGCAGTTGTGCCATACTCCTTTTTTTTTTTTTTTCTATTTTCAGATGATGGATTGAACAGTGCTCCATGAGATGTTCAAGACTTGGGATATTTTTTTAAATCTAACTCTGCTTTAAACTTCTCCAACTTTTTCTCACACCTGTCTGGTGTGTTCCTTGGCCTTCGGGATGCTTGGTTCACTAAGGTTGACTTTGGCAGGCAATTGGTTCCACTAGCTTTTTAGTTAGGGGTATCGGAGTAAAGGAGGCTGAATACAAATGCACACCACACTTTTCCGATATTTATTTGTAAAAAAAAATTGAAAACCATTTATCATTTTCCTTCCTCTTCACAATTATGTGCCACTTTGTGTTGGTCTATCACATAAAATCCCAATAAAAGACATTTATGTTTTTGGTTGTAACATGATAAAATGTGGAAAATTTCAAGGGGTGTGAATAAATTTTCAAGGCACGTTTTTTTTTTTTTTCTTGCCCTCTTGGTTTCAGTCTCCGGGTCCCCAGCCCATGCCTGAAGCAGGCTCACAATCATCAGCAGCCATCACCACAGACATTTTCTGATAGGGTTCATCCCTTTAGACTTTTTATCAAGAGTGACCTGCTTTATCTTTTTATTACATTTTTTTTTTTCTTCTAAAAGATTGCTAATTTTTCATAATACACTACTTTGCAGTCCTTGGATTCTAGCGCTGAATTTTACACTGACTTTGTGTGTTTTTTATTTTTTATTTTATTCCAATGTTGGTGAGCCTGTGCGAATTGTAGCCCCAGTTTCCTGTTCTTAGCTGATAAGAGTGGCACACAGTGTGGTTTCTTGCTGCTGTAGTCCATCTGCTTCAAAGTTCGATGTATTGTGTGTTCATAGATGGTATTTTGTATAACTTTGATTGTAACACGAATGGTTACTTGGACTACTGTTGCCTTTTGATCATCTTGAACCAGTCTGCCCATTCTCCTCTGACATCAACAAGGCATTTTCATCCACACAACTGCTGCTCACTATTTTCTCTTTTTTGGACCATTATCTGAACCATGCCACATTCAAAGTCACCTAAATTCCCTTTCTTTCCCATTCTCGTGCTCGGTTTGAACTTTAGCAACTCGTCATTACCACGTCTAAATGCCTAAATGTATTGAGTTCCTGCCATGTGATTGGCTGATTAGCAATATGTGTTACCAAGCAATTGAACAGGTGTACCTAATAAAGTGGCGTGTGTGTGTGTGATATATAAATAAATATTGTTTTTATAGGGTAAAGGTTCACATATACTTTATGCCACAGATTTTAAACTTTACTTCAGTTGTCAGCTGTGCAGTGTATATATTTAGTAAGTCTTAACTGGATAGTTTTTTTTATATCCAGTGAAGGGAAACTTGAATAGATATTTGCTCCCTACAGGACACTGGTAACTGCACTGTTCTATAACCTGCTTAAGTAGTGCTGAGGGTTTAGCATAGTCTACATAGCTGAACTGCCAGATCCTGGCTTGAGTTCAGAGCTGAACAGGAAATGTTATGGATGTTAGTGAGAGCCAAACAATACATGGGAAGCTTGGTCTTATGTTTTCACAGCATGTCCCTGAAACACAACGGGGTCAGTGAAAGGCACAGAGACAAGGGTCAAAGTACATGGTGAAATGAATGAAAATGTAACTGATTGCTGAAATATAGCAAAAGGTCTCAGCAAGCATATCAGTTCTGATTAGAGTTTCCAAAAAAAGAAAGTACTCCTAGAAACAGGACCGGTGCTACCACTAGGCAAACTAGGAGGTCGCCTAGGGTGCACTGCTGCCTAGGGCGCCCAACCACTGATTTCCCTACTCTCCGTTTTGGTGCTAGGTACATTTTTAGGTGCTGTATTATAAATATCTCAGTAATAAAAAATGATATGGGCACTTCTGCGATAAAGCGTGCACATCTAGGGGGGATGCCTCTGCTGCATGTTACTCAGGCAGCAATTCTGTAGTGTCATTATAGAGGCGCAGCACTGGAGGACATGTCCCGATGGAATGGAAGCAAACATCCCCTGCGCGCCTCTATAATCAGTGCTCTCTACTGCAGCCGCATGCTTCCTCTAGCGCCGGCTCCTGTCACACTGATGCTCGGGCAAAGGCTACCAAAGTAACTGAATCTGGGCTGACAGTATATCTCTAAATATTGCAGAATTAATTCGGCTGTTATCTGTCTTCTGTCACATCATCAATAAACACCAATGACTACCCAGTGCCATTGGAAGCCATGCATGCCCATGCCATCACATTGCCTCCACCATGTTTTTTTTGGATCATGAGCTTTTCCAAGCCTTTGCCACACTTTTTGCTTCCTGTCATTCTGGTAAAGAATAATCTTAGTTTCATCCATCCAAAGAATGCTTTTCCAGAACTGGTCTGACTTTTTTAGTTCTTTTTTGACAAAGTCTAATCTGGCTTTTCTATTTGTTAGGCTTAGTGAACCCTGTATATTTGCTCTTGTGAAGTCTTCTCTTGATTGTAGACTTTGACCATGATATGCCCTCCTCCTGGAGAGTGTCCTTCACTTGTCTGGATGTTGTGGATGTGTTTTTCTTTACCATAGAGCGGATCCTGCGATCATCCACCACTGTCTTCTGTGGACTTCTAGGCCTTTTTTATGTTGCTGAGCTCAGCAGTGCATTCTTCTTTCCTCGGGATGTACCAAACTGTGGATTTGGCCACGCCTAATGTTGCTGCTATCTCTCTGATGGATTTGTTTAGTTTTTGAAGCCTTACAATGGCCTGTTTCACTTGAATAGACAGCTTCTTTTGAACGCATGATGTAGGTTCACAGCTACTGATTCCAAATGAAAATTCCACACTTAGAATCAGACCTATTACCTGCTTAATTGATGAAGAAATAACAAAGGAGTGGCCCGCACTGAAACAGATTTTGATCCATTTACGTTTGGTCCCTTGAAAAGAGGGGGGGGGTGGCAATTCTTAAGAGCTGTAATTCCTAAACCCTTCCTCCAATTTGGATGTACATACCCTCAAATTAAACCTAAGAGTGCACTTTCAGCCCATATCCGTTATATGTATATAATATATGTGGACCTAACTGTATCTTCGTTGGGCTATAAAGCCCATTATTCCCCTCAACCTTCATGGAGGTTTTATGCCGGTTAAGTCTGTATGGATAATTTTTGATGTGTGATGTTTTTTCACCTCAGAGGCCTCAGAGTAGTAACCAGACCAGCTTGTTGCAAGCTCTCTGGGTTGCATTATTTCACTTCTGTTGTGTCTCAAAAGTGTTTATATACCCACTAGATAAGGGATTAAAAGAGAGAAGTTTGAGATGCAAAAAAAAAAAAAAAACAAACGCACATACTCTCCATAGACAGTCTGTGAGGTGTATTTTGGCTTTGTATTCAAGTTTTTCTGATATGGCATAGACTTTTCTCTCTCTAGTTTAGGTCTAATGTCTTTGCTTTATGTTGCTTTGTTAGGAGGTTCATATACCTTGTTCCATTTTAAATATTCATGGTCAGCCTTTGGGAGGGGAGTTCTCCAGGCTTTTGTCCATCCCTAATCTGCTAAAGCTAATTTCTCCTTTTTTATTCTCATGTGCTATGCTAGGAAACCAGAAGACAGAAAACAGTTAGACTTTTTCACCCTTGTGGTGTGTTTTTTTTTTCTGTATATGTACAGTTGTGCTCATAAGTTTACATACTCTGACAGAATTTATGATTTCTTAGCCATTTTTTCAGAGAAAATGATGACACAAAAACATTTCTTTCACTCATGGTTAGTGTTTGGCTGAAGCTGTTTATCATCAGTCAACTGTGTTTACTCTTTTTAAATCATAACGATAACAGAAACTACCCAAATGACCCTGATCAAAAGTTTACACACCCCAGTTCTAAATACTGTGTATTGTTCCCTTTTAATATCAATGACCGCTTGAAGTCTTTTGTGGTATTTGTGGATGAGGCTCTTTATCTTCTCAGATGGTAAAGCTGCCCATTCCTCTTGGCAAAAAGCCTCCAGTTCCTATAAATTCTTGGGCTGTCTTGCATGAACTGCACATTTTAGATCTCCCCAGAGTGGCTCAATGATATTGAGGTCAGGAGACTGAGATGGCCACTCCAGAACCTTCACTTTATTCTGCTGTAGCCAATGACAGGTCAATATAGCCTTGCGTTTTGGATCATTGTCATGTTGGAATGTCCAAGTACGTCCCATGCGCAGCTTCCTGGCTGATGAATGCAAATATTCCTCCAGTGTTTTTTGATAACATACTGCATTCATCTTGACATCAATTTTGACCAAATTTCCTGTGCCTTTGTAGCTCACACATCCCCAAAACATCAGTGATCCACCTCCAAACTACTTTGTGCCAGAAGGTTTGAGGCTTGTCTCTGTGCTGTTTGGCATATTGTAAGCGGGATACTTTGTGGCATTTTGCGTAGTAATGGGTTTCTTCTGGCGACTCGACCATGCAGCCCATCTTTCTTCAAGTGTCTCCTTATTGTGCATCTTGAAACAGCCACACCACATGTTTTCAGAGAATCCTATATTTCACCTGAAGTTATTTGTGGGTTTTTCTGGCAGTTGTGGCTGAAATATTAGTTGGTCTACCTGACCATGGTTTGGTCACAACAGAACCCCTTATTTTCCACTTCTTGATTAGAGTTTGAACACTATGTAGACTAGGTGTTTATTAATGCCGCCCTACTAGATAAACACCGCTCTGCACTGCAAGGATGATGAAATTTATGCGATATGTGAGATTAAAAGTGACTAAAACCCCAATGTGCTAATTATGAGTGATATAAATAAATATAAATAAATATATAAATAAATAAAGGAAATTAAGTTATGGTGAACCAAAAATTTCCACAATGTGAATGTATGGTGGACCCTATACATACATTATTACAGCAGCCGCTTAAATAAATGAAATGATGAACAAGACAAAAAAATGAATGAAAAAATGTGCAAATAAGCGTTTTTCTCCAGAATTTTGTAGGCCCTCGAGACGAAGTCGGAAGTGACGAAACGCGTCAGGACGTAGGTCAACCGGAAGTGACGTGTGCGGTCCAAGCTTGCGCTCCACAGGCCCGAACAGGAAGAACGCCACTACTGTACACAGCAGAATTGTTTGCACTATTTCCGGCGGGAGAGAAGCTCAGGCACAGTACACAGTTTTACATTTGCCCATTATTATTGTTTTATGGTACGCTGAACTTACTGAGGGAATTATTTGCAAAAGGGGGGTGTTTTTTCAATAAATTTATATGCAGTATTACACTATGTGGCCCAATAGTCTTTTCCATATATGATCAATACCCGCGCTGTTGGAGAATTGGTTTGGTGATGTTGGAGGAAAGGCGGATATACTGATGATGACTACAGGCTTGTATATTTTATGTTTCTGGTGAGTGTACCCCCAAAAGGGGACGATCATCTCACGTGGTGAAGTCTGTGGTGGATGGCTCAGATTGGATACATATTATCTACATAGAACTGTTTTCACACATCTTCTTAGACCTGTCACAGCTGGAGAATTGCTTATTCATCTATACAATTTCACGTGGATACATTTTTTATTCAATTGTATATTTGGAACACGGATGGAGACTATTAGATTATTTATTTATTATTTATTTCTAACACGGACTGAAACTGTGGGAGAATTTATTATTTATATACCTATTTCACATTGGACTGTGAAGTTTAAAATAATAGCGCTGCTACAAAATTCTGGAGAAAAACGCTTATTTGCACATTTTTTTTCATTCATTTTTTTGTATTGTTCACCAGAGTTGGAACACTGCTGATTGGCATTCTCAATTCCTTGGATGTCTTTTTTTTATTTTATTTTTTTATATCCCTTTCTTATTTTATACAGTTCAACTACCTTTTTCTCGCAGATCCTTTGACAATTCTTTTGCCTTCCTCATGACTCAGAATCCAGAAACGTCAGTGCAGCACTGGATGAAAGATGCAAGGGTCTGCCAGGAGTGAGGATGGTTACCTTTTTTGATAGCCATTCAAACTCCTTTGTGTCAACTTGTGTGCATGTTATCAGGCCAAAATCATCAGGGAATGTAAACTTTTGATCAGGGTCATTTTGATTAGTTTCTGTTATCATGACTTAAAAATAATAAACAGTTGATTGATAATAAATGGCTTCAGCCAAACACTAACCATGAGTGAAAATTGTTTGTGTTGTCATTCATATTCTCTGAAAAATGGCCAAGAAATCATAACTTCTGCCAGGGTATGTAAACTTATGAGCACAACTGTATATGTTTTGCTTCAGATTACATCCTTGGGGTCTTGTTTACTACTGACTAGACCTGTGCACACTGAATTTTTTTGTTTCGGAATTTTGTTTTTGTCTGAAATAAATTAATTTAGTTACTCCAGAAATTTTGTTTTTATTTATTTTGTTTCGTTAAAAAATGCATTCATCTGAAAATCTGAAATAATTAAGGTCGAATCTGTCATTGAAGGCTTATGGTGTCTGTTGAATGTTCTAAGAAGCTTTGACGAAGCAGCTAAACTGTACGACGCCACAATCATACTTTTTCGGTCGAATGTTCCGCCTATAAGCTATAGTAGAATTCTAATGTCGTGTGACACTACTAATAATTATATTTAATATTATTACTAGTCAACCAACATTGGAATTCTTCTATAGCCTATGGGCGGAGCATTTGACCATAAATGTCTGCGGCAACTGCTTCGTCGAATCTTCATGTCAAATCTTTTCTCTCTGTCGAATAATCTTGGACTAATAGAGTTGGGTTAGGCACATTCAACCTTTTTTGCTATTGTCAAATCTTTTCTCTCTGTGTAGAATAATGGACTAATAGAGCTAAGGTTAGGCACATTCGACCACAGGTTCGATGGTCACAGATTGCTATTGTCAGCGTCATGTCGAATCACCTATCTATATTGAACTGTTGTCGCAACGAAAACGAAAATAAAGCATTTGTTTGTCATATTTTCGGATTGTGCACATTCATTATCGTTTGTTAAAACGATAACGAAAATACCCGAAATTCGGACGAAAATGCATTCGGACGAAAACTAATGCACATGTCTACTACCGACCAGTTTAGCAGAAAGACGTGTACCATATTGGCGTATAACACGCACAGGCTTATAACACGGCCCCAATTTTAGGAGGGAAGTTTAAGGAAAAAAAACATACATTATAAATAAAGATCTTTGAAGCAAAATTAGGGTCACAGCTTATCAATGCATCCCACTCTGTGCCCAACTGCAGCCTCTAAATTGCCCATCAATGCACCCTGCTCAGTGCTCATCTCCAGCCATTAAATTGCTCAACAATGCAGCCTGCTCAGTGCCCATCAGCCGCCTCACCTTTTCCATCACTCACCAGTGTGGATTATCCCTGCTGTCTCCGAGGGAAGAGGAGGAGCGAGCCCCGCTGAATTACACAGAGCCACGTTCTCTTGTGTACCCGGCGCTCCCATGCCTCCTGGTCATATGATAGACAGAACAGTGGCCCAATGCGGGGCCAGGAGGCGTGGCTGTGCGAGACGGAGCACCGGGTACACAGGAAATCACGGCTCTATGTAATTCAGCGGCGCTCACTTTTCTTCCCTCAGACAGCAGGGATTGGCGTATAACGCACACCCTCGATTCCCCCCCCCCCCCCCCCCATTTTAGGGGGAAAAAAGTGTGCGTTATACGCCGATAAATACGGTATTTAAAAGTGTTTTTGGTGATCTGCTTCCTGTTCCTGTTGGAGAAGGTGCCTAGTGCTTATGTGCTGTTCTGGAGAATTCCTAAAAATATAGTTATGGGAAAGTGTAACTGAATTTTACTATCCAAATTCCCAAAAAGTTGTTACACTGTGTGTAAAATTTACATAAAAACAGAATGCAATGATTTGCAAATCTCATAAGCCCATATTTTATTCACTATAGGGAATAGAATATATATCAAATGTATAAACAGAGTAAATGTACCATTTTAAGAACTTATTTACAATAATTAAGTAATATTGAAATTGATGGCAGCAACACATCTCAAAAAAGTTGGGACAAGGCCATGTTTACCATGGTGTAGCATCCCATCTTCTTTTAACACTTTACAAGTCTGGGAACTGAGGAGACCAATTGCTGGAGTTTTGGGAGAGGAATGTTATCCCATTCTTGCCTGATATAGGATTCTAACTGCTCAACAGTCCTCGGTCATCTGTTGTATTTTTCATTTTCAAGATGCGCCAAATATTTTTAATTGGTGAAAGGTCTGGACTACAGGCAGGTCAGTTAAGCACCCAGACTCTTCTATTAGGAAGCCATGCTGTTGTCATAGATGCAGTATGCAGTTTAGGATTGTGCTACTGAAATATGCAAGGCCTTTCCTAAAAAATACATCAAGATGAGCGCATATGCTGCTCTAAAACCGGGATATATCCTTCAGCATTGATGGTGCCTTTCCAGATGTGCAAGCTGCCCATTCTATATGCACTAATGCATACCCATACCAACAGAAATGCAGGCTTTGAGTACTAATAACAAGTAGTAAGGTCACTTTCTTCTTTAGTCCGAAAGATTGCAGCACCCATGGTTGCCAAAAAGAATGTCAAATTTTGATTAGCCTTCACAGAACAGTTTTCCACTTCACAGCAGACCATTTTAAATGAGCTTTGACCCAGAGAAGACAAAGGCGTTTCTGGATTATGTTCAGATATGGCTTCTTCTTTGCAGGATAGAGCTTTATCTAACATTTTTGAATGGCATGGCAAATTGTGTTCACAGACAGTGATTTTTGGAAGTATTTCTGAGCCCATGTAGTGATATCCATCACAGAATCATTTCCCTTGCAGGACCCTATACAACTTAGTCATTTCTATTGTAGTGGTTCTATAGGGCAATTCCCTTGTATCAGCCCTATAAAAAAAATAGTAATTTGCCTTGTACAAGTCTGTCTTAAAAAATAAAAAAATTAAAAAAATAAAGCATTTTCCTTGTACTGGCCTTATACAAATTGCTAATTTCCCTTTTTATCTGTCCTTTCTAAAAATCATAATTTCTGCTGTTGTGGCCTTATACAAAGTGATAATTTTTCTTGTAGCAGCCTTGTACAAAACCGTAATTTTTCTTTCTAGTAACAACTGTACACATGATGGTAATCCTTCCCTTTGTAGCATCCATTCAAAAAGTATTTTCCTTTTTAGAAGTCTCCCTATACTTTCCTTGTGATAAAATATCCAGTTGTAGCACCATTTTGTACAGTTGCTAGTGGTCCGCTGCTACCTTTTGGTGTGTACAACAAGTTAAAAAGTGAAATATATATAGGCAGTACTGATGGGTGAGCATAAACCAAATAATGTGAAACTTTTCATAAAGTGCTATGTGATGTGTTATTTATGAAAGGAGAGTGTTAAGAGATCATCAGGGTATGGGGACCCAGATTCACACATGACAAGTATCCAAGAGATTATAATAAAAGTCATCCCAGGGGTTATCCAGAGATATCCCAGTAACAATCAAAGCGACTGGGATCATCAGAATAATAGAAGTATGAGATATTTCTGGAGAACTAATGGTGAATATGGATATGGAAATCAACCCAACTATAATGGAGAAAGGAGACCCCAACAGCAATTGGGGAACATGTGAGCTGGAATAACACACACAGATCTCAGATCTGGGCTCCCAGGGGAACAGGAAACCGAGACAGATCAATTAGAATGAGAGGGTGCTGAGGGGAAAAGAGAATATTAGGCAAAGGTATTTTTAAATTAAGTGGTATTGATCTTAGGAAAGATGAACTTATGATTTTAGATAAATGTCTAAAATGTGCACCAATGAAAACTTTTAATAAATTTGAGACGTACATTGACTTACAGTTTGCTAGGAGATTGAATATAAAGATGTATTTTGAGGAAAAGAAGAAAGATGCAGAGGTACATCATATGAATGAATTTAGACATAGTGGGTTAAAGAACAACTTTTTTTTTTTTTAAGTGGTTCTAAAGCCTTAAAGGAGAAATCCAGCCTGAGTTTGTTTGGCTGGGCTTCTCCTATAGGTCACAGGAGTGCAATTATTTTTTCACTCCTGTGACCCGTTTTCAGCAGAGAGAGGGCTGTAGTCTGCTCTCTGCTGACGTCACTAGAATCAGTCCAGATACTGCGTCGTCATGACAAAGTCTGGATCGCATAGTCCATCGTCAGTCACGATGACCGACGACCAGAAAAGAAAAAAGAGGTGCGCACGCTGGCTTCCGTCACCTGACAGCTCCGCCGCTAAATAAACTAACGAGTGGGGGCCACCCTTGAGATCCCCAGTTGGATCTGCCCCCACATATCAACCCAGTGTGCCTCGATCGGTGACATCACAAGGGACCGGTTCCACCAGTGACTTTATTTGGAGGTGATGGAGCTGTCAGACGGCGGGAGCCTGTGTCGGGTGCAGACCTTCTTCTTTTCTTTTTTTTTTTCGTGGTTGGCGCCGGTCATCATGATCCCCCTACTCATTTACATGGGAGAGGGCAGGATCTGGGGGCCCCTTGTTGGGGGGGATTGGTAGAGACCCCCCCATGGTGAGGGCATGTGGCCTGGTATGGTTCGGGGGGGGGGGGGCGCTCGCTCATATCCACCCCTTTCCTGACCTGCTGGGCTGCATGCCCGGATAAGAGTCTGGTATGGATTGGGGGGGGGAGACTCCACAGCATTTTTTTTTTTTCAGTGTTTTTTTTTTCTTTTTAACAACATGACCGTTACTGTCAGGCCTTCCTTCTCAAAGCTGGCTGCTCAGCTGTCAGCTAATTGCCAGCTCCTTGCTCTCCACAGTGACTCACATGTTGATATCCTGCTCGTCCTGCCTACTTAAGCCGTTCAGCCCAGATGATCTCTGCCTTCGCCTTGGTCACATTTCTAGAGATGCTCTCCTGTGTTCCTGTTAAAGACTTGCTTGGCTGACATTCCTTCTGGGTCCAGATCCTGGTTGCTGTTCTACTACGCTCATCTCTGGCTCCCTGACGTTTTGGCTTGTCTGACTATCCGTTCCGGTTCCTGAACTCTGGCTATGTTTTGACTACGTTTACTCTGTTTACCTTATTATTATTATTATTATTCATAATAAACAAGTGTGATTTAACTGTACTTCTGTCTCGGTCTGATTCATGATTTCTGACATACTGGTTGTTAAGAGTGCTGGGTATCGTCGGTATTAAATTACCTCCAAGGTTTCACTACTAAAATACTGCATCACTTTATGAAATAGACCATGCAATATTTTAGTACTTTTTCTGCCCAGCGTGGACACCTGCTCTGCTGCTATCAAGACCTATGGGCACTCATGCCACTCTGTACTCCTGCGCCTCCTGTCTACACTATCAGGGGCCCCTGAGTCAGAAGTGTAAGAGAGGCCTTCCTCATCATATCAAGCTCTGCTACCAGGTACATGATAATCGCTAACCTTGCCTCAAATACCAACCAGACTGTTCCCTTCTTCCCAAGACCTCCTGCTCTCTAGATCCCTCGTCACCTTCTCCCATGCTCACCACCAGGACTTTTTCAGAGTTTCTCTCATCCTCTTTAACTCCCCCTATCCACTTTTAGCTGATCCACAAAAACCCTTCTCTTTAGAGTAGCGAATACTCCCCCCCCCCCCCCTCACAACCATGCTTTTATTTTCATCCCCCACAGTTACTACTTTTTTGTCTCACCTTACCCTCCCTTTTAGATTGCAAGCTTAAAAGAGCAGGGCCCTCTGATTCCTCTTGAATTCCTATTATATTATATTGTAATTGTACTGTCTGCCCTCCATGTTGTAAAGTGCTGTACAAACTATTGGTCCTATATAAATCCTGTATTATTATTATTATTATTATTATTATTATTATTACAATAATAACCAAACAAGCAAAGTTCGGACTGAATCTTCAGCTCATCCCTAATTACAAACAGCATCATTAAAGTAAACCTGCACTTTGTCAATACTACGGGGGAGCATATGTACCTGCCTATTCTGTGTTCCTTTTAATCAAATCCATTGTCAGACCGTTCAAGATGAACCTGGTATTTCCATGTATGTGGAGAACAGGTAACGCAGCCCCTGCCTTCCCCTACAATGTAGCACTTGGTCCCTGACTGGTCATTTGCGAGGCCTGAATACTGTTGTGTAGGAGAGTGTACACTGTAAAGGTTCAGTTTACTCAGAAAGTAGAAACATATGCCAAACCTTGGGCGGTCTAGCAGCAGATCAGGCCATGAGAGAGTGTGGGGAAACAGAAGTACTAAAACTATTGTTCATTGAACTAATCCATCATGTTATTAAGAACTGCTTGCATAGTGTCAATTTTCTCTGACAAGAAGAAAGTATTCAGAAAATGTATAATCGCCTTATGAAAGTATTTTTTTTTCTATTTACAAATGCAATCAAAGTTTGTATTCATGGCTGCAAATATTTTCAAACCGAATAATGCTTAGTTTCTTTTGTTTTAGTTTTTTTCCAATTTGTTTGAAAAGGACTCAAGAATGGTTTTGGGACTGGCTGCTTTATATCATGTAAGAACATTCCACTTGTTCTTTTGAGGTTATCTTTGTCATGTGACATAAAACTTTGCCCCATTATGGGGAAGAACAGTTTTTTTTCAATGTATCTTCCTCCTAGCCCCCCTGTAACCTGTCCTGAGTCCCCCCCCCCCTTACTTGATAAAGGCAGACATACACACCTAAGTCCCCTGTCCAGGTCCCTCACTGCCACTAGTTCCAGCCTGGAGTACAGTTGATCCAGAACTGCATTGGTGCCCCAAGTTCACTAGTTCTCTGCATCCCACTATGATGACGTAATCTTCTGTCTCCTGGGAGGACCCAACCGATGAGCATTCAATTAGAATTAAAAGGAAATGTCCACGTCTCGGAAGCATTGGCATGGACATCTGAATTTGAGCCCAGATGTCCAAGTAAACAGAAGAGGACTCAGGCTATCAGTATCACATGATCACAGCTTCAGGTAAGTTTTAAGAGGGCATTTAGCAAGTTTTCTTTTTTCATCTAAAGTTTTCAGTTAAAGGGGTAAGAGGGGGGAAATTTATATCCGGAAGAGGGGCTTTAAAGTAAACATGACACAAAAGTAATATGAAGGTTGTCAATGTCAACCTTTTCCTGAAAATGCTGTTTTTTGAGCCCCTCTCTATAAAGAGGCTCTGTTACTTCTTACCTCTAACCCTAACCCTAAGGTCTCTTGAACATTTGTACATGTAGTTGCCAATAACACAACTTGGCAGTGCATAGCAAAGGTTAATGAGAGCCATTGCAGGAGTGCCTGCAGTTAATGCCTGCTGGCAGTTTTTTTTTCTTTTTTTACTTTAGTATAGATCAATATCACTTTCAACTCTTTGTCAGTAAGGGGATAATTGGAGAGGGCTACAGATTAGAGTTTATGGGTTCCTCCCAAGGAGGTACTTTTTCAGAACTTCCAAAAGATTTCTAAAATCTCTAACCATGACGTCCCTTTTACAGGAAATAATTTACCAAAAAAAGGCTTTGTTCCGGTGACTTTGATCTTGAACCAAAACCCCCTGAACAGATCCATCCTGTACATAAAGTTCCACTTGGACTGCATTTTCTCAGTCAGGAATATGCTTTTACTGAATTGCTCCATGGCATCAATAGACCTAAAAGGTGTGTAACTGCTAGCGGCAAGCTGTGGCCTTTCTTCTACGCCAAAAATCTTTACCATTGTGATGGCAGAAGCCTTCGAACCTCTGAGGTTACAAGATGTGTGATGTGATTCCTTATCTGGATGACCCCCTGTTTTTTGCTGCTTCTGAATATGGCTCAGGAGCATCTGGAAAAGCTAGGCTAGCTTCTGAACTTCCTGAAACCTTTTACCTACCCAGGAAATACTTCTTCTGAATTATTCCATCAATTCTAACCAGCAAAAGATTATTTTTCTTACCAAAGAGGACATTGTGAAGCTATGTTATTGTTGCAGGCTAACCAAAAATTATCTTTGAGGAAGGTAATTTCAGCCCTGGACCTTGCAGTGCAATGCGCAAGAATGCATCTATGCCCCCTTCAGGAGTTCCTTCTTAGAGTATGAAATCAACAGCCTGAAACCTTGGATTCCAGAGTGTTTCCAGCCAGGTGAAAAGATCCCTCTGATGGTGGAAAAATCAGAACAACCTCTCAGGAGCATTGTTGTGGGCTTTTCCAGTAGAAAGGAGATTGACCAGAGATGCCAGGGTCTGGGGAGCTCATCTTGGTCAGAAGATGGCGCAGGACACCTGGTTGAAGTATGCTGCAAGATTCTCGATTTGTAGAGAAGTAAATGCTATTGCTCTGGCCCTCTGCTCTTTGCAGCAGGATCTTTAATTCACAACTTACAGGTGTTCTTCTCAGACAATCCCACCGCTGTGGCCAACATGTCAACAAAAGAGACCCTAAGAGCAAGGGGCTACAGCTCCTAGGGAAGGAAATTCTTTCCTGGGTGGAGATATAGCTGGAATCGGCAGTGCATCTGTAGGGCACTTTCAGTCTGGTGGCAAAATACCTAAGAAGACATTGAGTTCTGGAGGCAGAGTGGTCCCTAAATCAGGAAGTTTTTTTCCATGAACAGTTCAGGGTATCCACAGGTGGACCTGTTTGCAATTTAGAAGAATGCAAAAGTCCCTGTATTTTAAATTTTTTATTTTTTTCCTTGAACAAAGGGGGTGAACCCTTGAGGATAATCCGGGTATGCGTTGTTCTCTGAACAAAGCAGAATAAGGATTCATGCCAATGGAGAAAAGGGAGTCTTTTGAGTGCGTTTTGGTCGGGGACAGTGTTCATGATTTCAGCCAGCGATGTGGCTTTCTTTGTCTAGCTGAAGAGCATGGCTTTCAAGGACAGGGGGTGGGAAATCGTACGCACTGCCCTTGCACAGACACGCCCATACACTAACCTAGTCATTGTTCATTGGTGGAGATTTGTATAACTCCTCCTGTTTGCCTGTGCTTTATTGGCTGATTGAGAAACCATCAAGCTCTATTGTTAAGCACTCTAAATAAACAGAACAGAAGATCCTCCTGCCTATGTTTTCCTGCAGACAGGCTGGAAAAAAAAATGGGTCTTGTGACTGTATCTGAATTAGGAAAATGGTACTTAGATTTTTTTCTTTTTTATTAAAATAATTACAGCGCCATCATTCATATACAGAAATAGTAGGGACAATGTAAATTAAACAGTGTGTGTTTGGTATCACTTTAACTTTTCTCGTAAAATTGAAGCCTGGAGCCAATCATTTCTGCCTTCCGAGACAGCTTATTGGACCTTTTTATATGAAGGGATGGCTCTATAAGCAAATACAGGCTCAGGAGGATGCATGGCGAAGCTCAACTTTTTATAAGAAAGTTTAGCTGCCTGTAGCCCCTGCTTATGTATTCAACTGAAAATGTCTATGCCTGCGCCAAGTTTATTATGTCTTTTCATATATCTGATATAACTGTGTGAGTTGCCAGAACTGATTAACTGCTTAATCATGTTTAGTCAGAGTATATCTATTATTTCAGTGAATGTAATTAGCACATACAAGATTTTTATCTCATTGTTATTGCATGGGAAGTTTCTGTTTAATGCAGAGAATGTAGTGATTAATGGTCATCGAATAGCAAAGGCCATATGCACTATAGATCTGATGAAAGCTGTAATTAGTATATTGTGTTTGAGGAAAGGGTGTTGTCTGATGTCTGGCTGATTGGTAACACTATTGTGGAATCTGCTAGGGTAGACACATTTCTTTTAAACAAATGGACATTTTTATAGAATCTCTGAATTAACTGTGTATTTATCACCATTCTATATATTATATTGTTTCACAAAGTTCAGCACACAGTAAAGATGGTCTGACAAAGTCAGATTTTAATTTGATCTGTTAATTCAGCACAATTTACTAACAACTATAAAGTGAGGATCAATTCATATTTATTCAAACTAAATTCTAAACTCAGAATCACACAGTGGAGTAAAGGGGGGAAAAAAGATAAATTTTCCATTGTTAAGCAGACACCAACAGCACTCCATTGATACTCAAAGCAGGAAGACAATGTTGATTCGCTATTGTAAAAAGTGGGTGGGCTCAGGGTAAGCTCACCCTTTTTTAGGGCCAATTAGAGCCCTAATGTAATCATGTGCTTCGCAAAATAAAAAATATACGTAGAACTCTATGCATCCGGCGCCCTGCATAGAGATTAGGAGCCGGGCACATAGAGATTAGGGGGGCGGCGCCCCTTATGGATGGCAACATTTCAGAGTTGCATCACATCACTATTTCTTTGATTACAGGGTTCTTGTGCAGCTCTAACATGTTCCATTATAAAGAGACAAATTACTGAGGGCTTCGCCTTAGGTCTAAAGATGCGATACAGTGCCTTGTAAAAGTATTCATACCCCTTGAAATTTTCCATATTTTGTCATGTTACAACCAAAAATGTAAATGTATTTTATTGGGATTTTATGTGATAGACCAACACAAAATGGCACATAATTAAGTGAAAGGAAAATTATAAATGGTGAGTCAATACTTTGTAGAACCACCTTTCACTGCAATTACAGCTGCAAATCTTTTTGGGGATGTCTCTACCAACTTTGCACACCTGGAGAGTGACATTTTTACCCATTCTTCTTTGCAAAATAGCTCAAACTCTCTCAGATTGGATGGAATATTCAATTGTAACACATGAATATGCTTTGATCTAAACCATTCCATTGTAGCTCTGGCTGTAAGTTTAGGGTCGTTGTCCTGCTGGAAGGTGAACCTACGCCCCAGTCTCAAGTCTTTTACAGACTCGAACAGGTTTTTTTCTAAGATTGCCCTGTATTTGGCTCCATCCATCTTCCCATCAACTCTGACCAGCTTCCCTTTCCCTGCTGAAGAAAAGCATCCCCAGAACATGATGCTGCCACCGCGTTTCAGGGTGGGGATGGTGTGTTCAGGGTGATGTGCAGTGTTAGTTTTCCGCCACACATAGCATTTTGCTTTTAGGCCAAAAAGTTCAACCTTCTTCCACATGTTTGCTGTGTCACCCACATGGCTTCTCGCAAACTGCAAACATGACTTCTTATGGCTTTCTTTCAACAATGGCTTTCTTCTTGCCACTCTTCCATAAAGGCCAGATTTGTGGAGTGCACGTTCTACCACAGATTCTACCACAGATTCTACCACCTGAGCTGTGGATCTCTGCAGCTAATCCAGAGTTACCATGAGCCTCTTGGCTGCTTCTCTGATTAATGCTCTCCTTGCCAGGCCTGTCTGTGGACGGTGGATGGCCATGTCTTGGTGGGTTGTGCCATACCCTTTTCGATTTTCGGATGATGGATTGAACAGTGCTCTCTGAGATGTTCAAAGCTTAGGATATTTTGTTTATAACCTAACCCTGCTTTAAACTTCTCCACAACATTATCCCTGACCTGTCTGGTGTGTTCCTTGGCCATCGTGATACTGTTTGTTCACTGAGGTTCTCTAACAAACCTCTGAGGGCTTCACAGAACAGCTGTATTGATACTGAGATTAAATTACATGCAGGGGAACTCTATTTACTAATTGGGTGACTTCTGAAGACAATTGGTTGCACTCGATTTTAGTTAGGGGTATCAGAGTAAAGGGGCTGAATACAAATGCGCGCCACACTTTTCAGATATTTATTTGTAAAAAATGTTGAAAACCATTTATATTTTTCCTTCCACTTCACAATTATGTGCCACTTTGTGTTGGTCTATCACATAAAACCCCAATAAAATAGATTTACATTCTTGGTTGTAACATGACAAAATGTGGAAAATTTCAAGGAGTATCAATACTTTTTCAGGGCACTGTATCTTATCTTACCTGTAGTCATTTTGAACTCTGCAGGTCCAGGAAATTATTCTTAGTGGGGAACATCCTGGTAATGGTACTTTATTATGAAGTTAAAAGCCAGGTAAATCATAGTCGCACTATAACTTGCTCCTCTAGCACCCGACCTCTTATTTGCTAGGGAAGCCAAAAATGACACCTTCTGGACAACAGGCAATAGTTATGTTTTTTTTTTAAATATAATGCCCTAGTTTGATGGGACCTGGTGTCTGGCAATGGAGCAGAAGATAACAGTAAGACAGTGCTGAATTTGTGGAGCGGGGAGCTTGTTTCTTAAACTCAGTTTTTTAGATAACTCTGCAAAAAGGTAAAAGAGAAAAAAAAGGGCTGGGTTTGAATATCTCTTTAACTGCTTCCCGCCACCGCTATTGTAAAATGACAGTCGGGTGGGAACGCTATTGTTCTGAGAGGACATCATATTGGCCCCGCTCTGGCGTGATCTGTCACCTGCTATGTCCACCTCTGGCCCGCTGCCGCTACCATGTGACCACTGTTACCAATCCCAGCAGATCGCATGACAGTTGTAAACAATGAATGGCTTCCTTTCATTGTATACAATTGTGTTGCTAGCTGTGATTGGTCACAGTGATCACATGGTACAGACAGGGCCAATCACAGCACATTTGTACCCTGCGATTAGCTGTGGTACATCAGCTAATCGCAACAACACACAGTGTCTACACTACAATTCACTACTGTAAGCAAGTGTAATATGTAAAGGCAAAAGAAATTCATGATCAATTCCCCAGAGTGGTACAGTGTTACTATAGTAACCATGTATTGCTCTGGTCACAGTATGTAAGAAGAAAAAATAAAATTAAGATTTTTTTGTTTATTTTTTTACATACTGTCACCAGCCAGTGTCCCTGGTCACCGCTACACCATTTATATAATGACGCTGCACTGGTGACAGTATGTAAGAAATATTTTTTAAAATGTGAAAAAAAAAAAATTTTTTCTTAATTTTTCTAAAAAATTACAACTTCAAAATGCTTGCAATGCCTCTTACTAGATACCTCAGACTTACCCCCCAAATGACCTTTTTGGAAAGTAGTATTTGTACTGTCCTGCAATTTTCGGGTCTCAAGAAATGGGATAGGCCATAAGTACATCAGGACTGATCGATTTTGAGATAAATACCATAGTTTGTGGAAGCTATAACTTTCCTACAAACTAAATAGTTTACACTGATTTGGGTTATTGGCAGAATAAATTTTGGCCTAAATTCATGAAGAAAGATTTGCAAAATTTTATAACCGAAACAAAGACCAACACCCACAAATTTTCCATCTTCTTTTTTTATTGTTTATTTAGCAAAAAATAAAAAATAAACTGTGGCGATTAAATACTACCAAAAGAAAGCTCTATTTTGTGTGATAAAAGATTAAAATTTCATACAGGACCAGTCATTCAAATTGTGAAAGCACTGAATGATGAAAATTGTCCTGGACAGGCAAAAGTGCTATATTAAAGGGGTTAAAATAAAATATTTTGAATTTCCATTACACTGAACTAAATATCTTTATCAAGGGTATACATTTTGTATTACGTGGATTCTGGATAAAGGGTCAGCAGATGTGTACAGGTTTAATTGCTACTCAAAATGCCTGTTTTTATTTTTATTTTTTTTGATTCAGTACTTTTTTAAATTCTTTTCATAACAGTATAAGTTATACATTTATACATACATTTTATTCCAGATACATAATCTTACTTCTGACATTCACCCACCCCAAAAAGAAGAGAAAAAGAGAAAAAACAACAAAAATTGCCTCCCCCTTCTGTATCTCTCCCCCCCCCCCCCCTCGACCCAAAAAGCCCCCCCCCCTATCCTCCCATCCTCTCCCAATATTAACCCTCTCCCATATTGGCTCATCTTTTATTTTCATTGTCCCAGGCCTTTACCCATCTTTTACAGATGGAATAAAATTTACCTTGGTTCCCTCTATGTGTATAAATAGATTCCTCCTTTATTATAGTTTCTTTTATTTGTGTTCTCCATTCTTCGACCGTCGGGGGGCATATAGATATCCATTTCTGGGCCATTCGTTTTCGTGCCTGAAACAAGCCTCTCGTCATTGCGATATGGGTATTTTTGGAAATATTTGGTTCCTCCACTATATTTAATAAACATAAATTTGGCTCTAGTGATATTTCTATACCTAACGCGCTATTTCTGTTTTTTAATTATATCCTGCCAATATTGATGGAGTTTGGGGCATTTCCACAACATGTGCCTTAGATTAGCCGGTGCACCACTACGCGGGGGGCAATAAGGGGATTCCCTGCGTTTCCACTTAAATCATTTTTCGGGGTATAGTATGATCTATGTGTAATAAAAAGTTGTGTTAATTTTTAAGTAGCTGACAGTGATACCTTTTGGGATCACAGACAAGACCTCCGACCACTGAGCGTCAGTCAGTGCTCCCAGGTCTCATTCCCACTGCGTCCTAGCCAGCTACTGCTTCCTTAAATTTACCCTGCAATATCTAATTTATTTTAGAGATAAGTCCCTTCTTTTGATCAACAATGTTGTTATTTTAGAGACATTAAGCTTAAATACAGATGTACGAGCCTGGACATGAAAGGCATGTCTAATCTAGAGATACTGAAAGAACCTCTGTCTTGGAATCCTTAAATTCCTCAGATATTTGCACAAATGATTTTATATTATCGTTCTAAAACAGTTGTTCCACATATCTCATCCCCTGAATTTGCCAAAGCCCAAATCCCTCCAATCTCTGCACTTCCTCGTAGTTTGCGTTATTCCATATTGGTGTATATTGAGTATAGCCTGTTTATTTTTAAAGGAAACCTGTACTGAGAGAGATGTGTTGGTTGCCATTGCTGATCACCAGCGCCAGGACAAGGTGATACAGTGCCCATGGTGAAGATGTCAAACTGCACCTCCCCAACTCCCCAGGTGGAGGAGAGGATTGGGACTAGTAAAGGTACAGGGAGAAAAATGTATAATTGTTTTTTGACGTGTGCTGAAATACTACCAATAGTTGTGGTATACTGCAGCAAACTGAGGAGTTTAAAATTGGTGCACAAATATGGGGCTAACTAAGGCGAAGAAAACATTTTTTCTAAGGATAAAATTCCCTTGTGTCAGTGGAGTTGCTGTGAGGAAAAATGGCACTACATCAGTGGCAGTGGGGAAAAAATGCTTCATGGCTGGTGTCAGTCAGAGGAGGACCTATTGGTATCTGTCGGCGGAATGAAGGGAAGGGAAGCTGGGCTCTGAGGGCGGCATTAAACCCAAGGGATCTAGGGGGGCCCTGAGGGAGAAAGGGTGGCTGAGAGCGCTCAAGGACTTGTTCATAGTGAGACTATCCTTGCTGCCTCTAAGAGAAAAACAACCTGAGGTTGATCACTTTTCCAAAGACGTTTGACAGGCGGTGATGAGGTAATATATCCTCTCCTCGCCGCCTGTTTTTTTCCTAAAAATGCCAACTCACTGGACACAGATCTCGGTGCCTGCATGGAATGAAGGCAACTTCTCCCTCCCCTCTGCAGTTATAAAATAAGTTGAATGGGGGAGACAGGAAGAAGGGCAGTCTTCCCTCCCTTCCTAGTGACGCCACTCTGAGAATAAGGTTTTTTCTGTCTCTGTGCCTTTCTTCTGCCCACAGAGCCTGGAGAAAGGCGAGAGCAGAATCCTCCCTCCCTCCACCTCCAGCAACTATTGGCTTCTTCTGACAGGAGTGATGCTGAGGAGCAGGACAAGTGGCCAGATCTCTAGTACACACCCCTCAAAACAGTGGCCAGCAGACATGCTCCTTCTGCCCTCCCCCCTTGTCCTGACAATGCTGACCACCATTTTAAAATGCTAATTGCCTAGGTGCCTTTGACTTCTAAATCTGTATGCGTATTCTAGGTCAGTACTTCAAAATGAATGAGTTTAACTGCCAAGGAACAGATATTTTCAGAGGAGAAGGACAGCAATGGCAGCCTCACTGAAAAAAAGACACAGATGTAACACGTTGTATGAGTCTACCTTAAAGCTGAACTTCATTTTTTTTTTATATATACTTTACATAGTTTGTTTGGGCCAGCTTGGCCCAAATTAACTATGTCCCTCACTAGCATGTGAGGCCGTTGGATGTGCTGCATAAATTGTATGCAGCTGTGGCTACGTACAGCACACTGCACTGTGTTCCGGGTTTGAGGTGAGACTTCCTGTCTCATACCCAGAACACAGAAGAGTCTATCAAAGTGGCGTTCAGCCATTCAGAGAAAGTGATGTATTCTGTCAATAAATACAAAGCTTCCTCTGATCTGGGAAGATACTGGAGATTTTAATAAAAGACCACACAGATGAGTTCTTGCTGGAAAAAAATATTTTAAATAGACAAAAGTTGACAAATTAATCTGATTTCTTCTTATGAGGAGGTGAGCAAAACCTTGGACAGAGGGGTAGCGGTGGACGTGGTATACTTGGATTTTGCAAAAGCGTTCAATACAGTTACGCACACACGGCTCATGTGTAAGGTAAAATCTACAGGCTTGGAAAAATCAGTTTGTAAATGGATAGAAAACTGACTAAAAGACAGAATTTAGAGAGAGGTGGTTAATGTTTCTTACTCTCAAATGGTCTATGGTGATTAGTGGCGTACCCCAAGGTTCAGTGTTCAGGGCCATTTTTATTTTATTTATTTTTTTTCAAATGACAACATTTAAAAAAAAAAAACATTTTTACTGCATTTTTGTGTAAATATGAGATCTGAGGGCTTTTTGACCCCAGATCTCATATTTAAGAGGTCCTGTCATGCTTTTTTTCTATTACAAGGGATGTTTACATTCCTTGTAATAGAAATAAAAGTGACACCATTTTCTTTTATTTAAAGAACAGTGTAAAAATAAAAAAATAAAAGGTAAAATAAACATTTTTTAAACGCGCCCCGTCCTGCCGAGCTCGTGTGCAGAAGCGAATGCATAAGTGAGTACCGCTCGCATATGAAAACAGTGTTCAAACCACACACGTGAGGTATCGCTGCAATCGGTAGAGCGAGAGCAATAATTCTAGCCCTAGACCTCCTCTGTAACTCAAAACATGCAACCTGTAGAATTTTTTTTAAATTTAAACGTCGCCTATGGAGATTTTTAAGGGTAAAAGTTTGTCGCCATTCCACGAGTGTGCGCAATTTTGAAGCATGACATGTTGGGTATCAATTTACTCGACATAAAATTATCTTTCACAATATAAAAAAAATTGGGCTAACTTTACTGTTGTCTTATTTTTTTTATTTAAAAAAGTGTATTCTTTCCAAAAAAAGTGCGCTTGTGAGACCGCTGCGCAAATATGGTGTGACATAGTTTTGCAATGACCGCCATTTTATTCTCTAAGGTGTGTGTTTGTGTGTGTGTGTGTGTGTGTGTGTGTGTGTGTGTGTGTGTGTGTGTGTGTATATATATATATATATATATATATATATATATATATATATATATATATATATATATATATATATATATATATATATATATATATATATATATATATATATATATATATAATGCTATTTTGCCACTCTGTCTGGTGTCCTATACCACCTAGCTAAACATTTATAGTTTGTGTTCCTGACTGCTGAAAAACATCCCCACAGCAGGATGGTGTTCTTTGGGTCATGTGATGTGTTGGGTTTGCGCCACACATAGCGTTTTCTTTGATGGACAAAAAGTTCACTTTTAAGCCCCATACACACGGTCGGACAATCCGCGGACCAGGTCGGTCGGATCCTGTCCGTCATACTTTGTCTGATGTTGGTTTTGCGTACACACGGTCGGACAAAGTTGTCGGAAAATCCGATCATTCTGAACGTGGTGACGTTTGTTGCCTAAGACGGGACTACGTAGAGGCTAGTAGCCAATAGCTTTGGTCTTGTAATGTGATCTGAGCATGCGTAGCACTTTGTCCGGTCGGACAACCGTACACACGATCGGATTTGGTGTGATCGGACCGTGTTGTCGGCAAATCTTTCCAGGAGGAGATAAGACTTTGTCCGTCGGACAATCCGACGTACACTGTCCGATGGTGCATACACACGGTCTGATTTTTCAACAACATTGTCCGATCGGACAGAATCCATGAAAAAGTCCGACCGTGTGTATGGGGCTTTAGTCTCATCAGACCAGAGCACTTTCCTCCATACATTTTGGGAGTCTCCCACATACCTTTTTGCAAACTTTAAAATGTGCCAGCTTGTCTACCGTGAATCCGTCCGTCCATCCTTCTACCCACCTCACGGGTGTATGGGGTGTATGTAGCCACCGGTGCCTCCGCGTGACTACTTTTAGTCTCTAAAGTCACATGTCCCTAAAACCCCTATCTATCTCATTACATGTATTAAAACCCCTCTAAAAGAAAAAAATCTACCTTGAAACTAAAACTTTCCTCCCACCAAAGCAAACCCCACCTGTCCTCAAGCATCCCACTCGAAACAAAAATCTACCCCAAGCAAATATTTCCTCTTCTCACTCCTAAACTGGTGACGTCATGAGTATCATGCCTCACACGTACTCCAGGGGCCATGCTCTGGCACAATCTGTCACCCACTGTGTCCCCCGGACACAGCCAATGACAGATCACTGTACCATGTGATAGTTGTGACTAATCACAGCAGATCACATAAAAAGGGGTCATTTGGGAGATATTTGTACTGTCTGGCTTTTTCGGGCCTCAAAATATGAGCCATCAGTACATCAGAATTGATTGATTTTCATATATATATATATATATATATATATATATATATATATATAAAATAGTTTTTGGACTCTCTAACTTTCCTACAGACTAATATACACTGAATGTAGCAGAATACATTTTGGCCTACCCTCAAGCAACACCCCCCCAGCAAAAATCCCCCACTGCAAAACACCTCCCTCTTTTTAAACATTACCCCAAAAGCAACCCCCTCTCTGTCTCTAAAGCAACCACCCACAGCAAAAATATCCCCCTCAAATAACAACTTTCCCTCAAGCAAAGGGTTTCTACCCCCAAAGCAAATCTCCCTTTGCTTAAACAAACTGCCTTCCTTTAACCAACCTGCTCCCCTTCCAAAAAGCATCCTTCCTCTTTCCCTAAGCATCCCTGCAGAACAAAGCCCCTCTTTCCCAGAAAACATCTGCCTGCCCACAAAGAACCCGGTGAGGGAGAAATTCTCACCCTCCTCCTCCCCCTCAGCAGCATCACAAAGAGGGTACAGTGTTGCATGACTTTGATTGTGAAAGTTGAAAATTGGCCTGGGAAGGAAAGGGGTAAAAGTGTCCGATATTGAAGTGGTCAAAGAATGTTACCGCAACGGTTCATATTCCTGATATGTCTGTTGTATCATGTACTTATGTTTAAAAGTATCCTGTTCTCTTTGTATTAATTCCTTTTCTATAAAAGTGCTAAGTTTTCTGGCTGTGCTTCATTGGGAAGATTAGTGTACTGTTGTTTCTCCAGCCCTAGCTAACTGGACATGTGATCACATAAACAAAAAGGTGGGGAAAAGTTTACATACCCTGGCAGAATTTGATTTCTTGGCCATTTTTAACACAAAAACTTTTCTTTCACTCATGGTTAGTGTTTGGCTGAAGTAATTTATTATCAATCAACTGTGTTTACTCTTTTTAAATCATAATGGCAACAGAAACTACCCAAATGACCCTGATCATAATTTATATTATATACCCTGGTGATTTTGGCCTGATAACATACACACAAGTTGACACAAAGGGGTTTGAATGGCTATTAAAGGTAACCATCCTCACCTGTGATCTGTTTGCTTGTAATGTAGTGTGTGTGTATAAAAGGTCAATGCGTTTCTGGACTCCTGACAGACCCTTGCATCTTTCATCCAGTACTGCACTGACGTTTCTGGAGTCATGGGGAAAGCAAAAGAACTGTCAAAGGATCTGTGGGAAAAGGTAGTTGAACTGTATAAAACAGGAAAGGGATATAAAAAGATATCCAAGGTATTGAGAATGGCAATCAGCAGTGTTCAAACTCTAATCAAGAAGTGGAAAATGAAGGGTTCTGTTGAAACCAAACCACGGTCAGGTAGACCAACTAAAATTTCAACCTCAACTGCCAGGAAAATCGTTCAGGATGCAAAGAAAAACCCACAAATAACTTCAGGTGAAATACAGGACTCTCTGAAAACATGTGGTGTGGCTGTTTCAAGATGCACAATAAGGAGGCACTTGAAGAAAGATGGGCTGCATGGTCGAGTCACCAGAAGAAAGCCATTACTACGCAAATGGCACAAAGTATCCCGCTTTCAATATGCCAAACAGCACATAGACAAGCCTCAAACCTTCTGGTACAAAGTCATTTAAAGTGATAAGACCAAAATTGAGCTACATAAACATTACATTTGGAGAGGAGTTAACAAGGCCTATGATGAAAGGTACACCATTCCTACTGTGAAACACAGAGGTGGATCGCTGATGTTTTGGGGATGTGTGAGCTACAAAGGCACAGATTTGGTCAAAATTGTTGGCAAGATGAATGCAGTATGTTGTCAAAAAATACTGGAGGAACATTTGCACTCATCAGCCAGGAAGCTGCGCATGGGACCTCCTTGGACATTCCAACATGACAATGATCCAAAACACAACAAATGTCGACCTGTCCTTGGCTACAGCAGAATAAAGTGAAGGCTCTGGAGTGGCCATTTCAGTCTTCTAACCTTAGTATCATTGAGCCACTCTGGGGAGATCTCAAACGTGCAGTTTGTGCAAGAAAGCCAAAGAATTTACAGGAACTGGAGGGGTTTTGCCAGGAGGAATGGGCAGCTTTACCATCTGAGAAGATAAAGAGCCTCATCCACAAATACCACAAAGCCTTCAAGCTGTCATTGATGTTAAAGGAGGCAATACACGGTATTAAGAACTGGGGTATGTAAACTTTTGATCATAGTAATTTTGGGTAGTTTATGTTGCCGTTATGATTTAAAAAGAGTAAACACAGTTGATTGATAATAAATGGCCTGAGCCAAACCCTAACCATGAGTAAAAAAAGTTTTTGTGTTATTCATATTCTCTGGCCAAGAAATCATAAATTCTGTCAGGGTGTGTAAATAAACTTATGAGCACAGTTGTATGTATATGTGTATATGTGTATATATATATATATATATATATATATATATATATATATATATATATACATACATGTGTGTGTGTGTGTATAATAAATATATATATATATATAGCCTTTCATTACACATACTTTAATGAATGAATGAGTGACTTGTATACCTATGTGAACTGAATCGCCTCAGGGCGCTTTTGCCGTCGGTGTCCATCTGCGGTATAGCGAGGTCCTTTGCCCCATGGGGTCCTGACACGCTTACAAACACATACAACATACACATATTTGGCCAATTTTACAACAGGATCTAATTAACCTACCAGCATGTCTTTGGAGTGTGGGAGGAAACCGGAGTACCCGGAGGAAACCCGCACAGGGAGAACATGCAAACTCCAGGCAGATGGTGTCGTGGTCGGGATTTGAACCAGCGACCCATATTGCTGCTAGGTGAAAGTGCTAACCCCTACACCACTGTGCTACCTGCTATTGTGTAATTGTGTGTAACTGCCAGTGTTGCAATATACACACATATACAGTGCATCCAGAAAGTATTCACAGCACTTCACTTTTTTTTACATTTTGTTATATGACAGCCTTATTCCAAAATGGATTAAATTCTTTGCAAATTTATTAAAAATAAACATTTTTAATAATCACATGTACAAAAGTATTCACAGCCTTTGCCATGGCCTCAAAATTAAGCTCAGGTGCATCCTGTTTCCACTGATCATCCTTGAGATGTTTTTACAACGTGATTGGAGTCCACCTGTGGTAAAATCAATTGTTTGCAAATGATTTGGAAAGGCACACACCTGTCTATATAAGGTCCCACAGTTAACAGAGCATGCCAGAGCACAAACCAAGCCATGAAGTCCAAGGAATTGTCTGTAGACCTCCGAGACAAGATTTTATTGAGGCATAGATCTGGGGAAGGGTACAGAACATTTTCTGCAGCATTGAAGGTCCCAATGAGCACAGTGGCCTCCATCATCCATAAATGGAAGAAGTTTGGAACCACCAGGACTCTTCCTAGTGTGAGCCACCCAGCCAAACTGCGCAATCAGGGGAGAAGTGCCTTAGGCAGGGAGGTGACCAAGAACCCAATGGTCACTCTGACAGAGCTCCAGAATTTCTCTGTGGAGAGAGGAGAACCTTCCAGAAGAACAACCGTCTCTGTAGCTACTCCATCAATCAGGCCTGTATGGTAGAGTGGCCAGATGGAAGCCACTCCTCAGTTAAAGGCACATGACAGCCCACCTGAAGTTTACCAAAAGGCACCTGAAGGACTCTCAGGCTATGAGAAACAAAATTCTCTGGTCTGATGAAATAACTCTTTGGACTGAATGGCAAGCGTCCTGTCTAGAGGGAACCAGGCACCACTCATCACCTGCCCAATACCATCCCTACTATGGAGCATGGTGGTGGCAGCATTGTGCTGTGGAGATGTTTTTCAGTGGCAGGAACTGGGAGATTAGTCAGGATTGGGGGAAAGATGAATGCAGCAATGTACAGAGACATTCTTAATGAAAACCTGCTCCAGATCGCTCTGGACCTCAGACTGGGGCAGAGGTTCATCTTCCAACAGGACAACGACCCTAAGCACACAGTCAAAAAAACAAAGGAGTGGCTACGGGACAACTCTGTGAATGTCCTTGAGTGGCCCAGCCAGAGCCCAGACTTGAACCCGATTGAACATCTCTGGAGAGATCTGAAAATGGCTGTGCACCGATGTAATTTGTTTAGTTTTAATAATTTTCAATCACATTGTCATTATGGGGTATTATTCATAGAATTTTGAGGAAAATAATGAATTTAATAAATTTTGGAATTAGGCTGTAACATAAAAAAATGTCAAAAAAGTGAAGCGCTGTGAATACTTTCCGAATGCACAGTACACATGTATGCCTGTTACTTACTGCACTCAAACATACAATATTCTATTTTTATTGTATGGCTCTGTATTCCACGCTGTGTTATGGGTCTTTACTCAGCTTTGTGCATTGTTCCATAGACTACAATGCACCAGTGATCAGATCAGTAAAATAAAAGTAGTGGTTTTTACTCCCTTGTGCAAAAGGCCTAAGTGTGCTGAGGGCAGACTATTAGTACATTTACACCATGGAAAAATACTAACCTCGGATTCTAAAACACAAAGACTGAAAGGGGGATGGGCCATATCTGAAACACAAACTGTACCAAGGATTATTGGTGAAATGTTTTAGGCGTTACAGGCTACCGTTTCCCTGCATTTGCCTGTCAATCATTTAGGGGTTTTGGAATCTTTCGTTTAATACAAAGTTTTCCTTGGATTAAAAGTATGGTTTATCTACCAAGATGCTCCTTAGTTTACTTATTTTAATGAAAATACAATCTGAAATACAATATGACATGAACATTTCATCTTTTGTTACAAAACATTCATTATTTACAAATCAGTGTATCTTTTTTGCAATGCCTTTTATCTTTTCAGCATAGATCATCTTGAAGTTCTTACTGTCTTCAGTCCAACTTAGCATTTCAGAGTAAATAGGGTAAGATTAAATATATACGGTTAGTCCATTTCTCTGTGGAACATGGTAAAGTGTTCTGAAAACTAGTTATACATTATTTTAATATATTGAATATTTGTCCTCTTTCTCAATCCTTCATTTAATCAGGAATTGTCTTTTGGCTGAAGGACAATGGGGTCAAAGGGAATGCACATCTTTAAGCCTCAAGATGAAGATCATTTTTCATGAAGTTTCTTCAGGAGTATCTCCTTGTCTCTCTTGTAATGCTGCATTTCAAAACGCAGACCTAGATCCAAAACATTTTATTTTTTTATTAGATAACTTCTATAGGTTGGGTGGGCACATACCCATAGATATTTATATCATGGCTCCAAAATGACTGTCATTTCTGAGAATGTTCCCATATCATCAGCTAGTCAAACCAATTCATGTGGCCTGAATAGAAATTGATAATTGTCCAGTGCTTTATCCATTTGTGGTCAGAATGTAATTAAAAATGTTGAACCCACCGTGGCTTACTACAAAAAACTCTATGCAAAGGTTTTAGTGGTATAGCTTATAATAATTCACATGAGGTTTACTGTGATGGAGCCGTAAATGGAACCTAATGCCATAGTCAAAGTAACTCTCATTGTGTATAATTATGATATACAAGAGAACAGCAGAAAAGTCAGTAGTGCTGATTTATGAAAAAAAATAAGCTAATGAATGCCATGCCATGCCTGCCCATCACAAACTGGTAAAGGTTTCTTTATTTTCATTCTTGAATGTTAACTGAGAAAAAAAAATGTGAACTACAACAGATTATGAAGGCAACAACACCATTTTGATTGCTCTGGTTTATCTCATATAGCCTTATAAATCTCTTAAAGCAAACTAGTCAGCCAAAGGCGTCTGTTCTAACCCTTATAAGGCAGAATAGCCTCTTTTCACTCCTGTGAATTTAGTTTTATGAAGGCCCTGACTTCCCTAGGCTTACACTGCCCATCAGCTATACTATTCTTCATTGAGAGCACCCATCTGGACAATACAGTCACTCTCTTAATGGACAGGAGGGATGGATGTTGGACAGAACTTAGCCTTGAAGTCGGATAAAATGAGCCTTTAGTATCAACGTTACTTGTGATTTCTGCTCTTGTTTTCTGCTCTTGGGCAGGGCTATTACCTCTGAAAAGTAAATCTGTACTGAAAAATGTATACAGGAAAAATGCTAGTTGCATGAATTATGGTCAAAGAGCTAGCAGCAAGCAAAATCAGTGTAATGTCAATATTAAAGCCACTGGAACAGCCTGACAGGCAAGCAAAATGGCATTTTCAAAAAGAGAGGTCAGCAAGGTTCTCCATATATTTCTCTCAATGCATGTTTCCTTAACAAGTCTAAACTGGCTGGCGAGTTCACTTTGAAAAGAAATTACATTTTTCATTCTGGAATATTGTTGCCAGGAATGTCGGGAAGTGTTCCTGGTTCTTTCGTTATTACAACTGAATGATCAGTAACAGACGTGGAATTTTCTGGAGCATTTTCACCAGCCTTTTTCTCCTTTGGAATGTACTTGACAACGGCATTAATGAATTTGCCCCTAAAATCCTTGCTAAGGAAATTATAAAGAACTGGATTAGCCACACAGTGAAACAATGAAGTGCAGTCAATTATTTCATAGAAAAAATATAGAATATGTGCAAAGCGGCAGTTGACAAAGATGTAGGATCCATGTAGTGTCAGTATTATCACAGTGGCATGATAGGGCAGCCAGCTAAGTAGGAACGTCAATATGTAGGCATAAATAAGCCGACAGTGTCTTCGGCTTTCTGGTCTTCCAGATTTCTTAATGTGATAGGCAGTCATCAGATTGTAAACGAGGATTACAACTAAAGGGATCAGGAACCCAAGGATTGTTGTCATGAGAGTAACTGCAAGAGCCCATTCATCATAGGACTCAAATGGTGCCATAAACATGCACACAGGATCTGAAGTATCCACCAATTGCATGTGGATAACATCTGGTATGGGGAAAATGGCAGAAATCACCCAGATACCAATACAAAGACCTTTTCTGATCTTTACCTGGTTTTGACGCCAGAATACTGAAGACGATGTTAGAGTCAAGTAGCGGTCCACGCTTAGAGCAGTAAGAAAGTATATACTGCTGAACATGTTGGCAAAATAGAAATAATGTGTAAATCGGCACAAAAATCCACCCCAGAGCCATGTGTATTCCAGAAGTGCCTCCAGCATCCAGAAGGGCAAGGAAAGAACCACTCCAAGGTCTGCCACTGCCATATTTAAAATATAAAGATTAACAGAGCTCTTGCTTCTTCTTGATTGCCAGTTTACCCATATCACTAGTAAGTTTCCAGCCAGACCAAAAACAAATGTAAGTAGATACAGAATAAAGAGGAAGATCTGTTTGACACCTTCATCTAGATCAACCTCGCAGAGGGAGAAAGAATTGTTGAGGTAGTACATAAGCTCTGTCCAGTTGTGGATATCTTCATACTGCTCATCCGATTCCAAACTTCCAAACTCTTCATCCATTTCAAATTAAAGTAACGACTTCTGAAAAAAGAAGCATAATAATTAGAAAATCCTTGAAAATGCGGAGAAGGTTATGTCCACAATAGCCAGAATGTGTTTGTTTGTCAAGTGCGGATAGGACTTTTTTTGTAATATTTATCTAGCTTGGGTAAACGGCAAAATGATTCAGTGAAATATACTGTGGACTATCTCAGTGAATTAAAACTGAACTCTAACCAAACAGCTAAAAAAGGATTGAGATACATTTATGAAAGCTGTTTAAACTGTAAAATAATTAGTATTTTTTTTAACCAGCCCTAAGATTTACACCACCATATTTAACAGCACATCTAGATTGGTGTCCAAGTTTTTATATTCTGCATTTAAGTGGTATAGCTAGGTCAACTACCTGCCCCAATCCTGAGGGTGGAAAATATGGAGCAGCAACAGACTAAAGCCCCATACACACGGTCGGATTTTCCGATGGATTCTGTCCTATCAGACAATGTTGTCGGAAATTCCGACCGTGTGTAGGCACCATCGGACAATTTCCATCGGATTGTCCGACGGACAAAGTCCTATCTCCTGCTGGATAGATTTTTTGACAACAAAGTCCGATCACACCAAATCCGATCGTGTGTAGCGAATTCCGACGGACAAAGTGCTACGCATGCTCAGATCACATTACAAGACCAAAGCTATTGGCTACTAGCCTCTACGTAGTCCCGTCGTAGGCAACAAACGTCACCATGTTCAGAATGGTCGGATTTTCCGACAACTTTGTCCGACCGTGTGTACGCAAAACCAACATCGGACAAAGTACGACGGACATGATCCGACGGACCTGGTCCTCGGATAATCTGAGCGTGTGTATGGGGCTTTAGACGTCTCTCTGCTCTCCTGTAAGCATGTTTCTTAATTGGCAAAAGATATAACGTAGGGCTGATTTTAAGACAGATTTAGGTGCTTGCACCACATATATATATATATATATATATATATGAATATTTATATAACACTATAGTGTCAAAAGTACCTCACAAATGCGCTTCTGGAAGAATGGCCAAACATTCCCATAGACACACTCCTAAACCTTGTGCACCATTTTCCCAGAAGAGTTGAAGCTGTTATAGCTGCAAAGGGTGGGCCAACTCAATATTGAACCCTACAGACTAAGACTGGAATGCCATTAAAGTTCATGTGCATGTAACGGCAGGCGTCTCAATATTATTTTATATATCTTTTATTTATTTCTTTTTGTTAAAAATGCAGTTTTTTGTTCATTATCTTAAATCGAAACTTTTGACTGTCCACCTATTAACCTCTAGCCGACCGCCCACTGTCTGTTGACGGCAGAGCGGTGCGGCTCTTGTGGCGGGACGCCGTCATATGACGGTGTCTACATTTTGGCCGGGGTCTGGCTGAAGGGTCGGGTCCCTGGCCTTCTGGCCTAGATTTGTGTGGTCACTTTTCCTGGCAGTTTTTCAGGAAAGAACACATGCTCCCCTTTCCCACCGGGGGGAGCGGTTAGTATTTCCCGAATATAATTAGGCAGGAGTGACAGGAGCGGTGGTTGAGCCTTAGGGTTAGGGGCTCTCCCTAAGCTCTCAGAACTCCAGGCCATCCTGGTAGGGAGGGGGCTGCGCTGGTCTGGCTGTGGGCCAGGGTTGGAAAGAAAGCCTATGGTGTATGTGCCCCTGAAGTGGCAGTCCAGGGGTACCGTAGAATCACTGTGATTGAGGGTCACTCTGATTTTCTGTTTCGGCAGACCCTCCAGAGAAAGGGGTCCGTCTGGTTTCGGCCAGATGGACCAAGTGTAAAGTACCCCAGTCCCCATCTGGAGCCTAACACCCCGGGGGATCAGGGCAAGGCCCTCTGATTTTAGAGGGCTTGTGCACACCCGTTGCATGTTTTTGTGTTTTCACTCTTTATGTGTGTGCACATTTTTTTGGCACCGGGTGAAGTTTTTGAGTGTGTTTCACACGCCATGGGCTTTCAAAAAATAAAATAAACCTGCAGATTACCCTTGCACAACTACTCCAATAAATTTCCATTCATTAGCCTCATGGCGAATATTATGCCTAACAGTGTAAATACAATCTAGCTCTTCTTCCACAATTAAATTAACTATTCGTTGTAGATTGGAAGTATTTGTGTAGCCTTCTATGTAAGTTATATCTAATCTGTAAGTAAGGTTTTGCCCTGACACTTACCATCTCATCCAACTATTCCACTTTTCTGGGTTTCTGATTAGGAAAAGGCTGGTTCTTATGTCATGCTTTGAACATATTTGGCATCAAGCCTCACTAAGTGAAGTCACTCTATACAACATTTTTTCTCAGGATTGAAAAACGAGAGCTACCATTGTTGCAGTAGCAAGGGCTGTCATGCTTTTCTCCCCTTTACAGCTTATTGTGCCACTAAAGAAGGACACATATGCGGCCAGTAAAGTTACTAACTTGTGCAGAATACTCTTTGCATCTCTGCTTTTGAAATGGGTAACATGGAAGCTACAAGTGTTCACAACTTCTAAAAATGCCTGGTTGTTATTCTAACTTTATTTTTTCAGTACTTTTGGTTACTGCCAAGAGTACCATGTTAGAGCTTACAAATGATTCATTATGTCAAGATATATTCTGATAGTAGGCATAGCTATTTTGCTGCCTAATGTCTGAAATATGTTTTTCCTTTTCCATGTTTACAGTCATATTTGAGAAATCCACACTATGTTAGGCGTTGCCATCACCTAGCATATCTATAAACAATTTTAAAAATAAAATTCTTACCCATCTAGTATTTTCTTCTGAGCAGTTGTATACTTAGGACTTTATAGGCAGCTGGCTATTCTAAACAATTAAGGGATGCTATTCTGTTTACCCAAGTGCATTTAAGAGACAGACTGAGGGACATTATTAAGTCCATTAACATACAGTGTACCACGTAAGCCTTCAGATTTTTTACCCTTTGTTAGGACAGATGGCGTGCAAATCTAATTTACCACTGATAAAAAGATCTGCCAGCACATCCCGAAAATTTCATAGAAGGGAAGAGCTAGGTCGGATATTTAAGCAAATTAAAATGTAAGCAGCAATTTTTACTTTTCTTTTGTTATCCTATGTAACTTTAAACATTTAACAAATATAAAGTGTGAGATATCCCAATTTTGCTGTGGAAGCAAGAATAGTTCAGTAAATCTTCTTCATTAGATTTTGCATGACCATAAACCACCCAATTCTCCACCCAGTCAGATAACCTGCTGTAATGCTGGATAAATGAGCCATTTAGGCATATCTCGCTACCATAAGAAGTGTTCATTATTCATGCCAAGAGATCTTCCCCATTTTTGAAAAATCTCTTTGCACTGGGGCCAGTTCTTTCATTTTCTCATTTAAAAGAGGAATGAAAGTTTATTGCATAATGGAGGCAATATGTTTATTGTGTAGGTAAATGCTTACACGTGTCATTTACCAAGACATTTTCATTAACATAGAAATCTTCTTATTTTTAATATATGCTGTTCTAACTGGGACATTCTAGAAGTGCATGTCCATTTAGTATTTACCACATCATTATGTGCTGTCAACACTACTTAGGACATAAGCCTGTTAATTGCCTGTAGCCTGTAATATTGTTTTAACAGGGAGCCGCATATAAAATACTATTGGAAATGCAACACATGCTTTTTTCTCTGTCTTTGTCTCAGACAGACTGGGACTGATTTACTTAACCTAGAGAGTGCAAAATCTGGTACAGCTTTGCATGGTAGCCAGGGCTGCTGATAGGCCAGTAAAACTGGCCCTGTTGTACCGGGCCCGGCCAGCAGGGGGGCCTGGGCAACCTGAACAGATAGCTAATTAATGTAAAATTTAAAAAAAATTAAAAATCCTCCAGCCATCGTCCGTCCGACGCCCAAGCAATACCCCCATTTACTTATTATGCCATTGCATGGGTGGCACTGTCTGCAGCACAAAATGGCATTGGGTGGCACTGTCAGCAGGTAGCGCATGTGTTATGGCATTAGTATCATGGCACTGTCTGCAGAACATTACGGCATTGGCGGCATGGGTGGCACTGTCTGCAGCACAATGTGGCATTGGCGGCATGGGTGGCACTGTCTGCAGGTAGCATTGACATTGGCAGCATGGATGAGAAAAATAAATATCACTTGTAGACAAACCTGCACTTTGTTTCAGGACGGGGTCTGGGGAGGGGCCAGGGGTGGGGCTGAATTGTACAACTACAATTGCATTGTTGCATACATAAAAATCAGTTTTATATGTCTAAAGGTACTCATATACATGTCACATAATACAAGTGACAGTCTTGGGTTATATGCTTTAAAGATCCTTGCAAGATGGACAGGTTGGATTTAGGAGATGTTATTCCTTGGTGCATGTTCTCGTTCATTGTATTTTGGTACATATGTGATAGCTATATTGTTTATGAAAACAGCAAGTACAAAGTATTTTTTATAGCCTACTTGACTTTTTGACCTAGAAAGAAAGATTCTATAAACAGTATATTTTTCTAGCCTAATACTTAGCTTAAAGAGCCATTAATTAGCTTAGCTGAAGATCGACAAGTTCATAGTGTAATAAATGGTTTTGTGATTTACTATTATATCGCAGTTATTGACCAACTCCAACTAATGTCAGATTCAACCCTCTTAATGATCTGCACACATGTAGTGGCTTGGTTTTGGACTCAAAAAGTATATGCAAAACTTTCCAGATCAATACTGGGCACTTTCACCCCCTTCCTTCCCAGGCCAATTTTCAGCTTTCAGCGCTCTTGCATTTTCAATGACAATTGCGCGGTTATGCTACACTGTACCCAAATGAAATTTTTATAATTTTGTTCGCACAAATAGAGCTTTCTTTTGGTGGTATTTATTGACGACTCCGTTTTTAATTTTTTGTGAAAAAAGAGCAGAAATTTGGAAAAAAAAAAAACTATTTTCTTTATTCCATTTTAAAAGAAATCCAATAAAATCGAATTTTGTCATAAATTTAAGCCAAAATTGATTCTGCTACATGACTTTGGTAAAAATAATCCTGTTAAGTGTAAAATAATTGGTTTGTGTGATCACGCACAGATGTACGCAAATGATCATGTACAGATGTGCGCAGGTGATCACGGTCATATGTGTGTCATTGGGATTTTACTAGGACATATGTGGGGGACATGTATTTTGGGGACATGTGTTTTGGGACATTGTTTTACACTGTGTGTTACTATGCTGGTGATCAGTGTGTAAAAAGCTGTAAAAAAACGCTCATACACACTGATCACCAGCTGGCTGCAGCGATCCACTCTCCTCTCCTCACCGACAACTAATGTGTGAGGAGAGCCGATCGCCTAGCAACCGGATCGGCTGTGATTGGACACGGCCGTCGTGTGATCAGGAGGCCCAATCACAGAGCCCTCCTGCTGATCTGAGATACGCCGTGTCCGGGTGACTTGAGCGAATCAGGATCGTGCTGCTGCTTGTGCAATCCCCCTCCTTCTGAGGGACATTCCTGAATGTCCACTCAGGAGAGAGCGCCCACCCGGCCGTACATATGCAGTGGCTGGGTGGGAAATGGTTAAAAATCCCAACTGGACCTAGAATATGTAAACCCAACATTTCGTATTCCTGACATGTCCCTGCTGTACTATATACATGTGGATAAACGTATCCTGTTCCCTTTGTATTGTTTCCTTTATGTGTAATGCCTGGTGTTCCCACCAGTAATTCTGCTTTCCTATTAAAGTGATTGTAAAGGATCGTTTTTTTATTTTTTTTAAATAACAACCATATCATACATATCTCCACTGTGCAGCTTGTTTTGCCCCGGAAATCCTCTTCTGGGGTCCCCGGCGGCTCTTGCAGCTCCTCCCCACATCAGATAACCCCCTAGGAGAAGCACTCTCCCGAGGGGGGGTTACCTTGCAGGTGCGCTCCCAAGTCCAGCATTTGCGTCCACAGACACTAGAATGCTGGACTCGGCCCCACCCCCCAGCGCCCATGTCATTGGATTTGATTAACAGCAGTGGGAGCCAATGGCTGTGCTGCTATCAATCTATCCAATCAAGAGCCGGGACCCCGTGGAGAGAGGGACAGTGCGTCCCCAACGAGGAGATGAAGGGGCTCAGGTAAATAAAACGGGCAGGGTGGGGGGGGCGGTGATTTCCAGGTGTTTTTTCACCTTAATGCATAGGTTGCATTAAGGTGAAACAACAAGAGGGTTTACAACCCCTTTAAAATCTGGAATCTTTGAAACCTTTACTGGGAAGTTTGGTATTCTGCTGTTTCTCTTCCCCAAGCTCGTATGCAGCTGAGAACAGAGAGAATGCAATCACTTATAATAATGGGGAAACAAGTGTTTATAAAAAAATGTTTTATATTAATACACAATTGTTTTGCCTTATATTTCTATTTTAAACTGAACAGGTTGTTTAACAAGATGGGAGTTTACATATACTAAACCCCTATGACATGTCAACCTAGGTACACATCTCTTTATAACAGATTTGCTCTACCTATTGTAAATTATTGTAAACAGTTTAGGTGTAGTTTTAAGTGTTCACTCAAGTGTGATATTCCAGGTTTTTACGAGGCTTCTGATTTGAACCATCAGTAACACAATTTGCAATGACTGAAAGTCACTAAAATTACATGTGTTGAAGCATAAACTGAAAAAGTCAACTAGTATTCTGACATATTATTGTTCTCCGTATTCATGTGTAGCATTTAAATCAACCCCTGCTCTGTGTAAATACAATCACTATAGATAGAGGATGTAAAACATTCCATCGGTAGAAAAAAAAAGTTACCCAAATTTCAAAAGGAAGATAAAAACCTTTTCCTGTTTGATATCTGTTCAGTACTTAGAGGGTTATTTTTACAAACATTCCACAGTGAGAGGTCAGACCCTCTACGTGAGCTTTATGGAGTGAAAAGGAAATGCTAGGAAGTATTTAACAAGAGAGCGGCATGGACCCATTCTACAAATGACCAGTTATATAAAAACAATTGTTTTTTTTATGTTTGTAGCTTTCATGGTACTATATGGCTAACAGCTATGTAAGGTTTGTATCTCTATCTAAAAATAATTGTTCTTGTTGTAATAGTTGACATGGGTGAAAACTATACTTATAGTTTGATAACCCAATAGGACAATCTGTTGATTTTCAGCTGTTTTATCACAAATAGTGAGACTCACCAGAATGTAATGTGAAAACTGATTTTAGATGATCAGTGTCCGTGTATTGAATATCAAAAAATTACCCATCCACTTACTTTGTCTTGAGAATAAAGAGTTTAAGAAAATTCATAAAAGCAAGTACATACTGTAGATATTTTTGCATGAAGCAAATTTATTATTTAAAAAATATATTTTTTAAATATTGAAGACTATTTTAGCAGAATCTATAGTACATATTAGCTAAGTATGTGGGTTATTAGATTTTTCAATTCTGTTCAGTTGACTGTTTTATTTTTTTTATTAGTGCACATATATTATTCTGCTCTGGCTAATTGAAAACATATGGCAAATAGATTTATCTCTGTAGTTAAAGCATATCTAAACCTAAACACAAAACTTTAATATATTGCAGCTTAGATGAGGTGGTTGCACATTTTCCTTCTTTTCAGAATTTGTTTTCCCTTCATTATCACCTGGAGTCAGTAACACACTCCCTGTTCTAAGGAGACAACTCTTACCTGCACTATATATATTGAGGTGCAGCATTGTCACCCTAGGCTACAATGCCTGATTTGGACTACACACACCTATAGCAGATAGCTGATAACATTATTGCACATCTCGGTTCAGCTCAGTGCAGACTTAACCTGTTGCAAGCTTGTTCTGGGTTAGTAACACAACCCGTATTGACTCCCGAGACTGGCATGTATCCAGCATGTTTCATGAAAAGGTCGGCGATGGCAGCCTACATGCCAACACATTATTTTATTTAATACAGGTATTTATATATAGATTTTTAAATTGTTTGTAGATTAATAATGTCCTTGCCCTTAAGGAATTTACAATCTAAAGTGCTGTGTAAACTGACAGCACTATATATGTACCTGAAATAAATAACTCTGACAATTTACATATTGCACAGTCCCTGTCCTCATTGAGCTTACCATCTAAGGTCCCTATCTCACATGCATACATACGCACACTAGGGCAAATTTATACAGGATCCAATTAACCTACCAGCATGTCTTTGGAGTCTGGGAGGAAATCCACACAAGCACAAAGAAAACATGCAAACTCCATACAGTGTACTGACCAGGATTTGAACCCAGGACCCTAGTGCTGCAAGGCATAAGAGCTGCTCTCTGATGAATAAATTAGAATTCATTTGCACTTTTCTGACTTCATCACAATTCTGATTGGTTGCTATGAATTGCTACACTTAATTAGGAATCAATATTGAATATGGTAAGTATATGAAAATGTTATATAAAAAGTATATACAATCATAAAACATACAGTAGTATAGAGATTGGGAGCTCCCAATCTCTATGCTACTTGATTCCTGGATGATGGTACAAGTTCATATATTTTCATTTTTGCTTTTTATTACAAGAGGCCACACTCAATTCTCATTTTCTTATAAAACATACAGTATAGGTTTAAATCCATATAGTTGTGGTAAGTAAAATGCACATTATTGTTACTTTTTTAAAATAAACCCCACTTAAAAAAAACATTTTTTTAGAGATGTAAAATGTATAATTTTACTATAATTATAGTTGTTGCTGTTGCACACTTTGCAGATTTCTGCAAGGTAGTAAATGCATCCTTTTAATAAATTATGACCCCCATCTGAAAACACTGTGCTATATTGTATACAAGTATACAGATTTTGTGTGAGCCACTTTCAACATGAAGAGTCCAGTGTTATTAGTGTTCCACCAAGGAATATTCTATGTTAAGAATAAGAACAGAGTCTGAGTGTCATATCTTGTAGTCTGTGCTCTGGGCATGGTAAGAATATCATGGAAAGGCTTTCTTACCTGTAAAATATGCTGTACGAATTGCCTGCGAGCTAGTGAATCTTTTTCCCAGCTGTTAGCGAAGATTCTCTGCTACAAGTGGCATGAGCTATTTTACACTTGATAGTAGCCTTTGCTTTCAGGAAATGATCCTGTATATCCTGAAGCTGCAATCATTGCTGTGGCTCTTGCTGGCCAGGATATCCTCTTATGCAAACTCAAACACCTTCTAAGATTCTCCAAGCCCCTAAGTGGATCGGTCCCTTTGTCCTGAGAGGCATGAATGCTGCAAAGAGGAATCTCTAAATAAATAAGTCTTTCCTTTCTCCCATGGCGCACATAAAAATACGGGGGTTATTTATTTTCATTCTTGCCTATAGCTTACGCGTGTGATTAACACATTGGCTTGAGTTTTCAAGCTGTGAAAATTACTGTATGGTGTAGTGCAAATATTTTACTAGATATTTCAAAGCACGTTCAAATTGATCCACAAGACAGGGGTTAAGCAGAGTTTGCAGATCATAAACATTATGCATTTTTTGGAGGGGTCATGTCTGAATTCTGAACTTTCCCTCCTTTAAAGGTCTAAACACAAAGACTTGCTTACATAACTACATTAATGAAAATTGACATTATGACTTAAGGATGCAATCGGTACTTCTTTAATGGGAATATTTATATTGGAATACTATCTGGGGCAAATGTAGGATAGTGAAAAAAGCCATAGAATAAATAGATAATGCTGAAAATTATTATAGTAGTCCTAAAGTCATTTTGCTGGCTTTAGCAAATAGTAATCCTATTTATGCTGTGGATGCTACAAAGAGTGAGTGGGTAGACCATACTGAATATAGAGAACATGCATAGTGACCAAGTGGTTAGCACTTCTGCCTAGCATCACTAGGGTTTTGGTTCCAATCCAAACCCCAGCACTACCTACCTGGGGTTTACATGTTCTCCCTGTGCCTGCGTGGGTTTCCTCCCACACTTCAAAGATGTGCTGGTAGTTTAATTGGCTCCTGTCCAAATTGGCCCTAGTATGTGTATATATGAATGTGAGTCAGGGACCTTAGATTGTAAAATCCTTGAGAGCAGGGACTGATGTAAATGTATAATAAAAAGCGCTGCGTAAATTGATGGCGCTATAGAAGTACTCTGACAGACGGTCCAGCATCCAGCTTAGGTGCTTCTGTCCGTATACAGCTCCTTCCAGTCTGGAACCAGGAACCAGGTATTATAGCTGAGCACCCAACAACTAGACAACACTAGCTTAGGTGCAAACTGGAGCGCCCTTTATTGTAAACTCACACAGAATATAGAGCACACAAAATCAGATAGGAGCTTGGTCACGTTATGCAAACAGTAAAATAATTAACGTAGCTGAGGAACAGCCAACATAAACCTACATAGTACGCTAATTAACAAGCCTTGATTAGTCACGGGCTGCCCAAACAATCCAGCAACAAGCCCACAACCCTGGATGCACAAAGTACATTACACATCATCATAAACGCATAAACATCCCAAAATGGTTCGGCAACAAGGTAAAGTGGACACAATATTAATTACATCTCCAAGAGATGAGCAGGCAGAAACAATGGGTGACTCAATTAACAATGGGAATTCACACCTAGAAGGCACACAATAGGGCAAAGACACTTAACACATAACATCTTAAACAGATTATAACAGGTGACCCCAGCATCAGGTTGTTATGAGCTGATTATATGAACATCTGCTCTAATTATCTCAGTCTAAAGTGGTCATTTCTGGTTTGGGCACAAAGGCCCCAAATCTGGATCCAGGTCCTAGATTCCCAGAGTCTGTGTGTTTTCAGGGAGACGAATCCGAAGCAAGATCACTGCAAGGGTCCCCCAGGCGCACACCTCCCAAGAATAGAGCCTTCTCAAAAGCCAGGGGCCATAGTCAGTAGGCAAGAGGCTACTCTGCAGTCCCCTCCAAAAGCTCCTGTCCTGGTTGGGTCTGTCACAAGTACCAATATTAAATAAAAACTAGACATGTGCGATTCGTTTCGTATGAAACGAAAATTCGTACGAATTTCCGGAAATTCGTACGAATTTCCGGAAATTCGTATGAATTTCTAGAAATTCGTACAAATCCGAAATACGAATTTTTATGCATACGAATTCCATACGAAATTTTGTTTACGAATTTCAGATCCAAATTCATAACGAAAATTCGTAATTGTTACGAAAAGTTAACAAACCTAAAACTTAAAACCCCAGGAAGTCAGCACAGGGATGGTGGGAACCCTATGGGAATTTCTATGCTTACGAATTTTATAAGAAATACGAAATTTCTTAACGAATTTCGGATCCAAATTAACAGAATTGTGATTGGTGTTTTGCTCACCAATCAGAGGAAGTCAGCGCAGCACAGGGATGGTGGGAACCCCTCATAATGGGCACAGTGGGTGTACACTCAAACCCGGGAACTCAGCACAGGGATGGTGGGAACCCCTCATAATGGGCACAGCGGGTGTACACTCAGACCCAGGAACTCAGCACAGGGATGGTGGGAACCCCTCATAATGGACACACAGCAGGTGTGTACAGACCTGGGAACTCAGCACAGGGATGGTGGGAGCCCTATGGGAATTTCTATGTTTACGAATTTCATGCGACATACGAAATTTCGTTAAGGAATTTCGGATCCAAATTAACAGAAACATGACTGCTGTTTTGTTCACCAATCAGAGGAAGTCAGCACAGCACAGGGATGGTGGGAACCCCTAATAATGGGCACAGTGGGTGTACACTCAGACCCGGGATCTCAGCACAGGGATGGTGGGGAACCCCTCATAATGATAAAATCGTTACGAAAAGTTTGTATAATTGTTACGAAAAGTTAACGAACCTAAAAGTTAAAAACCCAGGAAGTCAGCACAGCACAGGGATGGTGGGAACCCCTCATAATGATAAATTCATCATAACGAACTTTCGTTATTTTTACGAAAAGTTTACGAATCTAACAAAAATTCGTATTTCGTACGAATCGGAATTGAATTTCATACATGAATTACGATTTTTTTTTCCGGACGAAACAAAACAATTTTTTTTATGGCACCCATGTCTAATAAAAACTTTAGCATTATATTGATACCTGTCAGAAACCATGATCTGGCTAATCAAATGGAAGCATGCTGAAATAACAAAACATCAGGATCAGCTCTCTGCTATTCTATAGAACATCAGCCATGATTTTACCATCCTTCATAAGGGTGAAGCTTTGCTGGATGTTAATAAATGTTCATCTTCTTGTCGATTATCAGATTATGTATTGAGCCTGATATTGGTCACCCTGATTCTTCATGTCCTCAAGATGGTCAGATGGTTTTTCTTCAGTATAGATAGGAATAGTCTTTAAGGCCTTTATATAATACTGTGGTATATATATTCTATAAAATTGATTTGGTTTACACACGTGTTTCCCAGCCAGAGGTTCGTATACTGCATAGTTTTTTTCTGACCGGTTTAAGGACTTCTGATTGTCTAAGTAAATTCAGATTAAAGACTGAAGTTTTATAAAATGGCAAATAACTTTTTAAAGTGGGTCTACAAGTATTTTAGCGGTTTAAAATATAATGAATAAGGGGCTGTTTAGCAGATATGTATGTACTATTTTATATGTACATGCAAAAATGTGTAAAAACATTTTTTCTTCTACACTTGGAGGTTCCTTGGTGAGCAATGGCTATTGTAAGTGGAGCACCTCATTTTAGAAACTTTGAGAAATACTTGGTTACACAGTAGCAGTCAACTGTGACCAATTAAAGTGACTTACTGAAGAGTAGAGATAGGCAAGCGGTTCGGCCCGAACTTTGGCTGTTCGGACGTTCTCCGAACAACCGAATTATAGGGTATTTTGACCGTTTGTTCGGCCCGCGTAGTGCACCACAATGCACTACGCCGCCGCACAGTGCATTGAAAGCCCTGATTGGCTGAAGTAATGAAAGCTTCGCCCAATCAGGGCACAGAGCACTGTCAGAGCCATGATTGGACTATGTCATGATGACTGTATCCAATCATGGCTCGTTGCTCTTAATCCCGCCCAACACTATAAAAGTATTCTTTCCATAGCGACCATTTGTAGTGTGATAGCAGCGTGGAGAGAGATAGAACAGGGCTCTGTTCAGTGCTATTAGACAGTGTGCTGTTCTGATTCTATTGTCAGTGTAGAATATCCATTTAGTGTGCATCTAGGGATAGTTCAGTGTGAGTGTAGTGCGACCATTCAGCTTTACATTAGTGTGAATGTAGGGATAGTTCAGTCAGTGTGAGTGTAGTGACTGTTTAACACAGTATATTTAATTGTGTTACTGCAAGTTTAACACCATATAGTTTTGTGCGTTACTGCAAGTTTAACCCTGTATAGTTCTGTTTGTTACTGCAAGTTTAATGCTGTATAGTTCTGTGGTTACTGCAAGTTTAATGCTGTATAGTTCTGTGGTTACTGCAAGTTTAATGCTGTATAGTTCTGTGGTTACTGCAAGTTTAACGCCATATAGTTCATTGCGTTACTGCAAGTTTACCACCATATAGTTCTGTGCGTTACTGCACGTTTGATGCAGTATATTGCAATGTATTATAGTGTATCCGTGGAGTGTGTCTGTGTAGTGAATGCTCAAATTAAAGTGCACCAAACACCACTTTCCATTGATTAAAGTGCATCCACGTACACTTTTTCACACCTTTATTACATTTTGTTAATTAGCACGCCCCACTCCCCCCATCATGTCTGGGAACACAGCAAGAAGGCAGATGTTCCCATGGCTCTGTAAGGGGGCCAGCAGCGTATGTGTCCACAGGCAAAGGTGGATGTGGTCAGTCCTCAGGCAGGGCATCATTTCCTCTGTTTAGTGATGTTGCCCATGCTATCCAGCCACAGCATGCAGAGGAGGTGGTGGGACTGGCTTACTAAACCGTCCTCATCCTCCTCATCCTCCTCATCCTCCTCATCCTCCATCATCCAAACAGACTAATGCGCAGTCCCCTGCAGCTGCCAGAGTGGAAAAACCTGCCTCCTTGTCCACAGCTATTCCTGCCGTAGCCCCAGCATCAGGCATGGAGGAGTCAGCAGAGTTATTTGAACACAGCGTCAGCAACTTGCTCCTTGACAATGCACAGCCATTACTTGATTCAGATGTTGGTTCTGAGGTTGAGGAAGGCAGGAACATAAACCTACAGAGAGGGGAGAACACTGGTACACAAATTGGCATTTATGTTCCCCCAGCCTCAGTTTATTGCCAAGTTGTCTCCAATGGTGATGAGGATGGAGAAGATGATGATGATGATGAGCTCACTGACTCTGCCAGTTAGAGCAGCTCTCTACCATCACGTGGAAGGCAATGTTGAGACATTGTTGGGCAAGGCAGTCAGACGCAAAGTCCACTTTACTACTGACACGTGGTCCAGCAAGCATGGGCAGGGACGATATCTTTAGTTCACATGACACTGGGTAACTCTGCTTGCAACTCGGAAGGATGCAGGACAGGGCTCAGTGCAGCGGAGTCTCCATACAGCTGGTGATGATGGCAGATTTGTCAGCTCTACCTCCTCTTCCATGCCTTCCTCTGCTGAATTGTCCTATGACCCTCAAGTACCCCCTAAGCGTTCAAAGGGCTTTTCAATGAGTCAGGCTCAAAGGTGCTATGCAGTGTTTCAGCTGTTGTATCTAGGGGACAGGAACCACAATGGAGCAGAGATTCTTGCAGCTCTGTTGGAACAGCCCCAGAGGTGGTTCACGCTACACCAGCTGGAGCCAGGAATGGTGGTGTGTGATAATGGTACAAACCTCCGGTTTGCCCTTAGACAGGGAAAGTTGACACATGCGCCATGCCTGGCACATGTCCTCAATTTGGTGGTGCAGCATTTCTTAAATAGGTACCCAGGGTTGGAAGATCTACTAAAGCAGGCCAGAAGAGTCTGTAGCCAATTTAGGTGGTCATACCCAGCCAGTGCTCAGTTGGCTGAAATTCAGCAGGAATTCCACCTGGCCGTAAACCGCCTGATTTGTGACATGCCCACCAGGTGGAACTCGACTTTGGCAATGCTGCAGCGGCTGCACTTGCAGCAGAGGGCCGTCAACAAGTACCTGTGTGAGTATGGCACAACGACAGGCTCAGGTCAGCTCGGCTTTTTTTCCCCATGCCAATGGCTGCTCATAAAGGATGCATGCACTGTTCTGTCATCATTTGTGGAGGCCACAGGGATGGTGAACTGTGACAATGCATGCATCAGTGACACAATCCCTGTTGTGTTCCTGCTGGAGTAAACTCTGCGTGGCATTATGGACAGGGCACTCGAGAGCAGAGCAGCGGGAAGAAGAGAAGGACTTTCTTTCCTCTCAAGGCCCACTTTATGCAGAGAACATTGTTCCTATGCCACAGAACACACAAGAGGAGAGAGAGGAGGAGGATTTTGGCAGTTTCAGGAGGCATTGAAGCAGGGGAAGACATGCGTCAAATGGTAAAAGATGGTTTACCATCCGCAGAACCCTTGAGTAGTACGTGGCTGGGAGGAGGCAGTTCCAGATACTATAATCCTCAGTGAGCCCAAGGAGTCTGCTTCTCATGCCTCCGCAAATTTACAGTGCATGGGCTCCCTCATGCTTCAAAGCCTGCGAAAGGATCCAAGAATACGTGGCGTAAAAGAAAAGGATCACTATCGTTTGGCAACCCTCCTTGAGCACCATAAGGGAAAAGTCTCAGAACTCACCCCCTCCCCGCAGAGAGTGCAGAAGATGAAATCTCTTGAGGACACCTTAAAGAGGAGTTTATCAAATTTTTTTCCCGACTCTGGTATGTTACAGTGTTGTGGAAAACATAGTTTTGAGGCTTCCGTTGGTCAAGAGAGGAGCAGTGGAGAAAGTGGCCGCCTAAGTGATGCATTTCTGAATTTTTTAAGTCCTCGCCACCCTGGACTGTCAGCTTTCACATCCCATGGTGGATGATTCTCTGGGGGGGGGGACAGAGATGGAGAACTTTCCAGTCGACGATTCACTGGCTTACTGGGTCATGAGAATAGACCACTGGCCAGAATTTGCCCAGTATACTATTAAGCTGCTGGGCTGCCCTGCATCCAGCGTGCTTTCCGAACGGGCATTCAGTGCTGTTGGAGGTTTTGTTACTGATCATAGAACGCGTCTGTCCACAGACTTCGTGGACCGTCTGACTTTTATCAAAATGAATCAGTCCTGGATTACTGTGGCGTAAAAGAAAAGGATCACTATCGTGTAGGTTCATGGGCCCAATTAACACCCAAGGACAATTTTTATGCACCTGTTTGACAGGAGCATATCATTACAATTTTGACAGAAAGGCCAATTCTTGCTTTCATCAAAGTACTCTCTCACTGACACCAAAACTGACACCCCCTCCCCGCAGAGAGTGCAGAAGATGAAGACTGGCCCTCCAAGCCATTGCTTACAAAATAAAGAAAGCTTAATTTTTTGGGGGTTTATAAATGCAATTATTGCTGTAGCACCTTCTATACACAGTGCAGATGTGCCACTTTACAGGTGGACCCAGGCGCTAATATTCTATTCTTTGCTCACCAATGTTGCCAGTGGAATGGGAACACCTGATGTCTCAGCATACTTTAAAGCAACCAATCTTGACCAAGCCAAATGCTGGTGAAAATCAAACTGCCCCTGGCTCCAAATCGAACCTAACGCCTTAGCAACCTGCCCTAAGATGCTTTTCAGTGCATTATTTCTACAACATCACAGACAACAAAGTTATCTTGGCACTGTCAACGCTACTATCAGAGTGTGAAGAGCAGCCCATCAAAATTATGGAGGCATCCCACACCAACTATTGAACTTCCTACCTATGGAAACCCTGCAAATCATCACACTTGATATCCCATTATCAAATTGGTTGCATGCCGGCCTTAAAACCATTGGAGATCTCTACCAGCATTCCTCCCTCCTTTCCTTTAAACACCTACAAATGACTCACTACATCCCACCTAAAGACTTCTACAAGTATCTCAATTCGTTCAGCTCTCTCATGTATACCATGGTCGAGGAACTTCTTCTGCCACCTCCTGAAATTTTACAATACAGACAAGCCCCATTTGAGCGGTATCTCCTACATCTATGGACTTATCACAAACCCTACAACTGAGACCAAAACCTTCAAAGGCCACTAAAAATCTCCCGATTTTGTGTACTACACTGGGAATCTGTACAGAAGATTTATCAACGACTGGTACCTCACGCCCTCCAAACTGGCGAGAATATACTCTTCCACGCACATGCCTGTTGGAGAAATTGCAGACAATCTGTAACACCCCTCCATATCTGGTGGACTTGCCCTAAACTAAAGCTGCTCTACCCTTACAAAACTTCTCTCCTATATTTTCTTGACCTCCATTTCCTTATCAGCTCAAATGGTCCTCTTAGGTTTGGACATTGATCCTTGGCCAACAACCGCCCACACCATCCTATCCCACATCTTCATTGCCCTCTATCACGGAAGTGCTTCAGTCGCTAAACATCCACAGTCTCATGAAACTTATGTATGCCAGAGCCCACATGCAAGTTCAAGCATTTCTTAAAAAGTGGAATCCCTGGCTAACACACCCACACACATTATCTTGTTCAACCTCATAATCTAAACACATCTGCTCTATTACTATCACTACTACAGTGGTGTGAAAAAGTGTTTGCCCCCTTCCTCATTTCCTGTTCCTTTGCATGTTTGTCACACTTAAGTGTTTCGGAACATCAAACCAATTTAAACAATAGTCAAGGACAACACAAGTAAACACAAAATGCAATTTGTAAATGAAGGTGTGTATTATTAAAGGTGAAAAAAAATCCAAACCATCATGGCCCTGTGTGAAAAAGTGATTGCCCCCCTTGTTAAAACATACTATAACTGTGGTTGTCCACACCTGAGTTCAATTTCTCTAGCCACACCCAGGCCTGATTATTGCCACACCTGTTCACAATCAAGGCATCACTTAAATAGGAGCTGCTTGACACAGTAAGGTCCACCAGAAGATCCTTAAAAGCTACACATCATGCCCAAAGACCCAAAGAAATTCAGGAACAATTGAGAAAGAAAGTAATTGAGATCTATCAGTCTGGAAAGGGTTATAAAGCCATTTCCAAAGCTTTGGGAATCCAGCGAACCACAGTGAGAGCCATTATCCACAAATGGCGAAGACATGGAACAGTGGTGAACCTTCCCAGGAGTGGCCGGCTGCCCAAAATGACCCCAAGAGCGCAGCGACGACTCATCCAAGAGGTCACAAAAGACCCCACAACAACGTCCAAGGAACTGCAGGCCTCACTTGCCTCAGTTAAGGTCAGCGTTCATGCCTCCACCATCAGGAAAAGACTGGGCAAAAATGGCCTGCATGGCAGAGTTCCAAGGAGAAAACCACTGCTGAGCAAAAAGAACATCAAAGCTCGTCTCAATTTCTCCACAACACATCTTGATGATCCCCAAGACTTTTGGGACAACATTCTGTGGACCGATGAGACAAAAGTGGAACTCTTTGGAAGGTGTGTGTCCAACCAAGTATATCTGGCGTAGAAGGAACACTGCATTTCAGAAAAAGAACATTATACCAACAGTAAAATATGGTGGTGGTAGTGTGATGGTCTGGGGCTGTTTTGCTGCTTCAGGACCTGGAAGACTTGCCGTGATAAAAGGAACTATGAATTCTGCTGTCTACCAAGAGATCCTGAAGGAGAATGTCCGACCATCTGTTCGTGTACTCAAGCTGAAACGAACTTGGGTTCTGCAGCAGGACAATGATCCTAACACACACCAGCAAGTCCACCACCGAATGGCTGAAGAAAAACAAAATGAAGACTTTGGAGTGGCCTAGCCAAAGTCCTGACCTGAATCCTATTGAGATGTTGTGGTATGACCTTAAAAAGGCCGTTCATGCTCGAAAACCCTCTAATGTAACTGAATTAGGACAATTCTGCAAAGATGAGTGGGCCAAAATTCCTCCAGGACGCTGTAAAAGCCTCATTGCACGTTATCGCAAACGCTTGGTTGCAGTTGTTGCTGCTAAGGGTGGCCCAACCAGTTATTAGGTTTAGGGGGCAATCACTTTTTCACACAGGGCCATGATGGTTTGGATTTTTTTTCACCTTTAATAATAAACACCTTCATTTACAAATTGCATTTTGTGTTTACTTGTGTTGTCCTTGACTATTGTTTAAATTGGTTTGATGTTCCGAAACACTTAAGTGTGACAAACATGCAAAGGAACAGGAAATGAGGAAGGGGCAAACACTTTTTCACACCACTGTAAATATGTAGTCCTACACTTTCTAGGCAACCCACACCACTATACCAATGTTTCGTTATTCTCTTGTTGCTCAATGTATGTCTCCACAACATACCTTACTGTATCTGTTTGTACCTTGTACCAGTTACCATAGATACCTATTGCAAGATATATCGCTGTATTGCTAAAATATCTCAATAAATATTGCAGTTTAAATAAAAGTCAGAAACACAGGAACACAGGTAAGGCCCCTTTCACACGTCCGCCTGTCAGTTTTTCATGGGATCGGATGAAAACCGACAGGCGGTCTGTTTTCATCCGATCTCCCCATAGAGGAGAGTCTCCTCTGTCCGTCTCCGCTCTGCACATTGAGCAGAGACGGGCCTTTCATCTGCCTCCTCAGCGGAGATCAGCGCAGCGATCCCCGATGAGAAAGCGGAGTCCGTCAAATGGAAGCGCCCATGTAAAAGGGGCCTTACAGGGTAGCTGAAGATCAGCCAGCGATTTTCAGTCACTGATTCTTTGTTTAAGGTGCTTGGCAACAGTTCCAAGATTGGGCATGTGCCATGCACTGGTGGATGCCGATGTTCGTGTGAAAACACGTCTGTTTGTAGATGCGCTGACATTTGGGCCCACGCTAGTTATTGCCAGGAATTCCATGTCTGCACACAAGCGCATGTGCACTTCTGTTAGCATCTGGACACACTTACTACCCTGACCCCCAAACTGTCCTGTATATACTGTACTTGAAAATTAAATGGTATGCCTCTTGTAGAATCATGCCCATTTAAATGAATGCCCCACCCTTAATTACAGTACATTCTTTTATAGAATGACTTGCTGGACACACAGCAGAAAAGGTATCCCTGGACATTTTTTTTTAAATGTTGACAACTATGCCTATAAAATTAAACTAAAACCTTTTGCTTGTTCTCTTAATCTGAGTTTTATGTCAAGTACTGCAGTCAGTCTGCAAATTTCCAGGAAAGCCTGTAACGAAAAAGAAATAAAATGAAGAAATAGCGTAGGGCTGGGCATAACAGGGTTAACAGGGTACAGACAGAAGTGAGAGGTTTTACCTGATTGGAAAAGCTTTGGGAGGAGGGGACAGGAGAGTTAAAAAGGAGCTGGCCCCTCCTCCAGCATCAGTGCAGCATACAGGAACAAGTTTGGAGCTTGCTACAGAGGGAGACAGGCTGAGGAGCCCAGCTGCGGTCGGGACCGGCGGCACAGGGAGCGGGATGGATGCATGCAGGGAGTGGGGGCCGGTGCTGGATGAGCGGGCTGTAGATCCAGGGCTGGGAGTCTGCACGTGCTGGAAGACCACACGTATGGACACGTGCTCCGGAGCCCCTGTCCCAGGACTCCTTCATCAGGGACAGCAGCAGGCTGGATGGTCCTTTCAGGATGCGGTGCTCGCGGATGGGAGATCCCCCCTCCGACGGCACTTGGCAGGTGGGGGCTCCGGGAACAGCGGGGCAGTATTGCGGCCCTCAATGCAGCACTTTTAGGAGCACACGGGCTCCGCCTCTGGCATTGAGATGGCGGAGCTTCGGTGGGGAGAAATGGCCGGCAGCCCTTCACTCTCCACAGGCTGACACAGGGGTTACACGGCGGCAGGGGACTGAGGTGCCCCCCCGGACGACCAGCGGCAGGCGGGTGCTCCGGGGACACAGACAGTTTTTCGCCCCCCCCCCCGCTGCAGCAAGAGGAACACGCGGGCTCCCTCCCCCTCTGGCAGTGAGTCGGCGGGGGCGGACCTCGGCGGGGTAAAACAACGTTCAGTTGTGGACGCCGGGCCTCCACTGCCACGGCTGGCAGCTCTCAACACACCAGGGGGTACACTGCTGAAGGAGACAGGTAGGGGGACTGAGGTGCCCCCCCTGGACATGACCGGGAACAGCAACGAAGTTTCAGTGGATGGATCTGGCGCGAGGAGGCGGGGCCAGCAGCCACGCGGATCCTCGGCATCCTGGGAACGCTTCCCCAGGAGAGCTGCCGCTCACTGGGGGACGGCAGGTCGGAGCAACGTTCAAGGGGGCGCACGGTCGGAAGAGGAAGAAGATCCCCAGAGACGATCGGCAGCGATGGAGGCGGGACCTTTTGGCTGGTGGGACTCTTCCTAGGCAGCCGGGTAAGTCTTTTTACAATTTTCTATTTCTTGGCAGGCTGCGGGTTAGCAGAGGTGTTTAGTAGGGGTGGGCCTAGGCCACAGCAAGAGGGGAGGGACACGCGGTCATGTTTGCCAGGGGGTTCCCCCGGTTATTTTGGCCCATGGTCACTCCGCTGCCAGGGTCGATACGGGAGTGCAGAGGTTTCAGGATTGGGGGAAGATGCAAATGGGCCAGCAGCCTCGTTTCCGCAGACGGGGTGAACAGGGCTGGGACGGTGGAGGGGAGGCTGCTAGTGCATAGGTGGCCATTGGTTTAGCTGTCTTGAACACAATAGGAAGGGTACGTGTTGGTGAAGGGCCTCTAGGGACGCACCTTACACCGGGGTCTGGGGGACAGCTGTGGAAGGTGGGTCTGGGGAACTGTTCTCCCTGAGGCTCTGGACACATTGCAAGACAGCTGGGATGAAGCGAGAGTGGAGCACAATGGAGGACGAGGGAATGAGGCGGTACAGACGGATCTTGCAGAATTTTTCCCTGATTAGTTACTGGCTTTAGCTATTATGGTGGGGGTGAGTGGGGGAAAAGAACCCCGAACATCGTTCGGCGCTCTTCGGTTACCGGCAGCGGTTGGTGAGGCCCACAGAAGAGACTACAGGGACACTGCCGGGCGGAGGGGGACAAGCTTTTCCGGCAGAAGGGGGCGTTGCGCATCCTTGAGGTGGGGTTACAAGGACAGTAAGGGGGTGCCGGGGTCTGTAATAGGCGCGGGCCAAAATTTGGTTCTGTTATTAGCAAATAAAGGGGGGGCGGTGAGCGTCTACCCCGGTATAGGGGCGGGGGGGCGCATGGAAAAAATGGAGGGCTGTGCCCATCTGAGGTATGGATGTCCTGTCCTACCTGTGGAAAATAGTGGGTTGGCCCAGCAGCGGTATGGGTGTCCCTTCCTACCTGGGAAAAAAACAGTGGGTTGTGCCCATCTGAGTTAGGGTGTCCCTTCCTAACTGGGGAAAATAGTGGGTGGGGCCCATTTGAGGTATGGGGGTTTAGGAGGCGCAATAATGGGTTTTTAACGGTGAGCCCGAAGGTGGGGGGCCACTGTGGCGACGTTGGGACGGGCCCCCTGTGTCCAGATTTCAAGGCAGTTTGGCTGAAAGGTTTAAGGGTGTGAGGTGTGGGGAAAAAAAATACATTTTAGTACTATTTCGTCAGTATGTAGGTGGCCCGTGTGACAGGATGGGGGACCGCCGGACGTTGTTGGTCACATGTCGGCGGTAATCATGTGGGCTTAAAGTGTGAAATCATGTGGGACATAACGAGGGTTATGAAGGTGGATTTAGGCACATCCGCAGGGCTTTCTTGGGGGATGCTGATGGTGGGGTCCAACATCATTGCTCGGACAATTTGGAGATTGGACCGATTGGTAGAGGGGATGGAAATAGCTACCTACAAGGTTCATGGGGATGTCAGCTGATGTTGGGTTAGGAATGGTGAGGCTGGTCAGCGGGCATTTAGCGATGGAACTGGATACTGTGTAGGTGCTTTCAGGGTGACGGAGTGAGAGAGAGTTGGGGTTGGAGGGGCACCCAAGGGTAAGGTTTTCCCCTTGGGCGCTGTGGCGGGTGTTGGTCTTTGCGGGTGAATGAGGAAACCTCGGATTAGGAGAGTTCAGGACCCATTGGTGGTATTCCAGCTAACGATGCACTGCGGTCAGTTGGTTGTCTCCGAGCCAGTATGTCGGCTAGAGGCCTATTATATATAAAAGGTACCGCAGTGCATTATTATTAAACAGATGGTATGTGGAGTGCCTGCAAAGACCAACTCAAATATCAGATGTTTATGGTTATGTTCATTTAAATGTATTGATTAATAAAAGGGCCGCAAGAATGATGTGTATGCGGCCCATTTCCCCCCCTGCTTTCTGCAGCCTCCTGGGGCACGTCACATATCACACATCCCAGGAGGCTGCAGGACCAGTCTCAATGCATGGTCATATCTTGTGTATGCACAGCAGTGAGCTAGATATGAAACATCAGCAAGTTACAGCCTGCTTTGGCGGCATCGGAGAGCTGAAGTCCAGCAAAGAAATGGCTGCGGTGGACTGCATGAACTGGTAAGTATCTTTCTTAATAGTCAGCAACTACAGTATTTGTAACTGCAGACTTTTTTAATTATTTTTTTTTCCTTCAATTTGTTTTATTTTGTTTGCAATATAAAAATACAAGAAATTGCATCAAATAGTACAACGATATAACAATAAGTCAAGGTTTGGATATCCGAGTGTATGACAATAGAGATTGTGGAGGTCATTCTAGCAGAGGCTAATAACGTATTGTGAAAACTTATGCCAAATGCTATCAAGCTTAATCTACCGGAAATCCTTAAGGTGGAAAGAAAAATTACAAGTAATGGGGACTAAGCAAATATAGACTTTATCAGACTATTGACTTTTTTTTAGAGCCTGAGTTACACACTACTGTATCCAAATTTTGTTGTCAGGTTTCCTTTAGATTTACCAAAACTATGTAGTGCAAGGGCTTGCCTCATATTATATGGTTTTGGTAAATCTGAAGGAAAAAATCTACAGAAAATTGGATAGTGTGTATCCAGCTAAAAGACAGAGGAGAGCTTTTTGTCGGAAAATGCGACTGTGTGTATTCTCCATTGGACTTTTGCTGGCGGAATTCCCGCCAGCAAAAGATTGAGAGCAGGTTCTCTATTTTTCGGTCGGAAAGAGTTCCTATACAAAAATGCGTTCGTCTGTTTGCAATTCCGACACGCAAAAGTCCTACGCATGCTCGGAAACAATTTGACGCAAGCTCGGAAGCATTGAACTTCATTTTCTCAGCTCGTCGTAGTGTTGTACGTCACTGCGTTCTTGACAGTCGAAAGTTCAGAGAACTTTTGTGTGATTGTGTGTATGCAAGCCAAGCTTGAGTGAAATTCCGTCGGAAAAACCATCCAAGATTTTTCGGACGGAAACTCCCCTCGTGTGTACGGGGCATTTAAATTCTGCCTTACCAAACTCTATTTCTGAGTTTCTCTTTATCCAGTTCTCTTCCCCTCCCTGTTCTGGCTTTGTCTGTGTAATGTCTGATTCATCCACTGGGGGCTCAGTCATCTCCACTATCCCCTCAGCACATTGATGAGGTCTCAGCCACATCACCTGATACCTCCTCTTGTTCCTATTTAAACAGCTGCCACCAATGACTCATCATTCGTGCTAGGAACCTGTTACCAGGCCCAGTCCACCAGCCACAGGTTGCTGCTGACTTCTCCAAGTTTGGGCCGGACAGAGCCCCACTTCATCCTCTTTGTTTGGGCTGGATAGAGCCCCACTTCCTTCTCTTCGTTTTGGGCCAGACAGAGCCCTACTTCATCCTCTTCGTTTGGGCTGGACAGAGCCCCACTTCATCCTCTTCGTTTGGGCTGGATAGAGCCCCACTTCATCCTCTTCGTTTGGGCCGGACATAGCCCCACTTCATCCTCTTCGTTTGGGCCGGACAGAGCCCCACTTCATTCTCTTCATTTGGGCCAGATAGAGCCCCACTTCCTCTTCTTTTTTTGGGCCGGATAGAGCCCCACTTCATCCTCTTCGTTTGGGCCACACAGCCCCACTTCATCCTCTTCGTTTGGGCCAATGAATGCTTCACCACCCTCTCTCCAGACCTGAGTGTCTCCATCCGCATAACGCAACTCACTGCAAGTATACCTGAACTGCATAAACTTTGTACTTCTGAACTGCTAATGCCTTCTGATACCCAAGTTATGGCTGTATATAAAGTCTCTAAATAAAGACCAACTAACCCTTCAACATACCTTCGTTCCTTTATCTGTAATTTGCCATAAGGTGTAACCACTTAACTACATAGTATGTATATAAGTCCGAAGCTGTGATCCTCTACAAAAACGCTACTAGCTCACTGCCTGAGACATTACAGTCTGCTGATAGTGATGCTTATATTACTATTAGTATTGGATTTATAAATTCTAGCTAAGAGCCCAGAGCTTCCACAGTCTAGGTAGTTTTCTATAGACACTGGGGAAACCTGTCAGGTCCCCAGATATGTCAGCGCATGACTAAGTGGTGAAGCCTGGGCTCTAGGTCTCCACCTGTGGTTTTACACTGTAATGTAATCTGACTAACTGCACAGATAGGATTTCAGATGATGGTTAGATTTATGCTTACAAACCTATAAATTTATGGGGTTAGGAGAAGCATCCAAGACCTTAAAGGGTAAATTCACAAAAAATGTAATATCCGTGCCACCCCTGTGGACCCTGCTGCACATAGAAGCTGTGATACCTTGAGCTGCCTGTGTAGTAGCCCAAATACTGCAATACACAGCCCTAGAGCCAATATCCATCATAATGCTTGCAATGGCAGCCACTCATTGGTCAGCACATCCATGTGACCATGCTGACCAATGAGAACCACATCTGGTAAGGTGTCACAGAAGAAGCACTTTTCATTGATCAGCATGGTCACATGGTTGTGCTGACCACGAGAGCTTTCCATTATGAGCATTTTGATGGATACTCAATATGGGACTGTGCATTGTGGTGTACGGAGTGCTACACTGGCAGCATAGAGCATCTTGGCCGTTATGTGCAGTGGAGTCTGGATGGGTGGCCAGTAAATATGCAGATATATTTTTTGTGAAAAAGTGAACTTGCCATTGAACTAGAGTTTAGTTTTCTTCATAAATAATGCCAATGCTTCGAATATGTTCTTGTTTGTGTGTATAAGCCATAGTTCACAAAATGGTTATTCTTCATATGCTTATACAGTATAGTGTACTAGACAAACAACTATGTAAAAATTTGTCATTATATTTTAATCCTTTTTTTTTTTTAGTATTGTTTAAGTATAAGTTTTTTTCCATACTTGTTGTGCCTCGAGATAAGAAATGTCAGTTTCTAGCAGATTTAGTCTTTTGTATACACTATTCCAACAAATCTCTCAAATGAACTTGTTGTTTGTGTGCATCTTGGTGTTTTAAATAATAATGTTAGCCGCTTTCAGCACATCCATTTTAACCGGTTCTTGACCGGCTCACGCAGATATACTGTGGCAGAATGGCTCCCCTGGACGAAACCCCGTACGGGTACGTCCTTCCCTTTTTCGGCCACCATAAGGCGCGACCGCAGCCAGCCATGCGTGATCGCGTGCACGAGTGCCAGCAAGGGGATTTTTGTGTGAAAACACACAAATCCCTGTGCTGTCAGGGAAGAGGAGTCCTATCGTTTGTTCCTACTACAGTTAGAACACACTGAGGGAACACATAATTAACTCCTTGATCACCCCTAGTGTTAACCCCTTCCCTGCCAGTGACATTTACACAGTAATCAGTGCAATTTTTTATAGCACTGATTGCTGTATAAATGCCAAGGGTCCCAAAAAAGTGTCAAAAGTCTCTTCTCTGTCTGCCACAATGCCGTAGTCCCGCTAAAAATCACAGATCACCGCCATTACTAGTAGAAAAACAAATAAAAATAAAAAATGCCATAAATCTTAATCATAGTTTTGTAGACACTATAACTTTTGCGCAAATCAATCAATATACGGTTATTGTGATTTTTTTTTTTTTTTTTACCAAAAATATTTAGAAGAATATATATATTGGCCTAAACTGATGAAGACATTTAAAAAAAAAATGGGGGATATTTATTATAGCAAAAAATATTTAGTTTTTTTTCAAAATTGACGCTCTTTTTTTGTTTATAGCGCAAAAAATAAAAACCACAGAGGTGATCAAATACCACCAAAAGAAAGCTCTATTTGTGGGGAAAAAAATACGCAAATTTTGTTTGGGTACAGCGTCAATTGACCGCGCAATTGTCAGTTAAAGAGGCGCAGTGCCAAATTGTAAAAAGTGCTACAAGGGGGTAAAATCTTCTGGGGCTAAAGTGGTTAAAACTCTGGCTTAAATAAAACAGCCTGAAAGCAATTTCTCTTTTCAATGTTCACAGGTTGTGTTGACAGAAAGTAATAGCAGTGGCTGGGATGATGAAAGAAGCAAATGTGATTCTAGAATACCAACCCCATAATGAGGATGAAAGAAGAAAGCATTCAATACTGTGTAACATATACCATAGGAAGGTGTGTCTTCGGGTAAGTATGGAATGTTCCTTAGCAAAGTGGAATTGGAAGAGGTCAGAGAGCAGAAGTAAAACCATAAGAGTAGCAAACAATTCCTGGAAGCTTCACTTTTAAGAAATTGCTGGGAAGGAGGTACACAGGAAGAAGAAATATCAATGAGACAAGGAAGCAGCCAGCAAAGATATAATACTTCCGGAAAGGATACCATTCAGCACTGACCCCAAAAAGCACAAATCTGCTTAGTAAGGGAGATGAATGATTTGTTAAGAGCTTATGACTAAAGAACATGTGGGGTTCACAGAAAACCAGTAATTGTTCACAGGATTCCTTAGTCCTGTCTTTTGAGTAAAATGTCAAGAAAAAACAAAAGAATATGCATTGTGTAAAGTGAAGCTGTCTACCTAATGTTAGAAAGTAAATGTTCTGCTTAAATAAGACCCCATATACACTATTAGATTTTCTGCAGATTTTTGTCTTCAGATTTACCCAATCCATATAATATGAGGTCAAACCTTAAGATTTTCAATTTGTATGCAACCAGGCAGACCCTTGCACTACATGGTTTTAGTAAATCTGAAGACGAAAATCTGCAGAAAATCTAATAGTGTGTATGGGGTCTAAAGCCTTGTACACACGGTCTGATTATTGGACACATTTTCGTCTTTTTTTTGTTGGATGCTAGTCTCAAATCGAAAGCGAAGAGGGTACTCACTATAAGAAAAGTTTCAGATGACAGAATTCAACGTCAGAAGTGACATAATGTGTTGAATTGTAACTGCAGGGCTCATTTCTGAGAATGTTCATTTCTTGTACAAGGAGCATGCCTTTATTGGCCTCTGAGGACCTCTCGTTGACAGATGACATGGCTTATTTTTTATATTTGAAGCCAAGGAAAATACAACCCTAGTAATAAAGTGAAACTAGTAAAGCAAAGTAGACTTAAGGCCCATACACACGGTCAGAAAATCTGAAGATAAATTTCATCCGATGAACGATCTGCCGATTTTCTAATCATTAGTACAGTGGAACCTTGGATTGCGAGTAACACGGTTAACGAGCGTTTCGCAATACGAGCACTGTATTTTTTAAAATCGTAAGGGAAAACTAACACAAGATAACAAAAATAAAAATCTTTTATTTTTAATTTTTTTAGCTGTATATTTCTTGCTATTACCATAACCTACCAGCAAACAACAAACCAAAATAAATTATCCTGCTCCTGACAATTGCAGCGATGCCACATATATGTATGTTATCTTTTTTTTTTTTTGTTTTTTTTTGTACTTGTAGAAGGACCCAGAAACAATAATGCGTGTTTTATTTTTTTGTCCTACCTAAAATACACTGACATTAACTGATACTAATAGAAAAATGCTTTTTTTTTCTTTTTTTTTTAATTGTACCTAAAAAAAAAAACATTGACCCTGACCTTTGACTCTAACGCTGACCCTAACCTAGATCAAATCCTGATCTGGCTTTTTTTTTCTTTTTCTTTTTTTTTTTTTTTTAACCTGCGCTTTACATTTTTTTCCTCTAGCAAGGAGACAGAGATAAAATGTATCTTTTTTTTTTCTCCATTCAAGAGGAGGAAAAAAAAACTGAGGAGGGCTGTGCAGTGACTGATCAATGTAATATAGAAACAGAGGCTATCACAGCCATCAGGTGATTGGCAACCGGGGGCATGTTTTAAAATACCATGCTGGGGGATGCCCTGACTCTGCCTGTGTAATGGCACAACTTTGCAATGTGCATGATCTTCTACAGCAAAACTAAGATTTACAAAGAAAAAAAAGTGTCAAAATGTCAGCAGTTGGGGGACAGTTATCTGTCCTTTAACCTAGATGAAGACCCAGTATAGATTTTAATGGGGGGGGGAACCCAACACACAAAAATGACCTTTCAGGTTTGGTATGAACCGTACCCCATAAAAAAAAAAACCCAGGTTGAATGTGCACTCTGCATCCTTCTAAACCAGTGGTTCTTAACCTCAGTCCTCATTACCCCCCACCAGGCCATGTTTGCAGGCTTTCATTTTCCCTTGCACAGGTGCTTTAAATCTAAGTCAATGGCTTGGTATTTTGGACAGCTATTTTATCTAAGGGAAATTCCCAAAACATGGCCTGGGGGGGGGGTAATGAGGACTGAGGTTAAGAACCACTGTTCTAAACCATACAAAGTCTAATGCCCTCAAGGTGAGGGGGGGGGTACCAATACTGATGAGGACAGGGGCCCCTTCCTAGCAATTCTGACCCAGTGGTTGTGGAGGTCTGTGGGTGGGGGAGCTTAGCAGAATCTGGAAACCCCTCTAACAGAGACTGCCCAACCCACCCAAATGAATACCCCTACTCAGCCATAAGAAAAGGCAATAAATATATATTTTTTTATGGTTTACAAAGTCTCCCACAATGTATATTCATATACAATCACATCATCCAGCAATGTAGATCCACATCAATCATGATGCCCCATGCCCACTGACAAGAAAAAAAATGCTGCCCACTGACAGGTCCATTCTCACCGCTTCACTCCCACTGAAGGACAGGTCTGGTGGGTGACAGCTGATATACAGTATAAAAAGGGTCAGGGTCTTCCAGGTGACATCATTGACCATATATGGACATGATCATATATCAATGACATCATGGTCATCCCATTGAAGGGGGGGGGGCTGCATTTTTACAGAGCAGCAGTCATAGTCTTTAGATCATGAAGTAGTCCTTTATTTACTACTTGTTTTTAGCAAACATTTGCAAAAGGGTAAACTATGTTTTCTTTAAGACAACATATACATTTTACAATGCCCACCAATCACTAACATACTCTGTGTGGTTCACTTTCATGAGCTCACAGGTAACTGTCCCTACTATAAATATCATCTTGGCTGTGTTTGCCTCTCAGTTTTTAGTCCTCCTCAGTGATGAGAGTAATGAAAAATTTCCAGGCGAGTTCTTTTGTGGGTTTGATACCCAATGATCAGTCTGTCATTAAATAGTGCATTTTTAATTCACCACACATCCCTGATGATCATTTGTCATGTACATAGAATTACATAAGTAAAACCAATTGTCTTAATGTTGGCACCAGCTTAAAGTTGTTGTTGTAAACAGCACATTGTATGGTAGGGTTTTAAATAAAGGAATGTTGTACTATGCATCTTGATCAAGTGCTCCCAGGTAAAGTAAAATCTAAGATAAAGTTATTTGTCTGTGATGCTAACTCACAGTTGCAGGAATGCTCTATAAGGCAGGGTATGGGGTTCCCGTTGAAACCAATTCTGTCCACGGGGTGTAAGGTCCACTTGGAAACCTATTGATGGCTGAAGTGGTCGTGCTGAGAAGGCAACGCCACAAACATCTCATGGAAGTGAGGACAGGTAAACATTGGGGACTGGGGCACACTGTGGATAAGTCCTTTATATGTACACCTACCCTTTCATCCTTCTTTTCCAATCTCCTGCATATCATCTAATGCCTGAATTCTAAATATTCTAAATAGATTTACTATGTATTACAGTGAGCCTGCTCAGACCCTTCCTTTTAACATCCTGTCTAATATTTCCTATTCTTGACTAAACAAAGTCCTTCAATTTCCAACTCCCATCTTAATGCCTATTCTTTTGACTCTATTCTATTTTTTATTACATTAATGCTTATTCTTCACACCCTAACATTTCTTGTTTCCCTTTTCCCTTTCAAAGTAGTCCTCTCCAGCTACTGTCCTGACTCACTTGTCCACTTTTACTCAATTACTAATAGATTTTATTCAGAACTACACTATGGGGGGAGATTTACTATAACTGGAGCACTTAGAATCTGGCGCAGCTGTGCATGGTAGCCAATCAGTATCTAACTTCAGCTTGCTCAAATAAGCTTTGACAATCAGACCTAGAATAAGAACTAATTGGATATTTTTATTTTAGTCAGTGGCGGCCCCTGATCTAAATGCAGGGCGCCGGCCCATGGATTCCAATGGGGGGGGGGGGGGGGGGTTTGTTGAAGCACGTGATTAGAGCCAGAGGCTCTAATAGGCTTAAAAAAAGGGTGGGCTTGGGGCGCAGAGCATTGCTCTCCAAGCCCACCCAGTTGTGTGACAATAGTGAATGAATATTCACTATTGCCACACTAATCCTCTTCCAGGCCAATCAGGAAGCGGGTCTTGAGACCCGTCACCTGATTGACTGAAAGGACAGGCGATCCTATTGGATGCCTAAGAGGAGGGAAGCCACAGTGATGCAGAAGAGGAGGAGAGGACACAGCAGCCGCTGACTGCCACCTGCCGACACAGGAGCTCCTGCCCGCTGCCTGCCCATAACCTAGATGGGGGAAGTGCTGGGCTGGATGACCGACTGGGGGGGGGGGGGTTCAAATAATAAACCAATGTCCATAAAAAATGCGTATCCAATTTTTTTCAAAAACTGTCCATCCAAAAGGTGAATATCAATGCTCTTGCACTTTCCTCAAGATGCATACATTCAATTTCTTATTGTGCACGCTAATCACCACCAATCCCATGCTGAATCCTCCACTATCTAAATTTCTCACTCACCAAATTGACATATATGATGAGCGTAATCATCCAATCCACCCGGGATCCTGTATTTACTTATATGGGATGTCCCATCTCGCTCAATTGAAAAATGAAAGAAATGCTTTCATTGCGTTTATTCTTCAACACAAAACTCTGTTGGATATTAACCACTTCAATATTGGGCACTTTTACCCCCTTCCTGCCCCAGCCAATTTTAAGCTTTCAGTGCTGTCGCATTTTGAATAACAATTGCGCGGTCATGCAAAACTGTACCCAAACTAAATTTTTATCTTTTTTTATTTATTTTTTTTAGACAGATGGAGCTTTCTTTTGGTGGTATTTAATCACCACTGTTTTATTTATTTTTTTCTAAACAAAAACAAAAAAAGTCCGAAAATTTTGAAAAAAAAATGTTTTTCCTAGTTTGTGTTCTAAAAGTTTGTAAATACCGTATTTATCAGCATATAACACGCACAGGCATATAACACGCACCTTCAATTTAAGAGGGAAGTTTCAGGATTTTTTTTTTTTTTTTTTAAATCAAGCAAAATAATGGTCAGTGCCCATCTGCAGCCTCAATGCAGCCTGATCTGTGACCATCTGCAGCCTCACCATCTTTCATGCAGTAAAATCATGCAGGAAATCACAGCCGTCATCTCCTGTTTACTCGGTTCTCTTTTGACAGTCACATACACTGCCCCGCCTCTGCCATCAGCATTGTGCCAGCTCCTGTGATTGACAGAACACTGGTCCAATGCCAGTGGCGGAGGCGGGACTGTGTGTGTGTGACGTCAGAGCCGAGTGAGAGCTGATTATGCAGGAGATCAAGGTGAATTCTGGCGGCGCATGTCCCCCTCCTTCCCCTCCGAGGTACACTATCGGTGTATAACATGCACCCGTGACTTGCCCCCTATTTTCAGGGGGGAAAGGTGCATGTTATACTCCAATAAATACGGTAAGTCATTTTTCTAGTTCACTGATGTGCGCTGATGAGTGTGCACTGACAGGCACTGATAGGCTGCACTGATGGAGAGTCACTAAAATGCTGTACTGATGGGGACTAATAGGCAAAACTGATATGCGGCACTGGTGAGCAGCACTGGTGGGCAATGACAGGCATTAGCCATAAGGCAGATCTCCTCTGTGAGGAGAGCCGCTTATCAGATCTCCTCTCCTCAGACGCTGTCAGTGGGAGGAGAGGAATGCCGATAACGGGCATTTTCTATTTACACTGTATGTGATCAGCAGTGATTGAACAAAGCTAATCACATGGTAAAGAGCCTATGATGTCTCTTTACCGAGATTGGTGTTCCGGTGTGTCCGAGGGGGCACGCACGAGCGGCCCATTCTGAAGGAGGTCATATCACATCCACTCAGAATGGGAAAGGCCCCGCCCATCATTCTGTTATACACCAGGCGCAAAGTGGTTGTAAACTGCAGATGTTTTTTTTTTTTTTTAAAACAGCTGTAAGGCAATAGAATAATGTGCTAGTATGCATAGCATACTAGCACATTATGAAATACTCACCTTGGAATAAAGCCTTCCAGTGCTGTCATCGTTGAGAAGGCTGACATGTTACCCAGGTCTTTCTTCCGGTTTTACACGCTCTGGCTATGTGATTGGCCGGAGCCGTGATGACGTTACTCCCGCGCATGTGCGCAGGAGCCCTTGGTTCCGGCACAAAGCTCTAAAGTTCCAGCAAGGTATGTCGGACCTTCAGAGTGCATGCGCCAGTGATGTCACTGGCTATATGCAGAGTGAATACTGTATCTCCTAAAGGTGTACACTTAGGAGATAATAATTTTACTTACAGGTACATTGTGTAATCCAGATTAAAACACCAATTTAATGTGGTAAATGCACCTTCAATTACGAGATTACAACCATGCACTTCATATCATATAAACAACTCATCAACTTCCAGAAATCAAGTTGGCTGAGCAGGATCGCATATGCGTAGTGGCGTGTGTTTGGTCTCTGCCCTACTAGTTTAGTCAAAGATGACATCTTCAGAAGCATGTGCTCCTTTAAATTCACATAGTGATTCATTTTCTACTGTAATCCTGCCTGTGGTTGCTATAAGTACAGTTTTGCTCATAAGTTTAAATACCCTGGCAGAATTTATGATTTCTTGGCTATATTTTAGAGAAAAAGAAATAACACAAACTCAGGAAAATCGTGGTTTCAGGCGACTGATTGGCACGCGCCGACGCGTGGTGGTGTGCGCGCTCCCGTGAGCGCGGGCTTGCGTGCGCGCGCGCGCTGGCGTCCGAGGGCGCGCGCCCTGTGATTCACATACACCTGTGTGGGCTGTTGGCGCCAATCGGACTATTTAATCAGGCAGCACCTGCTGGCTAGTGCTGCCTGATCTTCAGTATACCTGATACTCTGCACCAGCCACTTACCTTGTTCCAGTGATCTTCCAGTGATCTGTTTGTTCCAGTATTATACCCTGCTTTACCTGTGAGACCCCGGCTTACCCTTTGGACTATTCGGATCTCCGCCTGCCCTAGACCTCTGCTTGACCGACCATTCTCCTGCCAGCTCCTTTGTACTTTGTTGTTTGAACGTTGCCGACTTCTGCTTGGACTTGGACTTCTTATCTCTCCTGCTCAAGGGACCTGTGTCTGCTTATCTTGTATCACATCCGGCTAACAGTGAGTTTCACCACCTGTATTCGGAACCCCATCACCATCCCTCTTCCGCTGAGTGACGTGTGTCTACCTACCATTATTCCACCTTGCTATCAGTGAACTTTGCATACCGGTACCTTATCCTGCCATTTGTGAACCCTGCTTACCTGTGCTTCATCTTGCCACCAGCGGACCGCCATCACCAACTTCCGGACCCCTCTATCAGGCTCCCTTACCCTTCCTGACTCCCGTGCCTCCTGTACCCACCTCCAGGGGCCGTAAGTCGGATCCGTACGGGAGACCTCCCTCTGCCTAATTGGACTCATCTGTCAGGTACGTGCCAAGTCTGATACAAACTTTTCTTTCACTCATTGTTAGTGTTTGGCTGAAACCATGTATTATCAATCAACTGTGTTTTACTCTTTTTAAATCATAATGACAACAGAAACTACCCAAATGACCCTGATAGAAAGTTTTACATATCCCAGTTTTAAATACCGTGTATTGCCCCCTTTAACATCAATGACAGCTTGAAGTCTTTTGTTTTATTTGTGGATGAGGCTCTTTTTCTTCTCAGATGGTAAAGCTGCCCATTCCTCTTGGCAAAAAGCCTCCAGTTCCTGTAAATTCTTGGGCTGTCTTGCATGAACTGCATATTTGAGATCTCCCCAGAGTGGCTCAATGATATTGAGGTCAGGTGACTGAGGTGGCCACTCCAGAACCTTCACTTTATTCTGCTGTAACCAAAGACAGGTCAACTTGGCCTTGTGTTTTGGATTATTGTCATGTTGGAATGTCCAAGTACATCCCATGCGCAGCTTCCTGGCTGATGAATGCAAATGTTCCTTCAGTATTTTTTGATAACATACTGCATTCATCTTGCCATCAATTTTGACCAAATTTCCTGTGCCTTTGTAGCTCACACATCCCAAAACATCAGCAATCCATCTCCGTGTTTCACAATAGGAATGGTGTACCTTTCATCATAGGCTTTGTTGACTCCTCTCCAAATAAAGCGTTTATGGTTGTGGCCAAAAAGCAAAATTTTGGTCTCATCACTCCAAATGACTTTGTGCCAGAAGGTTTGAGGCTTGTCTCTGTGCTGTTTGGCCTATTGTAAGTGGGATACTTTGTGGCATTTGCGTAGTGATAGCTTTCTTCTGGCGACTCGACCATGCAGCCCATCCTTCTTCAAGTGCCTCCTTATTGTATCTTGAAACAGCCACACCACATGTTTTCAGATAGTCTTGTATTTCACCTGAAGTTATTTGTGGGTTTTCTTTGCATCCCGAACAATTTTCCTGGCAGTTGTGGCTGAAATTTTAGTTGGTCTACCTGACCGTGGTTTGGTTTCAACAGAACCCCTCATTTTCCACTTCTTGATTAGAGTTTGAACACTGCTGATTGACATTCACAATTCCTTGGATATCTTTTTATATCCCTTTCCTGTTTTATATAGTTCAACATTTCCTGCAGATCTTTTGACAATTATTTTGCCTTCCCCATGACTCAGAATCCAGAAACGTCAGTGCAGCACTGGATGAAAGATGCAAGGGTCTGTCAGGAGTCCAGAAACCCATTGACCTTTTATACACACACACTAATTACAAGCAAACAGATCACAGATGAGGATGGTTACCTTTTTAATAGTGATTCAAACCCCTTTGTGTCAACTTGTGGGCATGTTATCAGGCTAAAATCCCCAGGGTATGTAAACTTTTGATCAGGGTCATTTGGGTAGTTTCTGTTGCCATTATGATTTAAAAAGAGTATACACAGTTGATTGATAATAAATGGCTTCAGCCAAACACTAACCATCAGTAAAAGAAATGTTTTGTGTTATCATTCATATTCTTTGAAAAATGTCCAAGAAATCATCAATTTTGCCAGGGTATGTAAACTTATGAGCACAACTGCATAATGACATGATTGCACAACATATGGTGACACTTTTAACCCCCCAAAGCTTATGTCAAGACAAAAACTGGTTAATCCATCTCTGACACATAGATTTATCACCTTTATCAAATCATGCTTAAAATACTATTGCATCTTATCAAAAATACTGATGAGTAAAGAAAACCTAAGAAATCAGTGAAAAATTTATATTTACACAAATATACTCTAAGTATATTAGTGCAAACCCTTTAAAGACCTTGGGAAGATGTACATTTTCCTTTCAATTTCAAGGAATGTACCCTATAACATTTTCTTGAAATATGTTTAATGACTGCTTTCCTGTTCCAGGCTCATGGACTATTGTAGCATACTTTGCAAGTGTTCATCAGGATAACAAATAACTGTGCAGCCCATGGTCAAACTAAACAGACTTTCTCTTGTTTTTGAACTTTGCACATTAATTCTTTTTTTTTTTTTTTTTTCCTCTAATGTTTCTTGGCAGGGCAGGAGAGGTAGGGATTTCCAAGTTTTAAATCTCCATGCCACGTATTTTAACCCATTCCACGGATGTATTTCTAAATGCTTCTCTTATTTTGCAGTGTGCATACTCTCATAGCACCTATATAACACACCTATCTATATAACACAACTCATACCAGCATACATACTGCCACCACCAGTTCTCTGCTCTCTGTTTTGTAAGCGACTCAAACCAAGTACAGAGATCAAATGTGAATTTTACTGTGATCAACTACAGTATGTCCCTCTTCCCTCCATTTATCCCTGTGGAAGGGTCACAACCTCTGTTAATCTTTTAATGTTGTTTCAGTCCCATATTTAGAAATGTCATCTTACTTCCTACACATTTGACAGGTGTCCCTCAGATCAGGAAGTAAGGGGGAAATATCCCAGTGAGGACAAAGGTAGCAATACAGAAGACTGAATTCACAATGCTTTATAAAAAACAAAAAACATCTTTGTTAGCCATGTGACTTTTAATCTTTTAAATCTCATTGGCTCCTGCTGCTGTCAAATAAATCCTCTGAAGAAAGGCCGGGGGGGGGGGGGGGCGTTGGAGACTGGTCCGAGATCGCTGACGAGGGGAGCAGCTTATATAACAGTGTACATTTGCTGTCCCCTCAAAATAAATCAACACGTAGCCATTAATGTCTAAACCGATGGCAACGAAAGTGAGTACACCCCTAAGTGAAAATGTCCAAATTGGGCCCAAAGTGTCAATATTTTGTGTGGCCACCATTATTTTCCAGCACTGCCTTAACCCTCTTGGGCATGGAGTTCACCAGAACTTCACAGGTTGCCACTGGAGTCCTCTTCCACTCCTCCATGACGACATCACGGAGCTGGATGTTGGAGACCTTGTGCTCCTCCACCTTACGTTTGAGGATACCCCACAGATGCCTAATAGGGTTTATGTCTGGAGACATGCTTGGCCAGTCCATCACCTTTACCCTCAGCTGCTTTAGCAAGGCAGTGGTCGTCTTTGTGGTGTGTTTGAGGTCGTTATCATGTTGGAATACTGCCCTGCGGCCCAGTCTCCAAAGGGAGGGAATCATGCTATGCTTCAGTATGTCACAGTACATGTTGGCATTCATAGTTCCCTCAATGAACTGTAGCTCCCCAGTGGCGGTAGCACTCGTGCAGCCCCAGACTATGACACATCCACCACCATGCTTGACTGTAGGCAAGACACACTTGTCATTGTACTCCTCACCTACTCCTGGTTGCTGCCACACACGCTTGACACCATCTAAACCAAATAAGTTTATCTTGGTCTCATCAGACCACAGGACATGGTTCCAGTAATCCATGTCCTTAGTCTGCTTGTCTTCAGCAAACTGTTTGCAGACTTTCTTGTGCATCATCACTCATATGTCTATTACTTAAAGACAACCTCTGGATATGACTCCGAGCACGTGCACTCAACTTCTTTAGTCGAACATGGCGAGACCCGTTCTGAGTGGAACCTGTCCTGTTAAACTGCTGTATGGTCTTGGCCACTGTGCTGCAGCTCAGTTTCAGAGTCTTGGCAATATTCTTATAGCCTAGACCATCTTTATGTAGAGCAACAATTTTATTTATTTTTTCAGATCCTTAGAGAGTTATTTGCCATGAGGTGCCATGTTGAACTTCCAGTGACCAGTATGAGAGAGTGAGAGAGATGACACCAAATTTAACACACCTGCTCCCCATTCACACCTGATACCTTGTAACACTAACGAGTCACATGACACCGTGGAGGGAAAATTACTAATTGGGCCCAATTTGGACATTTTCACTTAGGGGTGTACTCACTTTTGTTGCCAGAGGTTTAGACATTAATGGCTGTGTGTTGTTATTTTGAGGGGACAGCAAATTTACACTGTTATACAAGCTGTACACTCACTACTTTACATTGTAGTAAAGTGTAATTTCTTCAGTGTCGTCACATGAGAAGATATAATAAAATATTTACAAAAATGTGAGGGGTGTACTCACGTTTGTGAGATACTGTATGACCTATGCATCTTAACGATTGTATACAGAGCAATTTTAATGCTACTGTCAATGTAAGATCTGTATCTTGAAAACTCAATAAAATTCTTGAGCAAGGAAAAATGTCAAGGTAGATCTAGAGCTTAGATTCTAAAGATAGAGAGTATTTGGAGGAACAGAATATTATCGATTTATATCACAGGCTGCATAAAAAAATGATTGTATTAATACACAATTTTTTCCCTTAGCATGACCTTAAGCAGCCAAGTAATTAACATTTGGTTGCTTTCTGTGTTCCTCAAGCCTACGTTACTGTATGTGTAACCTATTAATGATTTTAATCAATTCAAGTCTAAACTTGTGGTCACTATGGTAAATTAATGTCATCAAGAGATTATTTTATGGCTTCTACAATATGCCTTCAGAGTAAAGCCCCATACACACGGTCGGATTTTTTCATGGATTCTGTCCGATCGGACAATGTTGTTGAAAAATCAGACCGTGTGTATGCACCATCGGACAGTGTACGTCGGATTGTCCGACGGACAAAGTCCTATCTCCTGCTGGATAGATTTGCCGACAACACGGTCCGATCACACCAAATCCGATCGTGTGTACGGTTGTCCGACGGACAAAGTGCTACGCATGCTCAGAAGAAATTCTGTGACGGAAGCGCTCGGTCAGGTAAAACTACCTTTCCTAATCGACACAGCACATTCGTCACGCTGCAATGTTAAAATGTCTTTAATGCAGAGCATTCTCTTTTTCTTTACAATGCAACAAGAATGACATGTTTTAGCTGCTCCTATTCACCCGCACTTCTCACAAACTTAGTTCTTTATTACTTTTCAGGATTTATACACTACATGTTTATTTTTACTCAGATCGTAAAAGAATCTTTGTTATATTTTTAGCATGTTTTTTTTTTTTTTTTGTTTTTTTTTTTGGGAATACATATTTGAAGGAGATTTTATTTATGTTTTTTGGAGGGGGGTTGTGTGTCTCAACTTAGCCAAACCACATTATTAACATTTGTATTTGTTGCTTAAATTTACTAGGAGTTTGTTGGTTGTTGGTGCCCCTTGTTAATTCTACTTTAGGATTAGTGAAATGTACCTGCCTACTCAAAGAAAAACTGTCATTGTAGAAAAGTAAAACACAATAGTCAATGATTATTTCAAATCAAAAAAACCTTTATTTAGGTCTCAGCAACAAACCAAAGAGGAACGCAGCCATGGTGAAACTTGGGGAATTTGTAAAGCCTTGGACCCCCACGGCAACCATCAATTTTCAAGCGTAGAAAATTGGGGGCCTGAGGAGTACGTATATTAAGGGGAGTGCAATCTGGTCCTGAAGTCCAAAGCATCCGGAACTGCAGCATATGCCATCTAGGTCCCCAGGCTCTGGTACTACGAGAGGCTCCATCTTCTCTCAGACCAGACTGAATCCAGGTCGTCACTCTCAGGTCTTCCTTCCACGCTTCCTTGCACGCTGTGGCTGTCGTGCTGGTGGGGTGGCAGAAGGAGGAGAAGGAGGAGGAGGAGGAGCATGGTAACTATGGCAAACATGTGTGAGGGGAGTCATCTCCCCAGCCCTCCCCTTATTTAGGACATGGAGGATGAGCCCCTCACACATGTTGCCTTGCCTCACCTCCTTACCCTTCATTTTAGTGACAACCACGGAGCCAAAGGTCTCCTCGTCGGTGGGTGTGGCATGTAGGGAGGCTGAAGCCTCTCGGATCATCCGGAGCGCTGACTCTCCTGCCTCACCCCCCCTTCTCGCCCTTCTGTAGGGAAGGCGGAGGGGAGAGACTTGGGAGACAGTCCGGCTCCTACGCCTACCCCCCTGTTGGCTGCCACTACCCACCTCTTGGCTGCCACTAACCCCTGCCTCCTCCTGACTGCCACATTCCACAGCCACCTCCTGGCTGAGGTCTTCCTGTGTATGAAAAAGGGACATAGTTTCAGTTATTTGTTCATCAAACACACACAATTCTCATCTAGTGACTGTTTCAAAATGTTTACAAATAGAAAACCATACAATTCTCAGCCCTGCAGTTTAGATTGTGGCCCCAACTGTCTCCAACACTACTGTCAGTTGATATGTCAAACACGTTAGGAACTAAGCAATTGGGGATCCTGAATTAAGTGAACATCATTCATTATTCACATAAATGGTAACAAAACTACTATACCTGGAACAAGCTGGGCTCCTCCACCTCTTCCATACTGGAAGGCCCAGGTTGCTTCTTGGAAGCCTCATCAGGGGTGGCCTGCGCGCAAGGAAGCGTGGAAGGAGGATTGGAGAGTGGCTCCGTGACATCAATCTGGTCTTTGAGAAAATGTAGACTCTGATAGTACCAGAGCTTGGGGACATAGACCTCATCTGCTGCAGTTGCAGTTTCTTCCGACTTCACGACCTTCTTGCGCTCCCTGATATACGCACTCCTCAGGCTGCCAATTTTCTTTCTTATATCATCAACAGTTGCCATGGGGAACCTTGGCTTGACAAATTCCACAAGTTCCTCCAGGGCTGTGTGCCTCTTTGGTTTGATGCTATAATGGGGGTGTTTAGCCTGCCATAAAATGGGAAATTCCCTGTATTTGGCAATGAAGAGGGGGAGAAAACTCATGTCGTTGAATCCCTTCATAATCTCTGCAAGACACAACACCACACAAAACACTATAAATTATGTCAGGCTAAACTCTCCTAATCTTCTCCATAAAGAAGCCTCAAGTTCGAATCAGTCTAGGCTAGTTATGTACCAACGTCAAATTGTACCTTCGTTTCTAGCGATCGTCTCGTGCGTGAGCTTTCTCTCCCCTCGTCTCCCAGATCGTGGCTACGACACAGGCGTGTGACGTTTTATATCCAGTGCGCATGCGTTAAACTCCGCCCGCCCCTGACGATCTTTCTCGTCTATTCCCCACCCATTCTCTTTACGGCGCAGTGGGGAGAGCACATGGCGGGGACACAGCAGGTGCGCCCCAAATATCCCACCAACGAGGAGGAGGACGAGGAAAGTCCGGAGGCAGAAACGTCCCGATCCCGGAGCCTGAAATTCAAGGCCTCCAATATGTCATTTGGAGAAATGTTGGAGATGGTGGACATATTAAAGAGGAGCGACTATGATGGGAAGTATGGGCCTTACCTCAACCCCAATGTCCGCAAGGCCAAGATCATGTCTAAAGTTGTGAGGAGGCTGTACAATCATTTTGGGGTACAACGATCCAAGGAGCAACTGAGGAAACGCTGGTCAGACCTGAAACTGAGGGAGGCCGATCAGTACAGAAAGATCAAGCGAATTCTTCAAAAAAGTAAGTAGTTGTGTTTTGTGTTTTATTTCTTGCTTGCATACTGCTCCATGTGGTTTGATTTTTACAAAGTTGTACATTCCAAAATGGCCACTTTCAGGTTCGTCTGTGCATTCGATCGTACTCAGCCTCGATCTTTCTGCCACTGTCATGTTCATGTGTGTGTCCATTCGATCGTACACAACCTCGATCGTTCGGCCACTTATAATACGAGGTTTGGTGAAGTTTTTATTGAAAGGAAGTTTGTTCTCACTAGAGATGTCATCAAGAGCGTAAACCAAATTTAGTCAATGTAAAGGAGAGGTCACTCAGTAGCTGTTTACCCATCTGGACTCTAGAGCACTAGTGCTGGGACACCCAAACCCCCTTTTGATTAGGCTTTTCCACACATGTGCTCCAGTGGATACTAGAGGGGGGTCTCCATCAGACAAACTTCTACCAAAAAGCTAGTAAGTTTAGCACCTTTACAAAGTGACTACATTCATGTAGTTGGCATTTGTAACTGGCCAAACAAAAATAGTGTCCGTCACTTTCAAGCAATGTTTGTCATTTCCTATTTCTGCCCTCAATAGATTGTGTTGCTAAATCTTCCTTTTGTACATTCTCATAGGGGAGCAAAAACTTGGGCCGTCTGAGGAAACACCAAAACCAACACCTCCCAAAAAAGGGGAAAGAGCAGAAGCAGAGGAGGAGGAGGAGGAAGGAGAGATCATCGAACTTGGAGAACTTGTCACCACAACAGGTGAGTGTGGGAGAACACAGCTACTGGTAAGCTAATCAATGTCTGGCTGCCTCATTTCCAACACCCGATTTTTGTTTGTTTGTGGTTTTTACGTGGATGTTGTGGAAGAAAAATCGCACTTTACCACAGAGAGTGCCCACGTACTCATCGGGGAGATAATGGTCTGCAATAGAGATCTAGATTACATAAAGCAAAACATCAATGATGTTCAACAAAAATTGAAGAACATCATTGATGTTTTAGGAAAAATATGAAAACGCACCAAGTAATTAACACACATTTGTGCCTGCTTCTGAACACATTTGCAACTTAAGAACTGTGTGAAATTTGGAACGTGCACACATTGTGTCCACATGTGCTAGCTCCCATCATGGTGGATGAATGACAACGTTTTTTTGGGGGTGCAACCACTTTACGAACTACGAAAGTGGTTGTGGTGAAGGGGTTGCACCCCCAAAAAACGTCCATTCATCCCCATGATGGAAAATGGCACTTTTGAAGCTTCTAGACATGTGTTTTACCATCTAATGACCATTTTCAGACCCAAATTGTGTGCATGTTCTAAATTTCCACTTTCCAGGGGTGACCCCCCATGTGATGAAGGCAAGATCAAACACACTTTGAACATATAGTCATGTCTGATCTTGTCTTCACTTTACAAAGTTGAACTTTCCTAGTTCCTAGGTTCTGTTTTGCTCCATGCCTGGTTTTACCAATTGCGGAATGTTTGTAAACAATGTTGTAAATAACCAAGATGTTGTCAGTTTGGGCAAGAAGATTGTAAACGCACTTGTGAATGTTTTTCAAGTAAACTTTTTCAATTTTCTAAATGTGTGGCTTCCTTATTTCAAAAACACAATGCATTATGTATGTCAAATGTAAAGGATATGGGGGGAAATGGGTGTTATTTACTAAAGGCAAGTCCACTTTGCACTGCAAGTTTCTTTTCCAGGGCACTTTTTCACTGCACTTGTAGAGCATAGTCGATTTGACTTATGTAAATGACACCCACAGTGCTTTGTACGAAAACACGGAGCACAGCATTTTGGAGAATACACGCATGTCTGACCTGGTGATGAAAAGGAGTATTTTGGGTGTCAGTTATGCAGTACAAACCTTCTCTAGACCAAAGATTAGGTAGCAAACACACAACATGAGAATAATCTTTTTGGGAAGAAGAGACTGTTGCCTCCTTTTGCCCAGAAAGTGCATTCCCACTGTCGAAGGCCAAGGGAAAAAATTTAAAGGTAAAATAAGCTAAAAAGAATACGGAAATGACAAGAAATCATAGATTGGTTGAAAAATAAGATTTATTAAAAAATGCTTCTCACACATCGTCAGGCAGAGCAATGGCCCCCCTACCCACAAAGTAGTCCATATATTGCTTGCGGACCGCGCGGGCATTTAGAGGGGGCAAGCCTGGACGTGCCACTTGAAGGGCTGTGAGGTCAGCATTTGGAGGGCCCTCCACATCTGGGCCAACGGGCACCACATAGTTCCTGTTATGTCTTTTGAGGAAGTTGTGCAATATGCAACAGGCAAGAACTATGTGGTTCAGTTTGTATTCCGCCAAGTTAATTGCCGTCAAGAACAGGCGGAAGCGGCTGGCCAGGATGCCAAAAGTGTTCTCCACAACTCTTCGGGCTCTGGACAGCCTGTAGTTGAAGACCCTCTGGTCTGGGGTGAGGGTCCTCATCGGGAACGGCCTCATCAGATGGGGAGTCAACGCAAACGCTTCATCTGCGACAAAGACGAAGGGGAGTCCTTCTGCATTCTCCTCTGGAGGTGGCAAGCACAGACTGCCACTTTGGAGACGCGAGTAGAACTCTGTGTGCGCAATGGCACCACCATCCGAGATCCGGCCGTTCATCCCCACGTCCACATACATAAATTCATATGTCGCCGACACCACCGCCAACATCACTACACTATTAAACCCTTTATAATTATAATAGTAGGACTCCGAGTTGGGCGGTGGGATGATGCGGACGTGTTTTCCATCAATTGCACCTCCGCAGTTAGGAAAGTCCCAACGGCTGGCAAAGTGGGAGGCCACAGTCTGCCATTCCTGTGGCGTGGAAGGGAACTGTGGAGTGAAACAAGAAAAACTAATTAGTCACTTTGCACATAAACATTGCAAGCAGATTAGACAATCAACATCTTGTAACAAGAGCATTGTATAAAATTGGAGGCTGGAAAGTATTTGCACAGAAAAGTAGAGGCTCCCCTTCACAGATTACTCACCCCCCATCAATCCCCACACTTCTGATGGGCCATTGGCAATAACTAGGGTTTTGGGGGGGGGGGTGTTGGACAGGTAACCCTCTGCACTTCATTGATTGCCAAATGGCTCAATAATGTGTGCTAGTTTGGGCAGACCCTCTGTACTTATCACTATTGGCAGCCCCCAGGAAAGCTAAACTAACATTTCAAACCCCCCCCCCCCCCCCCCAAAAAAAAAAGGAAAGCACATTGTGACATTCTGAAATTACCAAGCAAGCTAATAGGAGGGAAAGAACACAAAAAATAGGAAATGGAAAGTATGGAGGCAGCCCCTTGCACTACATGCTTTGCAGAATTCATCCCTAAAGATGCCCACTATAAAGAGGTAGGTATATAGTGTGTATTGACCTTGGGAAAGCCAGCAGATAGAGGATTGGTACCATCTGACAGAGCAGTTGGGGGAGGGGGTTCCTAATGAGTTTGCCCCCCCCCCCCCCAACCACCAAAAAAAAAAAGGGGGCTCTACATGAAGTAAACCACACAGCAAACATTTGTGCATATTTTAGGGGGTGTTTGGGGGCAAACAATACTATGCAGCAGACAAAAGACATTGCTTAAGTGACTAGGCCATAGGTGTCTATTGGGGCAGAAGAGCATGCTGGGGAGGTAAGTGAAGGGAAAAATGCATGAAGGAGAAAAGGGGCACAGCATATTAGAACATATTGCAATCATGGTAATTAGGGAAGGAGGTCAAAAATAGAAGACATTAGCAAACAGAGCATACATAGAAGGGAATAGTAAAGTATAAATGTTACCTTAATATAGTCCTCCTGCAGGACCTGGATGATGGCAGAACAGGTCTCTGGAATAATGATTCCCAGGGCCTGGGGAGAGATACCTGAAGAGAACTTCAAATCCTGAAGACTTCTCCCTGTCGCCAAGTACCTCAACGTGGCAACAAGCCTCTGCTCCAGGGTAATGGCTTGTCTCATGCAGGTATCCTGCCGGCTGATAAAGGGGGTCAGCAAAGCCAAAAGACGGTGAAAATCGGGGTCCGTCATCCGGAGAAAGTTCCTGAAATCATCAGGATTATTCTCCCGGATCTCACGAAGCAAAGGCATGTGCGAGAATTGGTCACGCTGAAGCAACCAATTCTTGGTCCACATACTCCTCGTCACTCTGTTCATGGACGGGTCTTGGGTCAAAGCTAAAAGCCCGACACCAATTCCGCGTACAGCACGAACTCGGCGACGAGTACGCACGGGAAACATCGCTCACAAGGTCACAAAAGGTCGGCTGGTCAGAACGGACAAACAGAAAGCACCGATAAACAGCAAGGCCTGAAAGAACGAAATGAATACCAGAAACGAGCAGACAATAAGCAGTGCAAATCAAAGCGTCCTATATCAAGATATAGGCCTCAATGACCAACAAATGCGAACTGACTACACGCACTAATAAACAGATACGCACGACAAGCACAAACTGAAGAGCAGTAACGATCAGTAACGAGTCAGAAAACTGAGAAGCGCGAATCTTAAGTCACCAAACTTCGACTAACTCGCGATAAACACGGGATCAGCAGAAGGAGCCCAACGGGTGCCTGACGTGGTGCTGAACTTCCCTTTTCTAATCTCGTGGAAGACGACTTACGTCACGACGTTCTTGCAGACCGGATATTACGACAACGTAGTCCGACCGTGTGTACGCAACACCAACATCGGACAAAGTACGACGGACAGGATCCGACCGACATGGTCCGCGGATAGTCTGACCGTGTGTATGGGGCTTTACAGTGTTAAGTGATTTAAGGACATGTCAGAAACTTTGGTTAAGTGCATGAGGGTGGATCATTTGTGCCTTTTCTATTAGCAGGATTTCTGTTGGGTAGATTAAAGCACGGTGCTTCCTTATTGATCCATTTTAACTTGATAAAAACCGACTTTTTATGGTGTCGCTGCTAGCATAATTTCTACAGTTTCCACCTACTTCAATGAGTTGTCTGTAATGTGCAGTGGATATTTTAGACAAGCAAAAGGAGGAGAGAGAAGCGCTGAGCCAATCCTTTAAACAGCATAGAAATGTATTCAGTATATAGGTATAAAACAACACTAAAAACTTGCGTGAACAATGTTGGAGCACTTGCAGAGTGCTAGAGCGGGTAGGAGCTTCCACTTGCAGTGTCACAGGAGCACAGGAGGACTGCAGGGAGGTTTCTATTGAGGGATCCACGAACGCCATGTGTTAGCCACAGCTGGAGCCTCAGTATGCCTCATGGAGACGCCAGCTGTGTGTCTCCGGGTGGGAGTGGTCCAGGGCTGTCAAACTGGGGAGCTGCCCACAAGCTGACTGGCTAATCAGGATGCGTTTTGGCACGGCCATGCCTTCTTCATCAGCCATATTTTTGACAAGACGCATTCAATTATTATGACATTATGTGTCAAGGTGTATTGAAGTACATCCGTTGATCTGTTTAGGATTTTTGCACAGTGCCTGCTTATTTAAAACGTATGGCATACAGGAACACGTGTCTGTCAGGGTCCAGATCTGAACCTGGGACCTCCGTACTGCCTGGCTGTAGTCAGTGGTGGCTGGTGCTCCAAATTGTTTGGGGTGCGCAAACAAACTAATAAATACTGAATACCCATCAATTGCAGCCACTGTGCCCATCAATTGCAGCCACTGTGCCCATCAATTGCAGCCACTGTGCCCATCAATTGCAGCCACTTGTGCCCATCATATGCAGCCACTTGTGCCCATCATATGCAGCCACTTGTGCCCATCATATGCAGCCACTTGTGCCCATCATATGCAGCCACTTGTGCCCATTAAATGCAGCCACTTGTGCCCATTAAATGCAGCCACTTGTGCCTGTCCTATGCAGCCACTTGTGCCTGTCCTATGCAGCCACTTGTGCCTGTCCAATGCAGCCACTTGTGCCTGTCCTATGCAGCCACTTGTGCCTGTCCTATGCAGCCACTTGTGCCTGTCCTATGCAGCCACTTGTGCCTGTCCTATGCAGCCACTTGTGCCTGTCCTATGCAGCCACTTGTGCCTGTCTAATGCAGCCACTTGTGCCCTTCATATGCATCCACTTGTGCCCATCATATGCAGCCACTTGTGCCCATCATATGCAGCCAATTGTGCCCATCAGATGCAGCCACATGTGCCCATCAGATGCAGCTACATGTGCCCATCAGATGCAGCCACATGTGCCCATCAGGTGCAGCCACTCATGTCCATCAAATGCCGCCACTTGAGCCCATCAAATGCCGCCACTTGTGCCCCATCAAATGCCGCCACTTGTGCCCCATCAAATGCCGCCACTCGTGCCCATCAAATGCCGCCCCTTTGACCCCCCCACGCGCCTGCTGTCTGCCCGGCACTTACCCCATCTTAGTGGTGGGTCAGGCAGTGGGTGACGGCGACGAGCTGTGGGATGGCTCCTGTCTCTTGCATGCTTCCCCCTCCTCTGTTCTGTTTTGCTAGGAGTCCAATCGGAGTGCCTCTGCCTTCAGCCAATCAGGTAATGGGTATTAGACCCATGCTACCTAATTGGCAGAGAGGCGGTTCAGTGTTAGCAAAGCAAATATACACTTGACAAGAAGAAGGGCTGGGTGTGGGTATAGCGGAATATACTTGTTCAGTTGTTTAGGATGTTTATTTAGTGTGAACATCACTTTATTCAGTGTAAGGCTAGTTTCACACTGGGGCGTTGGGGGCGCTGGCGGTAAAGCGGCGCTATATTTAGCGCCGCTTTACCGTCGTTTTAGCGGCGCATTTCGGCCGCTAGCGGGGTGGTTTTACCCCCGCGAGCAGCCGAAAAAGGGTTAATACCGCCCGCAAACCCCCGCTGCAGCGGCGTTTTGCGGGCGGGTTCGGATCGCTGCCCCATTGTTTTCAATGGGAACGGGCGCTATAGGAGCGGTAAATATACCGCTCCTACAGCGAACCAAAGATGCGGCTTGCAGGACATTTTCCAGCTTCCTGCAAGCGCACCGCTTCAGTGTGAAAGCCCTCAGGCTTTCACACTGAAGACACAGCAACAGCTGTTTCGGGTCGGTTTGCAGGCGCTATTTTTAGCGCATTGGCGCCTGCAAGCCGCCCCAGAGTGAAAGGGGCCTTAATCACTTTAAAGCAGTTTAGGGGGAAAACAATCCCTACAGCTTTAGTTATATAATGTACCCGTGATGAAGTATGTCCCACATTGTGCAGGCAGCTTGATCCTGGAGAAATCTTCACTGCAAGGATGACTGTCCTCTTCCTGTCTCTAAAACTTTGGTGTTGTGATGGTTAACCACTTTGTCAGAACAGCAATACAAATGGTCCAATGTAGAAATTTGTACCACAGCCCCTATAAAATGCTCTCCCTTCCTGCTTAGCAGGAGGACACTATTTTCAATGTACTTTGAGAAGCAGAATGCATTTTGAGAAGCAGCAAAGCACAATGTATTGAAAAAAATATAATGACAAACTATATGTACAAGCAAGGTTTGTTTTAATACATTAACACATATTGATATTGTTTTATGTGTAACCTTTTTATGTGTTAGCAGTAAGGAATATACTTTCCCTTTTACCTATTAGTGTGTTTGGTGCCATGCCAATGAAAGACCTGTAAACTAGGATAGTTAATGTTTTGCAGGCTGAATCCAGGACATGAAAAGATGAATATATGTGAAGGTTTGTTTAATTGGACGTCTATCTATTAGGAGTTGACATAAAGCAAGGTAAGGCTTACATTGTTCAACAATCATTGACTAACATAATACTCTGTATTTTTTTCATGGAGTTAATGCTAATGTTCATAATGAAAATACTACAGTATCCTATGCAAGTTTAGATTATCTGGACAAAAGGCTATTAACCTATGCATATAAACTTGTTTTCTAATTTGGGATAAGAAGTGGAAATTTTTTAGGTGGTAGAGCAGGGCTTAAAGCGGCATTAAACCCAAGACCAAAAATGTAATGTATTGCAGCTTACTAATCATTAGATGGAGTGGCTGTATTCATTTTCTTTTTTTCAGCTTATTCCTTTTGCTTTCCTCTGGTGATCTGACCAGTAACACACCTCCTGCCTTCACTCTGGATGAAGAAACACAGGGGCACATTTGGACAGCAGTATTGTAAGTCGGGGGGAGAGGAGTGTTAGATGGACTACCAGATTTCAATACATTTAACAAATTGAAGCCAAACTCCAGCTAATACTTTATAATCAGTTACAACTAAATAATTTTTCATCATGGCATAAAGATATACATAAATAAAAGCTGATCATTTTACACACCCATATCAATGTTAAATTGTTTGTCTTATCCCTGCAAGAGAGCATGTTCTTTAGAAAAGCAAAATATTTACTAGCCAGATCACTAGATGAAAATAGAAGAAAGCCTAAAAAAGAAAACAAATGCAGCCATCACATCTAAGAATTGGTAACCTGCAGTATAATGTTTGCTTTTGAGTTTAATACTGCTTTAACCTTCTTACGGACCACCATCTGCACATTTACTGCGGCATGTCGGCCCGGCTGCGAGAAAATACATACCTGTACGTCACTATATACAGTAGCCTCTGATTGGCCAGAGGGGGAGCCAATCAGTGGGTCCAGCAGATGCGATGTCCACCGGCCACCCGCAATCGTTCCCCAGAGAGGCAGAACGACAATCTGCCTATGTAAACAAGGCAGATCGCCATTCTAACAGGGGAGAACATTGAGATTTTGTGTTCCTGCTAAGCAGGAACACGGTTCCTGATGTTCTCCCAGTCCCTGGTGTTAACTGTGCATATTTTTTTAGCACTGATCACTGTATTGGTGTCACTGGTCCCCAAAAAAGTGTCAAAAGTGGCAGGTGTCCGATTTTGAATGTCGCGGTCCCGCCAAAAATCGCCACCATTGCTAGTAAAAATATAAATAAATAACAATTATATAAAAATATCCCATAGTTTGTAGACGCTGTAACTCTTGTGCACACCAATCATTATACACTTATTGGGATTTATTTTACCAAAAATATGTAGCAGAATACATATTGGCCTAAATTGATGAAGAAATTTGATTAAATGTTTTTATTGGATGTGTATTATAGCAGAAAGTAAAAGATTTTTTCTTCATACTTACCTGTAAAATCCATTTCTTTGAGTACATCACGGGACACAAAGCAGTCGTATACATTACTACCTGGGTTATGCGCCACCTATAGGTGAATGGACACTGGTAGAATAACCAAAAACAGGAAGTGATCCCCTATATAACCCCTCACATACAGGAAGTACTCCAGTTTTGTAGCAAGCAATGAACTCCCAAAAAGAGAGGGAAGGGACCTCTGTGTTCCATGATGTACTCAAAGACATGGATTTTACAGGTGGGTAGAAAGAAAAAATCTAATTTTCTTTCTCGTACATCACGGGACACAGAACAGCCATATACATTACTACATGGGAGGTCCCAGAGCAATAGCCTTGAGGGGAGGGAGACACACTGTATGAAAACACCATAAGATTTATACAGCAGCCCACAAGACACTACAGCCACAAGCCGAATCCTCTGCTGCCTTAACATCCACCTGATAAAATCTTGTGAACGTATGTACCGAAGACCAAGTAGCGGCCTTGCAAATCTGCACCACTGACGCCTGATGGTGAAAATCCCAGGAGGTTCCAACACCCCTGGTAGAATGAGCTCTAACCCCAAAGGGAGGAGCTTTACCTTTCAAGCCTGAGGGATTAACTGGCAAATCCAAAGTGAAATGGATGCCTTAGAAGCCGCTTGACCCTACTTGGGGCCTTCCGGGCAAAACAAAAAACGCATCAGAACTTCTGATGGTTGCAGACCTTTCCAGGTAGACTCTGACCGCCCGCACCACATCCAAAAGGTGCAACTGCTTCTCTTCTGGCGAGCCAGGCTGAGAGATAAATAAAGGTAGAACAATGTCCTGATTTAAATGAAATTCAGAAACTACCTTAGGCAAAAAGGATGTTAAATGACGTAGCACCACTTTACCATGGTGCAAAATCAAATACGGCTCCTTACAGGAAGGGACCGCCAATTCGGAGACCCTTCTAGCCAAAGTAATTTAAAAAAAAAAAAAGCCAACTTCCGTGTCAAAAGAACTAACAAAACTTTGTTGATTGGTTCAAAAGGCTGCTCCTGTAGCACCGACAAAACCAAATTCAAATCCCAAGGGCAAAGAGGTGATTTAATAGGAGGCAGTAAGTGAGTCACTCCCTGAAGAAAAGCCTGAACCAAGGAATGTGAAGCCGAAGGCTTCTGGAAGTACACTGATAAACCTGTAACCTGCCCTTTAATTGTTGTCAAGACTAATCTTTTATCCAAGCCAGAAAAGAGAGAATTCTCTCTACCAAATATTTGTGAGGATGCCAACTTCTGGCCTCACACAATGCAGGTTAGCCTTCGAAACCCTGTGATAAACCTTCATGGTGACTGCCTGTCTGGCATTCACCAATGTATTTACCACTGGTCCTGAGATACCACGATCTCCAAGACCCTGGCTTCAATAGCCACGCCATCAATAGCCACAGCTTTCTGCAATCATTCTTTTTGATGATGGGCTCTCATCAAAATAAATTCTGTGGCTTATTGTCACTTTGTCGGTCTTTGGGTTAGGGATGTACCTAGAGCATTTGGCACCGGGGGTGGATCCTATATCTGGCACCCCCCCACATTAAAATGTAAAAAAAAACACCCCACTGTGCCCCCTGCATACCTCTGCATCCGTTAATATCTTTTTATCACTACTGTGTACCCCCTCTCCACAACTGCACCTCTGGACCCCTTTACATTACACAGCACCCTGCACCTCTGGACCCCTTTACATTAAACAGCACCCTGAACCTCTGGATCCCTTTACATTACACAGCCCTTGTACCTCTAGACCCCTTTACATTACACAGCATCCTGCACCTCTGGACCCCTTTACATTAGACAGCACCCTGAACCTCTGGACCCCTTTACATTACACAGCCCTTGTACCTCTGGACCCCTTTACATTACTCTGCACCCCTTTACATTACACAGACCCCATACAGTGCAGACCCCCCATCTACAGTGCAGACCTCCCACTACAGTGTAGAATCCTCCCCTACAGTGCAGACCCTCCTACAGTACAGACCCCTCCATCCTACAGCGCAGACCCCCCCCCTACAGTACAGACCCCTCCCCCTACAGTGCAAACATTACTCTGCACCCCTTTACATTACACAGACCCCATACAGTACAGAATCCTCCCCTACAGTACAGACCCCCCTACAGTGCAGAATCCTCCGCTACAGTACAGACCCCCCTACAGTACAGAATCCTCCCCTACAGTACAGACCCCTCCACCCTATAGTGCAGACCCCCTACAGTACAGAATGCTCCCCTACAGTACAGACCCCTCCCCCTACAGTGCACAGACACCCCTAACAGTGCACAGACCCCCCTAACAATACAGACCCCCTACAGTGCACAGACCCCCCTAACAATACTGACCCCCCTAACAATACAGACCCCCTACAGTACACAGACCCCCCTAACAATACAGACCCCCCTAACAATACAGACCCCCTACAGTGCACAGACCCCCCTAACAATACAGACCCACCTACAGTGCACAGACCCCCCTACAGTGAACAGCCCCCTAACAATACAGACCCCCCTAAGGTGCACAGACCCCCCTAACAATACAGACCGCCCTACAGTGCACAGACCCCCTAACAATACAGACCCCCCTACAGTGCACAGACCCCCCTAACTATACAGACCCCCCTACAGTGCACAGACCCCCCTACAGTGCACTTACCCCCCTAACAATACAGACCCCCTACAGTGCACAGACCCCCCTAACAATACAGACCCCCCTAACAATACAGACCCCCTACAGTGCACAGACCCCCCTAACAATACAGACCCCCCTACAGTGCGCAGACCCCCCTAACTATACAGACCTCCCTACAGTGCACAGACCCCCCTAACAATACAGACCCATAATGTACCTCGGACCACACATGGAGAGCCCAAAGCAGTGGCATTGCAGGGAGGGAGGTGCGAGCCGCACCCGAGTGACACCTGTCAGCACAGTGATCCGGGACCCGGCGCAACAATCCCCTTCTCTCCGTGGTCGCTGCTCTGATGAGTCTCGGCAGCGGCTGTCACAGCCGAGCAGAGTGAAGCCGCCTCACCTTCCTCCTTTATGTCTACACAGTGCTGTGCATGCTGTCACTCGGGTGCGGCTCGCACCTCCCCCCTGCAAAGCCACTGCTTCGGGCCCTCCGTGTGGACTGTCACCGTGCGGTGCCGGTGCCTAACCCGCGGCGCTGTCTCCTCTTCAGTCGCAGAGGGGAAGGGTGCTGGCCTGACACCCCCCCCAGTGTGCGGCACCCGGGGCGGCCCGCCCCCTCCGCCCTCCACTTAGTACGCCACTGCTTGGGGAAGAGGATTCTATATCCCAAACTTTGTTCGCTGTGGCCCACCAAAATGTCCTCTATGACTGTTCTCTAACTTGGAACTCTCCTTGTTTGGGATTTAAGCATATGCTTTACATGTGAATACTCCAATGTGCCCTATGTCACATTTCGAAGAGGGTGCTTTCAACTGCTTTTGATGGTAGCCTGTTCTGAGGTGTTGCAGTCATGACTGCTTGCTTCTCCCCAGTACTTGTTAGGTGGGTTGGCATCTGACAGCATGTGTGTTCCCCTCTTTTGTTCATGTATATTATTCCTGTTTTTTTTGTGTAATTTGTTGGTGGACATGGCTATAAACTCTTGAGGTTTTTTATGATGCTTCATTCTTGTGCTTCATCAGCTTAGTTGTGTACCTGGAATAATCGTTAATGAAAGTCAGTGGATATCTGTTCTCAATTGATGTGGGAGCATTTATTGGTCCATAGATGTTAGTGTGTATAAGTGACATGAGGCAGTTGTTGTTTTTTTTAATTTGAGTGGTCTGTGGAAGTGGAATATGTGTGGTCTTTGCTTCTATACAACACTTGCATTTTATGAGCATTCTGCAAGGCAGCATTGTCATATTTTCAGATAAACCTCACTTTTGCTAATTTGCTTTATGGCTTCTGAGTTTTGGTGTCCCAATCATCTGTGCATTAGGTGAATGCATTTATTCTGAGGATTTTGAGTTTCAGTCTTTGCTTGCGCTTCTGCGCTGAGGAGTCTGTAAAGGTGTTCATTCAATCTATCTTTTCTGAGGATTTGCTTATTTTGATTTTTGCATTCATCACCTTAAAATTGAACTGTGAGACCATTGTTAGTAAGCGTTTTCACTGATAAAAGGCATCCTTCTAGGTCTGGGACATAGAGTACAGCAAAAAAAAATGCTTGGCTTTCTTTGCTTTACACCCTTATGCACCTTAAGAGCTTTTTCCTTCCTTCTGTTATATTCATCAAGTCATTTTCCGTTGGCTTATTCTAGTGTTAAATCATGCCTCTAAAGCGTTAATAAGGGCATTATATGATTCTGGAAGGTTGATTAGCAGTAGCATTACCACATGGTTATCTTTAATTTCTTCTCCAATTGCACGTAGCTGTTCTACGATTTCCAACATTACATTTGCATATTCACACTCTTTCTTGTCTCATCTTATATAGTTTGCATAGCAGATATAGTTTACTGTTTAGGTTTGAATGCTCATGCAGTTTTTGTAGTGTGGTCCACATACCTTTTAGCTGTATTTTCTTTTCCTATGTGGATGAGCTGATCATCTTCCACTATCAGACGTATGGGTGCTTTCACTTGCCTGTTCTTCCGTTCCCATTCTTCCATGGGTCCATTAGTGGGTCTGTCTGTATTCACTATTTACCACAAATCATCTTTGGAACTCCAGCTTGAACTTCCACAGCTGGTAGTTGGTATTGTTGAGCTTTGCGATTGCAAACCTCTCATCTGAGCAACTTGACATTTTTCAGCTGCTTAGATGCAGCAATGGCCAGCTTGTAGTATTCTGTTTAGTGCCTGGGCCCATAACCTGTTTATTATGTGATAAGATGAGCACTGAGATCTTGAGGAATGTAGAATTCAGCTTTACTTGCATAGGAGAACAGCATACATACGTGAGAACAGCATTACAGAAGAGAGCATAGAAATAAAACATCCCTCCTGTGCAGAATATACAAGTGCATATAAACACACAGACGCTACAACATCACTACAATGCCATCTATAGTTTGAAGTGCATATTCTATGTTGTTGCACTTCCAACATTACTTACATTTAACATCCCTATAACACAGCAAATATTCACTTTTTGAGTTCAGCCCCCCCCCCAACTAATTGATGCCTGGCATATACCGTATTTTTCACTCCATAAGACGCACTTTTTTCCCCCCCAAAAAAGGGGGGGGAAATGTCTGTGCATCTTATGGAGCGAATACTGACCAGCAGAACCGCTAATAAGGTTTTTTTTTTTCGGTGACAGAACGATGCCCTATGTATCCCTCTGCCCCAGCTAAATCCTGTTTCTCCCCTGCCTTTAGCTGCTAGAGGGAGAGAAACAAAAGGCAGTGTTCTTTAATTAACATAGGCATTCACGTGTAAATTGCGCAAGCATTGTTCTGGAAATGAGGCCGGTCGCCGCGATTCATATGCAAATCACGCCCCATCCTCTGCATGCCGCCCACCTCAAGTGAGCATAGGGGGCATGTAGAGGTAATCAAAAAGGGGGGGCTTGAGGTGCACAGGTGAGCAGAGGAGGTGTGGAGTCAGAGGTGAGCAGAGGTGGTGTACAGAGATGCAGAGTTAAATGGGTTGGAGTGCAGAGGCTAGCAGAATAGGGGTTTGGGGGACAGAGGTTAGCAGATGATGAGTTAGAGTTTTACTTAGAGGGAGATAAGAATTCAGAGATTAGCAAAGAGATGAGCGAGTTTACTGTAAATACACCTGTTATATGGCTAGTCGCTGTAAATGTCTCAATTACGGTACATTGGTGGTTTGATGTAAATACTCCTGTTGTGTTGGGATCAGTGTAAATGTCCCAGTTACATTGGGGATCAGTGTAGAGTGCCCCCTTACATTGGTTGTCAGTGTAGAAATATTATTTAGTCCAACATTTGGTTCAGTTTTTTTTTTTTTTCATATTTTCCTCCTCTAAAACCTAGGTGCGTCTTATGGTCAGGTGCGTCTTATGGAGCGAAAAATACGGTACATGAACTACCTAAATGTCGCCTTTTACTTACCCCAATGCAGAGTCACATGACATTCTGGGCCTGCGTCTTCTCTCTACTGTGTAGAGGAGGCAGGGTCCTTCTTTAGGTGTCCATGTCACTTCCTGCATGATATGGCCACATCCTATTGGGTATACAGAAGTGGGGTTCTCTCTGGATCCAGAAGAGGCGTCTCTCTGGTAATTTCAGTGTGAAGGGACTGTTGGGAACCAGCCAATGAGGAAAAATCTGCAGCTCTGGATTACCAGTCCTGTAAAATGGTGCCAGCAAGATACATGGATGGAGGACGTAGGTGAGTAAAACTTGCTTTGCAAGGTAAGAAAAAAAACCTTGTAAATAACAACCGCTGTTATCTTCTCGCTCTGTCATTTGGCAAAGATAAAGTAATAGACTAGGTGTGGCTCTGCAGGCAGCATCTTTTTTTCTTTTGGTGGGTAGGTGAACATCAGGCATCGTGATTCACATGGATCTACATCACTGGACAACATGATTTACAGTGGACATACATTGTGGTACCTCTTATTCATTGGTAACTGGATACTAACTTATTGTTAAGCTTCTAGATTTTGATTCGTCCCCTGCCTTCAGATCCCCATGACCACCGGGCTGTGGTTGCAGGGAAGAGAACCTTCTCCTCATCACCCCTTCGCAAGGTATTTCTGCATATAGTTAGTTTTTTTGTTTGTATGGGGTTCCCCCTAAAAATTCATACCACGCTCTAAGGGTCTGGTAGCACCTCACGCCATTTTTTATGTGTGCGTTTTTGGTGGAGTACTCCTTAAGATTCAAACCAGACCTTAAGGACTATGGTATGAGTTTTGGGGAACCCCTATTAAACTATTGAATGCCTCCTATGTTTACTGGCTGGAGTTTCTCTTCATCTTTACCAGGCCCTTTTTCTAGATGAGGGTCTGCTATAGATGTAAGTAGGGGACCCGCATACAAAAATAATGGGGGGTTCCCCCATAATTCAGGCCAGGCCCCCTAACATCTGGTATGAATTTTAAGTGGGACCCCACCCAAAAAAAAAGTGTAAGGTCCGCCACCAATTTTATACCAAGCCCTTCTAGTTATTGGAAATAAAAAAAAAAAAAAAGGTCCCACCAAGTACATCCATGATGGTCACCGAAAAAAAACAGACTATCATACCTCCATGACACCAAATAACATGCTAATCAGAAATTTAAGGGAGGGGTGGGGATAGTGGTGTCATCATTGCCCAGATATGGCCATATTTAGGCATTGATGTAACCCATCTGATTCCCACTCATTTGCTTACCTGGCCAGGGATACCTAGCCAAGTAAGTGAATGAGCCGGGTGATGTCCGTGATTGGTAAGGATGCGGCAGGTGCGAACACCCCACTAATTTTCTTACCTGGCCATGGATACCTAGCCATATAACTGAATGAACCAGGTGGCGTCAGTGATTGGTAAGGAATGCGGCATGTGCAAACACCCACCGTTTCCTTAGCGACCAATGACAGCCGAAAGCTGTCACATTCATCCAAGCAGAACACCCCAAACCAAGCTGAACAGCCAGTGTCCAGTCCGAACACAAAGCTCTTCCCTACTAAGAAACTTTGCATGAAACCAAACTGTGATTCTGGGTTGACAGCTCTAACAGCCCAGGCAATAAAAAGGCAGAGGTTTAAAAGGTTATTTTTGCAAGTTGATAAATATAACTGGATATAATAAAGTAGCTAATGGGGTTATCTCTGAAAAAATGGGCACAGAGAGGAGTAAAAGAAGAATGATAGGCTCAACCCCTTTAAATTGTCATTTAATTTAGATTTTAATACAAATAGCAATGTTATTTTCAGTTCATGAACTATGGTTACAGTTAGTATAACAGGCTGAGTCTGACATTAGAATATAGGGTTTATAAGGTTCCCAATGCTGTGTATATATTAATGTACTTGGATACAATAATCCAAAATATTCCTATGCTTTGTGTGTGCCTTTCACTTCTTTTGTATTGCAGACACCTTCAAAATTCATCATGTTGCTCCCTCTGGTGGTTTTACTAGTAATGATCGTATTCCTGTACAGATTGCACAGACTGGGCTTGATTCTGGACAATCTTTCAGATAAATTTGTGCTCATAACTGGATGTGATTCTGGTTTTGGGAAACAGCTAGCAAGACAGCTGGACAGACGGGGAATGAGGGTTTTGGCCACTTGTTTGACTCAGAAAGGAGCAGAGGATCTTAAAAAGGAGGCATCTAGCCGGCTGCAAACAGTTATCCTGGATATTTCTAACACTCGGAGTGTCAGTTCTGTTGCTACATGGGTCTCAGATGTTGTTGGTGACAATGGTCAGTTTGTTATCATTTAAATGGCACATTTGTTCACTCTGTGTGTGACTTGTGGAATGCTCTCAGTTTTAAAGTTGTATAGATGATAATGTATGTAGTCAAATTATACCATTACGGTTACAGTACCCCATACATCTTCTGTGCTTGACAACAAGAGTTTCTCCACCAAGTACTAAGTCATGTTTTGCTTGGGGATCAAATACTTATTTTACTCGCTGAACTGCAACTCAATTTATAACATTTGTATCATGTTTTTTCTTGTTTTTTTGGTTGATATTCTGTCTCTAGCATTTAAAATACACCTATGATAAAAATGATGAACCCTTCATTTCTTTGTAAGTGGGCAAACTTACAAAATATGCAGGGGATCAAATAATTATTTTCCTCGCTGTAAAGGGAGAACTCTGGAGTCTGATGTAAACTGTGATGTAAAGGGGGGGCTCTGTGGACTCTTGAGTAAGGCGTAGGGGGGGGGGGGGCTCTGGTGACCAGAGACCCCCTTACATCAAGGTTTCCTCTTACCCCAGAGTCTGCAGCATTCCCCCTTACATCAGAGTCTTCAGAGTTCTCCTTTACATCAGAGTCCACAGAGTTCCCCCTGGAACCCTGCATACTCTGATGTAAGGGGGAGCTCTGTGTTTGGTTATATTAACCTGACCTTCATGTAAAAGGAGAAATGTTTTTTGCCTTTTGTTATACCTTAACCACTTAAGCCCCGGACCAATTTGCAGCCAAAGGACCAGGCCCCTTTTTGCCTCAGTTTAGGCCGATACGTATTCTTCTACATATTTTTGGTTAAAAAAAATCACAATTAGCGATTATTGATTGGTTTGCGCAAAAGTTAGCATTTACAAAATAGGGGATAGTTTTATAGCATTTTTATTAATATTTTTTTTTTACTAGTAATGGCGACGATCAGCGTTTTTTATTGTGGCTGCGACATTATGGCGGACGCATCGGACATTTTTGACAAATTTTGGGGACCATTGTCATTTATACAGCAATCAGTGCTATTTAAAATGTAGGAGGAGTTAACCACTAGGGGGTGGGAAGGGGTTAAGTGTGTGTGTGTGTGTGTTTTTTTTTTAACTGTAGGGGGGCGTGGCTTGGCGTCTGACATCACTGATCGTCTTTCCCTATGACAGGGAACAGACGATCAGTAACAGGCTCCGTAGGAAGCACGGGGAGAGGTTTGTTTACACAGACCTCCCCTCGTTCTTCAGCTCTGTGACGCGATCTCGGGACACCAGCGATGATCGGGTCCGCTGGTCCCGCGGCCACGGTCACGGAGCTCAGGACCGGGTCGCGACCCACGGCTGGGCTCTTAAAGAGACACATATATCGGCGTGAGGCGGTCCTTAAGTGGTTAAGCACATTGCTAATCGTTCCAGCTACATGTTTGTAGCTTAAATATTGATATTTGCAGTGAAAACTGTCATTTTGGCTAACTTTTGGAACTATCTGTAAACATTTGGCTCTGTCAGTAATTTTTTTTGTGTCACGTTAGTAAAAATAATTTTTTGTCAGTAAATTGTCTTTATAAATGTCTAGTATTTGGTTCTATACATGGTACAGATGTGCCACTTTACCGGAATACTAAGGGGACCCCCCAGGCACTATATGTAAAATATTTATTTTTTATTTTTATTGTTTCACTTTAGACATCATTAAAATCACTGCTCCTTTAAAAAACAATCTTTTTTGAAAGTTTTTTTTTTTGCTTTTGTACATGTTCCCCAGTGCAGTACCCAGGCCCCATACCCTTTTTATGGCCAATAACTTGCATATAAGCATTAAAAATGGGGACTTTTGATTTTTTCAAGTTCAGGTCCCATAAACTTCAATAGGGTTCGCGGTTCGGGTTCAAACTTTTGCGATGTTAGAGAGTTCTGGCGCGAACCGAGGAGTGTTCGGCCAAACTCTCTACTGCTGATTTCTTGAAGCATTTTTACAGACATTTCCGGTCTACATACATGCACTCCAGTGATGAATACATTGTACTTCTCAGGGCAGGTTTCCTGATTGTGACAACAGTGGACCATGCCTGCATAAATCTGTATACAAAACTGCCACTTGTATCCATTAGAAGAGGGTTGTCCACAGGAAGTGCCCGAATAAGAAACTTCTTGGCACCAATTATTATTGAAATGAAAGCTGCAGATTTGAAAATATTATAATTATTTTTCCATTGAAATCAGTATGCTTGTGTGAGATAATATTGGGCCTCTAACCCAACCTACAAATACAAACTTTGAACTTCAAAGGGAACATTTACTTAAAGGAATGCTAAGGCTTCCATTGCTTTTTACCTGATCAAAACAATCAAAATACTTGCAAAGCTAAAATTCACTTAAGCTGGCCATACATGTATAGATTTCTCTCATTCAGCTCCCTCCAGGATGAACAAGAGATATTTATCCATTCCTCCATCCATGTGGAACATCGTGGATAGAGGAATCCCTGCTACCAGCTATTGTATTATTCAGCTGTCAATACTCCAGCTCAACTGTTGTCTCCTACTGAATTTAAGACATGGCCACCTCTACTGTAATCCTCAAACAACCCCCTGGACTCTTGGGCCCTGGATTATTACAACCCACCATTGAATGTTATACAGTGTGTCCCCTTTTGCCTGATAAGATGTACAATGTTTTAGATTATTTCACAACATTCCTAAAATGTGTTCTTTTTTTCCCCTTCACAGGTCTGTGGGGATTAGTGAATAATGCAGGAACAGGGATGCCTGGTGCACCTAATGAATGGTTGACAAAAGAGGACTTTGAAAGAGTTATTAATGTAAATTTGCTGTGTCCTATCGATGTAACCCTTAGGTTCTTGCCATTAATCAGGAAGTCCAAAGGGCGTATTGTTAATATGTCCAGCATTGTGGGAAGGGTGACTATCTGTGGAGGTGGATATTGCATTTCTAAATTTGGAGTTGAAGCATTTTCAGACAGTCTGAGGTGAGAGAGACGATTATTACAATAAACCTTAGCCCAAGGGTCTTTCCTGTGTGGCATGTTTAAAATATTTATTTCTTAGGTCTTTTCATATACTTGTGAAACGCATTCCACTCCTAATGCTGAGCATAACACACTTAGACTTGCCAAATATGGATCATATTTTCCTACCTTTATGTAGCTTTTTTCTGTAAATGGTGTGGTTTCCAGCAATCAGATGAGTGAAAGATAGCTTCTCATTGAGTTCTGTGGCTTACTGCACTTTTCGAATCACCTTGTACTGAGTCAGGAACACATGTCTGTCAATTATTTTTTGAACAACAGACAAAACTGATGTATAAAATCAAAGTGCTGAATTCAGAATAAGTTAAAGTACAGGGGGTCCCCAACTTACGAACGCCCGATTTACAAACCACTCCTACTTACGAATAGGGCGCTGCGTGGACCCTCTGCCATTCTGCGCGGACCACCTGCCGTTCTGCGTATGCGCGGCCAGATGGAGCCTCGGAAAATGTCGGAAATGTCCGTAATTTCCCGCGCATGCAAAGTAGCATGGCAAGTCGTTCACCATGATTTCCAATGACAGCCATTCATATTAGTGTGACTTCAAGTCGTTCCGACTTCAAAGTAGTGCCTGCACTACTTTGGTCCGATTTTGATGCCACTTACACAGGCATTCCTTGAAATCGCGGCAAAAATCACGGCAAAAACTTCTTTTTTTTTTTTTTTTTTGGATGGAGTGCAGATGGACTATTCTGGTCAGTTTTTATTGCAGTCTGTGCCCTCATTAAGGAGATTCATCCTCTCTATTTGTCCTGCTTACCATTACTGAAAGTGAAGGTAAAGGAAAATCCTACATGTTGGGTTCTAATAGAGGGGAAATCTTCCGATAGGGACACTAGTTCTGGTGGCCTGGGTTGCATGGATTTCCTGTCACTTCCTGTTTGTCCCATTTTGAAGACAAAAAAAAAAAAATCTGACAAAGGTTATAATCCTCCCTGGCTCTATCCAAAATGAAACAAAAAGTTTTGCCTATAGTTCTACTTTAACGGTGGATTTCCGCATTTTTTGATAACTGAAATTAGGGTTTTCCCACACATTAGCCTGTATTATCTCCTGTATCTATTATGCATCTATTATGACGACCTTTAAAGAGTAACTCCACTTTAGTGGGATAAAAAATATTCTAGCATATACAATTGCTAAACAAGCCATATTATAATTCAATGTTATTAAAAAGTTCCTTTTATTTTCAATCCACAGCATTGTAATTTTCTGTAAAATTGCAATGCGTCAACCTGGAGGCCTTCTGTGCAGAGTTGGTGTATGAAAGCCCCCAGAAATGTAATTTCCTGCTTCTGTGATTAGTTTGTTGATTTTCCCAGAAGTCTGCACTATGTTACTAGTCAGATTTTAGGCACCATCTGCAACAAACATTTCACAAACATTGAGATACTCCTAAAGGATTAATAGCTTCTTAAGGGATGCGGACACTGCGACTCTCCTCATTAGAACACCACAAGTGCATGTGATATTGGGGGTTCTTTAGCGTCTGTGTAGAGCATACCAGTGAGCAGAGTCCACGCCAGTCATGCGTTTAAGGGCTTGTTTGGCCCATTTTTATTAAAAGAAAGGAAAAAAGAAAAACAAAGTTCCATAAATGAAAACAAAAGAGGGTTTCCCTCGCAGGGGGTTTGAACTGCCAGCAACAAACAAAAGGATATTCAGCCTCCTGGCTTAAACATGCAGCATTGCAAAATACCGAGCCACCTGGCTCTCTTCAGCAGCGGATGCACCACTGCTCAGGCTCCCACATGGAGCTCTCCTGACTTCTGTCAGCAACCTCAGACTTAGGTCTCTGGCTAGTTCCGTGCACACCTGCACTCTCTGGGTCCTCCCTTGCAAGCCTGGACTCCTCGGGAGGGTGGAGCCCAGAATCATGGTCAGGTGTCTACAAATAGCCCAGCACACACCTGACCAGTCAGTGTGCTGGGGGATCCCAAAACCCGGATCCAGGATTGGGGATTTCATCCCACCCGGATCTCTAAGAAATCCCCGGGCTCCAGGTCCCAAAGTGGACTTTAATAAACATGGAGGAAACTGAAAAGCCAGTTTCCTCCCAAATAAGAAAACACCCTGGAGCCCCTCAACCCGCCTGGTTGAGAATCCTGCATCATTTTGCTGGTGGGGTACCACACTACCACATGCATCATGTCCGATGTACGTTGGAATGGCACGGACAGGCATATGGGCGTACAGGTACGTCCCTTTAAATTTGCCGGCGTGCCATCGCGTGCATGCCGTGCCATCCGTGAGTCGGATTGCAGGTCCCGCGGACTCGATCGCCGCTGGGACACCCGCTATCATCTCACGGGGAGATGCTAAAGTAAACAAGCATCTCCCCATTCTGCCTAGCAACAGTGTCACTGATCTCTGCTCCTTGTGATTGGTGCAGAGATCAGTGATGTGTAAAACACAGCCACGCCCCCCACAGTTAGCAACACGCCCCTAGGACATACTTAACCCCTACACTGCCACCTAGTGGTTAACCCCTTCACTGCCAGTGTCATTTACACAGGAATCAGTGCATTTGTATAGCACTGATTGCTGTATAAATGCCAATGGTCCCAAAAAAGTGTTAAAAATGTCCGATGTGTCCACCATAATGTCGCAGTCATAATAAAAATCGCTGATCGCCGCCATTACTAGTAAAAAAAAAAATGATTAATAAAAATGCCATAAAACTATCCCCTATTTGTAAACGCTATAACTTTTGCGCAAACCAATCAATAATCGCTTATTGAGATTTTTTTTACCAAAAATATGTAGAAGAATACGTATCGGCCTAAACTGAGGGAAAAAAACGTCTTTTTATATATTTTTGGGGGATATTTATTATAGCAAAAAGTAAAAAATAATGCGTTTTTTTTCAAAATTGCCGCTATTTTTTTGTTTATAGCGCAAAAAATAAAAACCGCAGGGGCGATCAAATACCACCAAAAGAAAGCTCTATTTGTGTGAAAAAATGGACGTCAATTTTGTTTGGGAGCCACGTCGCACAACCGCGCAATTGTCAGTTAAAGCAACGCAGTGTCGAATCGCAAAAGGTTGTCTGGTCTTTGGCCAGCAAAAAGGTCCGGTCTGAAAGTGGTTAATAATGAAAAAGTCACTCCCATTCACATTCACTTTGCACATACTGTAGACAAACAGCTTTTTTTTCAGTGCAGAAACACATAGAAATCTGCAACAAAGTTTGTTAAAATCCATGCAATGTACATAGATCACCCAGATTGTTTTTCTTTTACCTCAACAAAAGTGTAGTTACTCTTTAAGCTTGTGCTACTGACAGATTTACCCATTTGTTGTGCAGTCACCTTGTTTTAAGTGCAGCTATGGAGATTGTCAACAAGTGTTTAAAAGAGAAGTATGGGTTTCTCATTGTTCATTGGAGCGCTGAGCTGTGAAGGGGGCGGAGCAGCCATCTCAGGCTCATAGCGACTGATTGTATGTTATTGTGGATTTTTTGCCCCCTTTTCTCTAAGGGCTCATTTACGCTTGCTTCTGCTTCAACACACATTAAAGCGCCTACCGCTTTAACATGCTTTTATGATGTGTTTTTTTATGCTTCAGTGGTGCTTCGATGAAGCTTTGGGTGATGCTTCCGTGATGCTCTGTTGAAGCTTTGTTGAAGCTTGACAGATGCCCTGTGTGTGTGTGGATATCTCATACCTGCAATTTCTCCTAAAGCTGAATTAAAGCCTCTCAAAAGCCACAGGTGCTTCAAGCGAGCTTTGCCATAGACTTCTATGGAGGCTTTGAAGACGCTTTGAAGCACCATTAAAGCGACATGGGGTATAATTTGTGAAGCAAAGCAAACGCAAGGTGTAAACAGGACTGTAAGCTAACTATTTTATTTAGTGACAGGGGCTTAGTTTACACTTGCTTCAAAACAAGGCTTCGGACACGCTTTGTTAAAGCTCTCTGAACGCCAGTCAAAGTATCTGCCATCAAATAAAATGGTTAGCTTACAGTCCCGTTTACACCTTGCATTTGCTTTGCTTTGGCTTTGCTTCATAAATTATAACTCATGTCGCTTTAGTGGTGCTACAAAGCATCTTCAAAGCCTACATAGAAGTCTATGGCAAAGCTCACTTGAAGCACCTAAACCTTTTTAGAGGTTTTAATTCAGCTTTGCTTTGTTTCTGAGAAATTGCAAGTATGAGATATCAACACACATAGGACATCTGCCAAGCTTCAAAAAAGCATCACCGAAGCATCATCAACAAAGCATCATCAAAGCACCATCGAAGCATCAAAAACACATGTTGAAGCGGTAAGCGCTTTAATGTGTGTTGAAGTTGAAGCAAGTGTAAAGGAGCTCTTACTCTGTTATTATGTGTATTAAAATGTAATAAAAATAACAGTTAAAAAAAAAGAAAAAAAAAAACTTCACATCAACAAAACCAATTACCATCTTTTATGAGGTCACTCCATCCACTGGCCAGACCAGCAACGTGTCCTTCCAACATTTCAACTTATCTAGTTGGACCAGCAAGGTATCATCTTCTCCCTCATTGTCCAGACCAGAAAAGTATAATTCCATTATTGCTCCTTCACTAGTGAACAAATGATGGAGCTAGCAAGAAAGTGACTGCTGCACTTTGGCAATTTTGTTGCTGATGATGTGTTGCCAGTTTGACATCAGCCTTATTTTTCTCTACCACCGATTAGCTATATCTTGGGAACAAAGAGTATAAGTAATACTATCTGAGATGTATAAAAAAATAAAAAATAAAATGAACTAGAATCAAAAATGAGTCAACATTAAATGCAGATTTTTATTATTACATTATACCATGGATAAGTGAAAAAAAATAATATAATTCAATAAATTGCTCACTCTGACCCCCAAAAACATTACTTTTAATCTAATTTTAATCGAGCTTCTCATAATTTCTCATAGTCCCCATCTAACAGATTGAATAAGGCTTTTTAAAGTGCTTCTTAGTGAACGTGCACACTCTTGTCCCTCCAATATACAACCTGTAAATATCCTAACATGTAGGAAATGAGGATAGAACAGAGATTATGGAATGTGTCTAAGGACCACAGTGAAGTCGTTATAAAAGTAATCTTATGTCATTCATATTTATGATTGGGTCGTGTTCCTATAGTTTTACTTTCTTTAATGTTTGTATATACTAACAGGCGCGAGCTAAGACCCTTTGGAGTAAAAGTTTCCATTATAGAGCCTGGCTATTTTAAGACTGGACTGAATGACATGCAGTACATGAAAAACATTCTGAGCAATATTTGGAAAAACCTCCATCCAGAAGTCCATTATAGCTATGGAGAGGACTATTTCAAACATTGTAAGTTATATAGCTTTATATTTAAATAGCTCAGCATCCTGTCAATTTAGAATTCAGTTTATTATTAGACATTGATTGTCAGGGAAAAATGTAAGCTGCCATTTTACTGACATCCAAAAATGTTCAACACAGTGATTTACTGACCCTGAATGTTTGCAGAGAAGGTCGGTCTGTTTAAATTTACAACTTGCAACTTTAAATATGAACAATTGTGCTAGACTTGCACAGTAACTGGCACTAGCAGATACAGTAGCTTTTTAGGTAGAGCCAGGACAACTGATACCACCATCTGCTGCAGCTGGCCTTGAGGCTGACAGCTCCTTATGCCCCGTACTCACGGTCGGAAATTCCGACCACAACATCCGTCAGATTTTTTCCGACGGGTTTTGTCCGACACTGTTGTTGCATACACACGATCGGACAAAGTTGTCGGAAAATCCGATCATTCTGAACGTGGTGACGTTCGTTGCGTACGACGGGACTACGTAGAGGCTAGTAGCCAATAGCTTTGGTCTTGTAATGTGATCTGAGCATGCGTGGCACTTTGTCCGTCGGAATTTGCTACACACGATCGGAAAAAGTCCGATAGGACTTTGTTGTCGGAAAATTTGAGAGCAGGATCTCAAACTTTTTCCATCGGAAATTCCGATGGAAAAAGTCCAATGGAGCCCACACACGGTCGGAATTTCTAACAACATGGTCCGATAGGACATTTTCCGTCGGAAAATCTGACCGTGTGTACGGGGCATTAGAGTGCAGTACAATGTACTGGTCTGCTGAGTATGGTGTACCTACCTCTTCTAACACCTACCTGCTGAATAACTTAATTTACCTGTTGAATAAACTTACCTTCCTACTGTGTATTTCACAGTATGTGATAATTACTGTACATCTACTGCAAAATCTTTTTGACCACTTTAAGACCGGGCCTCTTTTTCAGACTCAGTGTTTACACACGTTTTTTTGCTAGAAAATTACTTAGAACCCCCAAACATTATACATTTTTTTCTAACACCCTAGAGAATAAAATGGCGGTCATTGCAATACTTTTTGTCACACCGTATTTGCACAGCGAACTTACATGCGCCTTTTTTTTTTGGAAAAAATTCACTTTTTTGACAAAAAAAATAAGACAACAGTAAAGTTAGCCCAATTTTTTTTTTATATTGTGAAAGATAATGTTACGCAAGTAAATTGATACCCAACATGTCACGCTTTAAAATTGTGCCCGCTAATGGAATGGCGTCAAACTTTTATCCTTAAAAATCTCCATAGGCAACGTTTAAAAAATTCTACAGGTTGCATGTTTTGAGTTACAGAGGAGGTCTAGGACTAGAAGTATTGCTCTTGCTCTAACGTTCGCGCCGATACCTCACATGTGTGGCTTGACCACCGTTTTCATATGTGGGCGCTACTCACGTATGAGCTCGTTGGGACGGGGAGCTTTAAAAAAAAAAAAAATGTTTTCTTATTTTTTTTTATTTATTTATTTTTACACTGTTTTTAAAAAAAAATAAATAAATTGGGTCACTTTTATTCCTATTACAAGGAATGTAAACATCCCTTGTAATATAAAAAAGCATGACAGGTCCTCTTAAATATGAGATCTGGGGTCAAAAAGACCTCAGATCTCATATTTAGACTGAAATGCAATAAAAGAAAAAATGTGCCTTTTTGAGGTTGCTTCCGCCCTGCTATGGTATGGAGACGGGTGGGGGCCATCTTAGCCTCACTCATCTCCATACCCAGCCACGGACAGGTCCTGATCGCCTCCGCCACTGCCGACGGCTCTGGTAAGCGGCGGAGGGCACGGGAGAGCGGCGGGAGTGGGCACTGCCGATAACGGTGATCTCGCAGCGAATCCGCCGCAGAGACCACCATTATCGTTAACCGAACCGCCGCCTGAAGAGATGGATACCTCGGTTGTGGCAGCAGCTGCTGCCATTACCAAGATTTACCTCTTCAAATTCAGGACGTATATAGTCGTGCGGCGGTCGGTAAGTTTAAAGCAAACTGTGTAATGTTTTAAAATAATTTTTAGCTTCTTCTTGAACAAGTTTGTATTTTTTCTTTGGTTGAAACGCCATGTATAACTGCACTTTTTTTTAACCCATACACAAAACTAGATTCTACATGACTTTATTTCTAAAATGATCACTATGAGACGCCACCTCCACTTAATATTTCCTGAAAAGATTTGCGTGAAAAAAATCAACTTGAAAGCTTAATAGTAAACAGTTTTCTGACAGTTCTGTATATCTTGTTCTGGAAATTTTAGAGATAGCATACTCCTATCCTCGTATTGATTAGTGGTTCCAAATTAATACCTACTGCAGTAAGGAACAGACACAAAAGATACACTCAGCATCTTTCCAAAAATAACTGTTCTGTTTATTCAGTGCAATTGAAGTTTTTTATACACATGATTATTATCACAGTAATATTACAATTGTACTTTTATTGTAACAAGGGGCATAACATAGGCAGGCCGAATTCTAATCAGGACTTGAAAGGATGCAACATGTATTGAAAACATTATAATTGCCATGTGCACAATGAGTGGAGTGTGCAAAACATAGGCAAACCGTACAAAATTAGAATACAGTTTTATACCGAATTTACAAATTTCCTTTAAAATATCCCCTCTTTTTTAATCAATATTTTACATTTTGATTACTAACCATCCTAGATTGCAAGGATAACATGCCACAAATGTGTGGCAGTGTTGAATTGTAAGTCTGTTAACTTGCTGCACATTTTCCCTGGCAAGTTGTACACTTGCGGAGCACTTGAAGCACTTTTCCAATTTGTTGCAAATTTGCGTGGCAAGTCTCTAGCAAGAGCAAAATGCAGTAGTGAGTCTACAGCAAGAGCTCTGCAAATCTACAGCATTAAAATTCAGCCACAGTGACCCCTGTGATGGGATGACTATTGCACAACTGAACCAGAACTTGCAGCAGACTTGCAGAATGTTTGCAAAGAAAGTTGATCTGGAGTCATGTAATGTGGACTTGCTGCAATTGTGCAACAAACTTGTGAAGCCTGGCAAGTCTAGAAATAGCTTGGCAAGTCATTTTCAAACTTGTAACACAATTGCTTGCTATCTGGGATACCGCCTATCACCCTCAACCTGGAACCTCCACATGTTTAGGTGTTATTGATTAGTGGTTCCAAATTATTAACTATTGCAGTAGGGAACAGTTATATGGAAAGATGCTGAGTGTATCTTTTCTGTCTTTTCCATACTGCAGTAGTTATTCATTTGGAACAACTAATCAGTATGAGGATTGGAGTTGTCTATCTATAAAACTTCCAAAACAATCTTTAATAATAGTAAAATAATTTATAGCTATTTATCTATTTACAGTACTGGTATCTTTTTGTTTTTTCTACAGATGTGGCTGATATGGAGAAGACATTTTCATCCCTCTGCAATACAGACCTAACTCGTGTCACAAACTGCATGGAGCATGCGCTGACTGCTGTCCACCCCAAAACACGCTACTCAGCAGGCTGGGATGCCAAGCTCTTCTTTATACCACTCTCCTATGTCCCAACTGTACTATCTGACTACCTGCTTACTCGAACAGCTCCCACACCAGCTCATTAAATTGTTTAACCACTTCAATGCCAGGCACTTTCACCCCCTTCCTGTCCAGGACAATTTTCAGCTTTCAGCGTGGTCACACTTTTAATTACAATTGTGTGGTCCTGCAAAACTGTACCCATATGACATTTGTATCATTTTTTTTTCACACAAATAGAGCTTTCTTTTAGTGGTATTTAGTCACCACTGGGTCTTTTATTTTTTGCTAAATAAAGGAAAAAAGACCCATGTTTTTCCTGTTAAAAATTTTTGCAAATAAAAAATTTTTCCTCATAAATTTAGGCCAAAATGTATTCTGCTACATTTCTTTGGTAAAAATAACCCAAATCAGTGTATATTATTTAGCCTGTAGGAAAGTCCACAAACTATGGTATATACTCGGTATACTGTATGTATGTATGTACAGTATATGTATATATATATATATATATATATATATATATACACACACACACACACAGTATCTCACAAAGTGAGTACACTGCTCACGTTTTTGTAAATATTTTATTATATCTTTTCATGTGACAACACTGACGAAATTACACTTTGATATGTTGTAAAGTAGTGAGTGTACAGCTTGTATGACAGTGTAAATTAGCTGTCCCCTCAAAATAACTCAACACACAGCCAAAGTGTCAATATTTTGTGTGGCCACCATTATTTTCCAGCACTGCCTTAACCCTCTTGGCACTGACAGACTGACCCCCCACCCCTTAAACCTCTGCAGCAATGCTGGCAGCACTCTATTGTCTATTTCACAAAGACAACCTCTGGATATGATGCTGAGCACATGCACTCAACTTCTTTGATCGACCATGGCGAGGCCTGTTCTGAGTGGAACCTGTCCTGTTAAACCGTTGTATGGTCTTGGCCACTTTGCTCTTGCTCACTTTCAGGGTCTTGGCAATCTTCTTATAGCCTAGGCCATCTTTATGTAGAGCAACAATTCTTTCTTTCAAATCCTCAGAGAGTTCTTTGCCATGAGGTGCCATTTTGAACTTCCAGAGACCAGTATGAGAGAGAGTGAGAGCTATAACACCAAATTTAACACATCTGCTCCCCATTCACACCTAAGACCTTGTAACACTAATGAGTCACATGACACCAGGGAGGGAAAATGGCTAATTGGGCCCAATTTAGAAATGTTCACTTAGGGGTGTACTCACTTTTGTTGCCAGCAGTTTAGACATGAATGGCTGTGTGATACGTTATTTTGAGGGGACAGCAAATTTACACTGTTATACAAGCTGTACACTCACTACTTTACATTGTAGCAAAGTTTAATTTCTTCAGTGTTGTCACATGAAAAGATAAAATAAAAAATGTGAGGGGTGTACTCACTTTTGTGAGCTACTGTGTGTGTGTGTGTGTATGTGTATATATATATATATACACAGGTCCTTTTTAAAAAAATAGCATATTGTGATAAAGTTCATTATTTTCTGTAATGTACTGATAAACATTAGACTTTCATATATTTTAGATTCTTTACACACAACTGAAGTAGTTCAAGCCTTTTCTTGTTTTAATATTGATGATTTTGGCATACAGCTCATGAAAACCCCAAATTCCTATCTCCAAAAATTAGCATATTTCATCCGACCAATAAAAGAAAAGTGTTTTTAATACAAAAAAAGTCAACCTTCAAATAATTATGTTCAGTTATGCACTCAATACTTGGTCGGGAATCCTTTTGCAGAAATGACTGCTTCAATGCGGCGTGGCATGGAGGCAATCAGCCTGTGGCACTGCTGAGGTGTTATGGAGGCCCAGGATGCTTCGATAGCGGCCTTAAGCTCATCCAGAGTGTTGGGTCTTGCGTCTCTCAGCTTTCTCTTCCCAATATCCCACAGATTCTCTATGGGGTTCAGGTCAGGAGAGTTGGCAGGCCAATTGAGCACAGTAATACCATGGTCAGTAAACCATTTACCAGTGGTTTTGGCACTGTGAGCAGGTGCCAGGTCGTGCTGAAAAATGAAATCTTCATCTCCATAAAGCTTTTCAGCAGATGGAAGCATGAAGTGCTCCAAAATCTCCTGATAGCTAGCTGCATTGACCCTGCCCTGGATAAAACACAGTGGACCAACACCAGCAGCTGACATGGCACCCAGACCATCACTGACTGTGGGTACTTGACACTGGACTTCAGGCATTTTGGCATTTCCCTCTCCCCAGTCTTCCTCCAGACTCTGGCACCTTGATTTCCGAATGACATGCAAAATTTGCTTTCATCCGAAAAAAGTACTTTGGACAACTGAGCAACAGTCCAGTGCTGCTTCTCTGTAGCCCAGGTCAGGCGCTTCTGCCGCTGTTTCTGGTTCAAAAGTGGCTTGACCTGGGGAATGCGGCACCTGTAGCCCATTTCCTGCACACGCCTGTTCACGGTGGCTCTGGATGTTTCTACTCCAGACTCAGTCCACTGCTTCCGCAGGTCCTCCAAGGTCTGGAATCGGTCCTTCTCCACAATCTTCCTCAGGGTCCGGTCACCTCTTCTCGTTGTGCAGCGTTTTCTGACACACTTTTTCCTTCCCACAGACTTCCCACTGAGGTGCCTTGATACAGCACTCTGGGAACAGCCTATTCGTTCAGAAATTTCTTTCTGTGTCTTACCCTCTTGCTTGAGGGTGTCAATGATGGCCTTCTGGACAGCAGTCAGGTCGGCAGTCTTACCCATGATTGCGGTTTTGAGTAATGAACCAGGCTGGGTGTTTTTAAAAGCCTCAGGAATCTTTTGCAGGTGTTTAGAGTTAATTAGTTGATTCAGATGATTAGGTTAATAGCTTGTTTAGAGAACCTTTTCATGATATGCTAATTTTTGGAGATAGGAATTTTGGGTTTTCATGAGCTGTATGCCAAAATCATCAATATTAAAACAAGAAAAAGGCTTGAACTACTTCAGTTGTGTGTAATGAATCTAAAATATATGAACGTCTAATGTTTATCAGTACATTACAGAAAATAATGAACTTTATCACAATATGCTAATTTTTTGAGAAGGACCTGTATATATATATACACACAAACACACACACACACACTGCATCCGGAAAGTATTCACAGCACTTCACTTTTTCCTCATGTTATGTTATGAAAGAAGTTTGTTTGAAATCTTTACAAATTTCTTAAAAATAAAAAAAACAATATTTTGTTGAAGCACCTTTGGCACCAATTACAGCCTCAAGTCTTTTTGAATATGATGCTATAAGCTTGGCACACCTATTTTTGGGCAGTTTCTCGCATTCTTCTTTGCAGGACCTCTCAAGCTCCATCAGGTTGGTAAGAAGCAAATCTGCTCTAGGCGTCTCTACCTGAATATCATATTTCCTGCCAAGGGGTGCTGGCTAAGTATATATGATGCATATGAGCAAATTTAGGATCCGGATAGCCACACTCCAAGAAAAAATTCCTTTATTGAAGATTCAGTCCATACAAAAACAGGATAAAATGCAAACTGCTAACGCATTTCACACGGCTCTCACTGGTGCTTAATCATAGCTCAGGTTGGATTGGGAGCGTTGGTGCACAGCCATTTTCAGATCTCTCCAGAGATGTTCAATCAGGTTCAAATCTGGGCTCTGGCTGGGACACTCAAGGACACTCAGAGTTGTCCCGTAGTCACTTGTTATCTTGGCTGTGTGCTTAGGGTCTTTGTCCTGTTGAAAGATGAACCTTCCCCCAGTCTGAGGTCCAGAGCGCTCTGGAGCAGGTTTTCATCTCTCTGTACATTGCTGCATTCATCTTTTCCTCAAGCCTGACTAGTCTCCCAGTTCCTGCTGCTGAAAAACATCCCCACAGCATGATGCTGCCACCACCATGCTTCACTGTAGGGATGGTAGTGGCCAGGTGATGAGAAGTGCCTGGTTTCCTCCAGACTCAACGCTTGCCATTCAGGCCAAAGAGTTCAATCTTTGTTTCATCAGACCTGAGTATTTTGCTTCCTTCAGGTGCCTTTTGGCAAGCTCCTGGCAGGTTGTCATGTGCCTTTTACTGAGGAGTGGCTTCCGTCTGGCAACTCTACCAAACAGGCTTGATTGGTGGAGTGTTGAAGCTATGGTTGTTCTTCTGGGAGGTTCTCTTCTTTGCACAGAGAAATGCTGGAGCTCTGTCAGAGTGACCATCGGGTTCTTGGTCATCTCCCTGACTAAGGCCCTTCTCCCCCGATCGCTCAGTTTGGCGGGTTGCCCGCTCTAGAAGGAGTCCTAATAGTTCCAAACTTCTTCCATTTAAAGATGATGGAGGCCACTGGGCTCATTGGGACCTTTAATGCTGCAGAACTTTTTTTGTATCCTTCCCAAGATCTGTGTCTCGGTACAATCCTGTCTTGGAGGTCTACAGACAATTCCTTGGACTTCATGGTTCAGTTTGTGCTCTGACATGCACTGTTAACTGTGGGACCTTATGTAGACAGGTGTGTTCCTTTCCAAATCATGTCTAATCAAATTTACCACAGGTGGACTCCAATCAGAGCTACCTGGACAACATGGCAGAGATCTTAGATCACCAGGGTAATGCCTTGTACACAATTCTCTACATACGATCGGAAAAAGTCTGATCGGATTTTGTTGTCGGAAAATTTTAGATCCTGCTCTCAAATTTTTTCCATCGGAAATTCCGATGGAAAAAGCCCACTAGAGCCCACACACGATCAGATTTTCCGACAACATAATCCGATCTGACTTTCTCCATCGGAATAGCCGACCATGTGTACGGGGCATTAGACATTTTTTTTGTAAGGAAACTAACAGCAAGAACCCAATAAAAAGTATAGATGAACATGAAGAAGAAAAAACATACAAATGACAGTAAAAATATAAACTTGGCCTAACCTTAAAAGTTGACTTCGGTGAGAAACTTAGTGTTCACTTTCAGTCACAATTTTTTTCTTTGTGATTGGTCGCTCCCTCAAGGGTCTCAGTGTGGGGAAGAAGTTAGTAGTAGGTAGGACAGTGTACAGAGGTCAGTAGTAGGTAGGGCAGCCTCCAGAGGTCAGTAAAATGTAGAGCAGCGTACAGAGATCAGTAGTTAGTAGGGCAGTGTACAGAGGTCCGTAGTAGGTAGGGCAGTGTACATAGGGCAGTAGTAGGTAGAGTAGCATACAGAGGTCAGTAGTTGGTAGGGCAGTGTACAGAGGTCATTAGTAGGTAGGGCAGTGTACATAGATCAGTAGTAGGTAGAGCAGCATACAGATGTCAGTAGTTGGTAGGACAGTGTACAGAGGTCATTAGTAGGTAGGGCAGTGTACATAGATCAGTAGTAGGTAGAGCAGCATACAGAGATCAGTAGTTGGTAGGGCAGTGTACAGAGGTCATTAGTAGGTAGGGCAGCGTACAGAGGTCAGTAGCAGGTAGGGCAGCGTACAGAGGTCAGTAGGATGTAGAGCAGCGTACAGAGGTCAGTAGGATGTAGCGCAGCGTACAGAAGTCAGTAGTAGGTAGGGCAGTGTACATAGGTCAGTAGTAGGCAGAGCAGTGTACAGAGATCAGTAGTTGGTAGGGCAGTGTACAGAGGTCAGTAGGATGTTTTGCAGTGTACAGGGGTCAATAGTTTAAAGGCAGTGTGCAGAGATCAGCGGTATGTAGGGAAGTGAACAGGGGGCATTCGCATATAGGGCAGAGAACAAGGGGTCAGAAAGGACTTGATCTGGCTCCTGTCACGACATTACCCTGGTCTTCATAGTATGACCCCTCTCACTTAGCCAAGAGCGTCTCATTTTCTAAAGCCCCATACACACTATCAGTTTTTCTGCTAAGTTTTTCCTTCAGATTTACCAAAACCATAGAATATGAGGTCAAACCTTAGGAGTTTCAATTTGTATGCAATCAGGCAGGCCCTTGCACTACATAGTTTTGGTAAACCTGAAGGAAAAACTGATAGTGTGTATGGGGCTTTAGATCTTGTGGTTTCCTTGGTTTCTGCTGCTACCTCTCCTTTATAAATGCCGATGATTTAGCATTTGCAATTTACTGAATCTGATGACATTTCATGTTATTTTGTACTGCCTTGTAAATGGTCTCTAAAACCTTTCTAGAAAAAAATTCATACTTCTAGTTTATAATTGATTTGGTAATGGTGCTCAAACAACCATAAAGGCCAGAAGTTAGTCAATAAAATTGATCTGATTGGCTTCCAGAAATTAATTGTTAAATTCAAAAGCATAGAGGCTTGCCATTTATAAGCATAATGAACCATTATGTCTTTATGTTCATTTTGCCATTGTTTCTACTATTGTAAGAACTTTTGAACTCCCTCAGAACCCCCTTTTACGACCAATATTACTATGGTATTCCGTGAATACAACACCCTTTCCGCGAAGAAATACTTCCTTGTATTTCCCTGGAGCTATATTCCCAAACAGTTTCAAAGCAATGACCTCTTGTTTTAGCACTTCCCCTTGAAAGCATGTTTCCTTCCATTGCCTCAGTCATCGACCTAAGCAATTTTCATCACTTCACATACAAATCTATATAGAAACGTGCTACACATAAGGACAACATGCTGAAAAAAGTAAAATATTCAGGAGTACAGTAAGTGATGTATTCAAGACAGAAGACGGGAAGCGTTCTGTGTGTATTTAAGGTGTGTACTCAATTTTATCATATGACACTGTATTTTTACAGGCCTGCTTAATAAGGCTGTATACAGGCATACCCCACTTTTCAGTACACAATGGGGGTTATTTACTAAAGGTGAAAAGGGCAAAATCAGGCTCACTTCTGCATTGAAACTAATGAGCTTTTAACCCCAGCTTGTTCAATTAATCTTTGGTAATATAAGCTGGAAGCTCATTGGTTTCTATGCAGAAGGGAGCCTGATTTTGCCCTTTTCAGCTTTAGTAAATAAACCCCATTGTGTACTTAAAAGTGGGGTATACCTGTAATGTGCAGTAACCAATAGAATCCAACCAGAATTCATGTTTCACTGATTACAGTGAATTGAAATCTGATTGGTCATATTGCTCTTATTAAGCAGCCCAGATTATGTTTGCAGTTTCAGTCCAAAGCATGATTTGTTATAGCGCTTTTTATATAAAATAAGGCACTGCACAATTACTTTTTTTTAAATACTTAACATTCTAGTATTTACTTAGAGGATGCTTCTCTGTAATACTTTCAGCAAAATTGTTCAGATCATTTTAAGATTTCAGTCTTTAACCATTTATTGAAATATGCATGATCCAATTGTAGTTGGTATAAACACATTCACTGCAGGTGTATCTTCCTGGTGCTTGCGTTTTTAAATGAATATGATTGCTTCACCTGCAGGGAATGTTTGATGAATGTCATATTCACTGCTTTATAAATATGTTCTGAAAAAAAAAGTGAAACTATAGCATTGTCACTTAAAAAATACCCACAGGGCTGTTACAAGTGTATATATAGATAAATACTGCTGAACAGAATTGTGGGTGAAACAAAAAACTATTAAACTAAAACGTCTGCTTTTGTAAATGTACTTGGGATAAAAAAAAAAAAGAAAGTTGTCTTAGTCTATTGACAAGTAGGTAAGTACACTTATGCACTTTATAGAATTCCTGTACTCAGCATGCATAAGTACATGGAACGTCATCTCATGGCTACAGTATGCAGTATAGCATCTTCATGCTATCATATGTAGTTCCTTAATGGTGCCTTATATCTAAACTTGGAGCCCACTGGCTGGTGCTTTATCGTCACTTTTGTGCTCTGTGTCCCCAGAATTCTCCACAATGCTCGATTTTCTGTGGTATGTTGTCTCTGAAAACTATACCTGTTGTCCCCTGGCTTCTGTAGTGGAGACAAATCCCAAACATTTCATCAATTTGCATAAACCCTTGCAGTGCTAAGCTTCATCCGTTCCAGCCTTGATCACCTTTTACCCTGCATCCTCTTTCCCTGGACCATAATAAGCTCTAGATTTGCTTACTCTCTCCATAGTTTATGATCATCTCATCCTCTGCCTCTTTTCTCGTCACCCTGGTCCATGGCTAGCTTCTGCTTTGCACTGGCTCCCAGTGGAACACAATCCGCCGCCGCTCTTTTCTCATATCACATAACTCACTAAAACAACATACTGTATATACTCGAGTATAAGCTGACCCGAATATAAGCCGAGGCACCTAATTTTACCACAAAAAACTGGGAAAACTTATTAACTCAAGTATAAGCCTAGGGTGAGAAATGCACAGCTACTGTAAGTGGAAAAGAGGGTCAACAATGCCCATTTGCAGCCTCACTGTGCCCATTTGCATGCCTCACTGTGCCCATTTGCAGCCATAGGTCCCCCGAACTTCAAACTTGGTAGGTAAGGGTTCCTAGATGCCCCCTAGTTGCAGCAAAAATTGGAGTCTCGAAATGACATTGCTGCAGATGGACTCAGTTGACCGAATTTGGGATTCAAACCCAGTGGAACTAGCAGTACAACATATCCAAAGATGGGGTTCCTAGCACCAAGTGGCCTGAGATACAGGGCCCCAAAGTCGGGTCGGAAAATGTAATTCTCTGCTGCAGAAAAGTGCTTGACTCCAGTATAAGCCGAGGGGGGCATTTTCAGCACAAAAAAATGTGCTAAAAACTCGGCTTATACTCGAGTATATACGGTAATCAGGACATATCATACATCTGTACCAACCATATTTGTTTTTAACATTGTTATAAAACCTTTGCTTGCTTACAATAACAAAAAATATCATTTGAAATAGAGAAGTGTCTCAACTGCTTAAAGATGTGTTGGCTCAATAATAGACCAAAGCAAGAGACCAAAGAATAACAATCAATAATTAGCCACACAAGAAATGAATCAAGTTCCTTCCTGAGTCTGTAATGAAATATATTCACTGATCAGTCATGGTTCACAACTTGATACCGTTTTACTGCAGTTATTGTCTTCCCACACAATCTGCCATTACTATATTACCAAAAGTATTGAGGCACCTGCCTTTAGACCCACATGAACTTTAATGGCATCCCAGTCTTATGCCCCGTACACATGGTCCGACTTTCCGCCAACAAAACCGTGGATTTTTGTTCGAAGGATGTTGGCTCCAACATGTCTTGCATACACACGGTCACACAAATGTTGGCCAACAATTACAAATGTGGGAACACAGTGACGTACAAGATGTACAATGAGCCAAGAAAAAGCAAGTTCAATAGCCAGTGCGGCTCCTTCTGCTTGATTCCGAGCATGCGTGACCTTTTGTGAGTCAGACTTGTGTACACACGATTGGAAATTCCGACAAAAAAGTTTTGTTGGCGGAAAATTTGAGAACCTGCTAGCCAACATGTGTTGCAGAAAGTCCAACAAAAAATGTTCGATGGAGCATACACACGGTCAGACTTTCAGCCAACAAGCTCACATCCAACATTTTTTTTTGGAAAAAAAGATTGTATGTACGGGGAATAAGTCTTTAGGGTTCATTATTTAGTTGGCCTACCCTTTACAGCTATAACAGCTTCAACTCTTCTGGGAAGGCTGTCCACAAGGTTTAGGAGTGTATCTATGGGAATGTTTGACCATTCTTCCAGAAGCGCATTTGTGAGGTCAGGCACTGATGTGAACAATCTCCATGACTAAGCTTCAGGAGGCAGAGTGAAATGCATTGGGGCGTGGCCTGGCAGGAGCCCAGGGTTAGGTTGTCTCTCTCCTACCACCGCAGGACTCCGTGGATGTGCGACACCAGGGGTCTTTTCTCTGATGTGGACGAGAAGCCCTGGCTTGCGGTATCCGCTCAAATTCATCCCAAAGATGTTCTATCGGGTTGAGGTTAGGACTCTGTGCAGGCCAGTCATCCATGGAGTCCTGCGGTGGTAAGAGGGAGACAACCTCAGCCTGGGTCTCCCACCAGGCTATGTCCCGATGCGTTTCAGCTTAATCATGGGGATCGTTCACATGAATGCATGACCTCACAAATGAGCTTATGGAAGAATGGTCAAACATTCCCATAGACACACTCCTAAGCCTTGTGGACAGTCTTCCCAGAAGAGTTGAAGCTGTTATAACGGCAAAGGGTGGGCCAACTCAATATTAAACCCTACGGACTAAAGGCCCATACACACGATCAGACTTTTTGACAACAAACATGCAAATTACCTGTTTTAAGGCAACATCCGTCCGTGTGTACGCTCCATCGGACAAACTTTTTCGGTTTTCATCGGACAAATGTTGGCTGTGCAAACAGACAAACTTTCCGGCAACAAAAGTCCTATGGTGCAAAATCCTATCGTGTGAACACAAGTCCATAGGACTTTAGTCCAAAGTACAAACACGCATGCTCAGAACCAATGCAAAAGATCAGACAACAATACAGAAGTTGACCATAGGGTGGCGGTAAAGAGCTGAAAAACCAACGTGATTTGATGAAAGTTGGCTGAAAAAGTCCTGCTGTGTGTATGCAATACAAGTTCACGGCCAACGCCCTTTGGACAGAAATCCACGGAAAAGTTTGTTTGAAGTCCGATCATGTGTATGAGGCTTAAGACTAAAGCCCCATACACACGGTCGGACTTTTTCATCAATTTGGTCCGATCGGACAAGGTTGTTGAAAAATCAGACCGTGTGTATGCACCATCGGACAGTGTTCGTCGGTTTGTCCGTCGGACAAAGTCTTATCTCCTGCTGGAAAGATTTCCCGTCAACCCGGTCCGATCACACCAAATCCGAGCGTGTGTACGCTTGTCCGACCGGACAAAGTGCTACGCATGCTCAGATCACATTACAAGACCAAAGCTATTGGCTACTAGCCTCTACGTAGTCCCGTCGTAGGCAACAAACGTCACCACGTTCAGAATGATCGGATTTTCCGACAACTTTGTCCGATCGTGTGTACGCAAAACCAACATCAGACAAAGTATGACGGACATGGTCCGACGGACCTGGTCCACGGATTGTCCGCGCGTGTGTATGGGGCTTAAGATGCCAATAAAGTACATGTGCGTGGAAAGGTAGGCATCCCAATAATTTTGATAATATAGTGTATGTGGCTAGTAAATTCAATGGCAAATCTAGGTCTAAAATGAAAAAAAAAATACTTTTCTGATCAGCTAGTCAGAGTTGGACTTACTGAAGATAAGCAGATGCGCATTGTAGCGTGACCTTTCCTGAATATACAAATATGTGCATATTTCTGTTTTACCACACGTTTTCCATATTATTTTCTTCTTTCATGACAAACTATTATTCACATGCTCTTCAGCAGAGAATTGGTTACAGACATCTCCTTTTTTAGTATTCCCAACAAGCTTCCAATTTTCCATGGGATAAAATCTCCTTACACCCAATAAAAAAAGAGAACATTAACCACGGCGGCATAGGGAAACAATCAGTGGGAGTTATTTTGTTTTTGCTGCAACATAAGGATATCATTTCCTACACGCTGATGAATATAAGGCTCTTTTTTATATGTTCATCCTTTTGTATTCTTTGATTAATGTAAAATAAAGTTGTCATTCTGGGCAAAGTGCTCCCTTGTTTCCCTTTCTGAGGCATTTCCTGCTAACACAAAAGATCTTTGTCTTCATATAAACAGTTATGCACCTTTGCCAACCTGTCTGTGTAATCGGCATTACATTTCTATTCATCCTTGACATCTTAGACACATCTGGAGGCTCCAAGCCCGGGCTGACTCAATAGTAGTTACATTATATCCTCCAAGAGGAATGGGTGATAAGTTTATTCTGACTTTTTCTGCTCAGGCAGATGCTGGAAATCTCAGAACGGCTGTTTATTGCGTAAAAAAGAACAAATCTACACCATATTGGCACATGGCTCCTAGATATATACTGTATGACAGGTATTAAGAAAACAAGGACTATGAAAGCATCAGGGCAATCTTTTCTATAGAAGTACATTGGATATGTACAGAATTGTGACCTGCCACTTATTAGGGGAAAAACTTCTGGAGGTAAGAGTTTATTAAAATTAAAATTTATTTAAAGAGGCTTTATTTTTACATTTATTTTTTATGTTTATGTAAATGTCATGTTTTATGTACTGATTTTACGTATCTTACTATGTAACTTTGATTTTTTTGCTTAGCAGTGAGCTGCAAAACAGTATTTTTTTTTTTTTTGGATAGATTTACTAAAGAAGTATATCATTTTCACTTTTAAAGTGGATTTTCACTTATCATAGTGAATGAGATGGAAGTAAAAATTCAGTTTGCAAATAATACCCAATTGTGTGCAAGAAAATGTGAATTAGAAAAAAACGTGATTGGATAATTTAAGTCTGCATATCTCATTCATCTACGAAAAAGGAAAGTTCCCATTTCAATGATTAAATTCACTTAACTTAGTGAATGAGGCAAAGTTGTACCTTATTTGTAAAGACATGTGAAATTGTACTTTGTAAAGTGAAAATTCAATTTAAAAGCGACTATGCTCTACTCATTTAATAAATTCACCCCGCTGTATCATTGACTTATACAACACAATTCAGCCTATTAAACAATGCAGTAAAAACTCAATAATAATACCCACAGTACAGTCAGATCAATGTACTATAGTCAGATGATAGCAAAACATTTTGTATCACTGGTTTCTATGTATTACTGGACTTTACGGTAAAATGTCTGGATTATGATAACGGGATTCTTCCTACAATGCTTTTAATAAGATTCCCCTCAATCCCCAAAAATCTTTTGTGCAGTAATGTATTTGTGTATCTTTTTGTGTATAGTTCACAATACAATTTGTACCTAAGGGTCATGTTTGTTCATTACATATACAGTATAGGCTCTATGTCCTACTTTGCAGTGCTAGGCAAGGGTTACATAGTTGGTAAGCTTGAATAAAGACACCAGTCCATCCAGTTCAACGTGTGTGTGTGTGTGTGTGTGTGTGTGTGTGTGTGTGTGTGTGTGTGTGTAATTATGCATTCACATAGATGCCCATCTAAATCTTTTTGACATTTTTTTTTTTTTTCAAATTAGTTTTTATTGAAAAAAGAGATTTTGTATAAACATAGTACAAATCGTGTACAACAGACGGAAAAAAGAGAGAAACAATGGTGGTTACATAGTGTGATAAACCAGTATTAGAATACAACCAATATGCAGTTGAGTTGACAATTATATCATACATCAGAAAGATGGGTAGAGGGTAGCCCTTCCCATAAGATCAAGTGTTTCTATTATAACCATAAGAAGGTAGGGTAGGAGAGTAAGGGGGAGGTAAGTGGGTATGGGGATGGATCGTAGCAGAGGTAAGATGATGTTACATTTCAAAGTTACATTTAGCAGATAGAGATATAGTACAAATATACGGTTATCTTTTATACCATGTGGTCCATATATTCCAGTGGTTGTGCAGTTGATGGCTTCTACCATCCCTTTTGGCTAGCATTGATTCATCTTTTTGAAATTTTCAACACTCCCTGCTGACACCCTTAATTGTGGAAGGGAGTTCCGATTCCTTACCACTTTAAAAGTAAAGAACCTCTTCCACTTTGATAGTAAAGAACCCCTGCATCCTGACGTAAAACATATATGTAGGCTCACAGAACTTAGCTTTTTTCCGTGGGGCCACATATATGTGTTTCTCCGTTTGTGCTGGGAGCATGCCGCACGGAGCGCTCCCAGCACAGAGACTGGGGTCTCACCAAGAGCCCCAGGCCCCCGTAATAATGATCGGGACCTTAGTCTCCCGATTCCAGGTCACCTGATCGCTGTGGTAGCCTCTGATTGGCTACCACAGTGATCAGTCACTGTGAAGCCCACGCCTGTGTTTTTTTTCTTTCTGTAAATAGTGCGATAGATACATTGGGGGTTATTTGCTAAAGGCAAATAAACTTTGCAATACAAGTTGCAAGTGCACTTGGAAAGGCAGTCACTGTAGATCTGAGGGGGACATGCAAGGACAATAAAAAACAGCATTTTTGCTTGCACATGATTGGATGATAGAAATCAGCAGAGCTTCTCCTCCTTTCTATATTCCCCTCAGATCTACAGTGACTGCACTTCCAAATGCACTTGCAGTGCAAAGTGGACTTGCCTTTAGTAAATAAACCCCATTGCATCTTTGTCTTTCCATGCAGAAAGAAAAAAAAGTGTTTATAAAAAAAATGTAAAATGAAATAATAAAATATAAAATAAAGAAAACATACCTAGATCAGGAAAATAAAAAAAAATAAAAAATCATGTTTAATAGTTTGTTATAAAATTTTGCAAACAGGTAATTTTTCTGCTTCATTGATATGCGCTGATGAGGCAGCACAGGTCGGCACTGATAGGCTGCACTGGTGGGCACTGATAGGCTGCACTGGTGGGCACTGATAGGCTGCACTGGTGGGCACTGATAGGCTGCACTGGTGGGGACAGATAAGTCGGTACTGATGGGGACAGCAAAGATGGCACTGATGGGCACGGATGGGTAGCACGGATGGGTGGCACCGATGGGCACTGATGGATGACACTGATGGGCACTGATGGGTGGCACTGATGGGCACTGATGGGCACTGATAGGTGGCACTGATGGGCACTGGTAGGTGACACAGGTGAGCACTGGTAGGTGACACAGATGAGCACTGGCAGGTGACACTGATGTGTAGCACTGGCACTGTGGGCACTGAGAGATGGCACTGAGAGATGGCACTGTGGGCACTGAGAGATGGCAGTGTGGGCACTGGTAGGCGGCACTTTAATGCGGCAAAGGTGGGCACAATGGACCATGGGCACATTGCAGTGAGAGGGACTGATGTCCCTCTCACTGCCGCCGGTGATCGGCTTTTTTTTTTTTCTCCTCGCGCTGTCAGCGCGAGGAGGAAAAAAAGACGATTACCGGCTCTGTTAGTATCACATGATCAGCTATCATTGGCTGACAGCTGATCACGTGGTAAGGGGTCGGGATCGACCCCTTACTCGGATCTGTGATCCAGCGAGTCTCACAGACACATTAGATCCGCGCTGTAGCCGTCATTTGGCTATAGCGCGGATCTATAGTGGTTAAAAGAAATCCAATAAAATCTAATTTTGTCATAAATTTAAGCCAAAATGTATTCTGCTACATGTTTTTAGTAAAAAAAATTCCATTAAGTGTATAATAATTGGTTCGCGTGATCACAGACATATGTACGCAAATGATCATGTACATATGTGTGCAGGTGATCACGGACATATGTGTGCAGATAATCATTGGCACATGTTATTTTACTGGGACATATGTGAGGGACATGTGTTTTTATTATTTGGGGACATGTGTTTTTATTTAGGGGCATGTGTTTTTATTATTTGGGGACATGTGTGTTTTGGGGACATGTGTGTTTTGGGGACATGTGTGGGGACATGTGTGTTTTACTGTGTGGACACTACTGGTGATCAGTGAGTAAAAAAAAACAGCTAATACTCACTGATCACCAGCCGGCTGCAGCGATCCGCTCTCCTCTCCTCACCGACGACTTCCGTGTGAGGAGAGGAGAAGCCGATTGCCTAGCAACCGGCTGTTTGTTTACATCACATGACGGCTGTGATTCGACACGGCCGTCATGTGATCAGGAGGGCCAATCAGCGAGCCCTCCTGCCGATCCGAGATGCGACGTGTCCGGGTGACACGGCCGCATCGGGATCGCGCCGCTGCGTGGGATCCCTCTACTTCTGAAGGACGTTCCGGAATGTCCGATCAGAAGTAGACGGCTCCCACCCGGCCGTATATGTACAGTGGCCGGGTGGGAAGTGGTTAAATTAGCATCAGTGTCTGTTATGCCGCGTACACACGTGCGGACTTTTGCCGGCGGACCTAGTCCAGCGGACAATCCCGCGGGACTTTCCAGCTGGGTCCGCTGGACTTTCCGAGCGTGTGGACTTGCCCACACACGCACGGACTTCTCCAGCGGATAATCAGCCGGTCAAAAGTCCGCGGGACTTTTGAAAATGAACGGACTTGCCCACACACGGAGCAGTCCGTTCATTTCGAACGTAACTTCAGGTTACGTAGCTAGCGTAGGCAGTAAATGCCGCCGCGCTAGCTCCGCAAGCTGGCATGGATTTAAAGGGAATCCCCACGCCGAAAAAACGGCGTGGGGGTTCCCCCCAAATCCATGTCAGACCCTCATCCGAGCACGCAGCCTGGCAGGCCAGGAAAGGGGTGGGGACGAACGAGCGCCCCCCCCTCCTGAGCCGTACCAGGCCGCGTGCCCTCAACATGGGGGGTGCCCTGGGGAAAGGGGGGCCGTGTGGCCCCCCCCCCCACCCCAAAGCACCTTGTCCCCATGTTGATGAGGACAAGGGCCTCTTCCCGACAACCCTGGCCGTTGGTTGTCGGGGTCTGCGGGCGGGGGCTTATCGGAATCTGGGAGCCCCCTTTAATAAGGGGCCCCCCAGATACCGGCCCCCCACCCTATGTGAATGAGTATGGGGTACGATGTACCCCTACCCATTCACCTAAGGTGTAAAATGTAAAGTAAAAAAAAAACACCCAGACTTTTGAAAAAATAGTTTATTGCACTGCTCCGGGGGTCTTCTTCCGTCTTGGGGGTCTTCTCGCCGGACTCCCCCGCCATTTACCAAGCTCTTTTACCGAGCGGGGGAAGTCCGGCTACCTTCTTCGTCGTCGCCGCCGTCTGGGGGTCTCGATCCGCCTTCGGGGGTCTTCTTCCGTCTTGGGGGTCTTCTCGCCGGACTCCCCCGCCATTTACCAAGCTCTTTTACCGAGCGGGGGAAGTCCGGCTACCTTCTTCGTCGTCGCCGCCGTCTGGGGGTCTCGATCCGCCTTCGGGGGTCTTCCGGGGGTCTCTTCTGTTCTTGCGGCGGTCGTCGTCTTCCGCGCCGCCGGCGCCTTGTCCTTCTTCTTGTCCTTCTTCTTGTCCTTCTTGTTCTTCTTCTTCTTCCGATGTTGACCCGTCGCTGTCTCTGCCCGGAATGCCTGTGCCGCTCTGCGCTTGGACTTATATAGGGGCATGGGGGACAGGGTCACATGCACATGTCACATGGTGACCCCGCCCCCTTGTGTTGTCACAGTCCCGGAGGATGCTGGGACTGTGACATCGCAAGGGGGCGGGGTCACCATGTGACATGAACATGTGACCCTGTCCCCCATGTCCCTATATAAGTCCGAGCGCAGAGCGGCACAGGCATTCCGGGCAGAGACAGCGACGGGTCAACATCGGAAGAAGAAGAAGAACAAGAAGGACAAGAAGAAGGACAAGTAGAAGAAGAAGGCGCCGGCGGCGCGGAAGACGACGACCGCCGCAAGAACAGAAGAGACCCCCGGAAGACCCCCGAAGGCGGATCGAGAACCCCAGACGACGGCGCCGACGACGAAGAAGGTAGCAGGACTTCCCCCGCTCGGTAAAAGAGCTTGGTAAATGGCGGGGGAGTCCGGCGAGAAGACCCCCAAGACGGAAGAAGACCCCCGAAGGCGGATCGAGACCCCCAGACGGCGGCGACGACGAAGAAGGTAGCCGGACTTCCCCCGCTCGGTAAAAGAGCTTGGTAAATGGCGGGGGAGTCCGGCGAGAAGACCCCCAAGACGGAAGAAGACCCCGGAGCAGTGCAATAAACTATTTTTTCAAAAGTCTGGGTGTTTTTTTTTACTTTACATTTTACACCTTAGGTGAATGGGTAGGGGTACATCGTACCCCATACTCATTCACATAGGGTGGGGGGCCGGTATCTGGGGGGCCCCTTATTAAAGGGGGCTCCCAGATTCCGATAAGCCCCCGCCCGCAGACCCCGACAACCAACGGCCAGGGTTGTCGGGAAGAGGCCCTTGTCCTCATCAACATGGGGACAAGGTGCTTTGGGGTGGGGGGGCCGCACGGCCCCCCTTTCCCCAGGGCACCCCCCATGTTGAGGGAACGCGGCCTGGTACGGCTCAGGAGGGGGGGCGCTCGTTCGTCCCCACCCCTTTCCTGGCCTGCCAGGCTGCGTGCTCGGATGAGGGTCTGACATGGATTTGGGGGGAACCCCCACGCCGTTTTTTTTTCGGCGTGGGGATTCCCTTTAAATCCATGCCAGGTCACGGAGCTAGCGCGGCGGCAGTAACTGCCTACGCTAGCTACGTAACCTGAAGTCACGTGCTAAATGAACGGACTTGCCGATGAGCGGCAAGTCCGTTCATTTCAAAAGTCCCGCGGACTTGCCCACTAACGGCGGGATTGTCCGCTGGACTGCCAAGTCCAGCGGATAATTTTAAAACCAAACTTAAAACTTTGGTCCGCCGGACTTTGGCGCCAAAAAGTCCGCCGGCGCCCACACACGAGGGGATTATCCGCTGGACTTCAGTCCAGAGGATAATCCCGCGGGATTGTCCCTTCGTGTGTACGCGGCATTAGTGTCAGTGTGTTTTGGGTAGGACAAAAAAAAGCAAAATGTGCACTAAGCTGTACTACGGGTACAAACAACAAATAACACACTTGTGGTATCATTGCAATCGTCAGGAACGGGAGAATTTATTTTGGGTTGTTCTTTGGTAAATATAGCGCTGCTTTACCGTCACCGCGGCTCCCGCCCCAGTGTGAAAGGGGCCTAAGCGCTTGCCGATCGGCTCACACCGATATACGTCGGCAGAAGGGCACGTACAGGCAGATTAACGTATCTGTACGTTGCCCTTTAAGAAGTGGTTTGCGGGCGCGGGTGACTGCCGCATCCTCCGTGAGTGTGACTAGACTAGATCGTCTCACGGAGAGGAAGAACGGGAAAATGCTGATGTAAACAAGCATCTCCCCCTTCTGCCTAATGACAAGACACTGATCACAGCTCCCTGTAATCGGGAGCTGTGATCAGTGTCATGTCACACACAGCCCCTCCCCCCCACAGTTAGAATCACTCCCTAGGACACACTTAACCCCTACAGCGCCACCTAGTAGTTAACCCCTTCACTGCCAGTCATATTTACACAGTAATCAATGCATTTTTAATTGCACTGATCGCAGTATAAATTTGAATGGTCCCAAAATCGCGCCAAAAGTGTCCGATCTGTCCACCATAATGTCGCAGTCACAATAAAAATCGCTGATTGCCGCCATTACTAGTAAAAAAAAAAGTATTAATAAAAATGCCATAAAACTATCCCCTATTTTGTAGAAGCTATAACTTTTGCACAAACCAATCAATAAACACTTATTGCAATTTATTTTACCAAAAATATGTAGAAGAATACGTATCACCCTAAACTGAGGGAAAAAAATGTTTTTATATATATTTTTTGGGGATATTTATTATAGAAAAAAGTAAATAATGCGTTTTTTCAAAATTGTTGCTATTTTTTTGTTTATAGCGCAAAAAATAAAAATGACAGAGGGGATCAAATACCACCAAAAGAAAGCTCTATTTGTGGGAAGAAAAGGACTTCAATTTTGTTTGGGAGCCACGTAGCACGACCGCGCAATTGTCAGTTAAAGCGACACAGTGCAGAATCGCAAAAAGTGCTCTGGTCTTTGGCCAGCCAAATGGTCTGGGGCTTAAGTGGTTAACCACTTCAGCACCGGGCGATTTTACCCCCCTTCCTTACCAGAGCACTTTTTGCGATTTGGCACTGCGTCGCTTTAACTGACAATTGCGCAGTCGTTGGTAAAAAAAATCGCAATAAGCGTATATAGATCGGTTTGCGCAAAAGTTATAGCGTTTACAAAATATGGGATAGATTTATTGCATTTTTTTTTTCTTTTTTTTTTACTAGTAATGGCGGCGATCTGTGATTTTTTTTTCGTGACTGTGACATTGCGGCGGACACTTCGGACACATTTTTGGGACCATTCACATTTACACAGCGATCGTTGCTATAAAATTGCAGTGATTACTGTGTAAATGTGACTGGCAGGGAAGGGGTTAAGGCTAGGGGGCGCTGCAGGGGTTAATATGTGTTCCCTATGTGAGTGATTCTAACTGTGGGGGTAGGGGACTCACAAGGGGAGGAGACCGATCAGTGTTCCTCCGTACTAGGAACACACCATCGGTCTCCTCTCCACTGACAGGACGTGGAGCTGTGTGTTTACACACACAGCTCCACGGTCCTGCTGTTTTCCCGGGCAATCGCGGGTGCCTGGCGGACATCGCGGCTGCCGGGCACGCGCACCGGGCACGCGAGCCCCCTAGGCGGCCGGGAATGGTAGGACTTCATATGACGTCCACCCAGGATGGTAGATCCACCTTGTGGACGTCATATTACAATGGCTGGGTAATGAAGTGGTTAAGGAGACGGTTTAGTAAAAAAAATAAAAATAAAAAAAATAAAAGTCAGCAGCTACAAATCTCATAGCTGCTGACTTTTAATAAATGAACACTTACCTGTCCAAGGATCCAGTGCCATCCTCACCTGGGCTAGTTCTTCACTAACCTACAAGTTCTGGGCCCTGGCATCCTAACTGTGGGCAACCAGCTGCCCACTTTACCAACCCACTACTGCCAGCTTTGTGAATGGTCCCGCAGTCTTCTGGGAAATTCTGCTTGGATCACCTAGGGCATAGGTGATCCAAGCAGAAGTGGGAGTGGGCATCTGTCACAAATTGGTTGGATGTCTTAAAGCATATACATGCTGTATTTGTATATCGCTATCATATCCCCTCCTAAGTGTGTCTTCTGCAGGGGAGAAAAGGTCCTCCAGCCTTCTTATTAGCTTCCCCTTCTCTGGACTCTTTCCAGTTCTAGCCCATCTTTCCTGAGGACTGGTGAGCAGAACTGGACAGCTTACTTTAGATGTGGCAGAACCAGATTTTTTGTAAAGCAGTAAAAGTATAGTTTTATCTTGTGAGTAAATACCATTTTAATGCGTGCTAATAGTCCTGGCATTGTATGCTATTGCTAAGCCTGTGATCTATTAAGATGCCCAGATCCTTTTCAATCCGTGATTCCCCCAGAGGTTCTTCCCCTAGTGCGTAACTTGGATTCATATTTTTAGCCCCCAAATGCATTACTTGACATTTAGCAATAATAAACCCTATTTGCCATGTAGTTGTCCTCCCCTTTCGTTTATTGAGGTTCTATTGTAGAGTTTCTATATCTTGTTGTGAACTTATTACCCTGCTTAGCTTTGTAACATCAGCAAACACTGAGATTTTACTATTTATTCCAACCTCTATATCATTTATGTATAGGTTAAACAAAATTGGTCCCAGGACAAAGGCCCGGGGCACTCAGATCACAACTCCAGACTATTCAGAAGATACATTATTTATCTCCACCCTTTAGATGTGCTTCTGTAACTAGTTTTCAATCCAGGTACACACACTATCGTCAATGCCAACAGACCTCAACTTTAGGGCCTCATGTACACTGCAGCTGATAAACGGACGCAGTTGAGCGTTTTCAGTCGTTTATAGGAGTTTAGAGGCACTTGAGCTTACTGGCCTTTTTTTCTAACCCGAGTTTATGCACGTTTTCGTTTATAAGCATTTTTAAAGAGGAACATGTAAGATATAGGGGAAAACACAATTCTCCAAACGTGCTGTTGCCTGCGGGAGGGGGGGGGGGATGGACAGACACAGACAGATAGAGAGAGAGAGACAGACAGATGGAGAGAGAGAGACAGACAGATGGAGAGACAGACAGAGAGAGAGACAGAAGGAGAATCCATAGTTAAAGCACACTACTCTCTCTTCTCTCAAAAAATGTCTGAAATCGTTTAATAATACTTGTTTTTCATGTATTGTGGGCATTTGGGAGGGTCTCCTGAGGTTACCTTTGAAAAACGCTGCTAACCTCAAATGCTCATAACTGCTGCTAAACTCGCATAAACTCAGTATGTAAAAGCTGTAAAATGGACGTTTCTCACTGACTGTCAGTTATTAACTGTCAGTTTCCAGTGTTCAGAAGAGGTTTTCAACTGCCCTGTGTACATGAGGCTTTAGCGTTTATGGGGTACTGTATCAAATTCTTTGGTGAAGTTAAGATGCACCACGTCCACAGGCCTTCCTCTATCCAAATTACTTATTTTTCAAATTAACCGCTCCCCATCCAGCTATAGTACACAAATGCACAGTCATCACTGTAAGAAACAATCGCAGTGTAAAAAAAAATCCTGATCACCCCATTCATTGCATCTTCTGCTGCACTTTTTTTGGCGCACCTTGCTTTTCTCCTTAAGTCTATTTAAGACCCTGGCTCCTCAGATTGGCTTGCAGTTTGTGTGTGGGTGTGTGGGTGTGTAGGGACAGGTCACCCATCTGTCAGGGACAGTGAATAGTGGTTGGGAAAGGTTCCAGACAAGTAGAGAAAGATAGGGTCACACCATCCATCCCGGAAGCCTTCCCGCTTGAGTACCGACTGGCCAGGCTGCATTCCACCCCTCAAAATAGATGCTGTCTGCACCACTGAGACCTGCTCTGCTACAGGATACTGTTACATCCTATGTGTGTTCTTGGTCAGATTGTCTTCCCACCGGACTTGTTGTGAACTGCTGAACTTTGACTTTAATATACAGTATCTCACAAAAGTGAGTACATCCCTCACATTTTTGTAAATATTCTATTATATGTTTTCATGTGACAACACTGATGAAATTACACTTTTATACAATGTAAAGTAGTGAGTGTACAGCTTGTATAACAGTGTAAATTTTCTGTCTCCTCAAAATAACTCAACACACAGCCATTAATGTCTAAACCGCTGGCAACAAAAGTGAGTACACCCCTGAGTGAAAATGTCCAAATTGGTCCCAAAGTGTCAATATTTGTGTGGCCACCATTATCTTCCAGCACTGCCTTAACCCTCTTGGGCATGGAGTTCACCAGAGCTTCACAGGTTGCCACTGGAGTCCTCTTCACACATCACAGAGCTGGTGAATGTTGGAGACCTTGTGCTCCTCCACCTTACATTTGAGGATGCCCCACAGATGCTTAACAGTCCATCACCTCTACCCTGAGCTTCTTTAGCAAGGCAGTGGTCGTCTTGGAGGTGTGTTTGGGGTCAGTATCATGTTGAAATACTGCCCTGCAGCCTGTTTGCGGGCTTTCTTCTGCATCATATTTACCTTACCTTCTGGGATAACAGCCATGCAGACCAATTTGATGCACTGTGCGGCGTATGGTCAGAGCACTGACCCCTTCAACCTCTGCAGCAATGCTGGCAGCACTCATACTTCTATTTCACAAAGACAACCTCTGGATATGACGGTGAGCATGTGCACTCAACTTCTTTGGTTGACCATGGTGAGGCCTGTTCTGAGTGGAACCTGTCCTGTTAAACTGCCGTATGGTCTTGGCCACTGTGCTGCAGCACAGTTTCAGGGTCTTGACAATCTTTTAAGCCTAGGCCATCTTTATGTAGATCAACAATTCTTTTTTATATGACACTCCCTTTGTTATATGGTGAAAGGCCTGAAATCTGCTTCCTGGCTTCCACTGCTGGAGAAACCCCTTACAGAAAGGCCGGCCTTCTCCAGCTTCAACTTGATCCTCGGATCCGTAGACACCATAGTGCCAATCATTGTGCAGGTGGGAAGAAGGCCGGGCCAAGAGTATTCTGATCCAAAACATCAGGATCCAGAGCCAAGGCAATGATCCAAGATTATATTGAACTGAGCCCCAAGGCACACAAGAGACTGAGTGGGCTCCAGGCGTCTCCTTGCCAGATTCAGCAGCCAGCCGAATTTGAGGAGCATAGAAAAGACCTGAGCTCTGGGCTCCAGCTGCCTCTGTCTTGGAACAGTAGGACAAGGACATCCACGTAACTAGACAGGCGTATGCTCCTTGTTTTAATAAAGACTATAACAACCAATAAGACCCTAAAAAACACACAGGGTGATGTTGAAGCCCGAATGGCTGGAGATAATCTTGACCTACAGTGAACCAAAGGAAGTCTTCTACAATGGACACATGAAGGTAAGCATCTTAAGTCTATTGGAAACAAGCCAGTCACCTGGCTGGACCCCCTATGAATCAGGGACGATGTTTCCACCTTGAAGTTCTCTTTTGCTGAAAAATGTCTTAGGTGTGTGAGGTCTAAAACCGGCCTCTACAAGCTGTTCCTCTTCATGACCATAAGAGGGGCGAGTACTTGCCCTGAAATCTCTTGCATTCAGAGACTGGCACAGCAGCCCTTTGCAACACCAGCGACTTACGTAAAGCATGAGTATATGCTTTCTTTACCTCAGCGTGAGGCAAAATCCATGGAAATGAATCAGAGAAGATGGAGAACTTCTGATGGACCATGCATGTCCCGAAAGGATCACTTCGACATTCCAATAGTCTGAAGCCCAACTCAGTAGCTTCTTGGATTCCGAGTTCAAGCTTTAGCATACTTCTGAGGGGATATTAGGTCCCCTCACTATCTCTTCCTAAAATCCCGACCTGGTCTGTAAAAATGTGCGACCCTCACACTCTCTGAACTTTGTTTTCTAGACTGTCCTCTTCTGGCCTAGCCAGTGCTGGTCCTGAGGGAGGACCTCAACTTGCTGACTGTGGCCTGGGTTATGGTGCTATCCAACTTTCCAAAAGATAAAGCTCCCTAAAAGGGAAAGCTACACTATGCCTATTAGAGGCGGGAACAGCAGGCCCAGGCCCAAGCCATAGCACTCACTTTGCTTTAACTGACAAGAGCATAGCCCATGCCACTATGCGGCTGATGTCATTTGGAGCCTTATCATGGAAACTGACACCAGCTCGGAAACTGAACTACAGGGTTCTGAAAACGCTCCTGAATACTGCATCCACATTCTCCATCCACATTTCCATCCTTTTCGATATGGCCACAAGAGCCCAGGCCAACTTTCGGCTATTCACTACATCTTCCAAGGAAGAGCAACATGCTTGCTCGCCTCATCAAGGCCTCAGCTATTTAGAGAGGCAGCCTTTAGATGCTTCACATCCTTATCTCTGAATGGAAAGAGCTTGGCCATCTTGCGCAGAAGGGAGGGATGTCTTGCGACATTGCTCCACTTATCCAAAATGATGTCCCCTAGTTCTGTTAAGAATGAGAATTTAGAACACTCTCTCTATGGCTATGTCTCCATGACGTATTCTGCCATGGAGTCTGTCAGGAAAGATTATTTATTTGCAGCAAACTTAAGCCTCATACACACGATCGGACTTTGTACAAACTTTCCCGTGGATTTTTGTACAAAGGGCGTTGGCTGCAAGTTTGTATTGCATACACACGATCAGACTTTTTAGGCAACAAACACGAGCGTAGTGACATTTCAACGTAATGACGACACTTCAAAAGAGGACGTTCAAATACTCCAGCGCCACCTTTGGTCAACTTCTGTATTGTTGTCTGATATTTTGCATTGGTTCTGAGCATGCGTGTTTGTACTTTGTACAAAAGTCTGATGGTTTTGTGTACACACGGTCGGACTTTGCTCCATCGGACTTTTGTTGGCAGAAAGTTTGTCCGTTCGCACAGCCAACAAAAGTCTGATGAAAACGGAAAAAGTTAGTCCGATGGAGCGTACACACGGTCGGATGTTGCTCCAAAACAGCCAATTTGCTTGTTTGTTGTCAAAAAGTCTAATTGTGTGTACAGGCCTTAAGAGTAACATTTTTTTTTTAACATTTTCAGTATATTTTTTTTATATAGCAACAAATAAAAAAAAACAGTGGTAATTAGACAATACCTAAAGAAAGCTCCATCCATCTCAAAAAGATGATAAAAATGTAATCTGGGTACAGTGTTGCATGCCTGAGTAATTATCATTCAAATTGTGACAGCTGAAAGCTGAAATTTGGCCTGCACTGAGAGGGTGAAAGTGGCAGGACTTGAGGTGGTTAATGTCCGTAAGTTAGTGCATCCACTGAAAACAATGCACTCCCAACGTGGCATATGTTTCTCATTTGTTAAAACCTAAGTTTAAAAAATCAGCACAAGGGACATTACTTATATTTATTTCTGAAGTTTACCTAGTGCTGTTGACTGTCATAGTTGAAATCCTCTGTCTTGAAGGCACACCCAACTATTTACATTCCCTGCAGCCCTAATCTTCTGGTGCTGTGGGTGTTAATGAAGCCAAGAGACCTGTCCCAAGCACTCATCAAGAGTACTGACTATGCCCGCCCCTTCCAACACCTCCTTCATTAATAGGAGCTGTACTATAGCTTGCATGAATAAAAAGCTAGAGTACAGCTGCTGTGACTAGAGGAGGGGGGTCAAAGCATGGGCAGAGTCGGCAGTCTTGACTAGTGCCTGTCTGGACAGGAAGTGATGCAAAATCCGTAAAAGTGGAACCTCAAGACAGCAACAGAAATAATATAAAACTCTGATTCCCCAATGGTCGGGGCAGGGCAAGTGTCAATTCACAGACACCAAAAAGAGAATAAGAAATGAGCGAAGTATTAACTCTTTTTCAATGTGTTGAATGAAGTATAAACCTATGCCAACCTAAAGAAAAAAAGCCTTGATTGAGATTTAATATGGACATGTTGGCGTTGTGCTATATCCTCAATATTATATGTATTGTGTTGCTTTACTATTTAGCTCCATTTAGGGTTAGATTTATTTATATATATTTTTTATCTAATTTCATCATTTGGATGCATTCTAATTATGGCTTTGGGTTATTTTGTACATTCAGTGATATTCCATAATCATGTGGCTCCCTCTGCTGCTGGTGATGGCTCTGATCCTCCTGTACAGATGGTACAGGCAAAGTCGGTTGCTGGAGAATCTTACAGATAAATATGTCTTCATTACTGGATGTGACACAGGATTTGGAAACCTACTGGCGAAACAGCTGGACAAACATGGAATGAGGGTTCTGGCTGCATGTCTGACAGAGACAGGGTCTGAGAAGCTGAAGAAAGAGACCTCCAGCAGACTGCAGACAACAATTCTTGATGTCGCTAACACTCAAAGTGTGAACTCTGCGGCTTTGTGGGTTGAGGAGAATGTCAGAAATAAAGGTAATGTGTGCGTATGTGTATAAATATATATATATATATATATATATATATATATATATATATATATATATATATATATATATATATATATATATATATATATATATATATATATATATATATATATAAATTCTTATTGCTCAACCATGCATATTTTTGTTTCAACAAACAAGTGGTGGTGGAAACCTTTAGAACTAGACATATTTTGGTGCAAACAATAATGACCGGGCAAGTTTAACTCTGATAACTTTGAGATCAGGGTAGTCACTTTAAGAGACTCAGAGGCATCCAATGCGGGATAAACTGTGTATATAGAGCAGGTTTTAGTATAAGGACTTTGTTTAGGGCACACATGTTAATCTTGTTTTTGACCTTTTTACCATTTCATACCTCTCAATTTATGAAATGATAAAGAATACATCCCCGCCATTGCCCTATTTATACAGACCACATAGATTTAATATGCACAAAATGATTGGTTAAACCACACAAATGCTATTTTTTCTTTCTATTTTTCCTTTGTATTGGATTTTTAAATTAAACAAATGCAGTAAAATAAAGGTTGAATGGAACGTTTAGTGCAGCATACCACTTTTAGTAGTATTATATCAAATTTTGTATAGAGATCACTTCAGATCAAGAAGAAAGAAACTGAGGATGTATTAAGGACATGTGGATTTGGTCCAAATGAGGGACAGTTGTGACTTCAGCCAGTTTAGCAACCTAAATTGGAGGAGCCCCCATACTGTTCCCCTTTTGATGAAGGCTACATTCCAATGTTTTTGTACCTGAATACCTTATAAAATGTTTTTTGGGCCCATTCAAAGGGATACAATTTTGGTAATTGTAGTATAACTACAATGTTAGTAATGCTAGGTGCATGGTGCTGTCATATTCTCCTGGGATTACATAAGTGTGGCCCTATGTAGATTTATTCCATTTAATTCAGTCCACTATTTCATTTTGCATGGTTTAGGGGCCAAGATTAAGGCCCATACACACAATCAGACTTTTTGACAACAAACATGCAAATTAGCTGTTTTAACCACTTGCCTACTGGGCACTTAAACCCCCCTCCTGCCCAGACCAATTTTCAGCTTTCGGTGCTCTCACACTTTGACAATACTCAGTCATGCAACACTGTACCCAAATTAATTTTTTGTCCTTTTTTTTCCCCACAAATAGAGCTTTCTTTTGGTGGTATTTGATCACCTCTGGGTTTTTTATTTTTTGCGCTATAAATGAAAAAAGACCGAAAATTTTGAAAAAAAAACCCAAATTTTTCTTTCTTTCTGTGATAAAATTTAGCAAATTATAAATTTTTCTTCATAAATTTTGGCCACAATTTATACTGCTACATATCTTTGGTAAAAATAACCCAAATTAGTGGATATTATTTGGTCTTTTTGAAAGTTAGAGAGTCTACATCAGGGGTCTCAAACCGGCGGCCCTCCAGCTGTTGCAAAACTACAAGTCCCATGAGGCATTGCAAGGCTGCCAGTTACAAGCATGACTCCCACAGGCAGAGGCATGATGGAACTTGTAGTTTCGCAACAGCTGGAGGGCCACCAGTTTGAGACCACTGGTCTACATGCTGTGGTGCGAATTGTACAAAATTGATCACACCTGATGTACTGGTGGCCTATCTCATTTCTTGAGATGCAAACAAGCCAGGAAAGTACAAATACCCCCCAAATGACCCCTTTTTTGAAAGTAGACATTCCAAGGTATTTAGTAAGAGGCATGGTAAGGTTTTTGATGTTGTCATTTTTTCCCACAATTCTTTGCAAAATTAAGATTTTTTTTCTTTTTTTCCACAAAATTGTCATTGTAATAGGTTATTTCTCTCACATGGCATGTTTATACCACAAATGACACCCCAAAATACATTCTGCTACTCCTCCTGAGTATTACTATACCACATGTGTGGGACTTTTCCACAGCCTGGCCACTTAGAAAGGCCCAACATCCAGGGAGCGCCATCATGTGTTCTAGGAGCATAAATTACACATCTACCTTGTTGACTACCTATTACACTTTTGAAGGCCCTGAAGCACCAGGACAATGACACGTGGCACTGATGTGGCACTGATGAAAGATGGCACTGATACGTGGCACTGATGACAGGTGACACTGATGACAGATGGCACTGATTAAACGTGACACTGATGACAGATGCCACTTATACGGGGCACTGATGACAGATGACATTTATACGTGGCACTGATGACAGATGGCACTAGTATGTGGCATTGATGACAGATGGCACTTATACATGGCATTGATGACAGATGGCACTAATACGTGGCACTGATGACACGTGGCATTGATGACACGTGACACTGACAGGTGGCACTGATGACAGATGGCACTGATACGTGGCACTGATGACAGACAGATGGCACTAATATGTGTCACGGATGACACGTGACACTGATATGGCACTGATGACAGATGGTACTATGTGGCACTGATGACACGTGGCACTGATGAGGCACTGATGACAGATGGCACTTATACGTGGCACTGATGACAGATGGCACTGACAACAGGTGGCACTGACAACAGATGACACTGACAACAAAAGGCAGTGGGGACCGATGGCAGTGGGGACAGGTGGCAGTGGGGACAGATGACAGATGGCACTTTATTTTCCATTTTGTGTCTCTGTGTGAGGAGGGAGAGCCGGCGCTGAGAGATGATCTCATATGTTTACATATGAGATCATCTCTCGTTGAACCCGCCGATCACGCTGTAAACAGCCGCTGTGATTGGTCGTTTAAAGCGATCTGTGACTGGCTGTGTCCAAGGTACACGGCCAGCACAAAACTTCTCAGGAGCGCACATTGCGGAAGTAAACAGGAGGATGTCCAGGGACGCCCTCCCGGCAGTTAGCGTACGCGCTGCAGCCGTCTTTCGGCTATAGCGCGGGCGCGAAGTGGTTAAGGCAACATCCAACCATGTGTATGCTCCATCGGACAAACTTTTTCAGTTTTCATCGGACAAACTTTTTCAGTTTTCATAACATTAGCGTCTCTTGCTAATATGACTTTTGTTGGCTGTGTGAACGCACAAACTTTCCGGCAACAAAAGTCTGATGGAGCAAAGTCCGATCGTGTGTACAGAAAACCATAGGACTTTTGTACAACGTACAAACACGCATGCTCAGAACAAATGCAGAAGATCAGACAACAATACAGAACTTGACCAAAGGTGGCGGTAAAGAGCAGAAAAAAACACGTGATTTGGTTTAAGTTGGCTGAAAAAGTCCTGCCGTGTGTATGCAATACAAGTTCACGGCCGATGCCCTTTGTACAAAAATCCGATCGTGTGTATGAGGCTTTAGAATATGTCACACTGATGATTAATCACTGCTACAAATCTCTAATAGCAGCGATTAGCAACAATTTGTTTGCTAGCAACTTAATTGCTATAGTGGCTGGCAATTAATTGCAGCTACAAGTCAAACTCGTACTATATAATTATGTTAGAGCTCATTTACATTAGCAGGACTCTGTACTGACCCATGTAAAACAAGAATGTGCCTCCTGAATGTTCTCTTTTTTTTTTTTAGCCAAAGGGGGATTTTATATTGAAGTATCACACCACAACTCCAAGTAAAGCATCTGGCCTCATGGTTTCTGTGTGGCTCCGTTTATTTAAATGGTTAGTTTGGCAGCACTATTGCCTGGCAAATGCAACTTATTGTATACATTTTGCTATGCTACAAATGACTGTTGGCCATATTAACTTGCAGCTTGGTAGTCAGAGGTGGCTCAATTGCCCATTTTGACTGCCCCTACCTGTGTAAACAAGACCTTGGTATTTGCTGCCACAAATCACACTTCTTCAGTGATTTATAGCTAAACCATAGAGGTGACTGCAGAGTGATTGATTGTCTCTGGTGAGCTTGTCCCTGACATGAAACACTGCACAAACTCAATTGGTGGGTGACTATGCAAAAAATTGCTGTAAAATTAGGATGTGAATAAAATAAAAACACAGTTTCCCTCCTACAAAATTGCTTTAAAAAAGGAGAGGGGTGTTGCTGCTACAAAAATACCAATATAGTGAGGGAAAAAAAGTATTTTATCCCCTGCTGATTTTGTATGTTTGCTCACTGACAAAGAAATTATCAGTCTATATTTTAATGGTAGGTTTATTTTAACAGTGAGAGACAGAATAACAACAACAAAAAAATCCATAAAAACGCATTTCAAAAAATGTATAAATTTGCATTTTAATGTGAAAAAAGTATTTGACCCCTTCACAAAACATGACTTAGTATTTGGTGGCAAAAACCCATGTTGGCAATCACAGAGGTCAGATGTTTCTTGTAGTTGGCCACCAGGTTTACACACATCTCAGGAGGGATTTTCTCCCACTCCTCTTTGGAGATCCTCTCCAAGTCATTAAGGTTTCGAAGCTGACGTTTGGTAACTCGAACCTTAAAGTCGCTTCACATATTTTTTATGGGATTAAGGTCTGGAGACTGGCCAGGCCACTCCAGGACGTTAATGTGCTTCTTCTTGAATGTCATGCTGGAATACCCATCCATGACCCATTTTCAATGCCCTGGCTGAGGGAAGGAGGTTCTCATCCAAGATTTGATGGTACATGGCCCTGTTGATCGCCCCTTTGATGCGGTGAAGTTGTCCTGTCCCCTGAGCAAAAGAACACACCAAACCATAATGTTTCCACCTCCATGTTTGACGGTGGGGATGGTGTTCTTAGGGTCATAGGCAGTATTTCTCCTCCTCCAAACACAGCGATTGAGTTGATGCCAAAGAGCTTGATTTTAGTCTCATTTGACCACAACAATTTCACCCAGTTCTCTTCTGAATCATTCAGATGTTCATTAGCATACTTCAGACGGACCTTGCGGGCGCTTCAGAATTTCAGTCCTTTACGGAGTAGTGTGTAAGCAATTGTTTTCTTGGTGACTATGGTCCCAACTGCCTTGAGATCATTGGCAAGATTCTCCCGTGTAGTTCTGGGAAGATTCCTCACCGTTCTCATTATCATTAAAACTCCACGAGATGAGATCCTGCATGGAGCCCCAGACTGAGGGAGATTGACAGTTATTTTGCGTTTCTTGCATTTTGCGAAAAATCGCACTAGCTGTTGTCACCCTCTCGTCAAGCTGCTTGGCGATGTTCTTGTAGCCCATTCCAGCCTCGTGTAGATCTACAATCTTGTCCCTGACATCCTTGGACAGCTCTTTAGTCCATGGTGGAGAGATTGGAATCTGATTGATTCCTTATGTGGAAAGGTGTCTTTTATACAGGTAACAATCTGAGATTAGGAGCACTCCCTTTAAGAGAGTGCTCCTAATCTCAGCTCGTCACCTGTATAAAAGACACCTGGTAGCCAGAAATCTAGCTGAATGATAGGGGATCAAATACTTTTTTCACTCATAGATGCAAATCAATTTATAACTTTTTTGAAATGTGGTTTTCTGGATATTCTGTCTATTACTGTTAAAAATAAACCTACCATTAAAATTATAGACTGATCATTTCTTTGTCAGTGGGCAAATGTACAAAATCAGCAGGGGATCAAATACTTTTTTCCCTCACTGTATGTCATGCCCCTTATGTCTAGGAATTACAAATTAAGGTTTAAGGTAACAATACATTTTTAAAGCTGATAATAAATTTGCAGTTATTATTAAAATATTACATAATATGCACGTGTTTATACATTTTAAATGATACAGTATCTCACAAAAGTGAAAACACCCCTCCAATTTTTGCAAATATTTTATTATATGTTTTCATGTGACAACACTGAAGAAATTACACTTTGCCACAATGTAAAGTAGTGAGTGTACAGCTTGTATAACAGTGTAAATTTGCTGTCCCCTCAAAATAACTCAACACACAGCCATTAATGTCTAAATTGCTGGCAACAAAAGTGAGTACACCCCTAAGTGAAAATGTCCAAATTGGGCCCAATTAGACCCCTTTCACACTGGGGCGCTTTGCAGGCGCAACATCGCTAAAAATAGCACCTGCAAAGCACCCTGACACAGCCGCTGCTGTCTCTCCAATGTGAAAAAGGGCTTTCACACTGGAGCGATGCGCTGGCAGGATGCTAAAAAAAAGTCCTGCTAGCAGCATCTTTGGAGTGGTGAAGGAGCGGTGTATACGCAGCTCCTTCACCGCTCCTGCCCATTGAAATCAATGGGGCAGGGCGGCTATACAGCCGGCATAGTGCTGCTGTAGCAGCGCTTTGTGGTGGTTTTAACCCCTTTGTGGCTGGTTTTTAACCCTTTCTAAGTGACGACGGTAAAGCAACGCTAAAAATAGCGCTGCTTTACCGCTGATGCCGGGGCGCCGGCAGTGTGAAAGGGACCTTAGCCATTTTCCCTCCCCGGTGTCATGTGACTCATTAGTGTTACAAGGTCTCAGGTGTGAATGGGGAGCAGGTGTGTTAAATGTGGTGTTTTTGCTCTCATTCTCTCATACTGGTCACGGGAAGTTCAACATGTCACCTCATGGTAAAGAACTCTCTGAGGATCTGCAAAAAAGAATTGTTGCTCTACATAAAGATGGCCTAGGCTATAAGAAGATTGCAGAGACCCTGGAACGCCAAGACCATACAGTGGTTTAACAGGACAGGTTCTACTCAGGACAGGCCTTTCCATGGTTGACCAAAGAAGTTGAGTGCACGTGCTCAGCATCATATCCAGAGGTTGGCTTTGAGAAATAGACGTATGAGTGCTGTCAGCATTGCTGCAGAGGTTGAAGGGTTGAGGGTTCAGCCTGTCAGTGCTCAGACCATACGCCGCACAGTGCATCAAATCGGTCTGCATGGCTATCATCCCAGAAGGAAGCCTCTTCTAAAGATTAAGCACAAGAAAGCCTGCAAATAGTTTGCTGAAGACAAGCAGACTAAGGACATGGATTACTGGAACCATGTCATGTGGTCTGGTGAGACCAAGATAAACGTATTTGGTTCAGATGGTGTTAAGCGTGTGTGGCGGCAACCAGGTGAGGAGTACAAAGACACAGCATTTGACACAGTTCCCCATAAACATTAACTGTACAAAATAATGTCTGTTGGCATGGACCATAGGGTGAGTACATGGATTGAAAACTGGCTACAAGGGCGAGTGCAGTGGTGATAAATGGGGACTACTCAGAATGGTCAGGAGTCGGTAGTGGGGTCCCACAGAGTTTTGCGCTGGGACCAATCCTATTTAATTTGTTCATAAATGACCTCGGGTAAGGATGGGGTAAACAGTTCAATCTCTGTATTTGCGGACGATACTGAGCTAAGCAGGGCAATAACTTCTTCGCAGGATGTGGAAACCTTGCAAGAAGATCTGAACAAATTAATGGGGTGGGCAATTACATCGCAGATGAGGTTTAATGTAGAAAAATGTAAAATAATGCATTTGGGTGGCAAAAATATGAATGCAATCTATACACTGAATCTAGGATGGAAAAGGACCTGGGGATGATAGGCTCAGAAATGGCATGCAATGCCAAGCTGCTGCTAACAAAGCAAACAGAATATTGGCATGCATTAAAAAGGGGATTAACTCCAGGGATAAAGCATTAATTCTCCCGCTCTACAAGACTCTGGTCTGGCCTCACCTGGAGTATGCTGTCCAGTTCTGGGCACCAGTCCTCAGGAAGGATGTACTGGAAATGGAGCGAGTACAAAGAAGGGCAACAAAGCTAATAAAGGGTCTGGAGGATATTAGTTAAGGTTGCAAGCACTGAACTTATTCTCTCTGGAGAAGAGATGCTTGAGAGGGGATATGATTTAAATTTACAAATACCGTACTGGTGACCCCACAATATTTTATTGCACTGCTCCGGGGGTCTTCTGCCGTCTTGGGGGTCTTCTCGCCGGACTCCTCCGCCATTTACCAAGCTCTTTTACCGAGCGGAGAAGTCCGGCTACCTTCTTCGTCGTCTGGGGGTCTCGATCCGCCTTCGGGGGTCTTCCGGGGTCTCTTCTGTTCTTGCGGCGGTCGTCGTCTTCCGCGCCGCCGGCGCCGCCTTCTTCTTCTTGTTCTTCTTCTTGTTCTTGTTCTTCTTCTTCCGATGTTGACCCGTCGCTGTCTCTGCCCGGAATGCCAGAGCCACGCTGCGCTGGGACTTATATAGGGACATGGGGACAGGGTCACATGCTCATGTCACATGGTGACCCCGCCCCCTTGTGATATCACAGTCCCGGAGGATGCTGGGACTGTGACATCGCAAGGGGGCGGGGTCACCATGTGACATGAGCATGTGACCCTGTCCCCATGTCCCTGCGTGTGTGGGCAAGTCCGCGCGTGTGTGGGCAAGTCCACACGCTCGGAAAGTCCGGCGGACCCAGCTGGAAAGTCTGGCGGATTGTCCGCTGGACTAGGTCCGCCGGCAAAAGTCTGCACGTGTGTACGCGGCATAATAGGTTATTTCTCTCACATGGCATGCGTATACCACAAATGACACCCCAAAACAAATTCTGCTACTCCTCCTGAGTATTATGATACCACATGTGTGGGACTTTTTCACAGCCTAGCCACTTAGAGAGGCCCAAAATTCAGGGAGCGCCATCACGTGTTCTAGGAGCATAAATTACACATCTAACTTGTTGACTACCTATTACTCTATTGAAGGCCCTGGAGCACCAGGACAATGACACGTGACACTGACGTGGCACTGATGACAGGTGGCACTGATGACACGTGACACTGATGTGGCACTGATGACAGATGGTACTAATACGGGGCACTGATGACACGTGACACTGATGACAGATGGCACTAATATGTGGCACTGATGAGAGATGGCACTTATACGTGGCACTGATATCATGTGGCACTGATATCACGTGGCACTAATATGTGGCACTGATGAGAGATGGCACTAATACGTGGCACTGATGACAGACGGCACTAATACGTGGCACTGATGACACGTGACAATGATGACAGATGGCACTGATACGTGGCATTGATGACAGGTGGCACTGATGACAGATGGCACTAATACGTGACACTGATGACAGATGGCACTAATATGTGGCACTGATGACACGTGACACTGATATGGCACTGATGACAGATGGCACTGATGACATGTGGCACTATGTGGCACTGATGACATGTGGCACTGATGACAGGTGGCACTGATGACAGGTGGCACTGACTACAGATGGCATTGGGGACAGATGGCATTGGGGACAGATTGCACTGGCAGATGGCACTGGGGACAGATTGCACTGGCAGATGGCATTGGGGACAGATTGCAGTGGTGGCAGTTGGCACAGAAGGCATTGGTGACTGTCAGCAGTGGGCACAGATGGCACATTTCGTTGTTTTTTTTTCACACTTACGGCGCTGCAGCCGTTCATCTCCCCCTCCTCACACGCTGTCTCTGTGTGAGGAGGGGGAGCGGCGCTGAGAGATGATCTCATATGTTTACATATGAGATCATCTCCCATTGGACACGCCGATCGCGCTGTAAACGGCCGCTGTGATTGGCCGTTTACAGCGATCTGTGATTGGCCGTGTCCGAGGGACACGGCCAACACAGAATTTCCCTGCTGCGCGCTCGTGAGCGCGCACAGGGAACAAGGAAATGGGAGGCCGTCATATGACGTCCTCCCGGGATTTCACATCCGCGCCGAGGCCGTCATTCGGCTATGGCCGGATGTGAAGTGGTTAAAGGAAAATATGAAAGATCGGGCTGAAGTCTGCTCTCTGCTGACATAACCAATGTCAGTCCAGGCACCATATCATCATGGCAATAAAATCTGGATCCACCAGGTGCTTGGACTGAACCCCCACTCAGCGAGCCGCTGAAAACCTGATCCTGCCATTCACACAGCTGATCAAAATTTCAATGGATGCACCACAATTTACTTCTACACTGTTCAGCAGCTGGCTTTTTTCTTGTGCCCCCCCCCCCCATGTAATGTGCCCTGCTGACCTCCTGTACTCTGCCCTGTTGAGACCCCCTGTCGTTTTGGGTAAGAAATTAGTTTGAGATATTTTTTCTTTTAGAGCTTTTCCAGGCCTACCATACTCCCTCTGAAAAGTGATCCACCAAGGTGGTATAATAGTGGCTTAGAAGGTGGTACTGCACTCCTCTCCTACATGTACCACCCACCGCCATACACTCCGCACTGCTCTCCAACATGTACCACCCACTGCCATACACTCCGCACCCCTCTCCTATATGTACCACCCACTGCCATACACTCCGCACCCCTCTCCTACATGTACCACCCACCGCCATACACTCCACACCCCTCTCCTACATGTACCACCCACCGCCATACACTCCGCACCCCTCTCCTACATGTACCACCCACCGCCATACACTCCTCACCCCTCTCCTACATGTACCACCCACCGCCATACACTCCGCACCCCTCTCCTACATGTACCACCCACCGCCATACACTCCGCACCCCTCTCCAACTTGTACCCACCCACCGCCATACACTCCGCACCCCTCTCCTACATGCACCACCCACCGCTATACACTCTGCACCCCTCTCCTACATGTACCACCCACCGCCATACACTCTGCACCCCTCTCCTACATGTACCACCCACCGCCATACACTCCGCACCCCTCTCTTACATGTACCACCCACAGCCATACACTCCGCACCCCTCTCCTACATGTACCACCCACCGCCATACACTCTGCACCCCTCTCCAACTTGTACCCACCCACAGCCATACACTCCGCACCCCTCTCCTACATGTACCACCCACCACCATACATTCCACACACTCTCTTACATGTACCACCCACCGCCATACACTCCGACCGCTCTCCAACATGTACCACCCACTGCCATACACTCCGCACCCCTCTCTTACATGTACCACCCACAGCCATACACTCCCCACCCCTCTCCTACATGTACCCACCCACTGCCATACACTCCGCACCCCTCTCCTACATGTACCACCCTCCGCCATGCATTCCGCACCCTCTCCTACATGTACCACCCACCGCCATACACTGCATACTAGCCCATTATGTGCCACTTACCTGCAAAAGAATCCAGTGATGTACCCTGTGTAGGCAGCGTCCATCTTCTGGCCCCTCTTCCTTATGGGCCGCGGACTCCGGCTCTGTGATTTGCCGGAGCCACATGACACATGCACATGGGAGCCGTGATTAACGGCACAGGGTATGGAAGAAACAGCACTTAGTATCATTTCTTTCCCGCGCATGCGCCGTTGGAATTTTTTACTACAAGTGAAATATCTCCTAAACAGCGCACGTTTAGGAGATATTTCCACTACCTATAGGTAAGCCTTATTCTAGGCTTACCTATAGGTAGAAGTCCAAAAAGTGGGTTTACACCCACTTTAAAGGACCACCTACAATATGTAATTCATCATTTATACCAGAAAAATGAAAGGTGCTTACAGTATTTTGCACATTGCTGTTTGTATTATGAAACCCCACTTGTTTCCTAACCAATTGGATTTAATTTAATTTTAATTATTTTCAAGTAAATTTGATTTAAAATATTTAAAAATTCTTCTTTAATTTGAGTATGATGTTTTATAGTGACATTATTATAAGCAGTCTTTAACCTCCCTGGCGGTATAATTATTTCAGATTTTTGGTGCTGAAACCGCTACAATTATTTTGCATGGAAATTAGTTGTTTTATATTGTAGGCCTGTAATTCTTATATATCTATCTATAGAAACAGTCCGATGGGAGCTTTTCATCGGATTTTCCGACCATGTGTATGCCCATCTGTCTTTTTCTGTCGGCATTTCCGACGGACTTTAGATTGAGAGCCTGTTCTTAATTTTTCCGATGGAAAGACTTTCTATCGGAAATTCCGATCGCGTGTATGCAATTCCGACACGCAAAATTCAGACGCATTTTCGCAAACAATTCAACGCATGCTGGGAAGCATTAAACTTCCCTTTTATAGTGCCATCGAACGTGTTGTATGTCACAATGTTATTGACCGTCGGAATTTGGTGTGACCGTGTGTAGGCAAGACAGTTTGAGCGGAATTCCGTCGAGAATTCCAATTGTGTGTAAGCGGCATTAGGAATTACTCACTTACATCTGTCCAAACAAGAGTCTAGTAGACATCCCAGGTATGATAAAGTTTGAAAAACAAAATCATAAATTATAATATAATAAATAACTATAATTAATTATACCAAATAATAATATAATAAGAATAAAAATGATTCAATAATATAATCAAATCAAAAACACAGAAAATTTGCTCAGTTGCAGAATTGTCACTGTCATTACTTTTCAGTGTTTGATGACGGATCTCCCCACAAATCACTATCGCTCCATTCTGCGAGTGATTCTAATTTATTATCGCTGTTTTCTAGCTAAAAAAACACTTTTGATGTAAAGGGATGGTTTTGGTTGCTATGGACAATCTCCAGTTTCCAGGCAGAAAGAACAGTTTTTTATAATAAAAAACTGCATGCAGGGCACTGGACAAACCACTAGGGACAAAAGGGATGTGAAATTATTTCATACAGTAATGTAATCTGTAAGATTACAGTATACTGTATGTATTGTGTGTGTTTCACGTTTTAAATTTGGCGCCGTTCTCCGTCCCCGTGCGTCGCAACGCTCGCAGGGAACGGAGCCCGGCTCCGTGATGAATCGAGAGGAGGACGAGCCGCTCACACTGCGGGGAGACATCACAGGATCCAGGGGACAATGTAAGCTCTTTCTGGATCCTGCGATGTAATCCTGAGTCTGGCTTGGCGGTTACTGCTTTTGGTTCGGAAATTCCACCCTGAGCCAGACTCGGGAATACTGCCAGGGAGGTTAATGATTCTGTCACATATGATGTTAGATCATGGTTTTGTAAAGCTGTTTAAAGCATTGTAGAAATGTCTTAATTTTTCATTGCATTGATTTTTTTCTCTCGCTAAATACTCATGTCACTATGGGTGGAAGCTAGTGGAATACAGGGGAGAGAGTGGGTGGATTATATAAGGAGTGGGGCTTATGACAAGTGGGAGGGGTCAAAAGGAGGGGCAGAGTCTGGTGTCTCCCCCCATCCTAAAACTTCACCAGCCGCCACTGTGGCAGGTGTGTACTGACTCCTAATTAACATGAATTTGAATGTGATTGCCTTATTCTGAACACCGCTACATCCCAGTATAAGAGGGCGTGCACACTTATCCAACCACATTATTTAATTTTTTTATTTTTACTCCCCCCCCCCCCCCCCCCCCCCAAAAGATTTCAGTTTGTTTTTCAATTGAGTTGTACAGTTTATAGGTCACATTAAAGGTGAAAAATGTTCTGAAATGATTTATCTTTATCTCATTTTTTTACATCACAGAAACCAGACATTTTAACAGTAGTGTGTACACTTTTTATGTCCACTGTAAATATGAATCAAGGGAAAAAAATCCTTTACTTCGCTTGTAATAAAGAAAAAAAAATAAAACATTTCAGGTCACAGTGGCCACAACAGAACTTTTTGGTAATTCAATTGTTGTTGTTATCAAGTCACGCATGTACAAACCTCTTATATCTGGTCTATGATAGATATTATTGACAGGTTTTCTGGATACTTTAGACTTACTCTATTTTTTTTCTTTACAGATTGTGGATTCATTGATAAGATATGTTCCATGACCAACCCAAAGATCACAGTTGTTACAGATTGTATGGAGCATGCCCTAACTGCAGTGCACCCATGGACACGTTATTCTGCTGGCTGGTATGCCAAGCTGATCTATGTGCCCTTGTCATATCTTCCCGCATGTGTGGCAGATTCTTTTCTCGACTCCTCCCCAGATTTACCTAAATGAGAAACTATGAAGCACGAAGAAAAGCTCAACCTTCCAAAGCAATGGCTTCTTTTTGAAGATCTATTTTACTTTAATCAATTACATATTTCTATTGCTGTGACCTTATACTTATATACCCATCTCACCCCATATGCGTTACATTGTAATACATACCATTTCCACATGTATATCTTTTGATATATAACATTTATGAATAAAACACACTTGAATCATCTCAGTGCCTCCTCAGGGGTATTTCCTTGCAATACAGATTCAGTGTTGCTGTATCCATAGGAATAATTGGCAGTAGCATTCAGTATCCATCTGAAACTGTAATAGTAGATCGGCACAGATGCCAATTATCAATGGTTGGAAAACCAGGACTTATGGGTGACATACAGTAGCTTTCTATGATGAGGAAGAGGCACACCTTCTAGAACAAAGTATGTAGGTCACAGACCCTGCCACACCCTCAGTTATACAGAGGATGAGGAAATGCCGGTCAAACTCACTAATATGTTGTTCACCACTGCTTGTAATATCATGCTGTTACAAAATACTGCTGCCCCCCTGTACCATACATTTCTGCTCCTCTGTGTTGTGCCCTGTTGCTCCCCTGTATTGTGCCCTCTTGACCCCCTGCACTGGGCCCTTTTGCCCCCTGTGCTATACCCTGCTAACCCCCTGTACACTGCCCTGCTGACCCCTGTACTTTACCCTACTGACCTTCTGTACTCTGTCCTACTGACCCCCTGCACACTGTCCTGCAGACACCCTTTACTACGTCCTGCTGATCCCATGTACTCTGCCCCGCTAAACCCCTGTGTCCTGCCCTGATGACCCCTGTACTCTGCACTGCTAAGCCCCCTGTTCTCTACCCTGCTGAGCCCTGTGCTTTGCCCTGCTGCCCCCGTGTACACTGCTTATCTGCTTACATTCAACCGAGAATTAAGCATCTGTGCAGAAAAAAAAGCAAGCACAAGTTTCACATTAAAGCAATATTAAAGTCTAAATTTGAAAAAACACTGACAGGAAGGGTTTTTATACGTGAAGAGACCCTAAGGGTCTCTTCTGTCATAAATGCCTCTCCTGGCCTGTCAACGGTAACGTAATCTGAGCCGTACATGCGCAACTAAGACCACATTTACGGCACCTAGGAGTGACGTCATCGTAGCCCAGCCATTCTAGTGGCCGAAGAGTGCAAACCCAGAAGGAAGACTGGGTGAAGATGGAAGTGCCTAAGACCACCTGGAGCACTGACAGCGCAATGCTGGAAGACTGGTTTGATAGATACGTTTTCCATTATGTGATAATATGCAATGCATACTAGCACATTATGGCATAAACTACTCATGGGCCCATTAAAAAAATGCAGAGTTAAATACCACTATAATGATGTACGTTTTAATATTGATTCTATTGATTTATGCTCTAAGAATAATTGTTGTATCAACTGCTCGCAGATTACACCAATGTTCCGTGAGCTGTAAGTCTGAAAATTATTTCAGGTGTTCCCTGAGATCTCAGACTTTTTGCCAAAGGTTCCTCCAAGGAAATAATGACACAGGATTTTGCTTAATGTCTAAATAGTGCTAAAATACAAAAAGGAAAAACAGCACAAGGGACATAACTTACAATGCACAACTACATATAGCCCCATCTTTTAATTCATGTCAATGCATGGCTGTAAGTAGCAGCTGTGGGTCTCAGGAAAGTGATTGTGCAGGATCTGCATGTGCCCTAAGTGCAGAGCAACGACAGACATCCCAAAATAGAAGAGAGAACATTTGTGTTGTATACCCAGTACACTGCAATTGTCATGTAAAGTGTAGGTTGTGGGGAAGGAGTGTTAAGTTAAATCCACCCCAAAGGCACAGTCTCTGTTATATAGATATACAAAAGACAATGAAATTGAATAAGACGTTGTGTGTGCCCTCCAGGCTATATTAAACAACGACTGATCGAATGTAAAATGATATACAGTTTTATTTCATATGAAAAAAACATTTAAACATATTCGTTAAAAACATATTCACACATGTGACGGCCATGGTAGTATATAGGCCTTAGGATTCCATATATTGGCCAAAGTGTTTCGTGGGCTGCCCTACTTCATCGGGGCCTTGAATCCTCTAGAAGGTACTGTATAATCAATGTGTGAGACACTAATATCACCTAGTCTGCCAGGTCCATGGGGAACACAACTTAATTCTCCAAAGTTCATTAATATTCGCAGATATTGTTAGATGTATAAATCCACACTCAGAGTGCAGAAGGTAAGCAATGTATTGTTGAGGCTGAATAGATATGCCTCTGGTTAGCTAGGAGGATGGTGAACTGCTCAGTGGAGGCCAGTTCTCTAGTGCAACCTGACATGTGGTAATGACGCTCAGTGTACGGCCTTTACCACATCAGGTTTAACTATAGAACTGGCCTCCACTAAGCAGTTCACCATCCTCCTAGCTAACCAGAGGCATATCTATTCAGCCTCAACAATACATTGCTTACCTGACTTAGAACCCTATGTCACATATGGACTAGATATATGACAGTGAATACCAATTTATCTTCTGCATTCTGAGTTTGGATTTATACATCTAACAATATCTGCTAATACTGACTGACTTTGGAGGATTAGGTTGCATTCACCACGGACCTGGCAGACAAGGTGATATCAGTGTCTCACACATTGATTATATAGCAACTACTAGAGGATTTAAGGCCCTGATGATTCAGGGCAACCTGCGAAACGCGTTGGAAATATATTGAATCCTAAGGCCTAAAGATATACTACCATGGCCGTCACATGTGTGAATTTTTTTTTAACATATATGTTTTAATTGTTTTTTGATATGAAATAAAACTGTATGTAATTTTACATTCGATGAGTTGTTGTTTATTATACCCTAGAGGGCACACACAAGGTCCCATTCAAGTTCATGGTCTTTTGTATTACAATTGTCATGTATATACAAGGTATGACCTACAAGTGACCAACTTATGTTAACCCGCCACAAAATATTGTCCATAATTACCCCTGGGATTGCTAAGAAAGTTGCTCAGTCTACAGTAAAGCCAGGATTCTCTGTTTAAATAAAAGTATAAGAACATATGGTCAATCATTTTTAACCCTGTTAACTAAAAATTACTAATAATCCACTTATGTTCCTGGATTTTTATCTTTACTTGTCTAAGGCCAACTTCACATAATTGCATTGCAGTAATGATCACAATGAAGTGTATCGCACAATGAACTTGTTTGTGAGTTGCAGTCAGTTTTAATTTTGACATCAAATTTTGATTTAGTTTTAGTTAAAATAACACAAAAATATCAGTCACAGAATGTTCCTAATCCCAGCGCTCATAGAAAAAGCTAAAATTGGCCATGCACATTCAGCTGCTGTTATAAAATCAATCAAACCTATTCAATATGTAAAAAAGATATAATAATCATTCCAGCATTAACAGTGCTCTCTCAGTACTGTACACACTGTGTGCTAAAATAGTTCAATATGCATTAAACATAGAGTTCATAAAGAGGAATAGTGTAACATGCACCTACTAAGGAGTAAAATAGGCACAATATACAAAAATAATTCAATGTGTGTAAGTCATAGAAGATCGAAAGATGAATGATGTAACATGCATCCACTCAGAGGTGATAATAGAACAGATGAAATCTTTGAACTCCGTCACCACTACACCACCTGATATTCTCTCCCCTATGGTAATAAACTCACTATAAACAGGAATATAATAAGCCTTGTATCTCCAATCTCCTTAATTGGCAAATGTTCATTAACCACTTCAGCCCCGGACCAATTTGCAGCTAAAGGACCAGGCCCCTTTTTGCGATTCGGCACTGCGTCGCTTTAACTGACAATTGCGCGGTCGTGCGACGTGGCTCCCAAACAAAATTGGCGTCTTTTTTTTTCCCCACAAATAGAGCTTTCTTTTGGTGGTATTTGATCGCCCCTGCGGTTTTTATTTTTTGCGCTATAAACAAAAGAAGAGGGACAAGTTTGAAAAAAACATAATATTTTTTACTTTTTATTATAATAAATATCCAATTTTTTTATTTTTTTTTAACAAATTTTTTCCTCAGTTTAGGCCAATACGTATTCTTCTACATATTTTTGGTAAAAAAAAATCGCAATAAGCGTATATTGATTGGTTTGCGCAAAAGTTATAGCGTCTACAAAATAGGGGATAGATTTATGACATTTTTATTAATATTTTTTTTTTTACTAGTAATGGCGGCGATCAGCGATTTTTATTGTGACTGCGACATTATGGCGGACACATCGGACATTTTTGACACATTTTTGGGACATTTGTCATTTATACAGAAATCAGTGCTATTTAAATAGCACTGATTCCTATGTAAATGACAGTTGTAGTGAAGGGGTTAACCACTAGGGGGCGGGGAGGAGTCAGTGTGACGTGTTGTGTTTTTACAGTAGGGGGGCGTGGCTGTACGTCTGATGTCATTGATCGGCTTTCCCGATGACAGGGAACAGCTGATCAATGACAGGCAGTGTAGGAAGCGCGGGGAGAGGTTTGTTTACACAAACCTCTCCCCGTTCTTCAGCTCCGTAACCCGATCGCGGGATACCAGCGGTGATCGGGTCCGCTGGTCCCGCGGCCGTGGTCACGGAGCTCCCGACCGGGTCGCGAGTGCCCCCCGGGCAGGCAAATTAAAGGGGACGTACCCGTACGTGCTTTTGCCTGCCCGTGCCATTCTGTAGACGTATATCTACATGAGGCGGTCGGGAAGCGGTTAAAAGTGTAGAATCCTCATCAAAAAACGCAGTAGCATAACATGGAAAGAAGAACAAACTACATAGCATAATCCTGTTTAAATTTTATTTCCAACTTCCCCCATGATAAAATATACTTACAAGATTAAAATTCCAAACTCGCATTGAATTAATGAAATGCTGTTACTGCTGTACAAACAGCCTGTGTTCTCTCACCACTTCCTGGATAACCTGACCAAGGTGATGCCCGGGACGACACACAAGCTGTTAATAGACTAGAAGAGCTGCGTGGTCACGCCCTAACACGTTTTGTCATCACGTCTTCGTCAGAACGTAGAATTTTCCATCATACTAGAAATAGTTATGCGATAGACAAAAGTCTAATGCCATCCTCAAAAAAGTTTTCTGCATGAAAGGTAAGTCATCCCTTTGGCTAAAGGCCCAATTAAGGGCCAATAATGCATCATCATGCTGGATTACAGTATATAATGATGAAACATCAGCTGTCACCATATAGATTTCCGCCTGTTCAGGTAGCAATACCTCCTTTAACAGCTGCAAGAATTTTTTTGTATCTTTTAAATAGGCCTTAGTATGTACCACACTCATCTACAAAAAATTATCTAGATATTGGCCAGCTCTTGATGTAACTGAATCAATGCCGTTAACAATTGGTCTGGCCGAAGGATTCAAGGATCCTTGTGGATTTGGGGAACGTATATATCGTGGGAATTTAGTTAAAACTGGGTGACATATCTTTTTTCTTTCTTAGTTAGAACTCACATATCATAACCATATTCGATTAAATTGTTAAGAAACCTCCTATACCCATTGGTTGGATCTCTATCCAATTGGACGTAAGTTTTATTTTCTGAAAGCATATTCAACAATTGGGAGTGGTAAACATTTTGTTCTAATATTACCACCACCCCCCCCCCCTCCCTTATCAGCGGGACGAATTTCCTATTCTCCAATGCTTCTATTCCTTCCTGAATATATCTAGGATTGACGTTCTTTTTGGGCATTACTCCTTCCAAATATTTCAAAACAAGTTGTTTGAATAACTCAACATGATGATTGGAAGTTTGTGGTGGGTTGAATAGTGATTTGTTCTTTAATCCACTATCAACTCCCACAATTGTAACTAGATTTATTTATTATTCCTATTTGTCGGGTTAAATTTATTACCCAAGAAATATTTTTTCATATTTAATTTCCTAATATACTTATGTGTATCAATGTACACATTAAACTTGCTTATTGGCTTTTTTGATGTACATTTAAGTCCTGCATTCAATATATTTAAAGCGGAGTTCCACCCTAAAGTAGAACTTCCGCTTATCGGATTCCTCCCCCCCCCTCCGGTGCCACAATTGGCACCTTTGCGGGGGGAGGGGGGTGCAGATACCTGTATAATACAGGTCATCTGCACCCACTTCCGTGACGAATTATCCGGGGCTGCCCCACCCCTATCCTTTTTTAAGGAAAGTTTCCCGCACATTTTTATTAAGTAATTTTTAACAATTTTTTAGATAAAGGGTGTTGTGCTTTTTTAAGGAAAGTTTCCCGCACATTTTTATTAAGTAATTTTTAACAAAGATATTTTTAAGATACAAGATCAATCTATACGACACAGTCTATATATGCGAAACTTGTTCACGGAGACGAGTGATCATACTTAATAGTCACATTTATTGGTTGACAGAAAACAAATATTTACATGAAATTAAAATACAGATTGCATTACTTGAACATTTGACAATTAATGGAAATACCCTCAAAATGGGCGTAGTACCTTGGACACAATATCACCATGATAACTTCTTCAGTAGAATCAATCACCTTATACTTGACAATTTAACAGAATGTCTGTATTTTCACACACCCAGCCGTTACTATGCTGCAGGTAAGTAACGTTGAACAATGCGAAACAAATTAGACATTTGTTTGTCAATAAAAAGCAACTATGCAAAAAGTAATATATAATAAAAATTGAATATTAGAGAAAAAATCTAAAAGGCGGTTATTGATTCTGGAGAATGATTACCAATATTAGAATATTCAATACATCAATAATTAAAAGAACATACAAGATAAAATCAACATGTTATATTTACCCATTCCAAAATGGCTATTAGTCTGGATTTAAGATAGCTACCGGGTTCAGGAATCTCCTTGGAGGTTAAAGTATATTTCCAGGCATGGCTGTCAGTCTATCTGGGAAGATGTTTCTCCCAGTGTCCCTTCCCCAGGGTGGGTCCCTGAGCTCTCAGGTTCCCCTGAGCTGCCTCTCCCTTCACTATCTATCTAGCTTCTTAAATACCCTCTCACACAATAAGATTATAAAACTTGTAAGGTGTTCAGCCCAAAAGGTATGTGTCTCTTTCCTATTGGCCTAAATGTTTTTAATGTAATTGCACCTTCAACCACCAGGTGTCCCACATGTGTTTTGGGGCTGCTCTGTAAAGTAATATATTTTATTTTATACTGGATATCATACCTTAGTGAAAATATCTATATCTTTAGTATTTGGGAATTCAACTAACCCCATACTATCAAATTGCCTAGCATAATTATTGATCAATCACTTGCATAAAATGGTGATATATATGCATATCATTGTATATCTGCAAATTTAGTCCATTTGAAAAGGACACAAGTTATATTTATATATATATATATATATATATATATATATATATATATATATATATATATATATTAATCAACATCACATACAGTTTTTATCTATCTGGATACCTGTATAATTTGGGTATCCAATCAATATTTGTTTATCTAAGCATTTCAATTCTAATACATTTATATCATAATCATATATTTGTCTTAATACTAATTTGTTCCTAAAACAATTCTATTAATAATCACCCTTTATTTATTATGTTTTCTTTATAACCGATTTCATCAATTCATCGGATACTAAAATGATAGTTTTCTTTTGTGACTTACAGATATCATATATACTATGAATTGACTGGTAACATCATGTTTTGAGATGAACTTTAGACATTCGGGTGAACAATCTCATGTTTATTCTCATTATTTGTCCTGTTGAAAAACAAACCTCACTTGGTATCCTAGTCATTGTCTTATGAGAAGTGAGGACTCCTTAGCTCCTTAGCTTTATTTATCTTTCACTTTCTGAGACAATGGGATATTTGTTCTGGTCATTCAGGTTTAATGTTGGTCATAGGTACATTCTATGTCTGGCCCATACCTTGCCATATATATTTGCATGCCCTTCCTTATTCAATCAAGGAGATAAGATAAGAGTTTTTCTGGTGTCTGTGACAAAAAGATCCTTTTGTTCAGGCAACATCTTGTTTCAATACAGGCTTGTAAAAACCCCTTGAATAGAATGGTTGTAGTAATTTAGAATACATGAGTTTCCTGTGTCTTAGAGATCTTCGATAGGTCAATTATGGTGACCTCACAGTTCACGTGTCTTCTTGAAATTATACATTTCTGTCATTGAATAGTAAATATATTTCTTCATAAATTCACAACAAAGCCCCCCTTGGAAAGTTGTCGGTTGCCGGAAGTCATCTGACAGACTTTCCCAATGCAACTTGTTGAAGAAATATGGCTTCGTTTGGGCCTTGTAAGTCGAGTTGTGAAAATGGATCCGGATTGTGGATATATTTAAAAGGTATAGACACCTGCAGATGGGTGTAATTTTTTGGAAAACAAAAATGGGTTTGTGATCGATGTGTGCATCTCAGGGCCGTCATCCGTTCTTTGGCGGGAAATGGATCACTCCGGGTATCTTTTGGTTCTTGGCTGTCCTGGTGGGTTGTGTCCCTGTAGACTGGCCATCAATGATGTCCCTGGATTCCACATACGGTTCCTTCTCTGGATGTTTCACACATGTTGGACTCTCGGTTCTGTTGACCGGCTCATGGACATATTGGTTCTGTAAAGGAAAATAGATTCCATGAGAAAAACATATATGTCCTTTTTCTTTTTATATGATTTATGTTTGAGATATCCATGTCAAGCAGGTATCCTGGGCTTCCTCGGAGCCCCCCTCTTTCCCATTGTGTTATCAGTCCTTTAACTAAACACCTTGGATATAAAGACAATGTATGACACATTTGCTATGGGAGACCAAGCTCCAGGGCTCATTATCATGAGGACATTTATTAATAGCTGTGGATACCAGACATTTATGACTGACTTATGTTCTTCAGAACCATTTTTTTTTTTTTTAGCTTAATTGTAGCGGTTCTGGAGTAACAATAAAAGCATTTCAGTTTGACATGTAAGTGACAACTCACTGTCAGTAATAAGATATTTGGCATTATAGTCAACCTTCTACTTGTGAGGAATAAAACAAATAAATTCTCCCCCCTTTGGGGTGTCAATATAACTCATTTGAGGCAATCAAACTACCTTATGCGGGTGACTCCTCATCTTTTACCAAAATATCAAACCATTTAGGCCTCCTGATATTAATGTCTTTAGGATTCGGTCTTCCTCTGGAATTACCGTCTTCGTCAACTTCTTGAAATTAGGCTGTTTGGAGCGACCTGTTTATGTCAGAGGAATGAAGTGACCACTGAAAAATAGGAGAATAATTAATATCTAACAACCACAATCCCCCGGAAGGGATTTCAGGATCCTCATTACTGTGACCTGGGAGAAACATAGTGTTAGAACCTCTACTTCCTATATCTTTATTCAGTGCATTCCTCTGATTTATTTTAACATAGGCGCTTAAAAGTCTCTGTGGCTCTTGGCTGGTCACAGGATTTGCCCCTTGAAGAATTTCTATTCATGTTCATTTTAGCAATGAAACCATTGATACACTCGTGGTTTTTAATCTATTCAATTAAGTCAATCTATTTATTTATTTCACAAATTGGCACAACACACTGAACTAAAGTAACCAACTGGTCCACACCATTTGCCGGTGTACTATAGAAAGTTCAACATTTTAGATCCTATATATCTGTTCCTAATTTTACCAAGCTTTGGTTTGCACGGATTATCAATCCATATATTGTATGAGGTTTATGCGCACTGCAGCCATCTATACCTCAGCAAATTCACCTTTTGAAGGAAGTTTTAATACACTTAACACTGTTTTATTTATTTTATCACGTATTCATATATCACATATTATTCCCGTTTTGCGCAGAGGTCTCCTAAATAACTTATTTTAAACAATCTATTGAGTTTTTAAGGTTGATTTAAGCGCACCTATTACACAAAAATGTGTACTTGTCTTTGACTTATTTTACGTGTGGGAACACTATTATATGGGTTGCAGCTACATCATTTGGTTATCTTAAATATCGGTTGCATCTCTGATTTTAAATTCATAGTAGCGCTTGAGTACATGCATTCAGTACTTATTCAAACCGTGTAACATATCCGTAATTTTGTCTATTTTGGTTTCCGTATTGCTTACAGGCTGATCAGAATTGGGTTGTGGGACCCGGTTTCTGTACTTTCTGGGGACTACTGGCTCAGTTTGATCAGACATATCACCATCAGAAACATTGTCTTGATTTTGGGATAGTTGTCTGGGCCTTAGTTGTTCCCTATTGTTCTGGGGATTTTCAGGTGTCCTACCCTGTAGTTTCTCCCTATTTACCCGTGTAGGCCCCCGAAGCCAATTACACCGGTAAGGTGAGGGTGTCTACCCTTAGGTTTAAATCTGACCCGTTGGAGATATACCCTATAGTTTCTCCTAAATCTCGGGTCTAGATCCTTTGGATGAGACTCCTGAGGTGGTCTTTGAACTCCCCCTCTAAAGGGTACTCTCTGCTCCCCCCTTCTGATGGGTGGGGACATTGGTCTCCCGCTGGGGAAACTCGGTAGCATCTCTCCTCTGACTATATCAGCGTATCTCTTTTTCTTAGTTTTGGACTGTAATGATTGAGGAGATACATAATTTTCATCCACAAATTTCATTATAGGGCTCTCAGGCCTTCCATTGTTTTCACTAGTCTGTTGGATAGAGTACAAATTGTTACTCTCTTTTACCAAAGACTCCAGTGAACACCCCCCTTTGTAATCTTTCGCTAAATTCACTTTGATGTGGGTAGGCGGGGCCTCGAAGAACATGGGTTCAAACCCAGGTTTATCATAACCTGGCTCCTTTTCTGCTAAGTGGACAACACTTTTGAGCACATCCATAAATTCGGTGGGGCTTTGATTATTGGTACGTGTGATATTGTGTATATCCGCGCTAGCCGCATTAACATTTTTGTGCGAGACAAATTCTAGATGACAGACGTTTTTAATTTCTTGCCAGGCAGTACCCAACAGACTTTTTAACTCTTCGCAAAATGGACGGTGTTTGGTTTCAAATACCCACGGTAAGAAATTAATCCTAGATTGGTCATCATTTAGGCCTAAAGCTGATAAAGCATTTTCATAGGCCTCAATGTGGTCAATAATGCATACGGATCCCTCTTCCTTAAACACTGGGACAGCATCTTTTAAAAATTCTATTATTTCTGAGGCGTCCTGTTTAGGGGTGCCTGTAGTTTTCTCTGATCCCAAAGAAAACTGATTAGACCTATTTTCATGTGGTGGTTCAATTTTTACCCCCCTTTGCTCTACAGATGGCTTGGGGTAGAATATGGTTACTTTTTCTAATTCCTCTTCATTATGTAACTCCCAAACTTTAGGTTGAGAGTCAAATTTTGGAGTATTATCAGATTCTATACTTTCAGGGTTAAGTATCGGAGCATTATTCTGGGGCATAAACTTCCCTTGTTCTTTTAATTCTTCTTGTTGCTTAATTAGGGATTCCTGTCCTGACCTAAGCTGATTTGTTTCTTCTTTTAAATTGCCACTGCATATTACTCTGCAACTTTTTAAATTTCCACTGCCTATTACTCGGCAACTTTCTAAATTTCCACTGCCTATTACTCTGCAACTTTCGTCAGGAGACTCGTTTTCCTGCAGAAAACTCTCCTTCTCTCTTAATTGTTTACACTCTTTATTTAATTGGTGACATTCTTCCAGCATTATTATTGCATTATTTTGCATCTGTTTTATTTCATATTTCATCATTGTCACTGTAGACTCATCATAACAATCTGCCTTGTCATTAATTTCCTTTAGCTTTTTAGTGGGCTCATATTCCCCTTCTATTAAATGGGACTGGGGTTCTAAGATATCACTCTCCTGTTGGGTATATTGACTTTTAAACTCACTATAAAGATACATCAGGTTATCGCTTAATTCAAAATGCATGGGATCAGGCCTTTCTATTTCCTTTGTCTCAGAGGAGCTGTCTGTGAGTTCATCGCTTTGACCTTCCACGTTCCACACGTCTTTTATTAACTGACGGGCGTGGTTTATAAGGTCTTCAATGCCTGCTTCTAGACTAGTCTCGTTAGACAAACTTTTTTCGGCATGATTTGTCATGTTAATTTTTGAAAACATATCCAACATATCCAACATTTCCTGTACTTCCCTATCAACATAAAATTCACTTCGACCAGACATCTTTCTTGGCAAAAATATATATATATATTTTTTTAAAAAATTAATAATTAATAATTTCATGCAAAATATTATTTCTGTCACCACCGTAACTATGACTGATCCTGTACAAAATATCGACGTTATCTCACGCAGTGCCTCCATTTAATATGTTGTGCTTTTTTAAGGAAAGTTTTTATTAAGTAATTTTTAACAAAGATATTTTTAAGATACAAGATCAATCGATACGACACAGTCTATAAATGCCAAACTTGTTCACGGAGACGAGTGATCATACTTAATAGTCACATTTATTGGTTGACAGAAAACAAATATTTACATGAAATTAAAATACAGATTGCATTACTTGAACATTTGACAATTAATGGAAATACCCTCAAAATGGGCGTAGTACCTTGGACACAATATCACCATGATAACTTCTTCAGTAGAATCAATCACCTTATACTTGACAATTTAACAGAATGTCTGTATTTCACACACCCAGCCGTTACTATGCTGCAGGTAAGTAACATTGAACAATGCGAAATAAATTAGACATTTGTTTGTCAATAAAAAGCAACTATGCAAAAAGTAATATATAATAAAAATTGAATATTAGAGAAAAATCTAAAAGGCGGTTATTGATTCTGGAGAATGATTACCAATATTAGAATATTCAATACATCAATAATTAAGAGAACATACAAGATAAAATCAACATGGCATATTTACCCATTCCAAAATGGCTATTAGTCTGGATTTAAGATAGCTACCGGGTTCAGGAATCTCCTTGGAGGTTTAAAGTATATTTCCAGGCATGGCTGTCAGTCTATCTGGGAAGATGTTTCTCCCAGTGTCCCTTCCCCAGGGTGGGTCCCTGAGCTCTCAGGTTCCCCTGAGCTGCCTCTCCCTTCACTATCTATCTAGCTTCTTAAATACCCTCTCACACAATAAGATTATAAAACTTGTAAGGTGTTCAGCCCAAAAGGTATGTGTCTCTTTCCTATTGGCCTAAATGTTTTTAATGTAATTGCACCTTCAACCACCAGGTGTCCCACATGTGTTTTGGGGCTGCTCTGTAAAGTAATATATTTTATTTTATACTGGATATCATACCTTAGTGAAAATATCTCTATCTTTAGTATTTGGGAATTCAACTAACCCCATACTATCAAATTGCCTAGCATAATTATTGATCAATCACTTGCATAAAATGGTGATATATATGCATATCATTGTATATCTGCAAATTTAGTCCATTTGAAAAGGACACAAGTTTATATGTATATATATATATATATATATATATATATATATATATATATATATATATTAATCAACATCACATACAGTTTTTATCTATCTGGATACCTGTATAATTTGGGTATCCAATCAATATTTGTTTATCTAAGCATTTCAATTCTAATACATTCATATCATAATCATATATTTGTCTTAATACTAATTTGTTCCTAAAACAATTCTATTAATAATCACCCTTTATTTATTATGTTTTCTTTATAACCGATTTCATCAATTCATCGGATACTAAAATGATAGTTTTCTTTTGTGACTTACAGATATCATATATACTATGAATTGACTGGTAACATCATGTTTTGAGATGAACTTTAGACATTCGGGTGAACAATCTCATGTTTATTCTCATTATTTGTCCTGTTGAAAAACAAACCTCACTTGGTATCCTAGTCATTGTCTTATGAGAAGTGAGGACTCCTTAGCTCCTTAGCTTTATTTATCTTTCACTTTCTGAGACAATGGGATATTTGTTCTGGTCATTCAGGTTTAATGTTGGTCATAGGTACATTCTATGTCTGGCCCATACCTTGCCATATATATTTGCATGCCCTTCCTTATTCAATCAAGGAGATAAGATAAGAGTTTTTCTGGTGTCTGTGACAAAAAGATCCTTTTGTTCAGGCAACATCTTGTTTCAATACAGGCTTGTAAAAACCCCTTGAATAGAATGGTTGTAGTAATTTAGAATACATGAGTTTCCTGTGTCTTAGAGGTCTTCGATAGGTCAATTATGGTGACCTCACAGTTCACGTGTCTTTTTTGAAATTATACATTTCTGTCATTGAATAGTAAATATATTTCTTCATAAATTCACAACAGAGTATATATATAATATTAGTATATTGGGTTATAGGGACCATAGTGTATCGTTGCACTTTAGATGCAAACATACCAGAAATCCTGCAGGATTGAAATTTTGGGGGATAGATAAAATACATCCAATGTGGAGGGGGGGAAAATTTGGTACGTGAATTGTCCAAAATGTGAGACCAAATCGATATTCCTTACTAACGCACTTAATCTGAATGGAATGAATGTAGAACTGGATTTGAATTGTTTTATTAGTGATTTTTAAAACTGTATGTATTATCCTGCATTGAAAATCTACCTTGGTTAGATTAGAATTAGGTTTGATTGTATTTTAAACATATCGGTTGACTATGTGTCATTTTATTTTTCATTGTATATTATATTTTTAATATGTTTGATATATATTGGTGATGTAATATTTAACATTTTATTTGTGTTTGATGTTATTCATTTTATTAAATGCACTGTTGCGATATCGATATTGGGCAGCAGCGGGCTGTTATATATGCAATGAGATTTATTGTAACACATTCCCCACATTCTGGGAGTAATAATATTGATCTTTGTGCGTGAATAGTGGGATATGTAAGAGGGATGAGTGAGCAGAGATTTCTGTTCATTATTTTATTATGTCCAATTATAATATTATCTGATACCGACAAGATCGTTGTGTCATTGCATGTGTAGGTGCCCGTTGTCAGCATATCACTGACCGCGGTTGTGTTGGAGCTGACCAGTGTGTTGTTGCACATCCAGGGTTAATAGCCTGGAGGTCTTCTGTATAAATATATTGAGCCATGCTGCATGGCCACACCCTGTGATGAAGACGTGATGACGAAACGCGTTAGGGCATCACCGCAGTCAGGTTTTCCAGGAAGCAGTGAGAGAACACAGGCATTTGTACAGCAGTAACATAATTTCATTGATTCAATGCGAGTTTGGAATTTTAATCTTGTAAGCATATTTTATCATAGGGGAAGTTGGAAATAGAATTTAAATATGTAGTTTGTTCCTCTTCTTTCCATGTTATGCTATTGCGCTTTTTGATGAGGATTCTACACTTTGAATGAGCATTTGCCAATTAAGGAGATTGGAGATACAAGGCTTATTATATTCGTGTCTATGGTGAGTTTTTGTTACCATAGGGGAGAGAAGTTCACGTGGTGTGGCGGTGATGGAGTTCAAAGATTTCATCTGTCCTATTATCCAGACATGGGAGTAAGTCACACATGTGCAAGTCATAAGCAAGTCTCAAGTCGTAACCTTCAAGTCATAAGCAAGTCCCAAGTTACTGTGGCGAAAAGCAAGCAAGTCAAGTCGAGTCCCTGCTAGAAGTCAAGCAAGTCAAGTCAAGTCATTTGTTTTGGTCAAGTCACAAATCAAGTCAAAATACTGATTTACCACCTTTAAATTAGTTAAAAGTCAGTGTTGTTCAGGAAAGGTTTTATTTTAAAAATAATATTTTCAACATTAAACTTCAAAATAATAAAGTATATCTAGACACTTGAATGGTGATGAGCCACTTACAAATAGTTTTTTTTGCTGTTTGTGAAATTTTTTGCAAATGCAATGCATTGTAAAGCTGGCCATACACCTATAGATTATCTGCAGATTTTCTATGGTTAGATGGAAAAAGGGCAACAGATTTCTCTATGTTCGCTAAACTGTGTGGATGGAGGAATCTGCCACTTTTTCCATCTAACCATAGAACATCTGCAGATAATCTATAGGTGTATGGCCATTGGCCAGCTTAAGTTACAATGCATGAAACATTAAACTTCAAACTAATAAAATATATGTAGACACTTGAATGGTGATGAGCCACTTACTTACAAATTGTTTTTTTTTTTGCTGTTTGTTTAATTTTTTTCAAATGCAAAGCATTGTAAAGCTTGCCATACACCTATAGATTATCTGCAGATTTTCTATGGTTAGATGGAAAAAGGGCAACAGATGAGATTTCTCTATGTTCGCTAAACTGTGTGGATGGAGGAATCTGCCACTTTTTCCATCTAACCATAGAACATCTGCAGATAATCTATAGGTGTATGGCCATTGGCCAGCTTAAGTTACAATGCATGAAACATTAAACTTCAAACTAATAAAATATATGTAGACACTTGAATGGTGATGAGCCACTTACTTACAAATTGTTTTTTTTTTTGCTGTTTGTTTAATTTTTTTCAAATGCAAAGCATTGTAAAGCTTGCCATACACCTATAGATTATCTGCAGATTTTCTATGGTTAGATGGAAAAAGGGCAACAGATGAGATTTCTCTATGTTCGCTAAACTGTGTGGATGGAGGAATCTCCCACTTTTTCCATCTAACCATAGAACATCTGCAGATAATCTATAGGTGCATGGGCAGCTAAAGTTACAATGCATTGCATTTGCAAAAAATTAAATTTGATAGTACTTTCTCGCTCAGTTGTGAGCGATGGGGTCGCATTATCACCCCACCATGGCTGAACACACGTTCAACAGGTGCGCTTGATGCAGGGACTGACATAACTCTTACCGCTACCCTGAACAAAGAGGGGAACATGTGCCTGTTCATGGCCCAAAACTGAAGGCAACTCTGTCCATCACAAATGTCTAAATACTGGTTCAGCTGAATTTGGGGAGTAGAACATGAATCTTTCTTTTGTTTTTTGTGGTATGCTGAGAACAGCCCAGACTGACTCTCTGGCTCTGCCACTGGCATTTGCTCGTCTTCATCGGTGGTTGGTGGGGTGGGCTTGCAGTCCTCTTCTTTGAGAATCAAGTCTGAAGAACACAAGCATAAATGGTCACAACACAACTGAAATATCAAAAGCAACCAGATCATGACAATCTAGTGCATAGGTCTTCAACCCTCTCCTTGGGGTCCCCCAAACAGGCCATATTTTAGTTTTTCCTCATGAAATAACACACCTGATTTGATTAATCAAAGGCTTAATGTGTAGTAGTTGACTAATTGAAACAGGTGTGTTATTTTAGGGTGAAAACAAAAACACGGCCTGTCTGGGGATCCCTGAGGAGAGGGTTGAAGACCTCTGAGTAGAGTATATCAACATACTGACATTCTTTTATAGCCTACAATCTGGCATTACATTGGATTATTACAAAAACATAACATACTTTTTATCATCGCAGACACAGCCTCCTTGATATTTTCGGGAGCCAAAACATCATGGGTCAACCACATGGTGCCAAATGAAGGATCCAGCAGAGCAGCTTTTAGGTATAGAGGGTCAGAGAAGGGTAAGGTTGCTACATCATTGTGTTCATCTGCCATCCTCACATTGACAAAGATCCCTCCGAATCGTCTTTTGAGTGATTCTTGCAGGCTACGGATCAAGCCACCAAGGTAGCGCACGCTCTCTTTATGATTTTCCAAGTGGTGATTCAGAGAAAGGATACAGGGTACAACAGCACTTATTGTCACAATTTTTTCTCCCTGTGAGAGGTCTGTGGCTTCTCCAAAAGGTTGAAGGACATCCACGAGTTCCTTAATCTGATTCCACTCTCTAGCTGTGAATACAGTCTCTCTGTGTCCCCATCTTCAAGAATTCTAGTCAGTTTCACCTGGTCACAGCTGACCACTGATTTCAATTGCCTCAGTGTGGAATTCCAGCGTGTGGTAACAGCGGCAGGGATTCCACGCTGTCCAAACTCCTCTTCAAATTTTTCCTTGAAAGAGGTGCTTGTATGTAACAAGGAGCTCAACCTGGAAGCTTTGGCGAGAGCTGCATTGACTAATTTAGTCTCCTTAAGTCCATCACCTATTACCAATTGAAGCGTGTGTGCAAAACATTGAAGTCTAGTCTGGGTTTTTGCACTCAAATAATTGTCAAGCATCTCCTGTTCTTCCATTGACAAGTCATTCCAAATGTCCGAATCATCAAGGTCATCGTCTTCTTCTCCCTGTCCTGGAAAACATGTAGTGAATGCTTTTTTCATGTTTGCAGCGTTGTCACAGATGATGTGGTCTACCTTTTTTTTAATCTTGTACTCTTCACATACACGCTCAAATTCCTCACAAATTCTTTCCCCTGTATGGGGACCTTTGAAGCGGTTGCACGCAAGCAACTGTGATTTCAACTGAAGACGGTCTTCCTCAATGTTGATCCAGTGCACTGTGACTCCAAGAAAGCCTCTCATCCTGCGGTCTGACCATATATCTACAGTCACTGACAGATGATCTACTGCTGCGAGTTCATTTTTCAGCTTCATTTGCCTATCTGCCACCAGATTGTCAAGCTTGCCAGTAATTGTTCTTCTACTTACTGGAGAGTACTTGTTGTCTACTATTGACAAAAAGCGACGAAAGCTTTGATGTTCAATGATGGATAGTGGCATGTTGCAGTTTATAATGAGGTCTGACAGGATTGAGTTTGTAATTGCCTTCTGCTGCTGGTGGTTGCAGTGGTATAGCTGCACAGTCCCCTGTGCGATGAATTGTGAGATTTGAGGCTGGCTAGCATCAAAAGTCCCTTTGGTATGGATGTACTCTTCATATCTATAGAGTAAACAGAAGAGAGATGGAAAATAAAGTTAGCTATGTGATTTATTGATTTTAACAACAATACACTCTGCTCCCACCCATACACGTTACTGTACCTACCTTTCTTTGTGGGTTTTGTAGTGACGGATGAAGTTGGATGTTGTGGTTGACGTGTCTCTTATTTTTGAGCTGCAGACCTTGCACATCGCCGTTCTCTTCTTTTCGCCAACATCTAAAACATAATCCTTAAATCCAAATTTAATTATTTTTGGAATCGCTCCCTCCATTATAGCTGTCTTGTGCGTTGGTCTCTCAGGGGCGGATCCAGAGTATACTGTGTCGGGAGGGGCACTGCCAGAAAATAAGGTGTTGCTTACTTACAAAACTATTTATTGGCACCAGTGACACCAATCCAATACAGTGACTAGTGCTAAAGAAAATGCACTGTTACTGTATAAATGACACTGGCAGAGGAGGGGTTAACACTAGGGGTGATCAAGGGGTTAGGTATGCTCCTAGGGAGTGCTTTCTAACTGTGGCAGGGATGGATGTGTTAGAAGAAAAGAGAGATCTGCGTTTCAGCTTAGACACAAGATCTCTCTCTTCCTCTGTGGCAGAACAGCCACACGTGACACCCAAAATGTACTGGGCTGGCACAGGCAAGTTTTTACTGGCATTTCCAAAAATTAAAAAAAAAAATACAGTTGTAAGTGTAAATTTTAGTATTTAGGCAACAAACAAGTAACATGTTCAATTATTAATGAACTCACCATTCAGTTGCTAGGGGTTGCTATACATTACTGCCCACCATTTGGTTGTCTAGGGTTTGCTATACATTACCGTTCTTATAGTACACTCTCAGCACCAGCCTCTGCCAGCTACTCTCTCACCGAGCCCTGCCTGGCATGCAGATCACGCCTGCAGTCAGACGGGCAAATACTTCAGTCTCCTGTGCCAGTTTTGCCCCGGCTGTCTGTGACTCTCTGGAGGGGGGCACACCGGACCCTGCCACTGTCATTGTTCCCCCAGCTGCTGCTGATCAGTAATGGCAAAGCAGCTGGGCAGTCAAAGGGGTGGCACAGGCCGGCAAAAAAAAGACTGGTGGGAATGGAAGCACAATGGGCCGTTCTGAGAAGCTGCCATTTAAATAGGGCAAGGGTGGCCAGTTTACCACTGCTGTTTTAAGAATGGGCCAGGGGTCCTCGTGATCAGTTTAAAACCAGCTATGGGGTGTGTGCAATTAATCAGTTGGGAGGTGTGCAATGGATCCGTGTATAACCAAGTATGGGGGTGTGCAATGGACCAATTTTTTATAATCCGCTATGGGGGTGTGCAATTGATCAATTTATAATCCGCTATGGGGGTGTGCAATTGATCAGTTTGACCTGGGAGGTGTGCAATTGACTAGTTTATAACAAGCTATGGGGCTGTGCAATGCCAGTTAATAATAACCAGTGGATCCATTGCACACCTCCCAAGTCAAACTGTCTGATTAATTGCACACACCCCATAGCTGGTTTTAAACTGATCAATTGCATACCTCCCAAGTCAAAATTAATATTTGCACAACCCTATATCTGGTTATAAATGAATTGCACACCCCCATAGCTTATTATTATAAGCAAATTAATTGCATGCCCCCACAGCTTGTTATAAACTGGTTAATAATTGCGCACCTCCATATAAACTTAAACTGATCTATCGGACAGCTTCCAACTCATTAATTGCACAACCCCATAGCTGGTTATAAGCAAATTGCACACCTACAGCAACTGGTCATAAATATAGTACTACTAAACATTAGGACCTCACATAGGATCAATGTAAATCAATGAATGAACTGACAATCATAGGAAATAGTCATATTGGAGACAATAGGGGCAATTATTCACAATGGCCCCTATTGTCTCCAATATGTGTATTTCTTTCCTACGATTGTCAGTTCATTAGTGCCAATGTTTTTTTTTTTTATATGAGTCAGACCCCTTGGACTTAATGCTGTAAAAAAATAAAATGAATAATTTGCACAACACCGACCGTATACTGTCAGCGCCGGTGTACCTGGTCGGCGGCGTCCCATCAGCGTCCCGGCGGCCATTCCACGTGTCCACTTTCCAGACCCCAGTATTGCAAAATCGCGCCTCTTCATCATCTGTGATAGGCGGAACACTCAATTTATTTCCCAGCATTCAGTGTTCCGCCTATCACGGCTATCCGCTCATCCTCATAACACAGACGAGGATGAGAGGATGTCCGTGATAGGCGGAACACTGCCTGCTGTGAAATTGAGTGTTCCGCCTATCACAGACAAGGAGGCGCGGTTCCGCCTATCACAGACAAGGAGGCGCGGCTTTTACACTGCAATGGTTAGTGGTAGTAATGACTTGCCAAGTCATAGGGCCCAAGTCAAAGTCAAGTCACAAGTCATTAGTGTCAAGTCAAAGTCAAGTCGAGTCATTTGTTTAATTTTGTCAAGCAAGTCGCAAGTCCTCAAATAGCCGACTCGAGTCTGACTCGAGTCAAGTCATGCGACTCGAGTCCCCCACCTCTGCTATTATCACCTCTGAGTGGATGCATGTTACATCATTCATCTTTATGAACTCTATGTTTAATGCATATTGAACTATTTTAGCATGAAAAAAGACACAAGTCCATCCAGTTCAACCACAAAAAAAAGAAATAATAAATAAAAATAAAAAACATAAATAAAAATAAAAAACATAAATAAAAATAAAAAAACAATACACAGTGTGTATAATACTGAGAGAGCGCTGTTAATGCTGGAATGATTATTATATCTTTTTTGCATATTGAATAGTTTTAGTTATAGTCTTTAGACTAAAATGCCATTTTAGATTTAGTCGTATTTTAGTCATCTAAGTTGTTTTTGTTTTAGTCATATTTTAGTAGACTAAAATCCCCAGTACATTTTAGTCGACTAAAGTCTAATGGGTTTAGTTAAATTTTAATGCATTAATTCTTTAGAACTGCCAAACAATATATATTCCTGGAGTAAAAATCAAATAACATGTTTATTATTTATGGTATTAAGGTTTGAACATGCACTACAGACACAGATTTAGCAGTTGTGATATAAATTCAATTTAGTTTTAGTCATAGTCTTTTGACTAAAATGCCATTTTAGTTTTAGTCGTATTTTGTCAGCTGAATTGTTTTAGTTTTAGTCGTATTTTAGTTGACTAAAATAGTAATAATTTAGTCGACGAAAGTTCTCACAGGCATTGAATTTTAACACTGCACTAATATGCCTATAGCATTTACACGCACTTCATATGTGTTGCACACACATTTAAGTTTTGCCAAGCAATGATATTCTAACACCCTCTGTGCCCCCTTTTTTTGCAACCATCCTAAATGTGCAGTAAACACTATAGTAGAATTTGCGGCATTTTTGAGGCACACTACAATTGAATCAGTGGAGGAACTTACAAAATGGATCGCTTTTCAGGGGGCGGTTAAGCAGGTGCAGCATGGCACAGCATGGCCCCATTGGCAGGAACGGCAACATTAACAGGTGGTGCTGCCTGTCAACACAATGAGCCAAAACTGTTTTGTACAAGAGTACAAGAGATAGGTGGTCAGGGGTTGTAGAAATTGCACCCTCCCCCTGTCCACCTGTGTGAAAGAAGCCAAACTCTGTGGGTAGCATTATTTTTGCCTCACCACAAGGCAACTAAACTGTACTAAAGCCAAAAATTTTAAATTTTATGGCTATTTCTGTTGCCACCCCCTAACTCCCAAAGCTGCAGGCTGTGTAAGAACTTCTTATCTCTATACTAGTTCCAGACCAGAAAATAAAGCTTGCCATAGACAGACCGAATAGATTTCGATTAGTATGTGGCTGTCTCTGCTCCACAGAAGTTGCTTGGGACACGCTGGAAAGGGAGCCGCTGTCAACGTCCTAGTGGAGGGGATTTCATCCACCTCATTTGTGTAGTTGGAAGAATCTCTTATTTGTAGTTGTAATGTAATGTAATTACTTTTAAAGAACTTACAAATCAGGCTTCATATTTATTTTGTTACAGGTGCTTATATAGTGCTGTCATTTATGCAGCACTTTACACATATATTGTACGTTCAAATCAGTCCCTGCCTTCAAGGAGCTTACAATCTAAGGTCATATAGTGTTATATCTCTGTTTTTGGAAAATGACATCTAATTAAACTAATTTAGTGCAGATATAGTATATTGGAGATACCTCTTAACCTCTAATAGTGGAAATTAGTGTCACTGTCTTTGTTGAAATCTTGAATCTCCTAGCATTTCTCAACTGCAAATAATGGTGATATTACAGGTTTTGAATTGCATGGTGTGCAACACGTTTTTGCATCCAAACACAATGTTGGCACTGGGGTGTTTTGGATATTTAATTTAAAGACGAGGGCTCCTTCTGAGTTGATCTAAGTACAGAAGGGACATATTAGTTATAAAGCAAGGTTATGTTTTTTTTTTTTTTTTTTATATGTAGCTATTGGTATGACTAGCAAAATGCTGCCACCTAGTGTTCCTATTAAGCTATAGTGTAATTGCTGCTGTTTAGTTATTACCCTGTTTCCCCGAAAATAAGACCTAGCGTGATTGTCGATGATGGCTGCAATATAAGCCCTACCCCCCAAATAAGCCCTAGTTAAAGTCCTTGTAGGTCTTATTTTCAGGGTAGGGCTTATTTTTTGGGAAACGGGGTAGGGCTTATTTGGGGGGTAGGGCTTATATTGCAGCCATCACCAACAATCACGCTAGGTCTTATTTTAGGGGAAACAGGGTAGTAATGTATCTTTTTTCATTAATAGCTTTTATTCAAATAATACCATTATTCTCATTACTATTCACATTGGTGCACTGATTTAAACAATGTTTCAGTTAATCTTTTATTAAGTAGAACTCCATCCAAAAATAACAAAATAAAAATGAACAGTCCATTTAAAATAAAATAACAAGACATGCTTATGCTGCAAAATTCAGCATCAATTCAGAGATTTCCACCACAGTACTGTTTACTGCCACTAGATGTCCTCAGTCTGATGGCTGGCATCATTCAACTCCCCTCTTTTGAGCCCAGGTGGTCTAGACCCACTCCAGCCTGTGACTGGACAGTGAAACGATAATGTCACCTGCCACCAGATGTGTATTGACACTTGCCACATCCCTTGTCACCATTTGCAGATTGCCACGTCACCTGTCACCATTTGCAGATTGTCACTTGCCACATCACCTGCCACCATTTGCAGATTGTCACTTACCACGTCACCTGCCACCATTTGCAGATTGTCACTTGTCACTTCACCTGCCACCTTTTTGAGATTGTCACTTGCCACGTCACTTGCCACCATTTGCAGATTGTCATTTGCCACGTCACTTGCCAACATTTGCAGAATGTCACTTGCCACGTCACCTGCCACTTGATGCGGATTGTCACTTGCCACGTCACCTGCCACCATTTGCAGATTGTCACTTGCCACGTCACTTGCCACCATTTGAAGATTGTCACTTGCCACCATTTGCAGATTGTCACTTGCCACATCACCTGCCCCCTGATGCGGATTGTCACTTGCCACATCACCTGCCACCATTTGCAGACTGTCACTTGCCACGTCACCTGGCATCATTTGCAGACTGTCACTTGTCACGTCACCTGCCACCATTAACAGATTGTCACTTGCCACGTCACCTGCCACTAGATGTGGGTCGTCACTTGCCATGCCAGCCAGTGCCACCAAATGTGCATTGTCGCTGCATTGGTGGCAGGCTGGCAGCACTGGTCCATTTAGTGAGGGCAGGAGAGCGGAGATGCGGGGGGGCAGTAAGAGATGATGTAATCCCTCTGCTCCCCACCGCACCTCCGACATTGAAGAGGCCCACGCTGTGAGGGCGGAAGAGTGCTGATGTGTGGCTGGCAGTGAGAGATGATGTCATCTCTCTGCTCCCCGCCGCACATCGCTCCCACATTGAAGTGGCCCGGCTGTGAGGGCGGAAGAGTGGTGACGTGGAGCGGGCAGAGAGAGATGATGTCATCTCTGCTCGTCCGCCCGGTCGTCTCTCTCCTCCACCTCTAATGCAGCTCGCCCGCCGCAGCCGTGACCTGCTGGTTAGGCAGGGACCCTGCGGCAAGAGACTTGTGGCTATGGGCTCCAGATTTGGGGTTACAGCCTCAATAGCCACTAGAGTTGCCACCTCATCCCTTTAAACCCGAACACATATGAATAACACAGGTTCTGAGGCTAATTAAATGCAGATAAGGCACTAAGTGAGTTTAATTACCACCTTAATCAGCCACAGAACCTGTGTAATTAATATGTGTTCGGTTTTAAAGGGATGAGGTGGCAACCCTAATAGCCACCCCCTGGCAACGCCTATGCATATGCCTATTATAACTACCTGTGATGGGTGTCATGTACAGTGGATATAAAAAGTCTACACACCTCTGTTAAAATGTCAGGTTTCTGTGATGTAAAACAATGAGACAATGATAAGAAAATTCTGAAATTTTATCACCTTTAATGTGACCTATAAACTATACAACTCAATTGAAAAACAAACTGAAATCTTTTAGGGGGAGAAAGTAAAAAATAAAAAAATAAAATAATGTGGTTGCATAAGTTTGCACACCCTCTTATAACTGGGGATGTAGCTTTGTTCAGAATTAAGCAATCACATTCAAACTCATGTTGAATAGGAGTCCGTACACATGTGCCATCATTTAAAGTGCCTCTGATTAACCCCAAATAAAGTTCAGCTGTTCTAGTAGGTCTTTTCTAAAATTTTCTTAGTCACATTCTACTGCAAAAGCCATGGTCCGCAGAGAGCTCCAGAGGGATCTCATTGTTAAAAGGTAACAGTCAGGAGAAGGGTACAAAAGAATGTCCAAGGCATTAGATATACCACGGAACACAGTGAAGACAGTCATCATCAAGTGGAGAAAATATGGCACAACAGTGACATTACCAAGAACTGGACGTCCCTCCAAAATTGATGAAAAGACGAGAAGAAAACTGGTCAGGGAGGCTGCCAAGAGGCCTACAGCAACATTAAAGGAGCTGCAGGAATATCTGGAAAGTAGTGACTGTGTATTACATGTGACAACAATCTCCTGTATTCTTCATATGTCTGGGCTATGGGGTAGAGTGGCAAGATGGAAGAAAAACATCCAAGCCCAGCTAAATTTTGCAAAAACACATCTGAAGTCTCCCAAAAGCATGTGGGAAAATGTGTTATGGTCTGATGAAACCAAGTTTGAACTTTTTGGCCATAATTCCAAAAGATATTTTTGGTGAAAAAAAAGCACTGCACCAAAAGATCACCATACCCACAGTGAAGCATGGTGGTGGCAGCATCATGCTTTAAAGCTGTTTTTCTTCAGCTGCCAAGGTAGATGGAATTATGAACAGTTCCAAATACCAGTCAATATTGGCACAAAACCTTCAGACTTCTGCCCAAAGCATACATCCAGATCAACAAAGGAGTGGCTTCACCAGGAGAATATTAAAGTTTTGGAATGGCTCAGTCAGAGCCCAGATCTCAATCCCATTGAAAATCTGTTGGGTGATCTGAAGAGGGTGTACACACTTATGCAACCATATAATTTTATTTTTTTATTTTTACTTCCCTCCACCTGAAAGATTTCAGATTGTTGTTCAATTGAGTTGTACAGTTTATAGGTCACATTAAAGGTAGAAAAAGTTCAGAAATTATTTATCTTTGTATAATTTTTTTTACATCACAGAAACCTGACATTTTAACAGGGGTGAGTAGACTTTTTATATCCACTGTATGTCTGGTGAGTAGGATGTTTGCCTAGGAGGGGCTGGTGGAAGAAGGCACATTTTGTTTTTCACATTCAACTGTGTGGAGGATTTAGAACAGTGGTCCCCAACCTTTTTGGCACTAGGGACTGGCTGGGTGGAAGAAATTTGTGCCAGGGCCCGACGAGGGGGGGGGGGGATGTACGCACATGCATGGGGGGGTAAGCGAACTATGTGGGCAATTTATAGGGGCAATAGCTGGTGTTCTGCTGTTGGTACTTCAATCATCACGGCACCATGGTTGGTATGGTGTCAGAATGATTGAAGCGCATTATTTTCTTATCTTGCATTGTAATATAGATGAAATAGTTCAACTCACCATAATGCAGAATCAGTGGGAGCCCTGAGTGTTTAACTTTCCACATCGCCTGCGACCAGATGAGGAATGTCACTTGCCATGCTGCCTGCCACCAGATGAGGAATGCCACTTGCCACGCTGCCTGCCACCAGATGAGAAATGTCACTTGCCACGCTTGCCTGCCACCAGATGAGGAATGCCACTTGCCGCGTCACCTGCCGGTGCCACCAGATGAGGAATGCCACTTGCCACGCTGCCTACCACCAGTTGAGGAATGCCACTTGCCATGCTGCCTGCCACCAGTTGAGGAATGCCAGTTGCCACATCACCTGCCTGTGCCACCAGATAAGGAATGCCCCATCACCTGCCAGTGCCACCAGATGAGGATTGTCACTGCATTGGTGACACTGGTTCAGTGGTATTTCTTGAGTGAGGGCGGAAGAGCGGTGATGCGGAGCGGGCAGTGAGAGATGATGTCATCTCTCTGCTCCCCGCCGCACCTCCGACATTCTGTAGGCTGTGAGGGCGGAAGAGCGGTGATGCTAGGCGGGCAGGGAGAGATGATATTCTCTCTCTGCTCCCCGCCGCACCGCTGACATTCCGCATGCTGTGAGGGCGGAAAAGCGTTGATGCTAGGCGGGCGGAGAGAGATGTCATCTCCGCTCGCAGCCCGCTTCTCTTATTCGCCCGCCCCCTTTCCTCTCTGATCCACCGGTGCCTTACATCCCGCCGCGGCCCGGCTGCAAAGACGATACGGCCCGGTAGTGGGCCGCGGCCCGGGGGTTGATGACCCCTGATTTAGAAGATATCCCTTTCACTGCATTGGAGACATCTTGTGGCGGTGTATGGACATTACACATAGATATTATTATATATTTGTTGTATCATTATACTTTGGTTTGTTTATGTTTATATTTGATGATTTTCACTAGAGAGCGCGGTATAAACCATTGTTTCTTCCTTTTAGTAAAAATATTGCAGCCTTACCTGATTATTGTCCCCTCTTTTTCCTGCACTAAGCTTTATATTAATCACTGTAAAAAAAAAAAATCTCACTGCAAGGACTGGATATGTACTAAATAACTTGTAAACAAATTGAACATGAAAAGATCATATATACTTTATATATTTGATGTAACCTTTTTGCATGGTATCGTTCAAATATTACTACGCTAAGTGAGCTTTGTACCACTTGTGAGCAGCAGCTAACAGAAGTAATTGGAGGGATGGATAATGGGAGGGATGATCCCACGTTAAAGGACCTCATTCCATATGTTCCTTCTATCATGTTCAAAAGAGCCGATACCATTGGGGACCAATTCATTCAAAGCGAATACAAGGGAGAAAATTGCAAAGACCTGTGTAAAATTAAAGGAAATTGTTCCGACTATCGATTTTTGCCTAAATTAAAGGACTTTAGACTCCCCAATGGGGAATGGTTTAGATCATAACATTTTGTTAACTGCAACACAAGGGGGGTTATTTATCTCCTTCATTGTGAATGCGGTGCGTATCATGTAGGGAAAGGGAAGACTCGCTAAGAATTATGGAAGAGTATATGAACACATACACAGCATGCAAATTGGCAACTTATACCTCCCTGTTGGAAGGTGTGTTCCCAATGTCCATAAATACAGAATGCCGAAGGTTATGTTTATAGCGTGGACAGGATACATCCTCGTGAGAAGTAGGGACTGGAATCAAAGTATCACGTACCTGGTGGAGACTGGAATTTGATGGAGGCCTCCCTTGCTCCTCCCGCCTACACTCATGAAGGTGGGAACAGAAAGTGTAAAGGCAAGGAGTGGCACAGGTGCTGGGTAGCTAGCTGGTGATGTCCCCTCTGTAGGTGGGTAGAGCTGGCAGTCACGGTCCTTGAAGCAGGAAGTAGAAGCAGCTTGGCACCAGAGAATGGACAGGAGCGGAACCAGGAGAAGAGCAGTAGTCAGCAACAACCAGGCAGCAGGTTACAGAATTAGCAGGCAAAGAAAGTCCAGAAGGCAGGCCAAGGTCAGGTAACAGCAGGGCAATGTGGTACCAAGTCAGAAGGCAGATCATATCCAATAAACAAGCCAGGATACCAGGTAACAGAGTAAAGGAGTAAGCAGAGGCGAAGTCCAAAGGCAAGTTGGGTCATACACGAACAAACAGGGACAGCGGATCAGTCTTGGCAGGTCAGGAAGAAGCCGAAGATCATCCAGGACTGTTTACAGTGACAGAGCAGTTTAAATAGGCCACTGGGCGCCAAGTGCTAATTGGTGTGTACCTGTGCACAATGAACTGGCATTGCGAGCATTATGTTGGTCCTTTGCTTATGAATATTAGCACAAGTGCAATGTGTATGAGCATGAGCAGGCATCCGCACTGGCCTTTTGGTGTTGCAGGTCCGGTTTACCTTACACAAAGTTCTCTTTTAATGAGAAATGTTTGGATTCATGTCCTGGGGGCAATAACTCCCCCTGGATTAAATGAAACAGAGCTTTTTAGGTCATTCTTGGAGGGTTTTAGTTCTAATAAAGAGGATTGAGGTTATTTCTGTTGAGGATATTACCTATTACTTAGCCACTTAGTGAAAATATCAAAGGACAATGGCGCTCAGTAAATTAATATAAATCGCATAATAAAATCTAATCAAGCCAATGAATAAATAAAATACATATAATGGATATCAATAGCATAGAAATCTTCATAAAACTAATGTCCAAACGCAAGTTTTTATATTAAATAAAAGTACTTGAAAATATACGGAAAGTCCAATCACTGAATCTTGCTGGATGGACGGGCAATGGATGTGTGCACTTTCACAGAATGTTGTTTTTCTCCAGAGTGAAGCCAGCTCAGTCATAAGAAGAAAAAAACAAATAGAAGAGCGCCACTAAGTAAAAGGTGCTTTAATCAAAGATAAAACTGATATGTATCACTTAAGCCTCATACACACGATCGGACCGTGGACCAACTTTCCCGTGGATTTTTGTCCAAAGGGCGTTGGCCCCAAGTTGGTATTGCATACACACGGCAGGACTTTTTCAGCCAACTTTCACTAAATCACTTGGTTTTTCTGCTCTTTACCGCCACCTTTGGTCAACTTCTGTATTGTTGTCTGATCTTTTGCATTGGTTCTGCATTGGTTTGTACAAAAGTCCGTTGGTTTTGTGTACACACGGTCGGACTTTGGTCCATCAGACTTTTGTTGGCAGAAAGTTGGTCCGTTCGCACAGCCAACAAAAGTCCAATGAAACCTGGAAAAAGTTTGTCCGATGGAGCGTACACACGGTCGGATGTTGGTCCAAAACAGCTAATTTGCATGTTGGTTGTCAAAAAGTCAGATCGTGTGTACGGGCCTTAACATATAAAAAGCAGGAAGCTGTACGTGAGCAAGAGTTGCTACTGCTGTCATAAGCGTGTCCAAGAGTGCAGAGAAAACCTGTAGTTATGACTGCAAAACGCTGGGGGAGAACCCGGCTTTGTCAAGCATCTGGAAAACTGCAGAGCGGCTCAAGGAGGCAGCCTGTGAGCACCTTTTACTTAGTGACGCTCTTCTATTTGTTTTTTCTACTTAGCCACTTAGTGGCTTACACAAATAGTTTTTTTTTTTTGCATAATTGTTTATTGTGATTTGTAAATATCTAATGCTTTTTCGTTATTCTTTACTAGAGTGTGGTAGAATATCCCAGAGGATGAATTTTGCACATATGTAATTAGAAAAGCGTTGGAATGCCCCAGTAATAAGACTAGCTGTCAAACAGGTCAACAACTGGCTGAACAGCAGGAAATCTGACGGCGTACCACATATATAAACTTTACTTTAGTCTCCAAACATTGTATATTCAGGGTGCAACATGTAACATGTTATGAATGCACTGGCCCCCCGCATCAATCATTCACAGTCCACTTTGAATGGAAAACGACAAGGTCCAGCAGCCTTTGCGGCTGTCGGGTTGTAGTTTTCAATGAACTACCACGGCGCTGTGAGTGCTGTGGTAGTTCATTGAGTCTTCCTGTCGGAATGTATCGGCTTCATTGTACGAGGTGCGAGCAAGCCGATACACTGACAGATCTGCAGGAGACCTGCATGGCATTAGCAATCTGGTGTTCACTGGTGCAATGCTTTACAGGCTCCCAAAACAAAAAAAATAATAAATGCACTTTTTTTAATAAATGCACTAAAACCCATGTTGAAAACAACAGACGACCAAGAGATTCATCCATTGAAACAATATCTGGATGCCACGGCTTCTTTCAGACGTACAGAATTTCTCTTTGTGCTTCTCCACGGCAAAAACAAGGGGATGCGAGCTTCAATTAGATCCATCTCATCTTGGATTGTCCAAACCATCCAAAGGGCATACAAAGCAAAGGGCTTGGCTCCTCTTGAGGCAGTGACGGCTCATTCAACCCAAAGTATTTCGACTTCATGGGCAGCATCTCGGCATGTCGCACCAGAGATCGTTTGTAGGGGGGGTGTGTCCAAGATGGCGAAATGATAGGTCGCAGGACTCAGAGCTCTGCTGGCTAATGGCTTCTAATCCGTGCTCCTACCAACCAAACTCGACCCAAACCTACTTAAAACTACCTACCTGCACTCCGGATGTCATATAGAACCAGACACAAAAAGCTTTGGTTCCCGGAATCCTTACCGAAAAAGGCTCCCCACATGGCGGCTTCCCCGAAAGGCGCGCACAACATGGCCTCACAGACTGTTAGGCCGGTTTCACACTGGGGCGGCGGCGGTAAAGCAGCGCTATATTTAGCGCTGCTTTACCGTCGCTTTAGCCGCGATATTCAGCCGCTAGCGGGGTGGTTTTAACCCCCGCTAGCGGCCGGAAAAGGGTTAAAACCCCCCGCAAGGCACCGCTGCAGCGGCGATATTGCCGGCGGTATTACCGCGGTATCCCCACGGTGTCCCATTGATTTCAATGGGTAGGAGCGGTATAGGAGCGGTGAATACACCGCTCCTTCACTGCTCCAAATATGCTGCTAGCAGGACTTTTTTTACCGTCCTGCTAGCGCACTGGAGTTAAAGGACCCGCTTTTTTCAGGAGCTACACAGGCGCTATTTTTAATGCTGTAGCTCCTGAAAAACGCTTCAGTGTGAAAGGGGCCTTAGCGTTCGCAGGGTTTAGACCTGACCCTGCGAACGCTGCAGTAATGTGTGTTGTGTTTTGTAAGTGATCATGATCGATTAATACTGCACTTGGGTGGGCTGGGTTGGGCGGAGGGGCTAAATGCAGGGGCTAGCAGGTTCCTGGGCTGATCCCGCTAACACTGCGTTTTTGGGAACCCTAAACTGCTGGGGACGCTAATATAGTTCTGATCAGATCAGATATCGATCCGTTCTGACACTATACTACTAAGGGAGGTGTATGGTGTGTGTGTGGGTGTTAGCGCTACTGGCACTAATCTGGCGCTGCCTGGGGCGACGCAGACCCTATCCGACACTAAGACCCCTTTCACACTGAGGGCGCATGTGGTTTTCAGCAACAGCTGATTCCACATCACTGGAAGTGATGTGGTTCGATATTCTGCCGGGTTTGTCATTTTGTCAGAACACCGGCAGCAGTTTCAGCTGCCCACAGTTAACCGCTTCCCGACCAGCGCACGACAATGTACTTTAGCAGAATGGCATGGACAGGCATAAGGGCGTACAGGTACATCCCTTTAAATTTGTGGCCGTGCCATCGTGTGCGCGCTGCCGCCGGTACTCGATCGCTGCAGGGGTACCCGCGATCGTCTCACGGGTAGGAAGAGCAGGGAGATGCTGAAGTAAACAAGCACCTCCCCTTTCTGCCTAGCAACAGTGACACTGATCTCCACTCCCTGTGATTAGAGCAGAGATCAGTGATGTGCCACGCCCCCACAGTTAGCAACACGCCCCTAGGACACACTTAACCCCTACACTGCCACCTTCTGGTTAACCCCATTCACTGCCAGTGTCATTTACACAGGAATCAGTGCATTTGTATAGCACTGATTGCTGTATAAATGACAATGGTCCCAAAAATGTGTCAAAAATGTCCGATGTGTCCGCCATAATGTCGCAGTCACAATAAAAATCGCTGATCGCCACCATTACTAGTAAAAAAAAAAATTATTAATTAAAAATGCCATAAAACTATCCCCTATTTTGTAAACCCTATAACTTTTGCGCAAACCAATCAATATGTTTTACCAAAAATATGTAGAAGAATACGTATCGGCCTAAACTGAGGAAAAAAAATGTTTTTTTTTTATATATTTTTTGGGGGTATTTATTATAGCAAAAAGTAAAAAATAATGCTTTTTTTTTAAATTTCGCTTATAGCTTAAAAAATAAAAAACAGCAGGGGTGATCAAATACCACCAAAAGAAAGCTCTATTTGTGGAAAAAAAAGGTTGTCAATTTTTTTTGGAAGCCACGTCGCACGACCTCGCAATTGTCAGTTACAGCGACGCAGTGTTGAATCGCAAAAAGTGGTCTGGTCTTAAGCCAGCAAAATGGTCCGGTCTGAAAGTGGTTAAAATGATTGCAGCCAGACTTAGTGGAGGGAGATTCCTGCAGCAAGTACAGAATCGCAGTATATATAAAATAATATGCAAAGTGGTTGAAGGGAAGCTTCAGAATGGCAAAGATGTTTTTATTACAAATGATGTGAGGAGACTGCAGTTCCACTTTAATACCATTATGAATAATCCATATACTGTCTCTTCGTACACAATAGATGAGCATGCTGCTGTTCTATCAATCAATAATACTGTAGTACTAGTTGATATTTATAATAGAAAGTGACAACTGACTACTATACTCCTTCAAACAGTGACGCCATCAACCCCGCCCACACCACCATCGGGAACACCCCCTGAGCGTTCCTCACCCACACACCACCAAGAACGCGCTCTGTGACGGTGCCTACACCCCCGGAAGTGACGCGAAATGTCGGCCCTCTCTCTCATCGCACTGGTCGCTATGGCGGTGACGTAGTACTGGGAGAGCGGAGTTGGGATTGGCTCTCATTTTTCCCGCGCACTTTGTGTTGTTGCTGTCAGGTTCCCGGATCGCGCCCTGTCACCTCATGGACCTGTCCGTGTATGACTCCGCCAGCCTGCCGGACCTGCTGCCGCTCTACTACCGGAGGCTCTTCCCTTTCTACCAGTACTTCAGATGGCTCAACTACGGGGGCGGTGAGCACATAGCGGCGCCTCTGTCATTGTGACCTGTGTTCTCTCCACAGACACCTCCGCTGCCTGTTCTGTCATTGCTTTCTACATAGGGCTCTCTGTACTGCAGGGATTGCTGTGCATACAGCGCCACGGATCTTGTTGGCATTATATAAGTCAATGTATTTGAATACTATCTCTGTATTTATTGTTTTATAACTCCATATCAGTCAGGTTTCCTGAGTCACAGCAGTAAGAATGGGAGTTATTTCCAGTGGTGGCTGGTGCTCAATATTTTTGGGGGGAGGCAAACCAATGACACCATTCACCCTGTGAATGACAATTGGGCGGTAAATTTTTATTATTATTTTTTTTCGAGACTGATAGAGCTTTCTTTTGTGTGGGTTTTTTTTTTTTTTTTTTTGCTTAAAGCGGTTGTTTACCCGCTGAAACTTCTTTTTTTTATTTTTTTTTACACACCGGAAAAGGCATAATGAGCTAGTATGCACTGCATACTAGCTCATTATGAAATACTTACCTTAGAACGAGGTGTCGGTAACTCACCTGGTCCACGCTGAGGTCACTGACATGTTGCCTCGGCGTGTCTTCCGGGTATCGCGACTCCATCGCTGTGAGTGGCTGGAGCCGTGATGTCGTCACTCCCGCGCATGCACACGGGAGACTTCTTCCCAGCAAGGTTCGGATTCTGCCAGCCTTTCACCTGAGAATCCCCCGTGCGCATGCGCCGCTGCAGTCAGTGGCGCATTACACGGGGAATATCTCCTAAACCGTACAGGTTTTTTACCTACAGGTAAGCCTTATAGGCTACCTGTAGGTAAGTCATTTTTTGGACTATACAACCACTTTAAACAACTAAAAATAAGCCAGAAAGTTTTGAAGAAAAAACGATTTTTTCTTAATTTCTGTTTTATAATATCTTCCAAATAAGTAATTTTCCTCCTTCACTGATGCGTAGCACTTGTCAGCACTGATGGGGTTGCACTGATGATCAGTGCCATGATTATCGGTGTAAATGTCTCCTATGTGGATTTGCTGGTTATTGGCTCTCCTCACACGCTGTCAGCATGAGGAGAGGAATGACGATAACCGGCAAATACTGTTTACGCTGTGATATGACACAGCTGGTCACATGGTAAAGAGCCGATGTGATTGGCTCTTTACCCCAATCTTTGATTAGCTGTGTCCTAAGGACATAGTGATCAAGGATCCATGTCGATGCCTGCCGCAGAGGGCGTGTGGGAAGCGCAATCACAGGGGGATGTCCATACACGTTAGGGTTGCACCAATACTAGTATCTATGCTGGCACTGATACTTGTACTCCTGCAAATGCTCTGCCCGATACCTGGACAGTCAGGGGTGATCGGTGGGGCGGAGTTACAATCACTGATCACCCTGTATAGATTTATATAAAGCAGCTGCTTCTCTCCCCCCCCCCCCCCCCCCGCTTTCAGTTGCTTTACTGAAATCTATACAAGGAGATCGGTGCTTTTACTCCAACGACCGATCACCCCTGACTGTCCTCCGGATCTGTCAGGATGGAGAACAGAGGAAGGAGCTGGTAAATATGTAATTTACTGGCTCCTTCTTTTTCTGAATGCAGAGAGTCAGTGAACGCTGACTTTGTCCATTTACATCTGTATTTACGATGTCTCAGTTTATGAATGGTGAGGAGCCTCTGTCTCCTCTCCATTCATTTTCAGTGCAGCTGAGGCTGCTGAAAAAGGGACTGGGGAATCTGTGTCCTTTAGTCCCCCTTTCTCTGTCTCGAAGGCGAGATGTCAGGCGTCTGTTTAAACCCCTGATATCGCACCAAACACCCCCCCCCCCCCAAGAGGGCCAATAAAAAAAACAGTAAATTAAAAATAATTGTAATATTTAAAACGTAAAATTGTACAAAAAAACAAACACTGACACTGTCCATTTACAATATGAATTGTGAAAGATAAAAATAAAAAACTGACAGTCCACTGTCACATGACATTGAAAAAATTATTGCTAATCGGTATCATTTAGTACTTGAGGAAAAAAGTTGCATACCAGTGTTGGCAAACGTGACCCTCACAGGGGCTCAGGTTTAACGTGGTATTAAACCCAAAACTAAAATGTAATGTATTGCAGTTTACTACCATCATTGGATGTGGCGGCTGCATTCGTTTTTGTTTGGCTTTTTTTTTTAATTTTGTCTGGTGATCTGGTCAGTAACACATCTCCAAATTGACACAACTCTGGATGAATGAGACAGGAGGCACACCAGGTCTGTCTGTCTGTCTGTCTGTCTGGGGGGGGGGGGGGGGGGAGACAGATGCAGTGTTAAACGTTTTGGATGCAGCAACAGACTGAAGCCAAACTCTGTCTCACACTTCATAATCAGTTAAAGCAAACTTTACTTTACTTTTTTTTTTCCTTTTGGGATAAAGGTTTTGCATAAATAAAAGCATTTTAATTACCCCTACCAGTGTTAAGTGGTTTGTCATCCATGTAAACTGATACATTCTGCTGGAGAGCTTGTTCTGTCAAAAACAGACTTGCTGCCTGGTTTACCAGATGATGAAGCCATCACATCTAAGAATTTGTAACATGCAATATCATAAATGTTTACTTTTGGGTTTAATACGGCTTTAACCATTTACTGCCCGTGTGACGTCATATGACAACCTCGACTTTCAGTGGTTATACTGGGATGATGCCTGCAGCTACAGGGCTGGCAATTCACTTTGATGTCAAATCCATCCTAGCGGCTAATTAAACACTGGAGTGCTTTTACAGGCGGTGGAAAGGGTTGTCCCCTACCACCGCCTTCCAGTGCCTCTTAGGGCTCTCCCATCCCAGCACAATAGCTTGTAGCTCCACCGGCTTATCATAGAGGTGATTGGGGACCAGATCTTTCCCGATCATCTCTGATATTGGAAACTGAAAGCGACAAGTATTTTGTCACTTCCAGGTTCTGTCTTCTGTGTACCACCCATTGCCAACTAGTACAAGCATCGGGGGGTGTTTTCTGCAGGCACCTTAATTGCTGCAGCGATTTGAGTGGAAGTTTGGACTCCCTTCCTTTCCCCACAGCCTTCTGGGACACATCGCAGGTCCTAGAAAGCTTTGGGGCTATTCATAGCGCAATGCGGCTCACGCAAGCCCAATCTGAGCAGCCAGATGCCCACAGTTAGTATTAGTGGTGCACCGAAATGAAAATTCTGGTGCCGAAACCGAAAATTCAGGATGCACTTGGCCGAAATTGACGGGTTTTTTAAAAATATTTTTCTGAATGTATTGTATTCCAATTTTAATTTTGTTGTCTGCCATTATCCGCTTGTTTTTTTAGCGGTGTTAAAAATCCTGCTTGCTGCATTTTTGGTGCATATTTGGTCAGTTAAAAATCGCACCAAAAATGCACCTTCCTATTGAAAACGCAGCAAGAACACATCACAAATGCACCCGTGTTGCATTTTTTGAGTCACATGACCTATGAAAACCGCACCACAAGCAGAGTAAAATTGTGGCTAAATCTTGGGTGTTTTTGGCAGCCATTATCTGCACCCTTTTTTTTTTTTTTTTTTCCTTCGGCACAACCCTTTTTTCAGCCGATAATTTTTGATGTATCACTGGTTAGTATGCCGGGGACGGAAGCCTGGTAAAGAAACCGGCCAGGTGAGGACATCACTGGATCCTGGGGAAGGTGAGTGTCCCATTAATGTCAATGGCTACAGTTTTTGTAGCTGCTGACTTTTAATTTATCTAAAAATGACTGAACGACGCTTTAAAACCCAACTCCAGCCCAACTAGTTAGCTGTGGATAGAATGGGAACAATAAAGCTGTCCATATAAGTTGCAACCTGATCGTAAAATTTATTTTAGCTTTGCTGAAATGTAGCTTGAGGTCACACCTATACAATCCATTCAATTTTATAGCTAGTCATGCACTTCATCCACTTTTTGCCTATCATGTTGAATGTTGTCTCCATGCACCTTGCCTACATACTTCAATGCACTTGTGTTTCAGCACACCACAATGCCCACATGTGCTTAATCATCTGTGCATTGCGATGCATTAAAAAAAAAAAAAAAAAAAATCCAGGTACTATGTGATGTTCAAGTCTCATAGTCAGGGAAGGTAGAGGAGGTTTTTTACTCTGAGCCAAATCCTCCTTTGTGTCTCACACACTCCCTCTTAGACACTGCAGCTCACAGTAGAAGCGTTTCATCAGCAGAGGCAATGCTGTCAATCCAGAAAGCAGTGGTCCGTATTGGGTGTGGCCAGGTGCTGATTGAAAATCTAGGCTTGTTAATCACCGGTGACAGTGTTTATAGTCATACCCCCTGCAAGTCATCCCACTTAGTGCAAGCAGGCACAACCTGATGGGAGTGGCAACTCTGCTGTGAATTTAGCAGCAGTAATATTGTTGCTACACCATCACATAAAGCTTCATTATGTGGACAGGTTCAACAGGTATTTGTGATACTTTGCAGGGGGACTAAGGGAAAACTGTAAGTGCAGATACACTTATTATAAAGTGAAGTAGTATGTTTTCCTCATTTCCTATCTAGTCAAACCCATCAACAGCAACATAGAGAGCAATAAAAAGCTAAAAAGGGGTTCTAGCCATCCCCTATTCTACTAAGAGAGTTTTATGCTGCTGTGGAAATGTTTCCTTGTTGGTCCTTGTCTGCTCTTAGTGTTGTCATGGACAGTGAAGCTGATCACTAGTGGATTTTTCAAAAAATGTTCATCTGAAAATTCCTTGTACATTCATTGACTGGACAAATGTCATTTGGAAGTACTTTTTTTTTTTTTTCAAAATACTTTTATTAACGTTTTTGCACCTTGCAAAGATAAGAGAAGAGGAAGTGACAGAGCAGGGAGTCCATTTTCAACATTTGACAAGTAAGTTCACACGGTTACAAATAACATCTTCAACACATTATGTTGTATGGAGTGAATATAACGTTGGTACAACCAGCTGTTTCGGTTCCATGCTTATGGTCCATGTGAGTTCCATAAGTGAACTGCTCAAACATTGAAACTCCCAGAATAATAAAGACAAACATAAAAAAACAGGTTACAGATTGATAGCGAACACGTTTTGGGACTGTTATAAGCGAACCAGAGACACCATTGGTTTTCTTATTGGGTGATCCTACCGTCTTTATAATTTTGTTTACGTTTTAACATTCAGGAATTCTGGAATGAATAGTCTTTCCTGAACAAAAACGACGTATAATGTTAATTTGTTTGAGAAAAAAATGTCATTCTGCTCCCTCAAATTTTCTTTTCACTGTGGTCCAAAACGAACGTCGATTTGACCCATTGACAAAAAATGTAATGTTCCTAAAACAAAACATTTTTGAACAAAATTCTAGTGTTTAGCCAGCTTTAGTAAAGCTAAATCCAAGTGCTCATTCACGTTTGCCTTACCATGCGTTTCCAGGGCTACTATATATGAGGTGTGTATAGTGCACATATTGTGCATCGTTTTATGCTGCTTTATATAAAAAGTCATGTGAATGAATGGGCTGGCTTAACACAATGGGCCCTGACAAGACCTGAGATGGAAGTGAATTTTTTTTTTTTTTCGTGTGCCAGAGTGGTTGGAACATGCCAGAGTTTGAGACATTGCCACTTTTAAGTTAGTAAGCTTATCTGAAAAGATCTCTTCTGTTAAGGTTTGCACTGGTTCTGCTTATCCTATACTTGGTAATAATGTCATACATCGACCCAAAAAATATCCTGGTGATTTATGGTATTTTTGGAGGCAGGGAGTCGAAAAGAATAACCATGAAAAACAACATTTCTACTTTTATTTGCTTTTTTATTTATTTTTCAAATTTTTTTTGAGACTCTGAATAATTTGAACTTTTTCTGGGTGTTCTTCCAGTTGTGAAAAACTACTTTCAGCATCGGGAGTTCAGTTTCACCCTGAAAGATGACATATATGTACGATATCAGTCCTTCAACAACCAGAGTGAGCTGGAGAAGGAAATGCAGAAGATGAATCCATACAAAATAGATATTGGAGCAGTATACTCCCACAAGGTGAGCACTCACACATCATTCTAAGTTCCGTTTTTAGAAAAAAAATTCTGCCATCATAAATTCAGAATGTTTCTGTGTATCTGGTTTAAATAGATATTTGGTGCTTGCTTAACCACTTGTTGTACAACGTATGGATATATATAATCACACACCTCCCCCTTTTTTATATATATATATATATATATATATATATATATATATATATATATATATATATATATATATATATATATATATATATATATATGCATTTTTTGAATCTTAAAGTTTTTTATTTATTCAATGCAAAGCATCTTTTTTATATTTTATAAAAAATTGGGTATTGTTTTGTGTGAACTAAAATTAATTTAGGTGTGTTTTTTTTTTTTTATTTTTTTTTCCCTGACAATTTTCATTGTATAAATGGCTGTGCAAATATTGTGCAAAAAAATTCAGACCGTCATCATTTTTATTATTCAGGGCCTCTGCTTTCCATCAAAGTAATCAAGCAGGCAACATTTAAAGGAGAATTACAGCCAAAGCGCATTAAGCTTTACTTGTCCTATGGATTACAGGAGTGCAATTTGTTTTGCACTCCTGTGACCCGTTTTCAGCAGAGAGCAGACTGACGCGAGGGGCTGTTACAGCCGTTCCACCCCATCCATAGCTTAACGCTCCGGTGAGCGAGGAGGGAGAAGAGCAAAGAGCTGTGACTGACAGTCTCTGCTCGGGGAGCTCTGAAACCTGAGTGATTGGAGGTGTTTGATCGCTCGCCTCTCAGTGCAGAGGCGCCTGGGGCAGATGCAGCATCTGACCGATGCTGCATCCACCTATGTAAATATGATGGGGGGGGGGGGGGGGAACCTTTTTACTTTTGAGATGTCTAAATGACAAATGGACAACAAGGGGTGCGCCAGTCTTGAGCATTACCTCAAACACCATTTTTAATAATAAAATTACTAAAATACTCACAAAGGCAAATTAATTACCAACAAATTATTAGTCATGGAACACGTTCACTAAGCAAGCCTTAAAATCTGAACGTCCAATAAGATTTGGGCGACACTCTGTAACAGAGGAAATAGCTTATGTGTTTTGAGGGGTACACCCTCTGTCTCAACTCAGCAGGTATGGGGGGTGTGCTTAACATGTTACACTCTAAATACAAATACAGGTGTATTTTGCTAAAGGTGGAGTTGGCCCTTAATGTGAATGCTTGATATTCTGAGCTCTCAGTATGAAAAGTGGACTTCCTTTTAGAACGCCTAATCCAATCTATTACTTTGTTCTCTATCAATAGTGGTATTGTATATATGTATTGGTTCTTAGTTAAAAATTATTTTGTTACACGCACCCAACCACATAATCTGAGTATCTTGACGAGTTTGAATGTATGGAAATGTTTATGAATTTCTCTCCACAGCCCAGCTTGCACAATTCTGTAAAATCTGGCACATTTCAAGCACAAGAGAAGGAGTTGGTGTTTGATATTGATATGACAGATTATGATGATGTTCGGAGATGCTGCAGGTAAATGCTGTATTCTCTCATTTTCTAAAGCTGCGGTACCAACTGTGTTGTACTGCCCCAAGTGCAATAAAATAATTTTCTCTGGCTATTGAAATTAACACTCAAGTGCTAGGTGCGCCGACATCAAACATTTTTTCTGGCAAAACTGCTACTGGATGCGCTGGCAATAAGGTTTGTGTGTGTGTGTGGGGTTTTTTTTTTTTTTTTTTTTACCTCTTACCTGGGCCAGTTGATAACCTACCATGGCTTCCAATACCACCTCTATGCTGACTACACCCAGATCTATCTCTCCACTCCTCAACTCACCCCCTCAATCTCCTCACGTATCACAAAATTACTGACCGACGTATATGTCACACCACTTCCTCAAACTCAATCTTTCTAAAATTGAGCTTGTAATGTTTCCTTCTCCATAATCGCCCTCCCCTGACTTGACCATGGAGCTCAACAGCACAACCGTTAGTCCCTTCATATGTAAGGGTGCTGCGTGTAATCCTAGACTCTGACCTCTCCTATAGCCCCTCATTCAATCACTGGCTGCATCTTGCCACCTTAACCTCCACAACGTTTCAAGAACTTGCCCCTGCGATGCCACAATGATTTATTCACTCCTTGCTCATGTTTCGCCTTGACTACTGCAACTTCCTCCTCACTGACATACCTTTTTACACAGGCTAAAACTCATTCAGAAAAGCCTCCCCCCCCCCATCTCCACCTAAGAACTGTACTCGAGTTAGCTCATCCGCTGCAGTTATTGCCTATTGTACTGCCCCACCTCTACATTGTAAAGTGCTGTGTAACCTGTTGGCGCTATATAAATCCTGTATAATAATGTGGCGTTTAAAGGTAGAACAAAAGCCAGATGCCCCTAGGAGCGGGATTAAAAACAACCGGTGTGCGTGAAGCCTTAAGAGCAGTTTACCTCTAAATCTCATGGGTTGAGTCACAGTATCGCATAACTGCTTACCATGATTGTGAAGCCCTGTGTTTTGAGAAGCCACATTGTTATGGATGGATTTACTCACTTTCCAAGTCTTGCTTTGGTTAGGGAATTTTGTTCAAGTGCAAAAATAGGACCTGCAACAAACTAAACTTGTGCAGTTTATGTAAGCCCCCTAGTTGTTGGGAATGCATTCTAGCTGTGGATTTTTAATCAAAAAGATTTACTGGTCTTAAAAACTGTACATGGTTTGGATGCTTTCCAGCCTTTTTGTTTCCCTAGGCGAGGGTAGAGAACTTCAACTGATCATTATACTTGGGGACCTACGAAGCAACTGCCCCAAGTATCCGATTTTCACCCAGCCTGGTCCTCCATTCGAGCAACACACTGCTTCTAGTCTTCTCTCGAACAGTATTTTACTCCACGTTTCTAGGAATTAATATAAAAATACTGCGCTATACACATAAATAGCAGCCAGCACTACATTCTTAACAAAAACTGTGTGAATGAATAAAGTGAAAACGGTGCAGCACTAAGAATCAAATGTTTGCGTATTGACATATCAACTTACTGTGATATACAAAATAAATTGTGATTGGCATATACAAAAAAACTACCACTTCATCCAATAGTGCCTCTAAAAAAAAAAAAAAAAAAAAAGGCCTATGCAAATTGTAAATCAACATTGGTAGTATAGTCCCATTGATGATTAAAACATGAATCAATTAGTGTATGTATTGATGGGAAAGAATATAGGACTAAATGAGTCACCGTTTGTGTGTGTGTGTGTGTGTGTGTGTGTGTGTGTGTGCGCATCTACCACCCAGGGGAGAAAATTAAATGCGCATACCAGAAGGTAGCATCAATCAGGCATGTGATCTCAAAGTTCTGGATAGTGAGTGGTGCAATTCCTCCTCGGCTGAGACACCTTAGGCAACCTCGACCCACCATGTGAGAATATGGATCAGGGTGGCAATGTCCCAGATGGTAAAAAAAACCTCCTTCCACCACAGAACTGTTTGAAGTCTTTGTAGACGAAACGTGTCGGGTTTGAATCCTTTCCATGACATTGCGCCTTTTTGAATTTTATGCTTGATTGTGAACACAGAAGAGATCTTTTTTTACTTGATGCAATACATCTTGTAATCTATGTAAAGTCTTTTTTATTCCAAATAAACTCGTAACCATACGGTTTTTCACCGTGGAGGCTTTGTCTTTTATTTTTTTTATTTTTTATTTTGCTTAACCATCTGGGACATTGCCATCCTGATCAATATTCTCACATGCCGGGTCAAGGTTGCCTGAGTTGGCTCAGCTGAGGAGGAGGAATTGCACCACTCGCTATCCAGAGCTTTGATATCACATGCCTGATTAATGGTACCTTCTGGTAAGCGTATTTAATCTCCCCCTGGGTGGTGGATGCACACATGGAGGTGACTACTTTAGTCCTACACTTCTGGATTCCTTCCCCTCAATATATACTAATGGATTAATGTTTTAATTACCAATGGGACTATACTACCAATGTTGATTTTACAATTTGCACCGTGCCATTATTTAGAGACACTATCAGATGGTGTTAGTTTTTTGTATATGCTAATCACAATTTATTTTGTATATCACAGTATGTAAATAGTCAGCATTTGATTCTTAGTGCTGCAATGTTTTCACTTTGCTCCACGTTTTTCCGTTTTTTTTTTAATTTTATATAAGAGCTACTTGTACAGGATTTTACCCCCTATCATGCTGAATACATTGCCACTAGCTGATAGTTGTTGCAATAAACATCCAATAACAATTTGAATAGATTTTTGCTTTAATGACTAGTTGTATGCATTAACCTGCTTCCTGATATTCCAGTTCCGCAGATATATGCAATAAGTGCTGGACTCTAATGACCATTGCTGTGCGAATACTGGATAGAGCTCTAGCAGGTAAGTAGTGTTGTATACTGAGAGGTTTTACTATAATCAGTAAAAATGCTTTTAGATTTACTGTGTTGTGTGTTTTTTATTTATTTATTTTTTTTTTTTTTACAATGCTTCTTGTATCACAGTATAAAAGATGTGCTAGAAATAAGCATATCTGGATTTAAGGAAGTCTTTTATAAGCAAGACCTTAGCAACACCCCTCACATTTTTGTAAATATTTTATTTTATCTTTTCATGTGACAACACTGAAGAAATGGCACTTTGCTACAATGTAAAGTAATGTGTACAGCTTGTATAAAGGTGTAAATTTACTGTCCCCTCAAAATAACGCAACACACAGCCATTAATGTCTAAATCGCTGGCAACAAAAGTGAGTACACCCCTACGTGAAAATGTATAAATTGGGCCCAAAGTGTCAATATTTTGTGTGGCCACAATTATTTTCCAGCACTGCCTTAACCCTCTTGGGCATGGCGTTCACCAGAGCTTCACAGGTTGCCACTGGAGTTCTCTTCCACTCAATGATGACATCACTGAGCTTGTGGATGTTGCATACCTTGCGCTTCTCCACTATCCATTTGAGGATGCCCCACAGATGCTCAATAGGGTTTAGGTCTGGAGACATGCTTGGCCAGTCCATCACCTTTACCCTCAGCTTCTTTAGCAAGGCAGTGGTTGTCTTGGAGGTGTTTGGGGTCGTTATGTTGAAATACTGCCCTGCGTAACTAACTCCCCAGTGCCGGCAGCACTCATGCAGCCCCAGACGATGACACTCCCACCACCATGCTTGATTGTAGGCAAGACACACTTGTCTTTGTACTCCTCACCTGGTTGCCGCCACACACGCTCAACACCATCTGAACCAAATAAGTTTATCTTGGTCTCAGACCACAGGACATGGTTCTAGTAATCCATGTCCTTAGTCTGCTTGTCTTGAGCAAACTGTTTGCAGGCTTTCTTGATCTGCATGGCTGTCATCCCAGAAGGAAGCCATCATCTTTAGAAGAGGCTTCCTTCTGGGACGATAGCCATGCAGACCAATTGGATGCAGTGTGCGGCATATGGTCTGAGCACTGACAGGCTGACCCCACACCCCTTCAACCTATGCAGCAATCATACGTCTATTTCCCAAAGACAACCTCCTGGATATGAGCTGAGCATGTGCACTCAACTTTGGTCGATCATGGCGAGGCCTGTTCTCAGTGGAACCTGTCCTATTAAACCGCTGTATGATCTTGGCCACCGTGCTGCAGCTCAGTTTCAGGGTCTTGGCAAACTTCTTATACCCTAGGCCATCTTTATGTAGAGCAACAATTATTTTTTCAGATACTCGGTTCTTTGCCATGAGGTGCCATGTTGAACTTCTAGTGACCAGTATGAGAGTGATGGCACCAAATTTAACACACCTGCTCCCCATTAACACCTGAGACCTTGTAACATTAACGAGTTGCATTACAACGGGGAGGGAAAATGGCTAATTGGGCCCAATTTGGACATTTTCACTTAGGGGTGTACTCACTTTTGTTGCCAGCGGTTTAGACATTATTGGCTGTGTGAGTAATTTTGAGGGGAGAGATCAAATTTTACACTGTAATACAAGCTATACACTCCACTACTTTACATTGTAGCAAAGTGTAATTTCTTCAGTGTTTGTTCTGAAATAAAATATTTACAAAAATGTGAGGGGTGTTCTCACTTTTGTGAGATACTGTAGCTAGGAACTGGAAATCATTAAACAGTCTTTGTTTTCAGGTATATATGTGCATGCATACACGTATGTTGTTGGTGCTGTCCACCTTCTTAAACTTTTTGTCTCTTCCCATTCTTGTCATGCATTGCTGGATCTTGATCCGCTGTTCACTTGTAGTGGTCTCTGTTTGTCCTATGCTGGCACTGCTCTTAGGTGTGAGCTCTTTAGAAAGTAAGAGGTTGATAATCTGTGGGGTAGAGTAGGGACTGACCAGAGAGGGGATCCCTTTTGATGCAGTTGGCCAGCTTAAAAATGAATTGCATTATATGTAACTAATTATTCCCTTTTCTCCTTTTTTTTTTTTTTTTTTTTTTAAGATGACTTTGGGTTCCAGCATCGATTGTGGGTTTATTCAGGCAGGAGAGGAGTCCATTGCTGGGTGTGTGATGAATCTGCCAGGAAGCTCTCCCAAGCTGAAAGATCTGCTGTAGCAGAGTATTTAAGTTTGGTGAAGGTAGAGTATTAATAATCGTCTTTTGTAGCTATCTGTGGCCATGTTTGCAATGCAAAATTTATTGTTTCTCATTAGTTGGCTCAAGATGGCCAAAGATCTGAATTGACAGCCAATTAATTATTTTATTATACAGGATTTTTATTAGCACCAACAATTTGAGCAGTGCTTTATGCCTTTCTATGGAAGATACCTGCTGAGTAACCACATTCTGGGAAAAACAATTGGTGGGGGTTTGAACCTAGTTATCTCTTACAAGAAAATGTGGTGCCAGAAGCATTTTCCTCTTTCTATTCACTAAACGTACATTCAGCCTGGCCAAGCATAAACATTTAGAACCCGGGTGGTTGACTTGCCATTGCCTTTCTTGTGTCCACACAGCAAACACGCTAGAGATTATTTTTAAAATGTTTACCTTAAAGTTGTTGATGCTACTTTTCAACATATGTTCCTTTTTGATATTTGTTCTTCTTTTTTTTTTTTTTTTTTTTTTTTTAGTAAATATGCAGATTTGCCACTACAAACCGGCTTTCTCTGTGCTTAGCAAGTGATCAGCTATACAAATTTTTAGTTTTTAATGGGTTGAAGGTTCATAAATTTGTATATAGTGGGGGGATGTAAAGCGTGCCCATTGTGTACTATAATGCAAATAGGAAAGCCTGTGTTCTTAATTTTAACCACTATAGACCCGCGCTATAGCCAAATGACGGCTACAGTGCGGATCTAATGTGCCGGGACGACGTCTATTGACGTCGTCCCGGCAACGAGCTGCCTGCGCGCCCCCTGAAGGGCGCGCTCTGTGATCAGCGAGTCTGTGAGACTCGCTGGATCACAGATCCGAGTAAGGGGTCGATCCCGACCCCTTACCACGTGATCAGCTGTCAGCCAATGACAGCTGATCATGTGATATTATCCGAGCCGGTAATCGGCTTTTTTCCTGCTCGCGCTGACAGCGCGAGGAGAAAAAAAAAAGCCGATCACCGGCGGCAGTGAGAGAGACATCAGTCCCTCTCACTGCAATATGCCCAGGGTGCCCACATTTTCTAATTAAAGTGCCCCCAGTGCCATCTGTCAGTGCCCATTAGTGCCACCCATCCGTGCCATCTTTGCTGTGCCCATTAGTGCCACCCATCCGTGCCATCTTTGCTGTGCCCATTAGTGCCACCCATCCGTACCACCCATCCGTGCCATCTTTGCTGTGCCCATTAGTGCCACCCATCCGTACCACCCATCCGTGCCATCTTTGCTGTGCCCATTAGTGCCACCCATCCGTGCCATCTTTGCTGTGCCCATTAGTGCCACCCATCCGTGCCATCTTTGCTGTGCCCATTAGTGCCACCCATACGTGCCATCTTTGCTGTGCCCATTAGTGCCACCCATCCGTGCCATCTTTGCTGTGCCCATTAGTGCCACCCATCTGTGCCATCTTTGCTGTGCCCATTAGTGCCACCCATCTGTGCCATCTTTGCTGTGCCCATTAGTGCCACCCATCCGTGCCATCTTTGCTGTGCCCATTAGTGCCACCCATCCGTGCCATCTTTGCTGTGCCCATTAGTGCCACCCATCCGTGCCATCTTTGCTGTGCCCATTAGTGCCACCCATCCGTGCCATCTTTGCTGTGCCCATCAGTGCCACCCATCCGTGCCATCTTTGCTGTGCCCATCAGTGCCACCCATCCGTGCCATCTTTGCTGTGCCCATCAGTGCCACCCATCCGTGCCATCTTTGCTGTGCCCATCAGTGCCACCCATCCGTGCCATCTTTGCTGTGCCCATCAGTGCCACCCATCCGTGCCATCTTTGCTGTGCCCATCAGTGCCACCCATCCGTGCCATCTTTGCTGTGCCCATCAGTGCCACCCATCCGTGCCATCTTTGCTGTGCCCATCAGTGCCACCCATCCGTGCCATCTTTGCTGTGCCCATCAGTGCCGCCTAGTCAGCGCATATCAATGAAGCAGAAAAATTACCTGTTTGCTAAATTTTATAACAAACTATTAAACATGATTTTATTTTATTTTTTAATTTTCCATCTTTTTTTATTTGTTTAGCAAAAAATAAAAACCCCAGCTGTGATTAAATACCACCAAAAGAAAGCTCTATTTGTGGGAAAAAAATGGTAAACATTTCATTTGGGTACAGTGTTGTATGACCGCGCAATTGTCATTCCAAGTGCGTCAGCGCCAAAAGCTGAAAATTGGTCTGGTCACGAGGGGGGTTTAAGTGCAAAGTAATCAGGTGGTTAATACACAATACAAATTTTTTTTTTTTTTTTTATATGTAAAATTAAGTATTAAACACGTCACCATTTTTCTAGGTGAGTATATTTCTAAAGGTGCTCTTGACATTAAATTTTCACCACATGTTGGTAACAACCCATGAAATCCATACATACAAAGAAACTTAAGTTCAGAAATTAAGTTGTGTGTTAAAATGGAATGACACAGGGAAAAAGTTTTGAACACGCTAACTGAAATTTATTTAATACTTTGTACAAAATCCTTTGGTTATGACAGTTTCAAGACTCCTTCTTTATGGCAAAACTAGTCACACGCATTGCTCAGGTGTGATCTCGGCCCATTCTTCCACACAAACAGTCTTCAGATCTTGAAGGTTCTGTGGGCCTCTTCTATGAACTCGAATCTTTAGTTCTTTCCATAGATTTTCTATTGGATTCAAGTCAGGTTATTGGCTGGGCCATTCTAGCAGCTTTTTCTTTCTTTGAAACCAATCGAGAGGTTTTTCCTTGGCTTTGTGTTTTGGAATCTATTGTCATGCTGAAATGTCCACCCCCTTCTCATCTTCATCCTGGTAGATGGGAGCAGATTTTTACCAAAAATGTCTTGGCACATTTTTTTTTCCATTCATTCCTTTAAAGGAATGAAGTTTGCCAGTACCGTATGCTGGGAAACATAGAGATAGATATCTCATCCCCCCCCCCCCCCCTTTTTATTTATTTATTTTTTTATTAAATTTTTTTTTTTTCCTTCACAATAGAAAACATGACAAACCTACGATTTTAAGAAAAACTGTCTTAATAAAAAAATTGGCCTTTAGAGGGTTCTACACCAACCCCTATAGCACGTCCTCAACAAATAAAGATCCCTTATTATCCTAATTTATATTTATCCTATTTTTCTCCGAGACCTTCCGATCCCAAAGTTAACCGAGGATCTTAGGGATGCCATGGAGGCGAGCATCACGGCCGAAGAAATAGGGGAGATCATTAAAAACAGGTTCAGCGCCGGGGCCTGATGGCCTATCCGTGCCATACTACAAAGCCTTCACAGACACATTGGCACCTCATATGGCAAAATTATTTAATGTAATAACACAGGGTTATCCCCTAGATCCTCAGCTCAATACCGCCTTCGTGACAGTTATCCCGAAACCGAATAAGAACCCAGAAGAGGTTGAGAACTACAGACTGATCTCCCTCATTAATAATGACCTCAAGATACTAACCAAAATCCTAGCCAACCGATTGGCCTCCTTTTATAAATAGGCATATCCACAAGGACCAGGTAGGGTTCATACCAGGCAGACAGGGGCCAGACCAAATTAGAAGGGCCATTGATCTAGTCTCCCTCCTACAATCAGGTTGGGATGGGGGTCCCAAACAGGAAGGGATGCTTTTATCCCTTAAACCTACAAAAGGCTTTAGACACTGTCAAGTGGCCTTATTTATTCGCCTTACTAGAGCACTGGGGATTCAGGAAGCGCTTTATGGGAACTCTGCACTCACTCTACACCAACAGCACTGATTTGCCTCAATGGCCACCTTTCCAAACCTTTTTAACATAGCAAGGGGCACCAGACATGGTTGCCCACTTTCCCCTTTAATATTTACCATAGCCATTGAAACACTAGCACTAGCGATCTGCTCCAATCCCAATATTCAAGGAATCTCTTGTGGATCCCAAATACACAAATGTGGCCTTATCGTGGACAATATGTTACTTTTCATTACTTCTCCCATCACGTCCCTTCCCAATCTATGTAAACTCTTTGAACAATTTTGCAAGGACCTCGGGCCTCAGGGTTAACTACGACAAATCCCATGCCCTCAACATATCTCTGAAACCAGTCATAGTAGAGACACTGCAAAGATATTTTAAGTTTTAGATTGAACGCCTCTTCAATAGAATACTTGGATTAACCTTACCGCTAAAATTCACAACCTGTATTCTGCAAACTTCCCTCCCTCCTACCGGAGACTTAAATCGGACTGGATCCAAATAGAGAGCCAAGCGGCACCCACCTATACCCCCGACTATTTACTTTGGATCCCTTCCAAGGAAAGACCCCCCCATACTCTCCCTATCCCTTTGGGACACATTGAAAACCCATACCTCCATATCATCTGAAAGCCGTCCCTTGGCTCACATATTCAACAATCCTGACTTCGCTCCTGGACTGGACATAAAATCCTTAAAGTGGTTGCTGGACAAGGGACTGTATCGGATTGGACACTTCTTTACTGCCACAGGCCCAATAACTAAAAAAATGTTATGAGCAACAACTGGATATCCCGAGGGGGGAGAAATTCAGATTTCACCAAATACAACACTATCTTCACAACATATAGAAAGGGAAACCCGTACCACCTAGGTTCACTGCCTATGAGTTATGGGCAGGACAAGCCACGGATCAGAGGGGTGGAATCTCTGTCATATACCAATCTCTAGCCCAGCAGGTAGACAAAACTCAATGTCAGCATGGGAAACTGATCTCCAAATTTAATGGGATCTCGACAAATGGCAGACATCCTTTTCCAGAGCCTATAAGGGAATAAAGAATATTTCCTTATTCGAATCTAATCTCAAGGTGATGACCAGGTGGTATCTCACACCTTCTAAATTAGCCCTCGTGTATCCTTCTGCAAACCCTCAGTGCTTCGGTGGATGTGAAATGCATGGGTCCATGGCATATGTATGGGAATGCCCCAAAATCGGGCATTACTGGAAGAGGATGTTTAACCTAATCCAAAAAGTGATGGACCTCCAGATCCCCAGAACCCCCGCAGTAGCCCTCCTAAATGATACCATCCCAAAGGCTCCTAAGTGGAATCGCAAACTAATCCACTTTGTTCTACTGGGCGGTAAGCTGACACTTGCCAAGGCCTGGAAACAGCCAGGGGTTTCTTTCTCAGCTGCCAAGCGTAAAATATCATGGCTGATGTCCCAAGAAAAATTGACCAGTATTTTGCTAGATTCCAAAGCACAGGGAGCCTTGGGCCAAACACATGGGTATCTCCCTCATCCCTGGGATACAAGCGTAACAAGTAAGCTTCATCAATGACCTTGCAGCTGACTACCTGCTGGATGGCTCCTAATCCTCCCCTCTCCTTCTCCTCCTTCTCCTTCTACATCGCTTAGGTATGATGTGGACCTCTACTACGCTTTACGTATCAGGAGTACAATTGCCTCCAGGCTTTTAAGTGGAAGAGGCCCTGAGTATGGGAGCTAATACCATCTCCACACAATCGATGAGCGTTACCCACCATTGCAGGCGGCTGCATTCCAGATGTCCCGGGGTGGCGGTCCCGGCACAGTCTGATCTCTTTAGGGCAGGGGTCTCAAACTGGTGGCCCTCCAGCTGTTGCGAAACTACAAGTCCCATGAGGCATTGCAAGGCTGACAGTTACAAGTATGACTCCCACCGGCAAAAGCATGATGGAATTTGTAGTTTTGCAACAGCTGGAGGGCCGCCAGTTTGAGACCCCTGCTTTAGGGGTGTCGGGGGAGCTCCCTGGGATGTCTGGAACCAGACATTGCAGGGCACGTATGTTGTGCGACATCGACTAACCCGCCTCAGAATTTGTACGCGGAACGCGATTTGCTTCCCATAGTTGTAAGCAAGTTTGCCCATTCCAAGCCTATAGGAGGTATTTGATGTTAAGCTGCATTATATATTGATATGGATGTATAACTTGTATCTGATTCTTTTGAAAAATTTATAAAAATTTGGAAAGGAAAAAAAAAATGCAAAGATCTTAAATATCGTTATCTACGGCATCTAGTATCATCAAAAGATTCAGAGAATCTGAATAAATCTCTATACGCAAGGGACAAGGCTAAAATGAAATATTGGATGACTGTGCCCTTCGAGCCTTCAAATGGCACTGCATTAAAAACTGCCATGATTTTGTGATGGACATCACTGCATGGGCTCAGGTATATTTTCAGGAATCGCTGTCTGTTAACACAATTCCCTGTGCCATCCAACGCAAAGTAAAGCTCTATCATGCAGAGAGAAGCCATATGTAAGCATGTTCCAGAAATGCCGTTTTCTCTGGACCAAAGTTGATTTTAAAATGGTCTGTTGCAAAGTGTAAAAACTGTTCTGTGGTCAGACAAATCCAAATTTGACATTTCTTTTTGGCAACCATGGGCGCTAGGGCCCCCCCAGACTAAAGAGGAGGAAGGACCTTCTGGCTTATCAGTGCTCGGTTCAAAAGCCTGCATCTCTGGTATGGGGGTGAATTGGTGTGTATGGAATGGGTAGCTTGCACATCCAGAAAGGCACCCTTAATATGCTCCCATGTGGATTACTTTTTTATTTTTTTTTCTTCAGGGAAGGTATATTTCAGCAGAACAATTCTAAACCACATTTTGCATCTATGACAACGGCATGGCTTTGTAGTAGAGTCTGGGTGCTTAACTGGCCTGCCTGCAGTCCAGACCTTTCATACATTTTTGTGCATCTTGAAACGAAAAAATACAACAAAGACCCAGGAATTTTGAGTAGTTGGATTCCTGTATTGGGCAAGAATGGGACATTTTCTCTCCTAAAACTCCATTAACTCGTCTCCTCTGTTCCCAGACCTTTACAGAATAGTGTTAAGAGGGGATGTTACACCATGGTAAACATGTCCCTGTTCTAACTTTTTGGAAATGTGTTGCTGCCATCTGTTTCAAAATTAACTTATTTTTTCTTTAAAATGGTACATTTGCTCCGCAAATGGAGCACTTTTAACCACAAAGGGGTTAAAAACTCCTGTTTTGCCGCACTTTCAAAACGCTTTTCAGGCGCTTTGAAAGCACTGCCCATTTATTCCAATATATACAATGAGCAAGGCGTTTTGGTAGCGCTAAATACAGCACTCTCAACCCTCCCCAAAGATTTTGCTTGCAGGACTTTTTCCTAACGTCCCACAGGTGCACTGCCCGAGTGTGAAAAGTCACATTGGAATAGGAGGCAGTTTTCAATCGCTAAGCGAAGTCTATTTCCAGCGCTAAAGCGCCTGAAAACCGCCCCAGTGTGAAAGGTGTCTTAACTCTTTTACCTCTCTGGGGGAATAAAAGGTTATACTTTGTCTCCACCACATCACTATCACTTTTTTGGACAGCTTAGTCTGTATGTAAATGTAGAACACAAAATACATCCAACACGCAGGAACAAAGAAACGCGTTTAATCCATATACTGAATAGTATAATTATGTGTTAATGTCATACAGTTATCAAGCTACAGTATTTTTTGTGGTACAGGTCCCTTAAGCAGGATATTTATGTGTGCTCTTTGCAGAGAGGCTAGCCCACTCACGGGAATGCAGGGCGACAGGCATGGTGCCACTCATAAGTAAACATAGACTCACCACTGTGAATAAACAAACGTTTGCTGCCGGGCTGTCATACATGCCACTGGCCCAGCATCGTTGATCGTTTTGTATGTATAAAAGCAGCCACAGATTGACGTTCAGTGCTGAGTGATCTTTCACTAATATGAATAAATGACCAGCGCTGCCTGTTCAGTCGTAATAGTAAAGATCACTCAGAGCTGCAGCTCTGTTATGTGTCCGAGGCTGCCTTTACACATAACAGGGCACCTGCAGATATTTTACACAAAGCTGCAGCACTGCTTGTTCATTCATAATGGTGGTAGTATACTCAGCTGAGAGAGGGGGGTGGGGGATCTGTGCTGCCTGTAGCCCCCAATCCACCCCCCCCCCCCCCACACGCACACAGGAATGCTACTTTTATTGGTCCTTAAAACAGAATAGAGCTAAAGCCAGCATTAAGAGGTGCATTTAGGAGACTACTGGGCCATCGATCAAACCAAGTTCAATTGCTATATTTTTTTTTTTTTTTTTTTAAAGAAACTGCTAATTTTTGCTGCTTGTGACTATTTTCTCTAGGGAGGGGAAGAGACCATAAAGAAAGTCCAGCTCTCCGATCCCATTCACCCATTTATAAGGTATGTTTTAACTAGCTATTGATGCTGCCATTTGGTTTACTGTCTTTTTTCTCCCTCCCCCCCCCCCCCCCCTTTTTTTTTTTTTTTTTTTTATTTATTTATTTTTACCCCATTTTCTATGGGCATCACCCTCTTGGTGACTGGCTCAGATGATTTCTGTGCCAGTTTTTTAATTATTAGCCTGGGTTCACACTATTGCGAACAGACATTGCATGTGATTCGCACCGCATTGCTGCGCCAAACGCATGCAATGCGAATTCAGCCATACAGTTGTATGGCTGAATTCACATTGGATTCACATTTTCCTGCACTGGAATAGGATTGCATGGATGTTCACATCTACGAACCGATCTGGGGGTGTCATTAACTTTGTATTGGCACCCACAGCGGTTCGCAGAGGGCAGTGTGAACTGCCTGCTTGGGAGATGTGATGCGGGAGCCGGCACTGAAATCGCGCTGGTTCCCATATCGCATATGTGCAGGCTGGACTGGGACAAATTTGGCCCTGCACTTCATCCAGGCCGGCCCACTTTAATTTTGCAAACATGCACATAAAAACCGTATCATGTGCATTTGCGTGAGTGACGTTATCACGGACCAGGTATCCACACAGCAGGAGCACGCAAACCCAGAAGGAAGACCGGGTGAAGGGGGAAGCCCCTGGCAGCAGTGACAGCACGCTGCTGGAAGGCTTGGCTTCAAAAGCAAGTTTGTCATGTGACAATAAAATCATGCCACACTGCAAGGGCTTGTTTAGGTCCAGGCAGCATGAAAAGATTTGCTTACTTGATCCTCCATCCTGCTCAGTACCCCCCCCCCCCCCCCCCCCCCCCCCATATGCTCCAGCGAACTCGTCAAGAACAGAGCAGGACCCATAGCCCTACAATGACATCAGAAGACCTTGATGACCTCAGAAGACCTGGAGCATGGGTGGAAAAAACTCAATGAAAACCGGTCTAGCAGGCTGGAGGATCAAGTAAGAAAATCTTTTACTTTTACTTTTACTTACTTATATATATATATATATATATATATATATATATATATATATATATATATATATATATATATATATATATATATATATATATATATATATATATATATATATATATATATATATATATATATATATATATATATTTATATATATATATATATATACATATATATATATACATATATATTTATATTGCACAGTTAATTTTCTCTGCATATTCGAAGAGACTAATTTGCACTTTAATACTTTAATACCATGGACATACTTTGGATATAATGGTTTTAATTATAAGCTTGGTGTGTGTGTGTATGCATATGCACTTTTTGCCCATTTCAATATTGACACTTTTAGCTACGTTGGACTTTGCATATTGTTTCAATCATTATTTGCACCGGATCAAATGGATTTTTGATGATGTTTTGGTCAGCGCCACATCCTTTGCTATATATTCAATGGCTCTGCATTATGTGGCTATGCCGGGCCGGCCGTTTACCTGGATGGGTTCCTGCAGCACCGTCATTCTCCGGCTTACCTCGTCCGCTCCGAGGACCACTTTGCCTGTCGGCTGCTCTGAGGACGTCATACGGGCGGCTCATTTTAAACTCGCAGCCACCGTTACCGCGGAGGCCGCCGGAGGTGGCCCAGTTTTGCCAGACGAAGCTGAAGAGCTGTCGGAGAGGAGGGGGGCAGGGGGAAGTCTAGCAGTTTTGCTCTCTGCTTGGGGAGCTGTGAGAACCAAACGATCTGCAGTGTTTGATCACCTGGGTCTCTGTGTTAGAGCCGATGGGGGACAGATGCAGCATCGAACCGATGCTGTTATCCACCTTTTTAGGTAAGTATAAATCTGCAAAAATCCCATTCTTCTCTTTTTTAAAGTGGTTGTAAAGGTAAAAGGATTTTTAACGTAATGCGTTCTCTGCATTAAGGTAAAAAACCTTTTTTTATTAGTAGCTCTCCCCTGCCCCCCCCCTAAATATTCACCTGAGCCCAATCTCGATCCAGCACTGTGCACATCTACAGCAGCTCTTCTCCCCTCTCCCTGCTTGCAGCTGAATCTGAGTTACATGAGTGCAGAACTAAGTGCATGCCTATGACCCACTGGAGAAGTGTGGCTAAAAAAACTTTGGCCATACTTCTTTTTTTAAAAGAGACAAAACCTTTTTATTAGGTACATCAGTAACGGGAGGAAAAATACAATGGGATCACAAAAAATGTAAGCGTTTTTGTTGAGGGAGACCTGGATGTAGAAAAACATTTAAACAATTACTTCTGTTCAGCCTTCTCGGAAATAAATTGTACTAATAAGTTGGGCAATCATATTGGTTCTACAAATGACGCTTCATTTCTCAAGACAGATAGCCGAAGAACTGGCTCTGGTAAATCCTAATAAAGCAATGGGCCCTGATGATATTCATCCCAGAGTTGAGCTATAGTTAGACCATTGACTGATCTTTTTAATCAGTTCTCTGTGACTGGCAGACAACTAAATATTGTACCCATCTACAAGCAGGGCAGCAAGGTAGAAGCTGGAAATTACAGGCCAGAGCGTTTTTAACATTGGCTGTTGTCAACTTAATGGAATCCTTCCTGAAAAGGATCATTGATCACTTAAAAATACACGCCTTGCTGGACCCAAAGCAGCATGGGTTTACTGAGGGTAGATCATGTCAGACTAATCCTGCGTTTTTTGACTATATCACTGTTTTCGACCAATCTGGTGCTGTGGATCTAGCCTATCTTGATTTCAGCAAGGCATTTGATAAAGTTCTACATAATAATCTAATAAAGTTGTCCAAGCCTAGGATCTTCCCCCTTGGGTGGTTCAGCAGATATGCAGTTGGCTAAAGGGTAGATACCAGAGTGTGGTTGTAAATGGGGGTCATTCATAACGGAGACCAGTCACAATTGGTGTACCACAAGGCATTGTACTAGGTCCTATTCTCTTTAATCAGTTCCTGCCCAGCCTATAACAAAATGATGTGACAGCTGGGCAGGCCTCTCGTTTATATGGATGGACGTCATATGACAGCCTTGCGGAATCGCGCCTCGCGAGGAGCTGCATAGGGGGGGCGATCTGTCACCAGCTGTGTCAGTGTACCAGCTCACTGCTGGTACCATGTGACCAATCACAGCAGGTCACATGACAGTTAAAGGATGGCTTCCTTTCATGCCATCCATTGTGTATAATTTTGTGTTGCTAGCTGCGATCACATGGTAAAGACGGAGCCAAATACAGCTCCTCTGTACCATGTGGTTAGCTCTGGCCAATCGCAACTAAAAACAAAACAATCAGTTTATTTTAGTGAAATACTTATAGCAATGTAATGCACTGCTATAAGCAATCATAATGTGTGTAGTAAAAAAAATTATCCTGATCACTACCAGAGTAGTACAATGTTACTATGGTAACATATTATATTGCTTTGGTCACAGTATGTTTTTAAAAAAACAAAAAAATGAAAATCGTAAAAATTTATTATTGTACTGTCACCAGTCAGTGTCTGATCACTGCCGCACCAGTTATATGATAAAGCTGTACTGCGCAGGTCACCATAAAAAAAAGAATTTTTAATTAATTTTCAAAAAACCCGCCATGTCTCTTACTAAATACCCCTTTTTGAGCAATAGACATTCCAAAGTAATTTGGCTGGTATTTTTACTGTCCTGGCATTTTCAGGCCTCAAATGAGATGGGATAGTCAGTACATCAGACTTGGTGATATCATCATACTGCTATGTATATACCATGGACTGAGGGGGCTCTGATGTCTTATAGTGATGCAGGTGGCAGTGGTAGGTACCCTAATATCTTTTAGCACTGGCATGTGATGAGAATGACCATGTGTATGGTGTCACTAGTAGGTACCCCAGTATCTGGTAGCATTACCATGCAATATAACTGGCAGTGGTAGGTACCCTAATGCAGGGCTTGACAAATTTTGCTTGGAATCTAGGAGCCAGCTAAAAAAGCTGGGAGCCAGTTATTTAAATCCTCTGCCCAGCGCCCAGAACTGCATGTCTGGGGCATCGGGCACTAAAGAATTGCTCATGCCTGATGCCAAGTGAAAAAAGAACAATATTGATGTGCTCTGATAGGCGGCACTGATGGGGTGGCATTGAGGTGGGAACTGATAGGCACTGGCAGGGTTGGCACTGGATTGCACTGGCAGGGTTGGCACAGATAGCACTAACTGGCATTGGCAGATGGCACTGGCAGGTTTCATAGCCGATAGTGTAACTGTGAAACTGAATGCTCTCTGCAGCTCTGCTGTGTGTGAATGTACTGGGTACTTCTGACTCAAGAACTGGATACAAAACTTAAAGCGGTAGTAAACCTGCTGACATGTTTTTTTTTTTTTTTTTTTTTTTTTTTTATACACCTGTAAGGGAAAAGGCATAATGAGCTAGTATGCACCGCATACTAGCTCATTATGAAATACTTACCTTAGAACGAGGCGTCGGTAACTCACCTGGTCCACGCCGAGGTCGCTGACATGTTGCCTCGGCGTGTCTTCTGGGTATCGCGACTCCAGCGCTGTGAGTGGCTGGAGCCGCGATGTCGTCACTTCTTCCCGGCAGGGTTCGTATTCTGCCGGCCTTTCAGCCGAGAATCCCCCGTGCGCATGCGCCGCTGCAGTCAGCGGCGCATTGAACGGGGAATATCTCCTAAACCGTACAGGTTTAGGAGATATTTTTTTTTTACCTACAGGTAAGCCTCATTATAGGCTTACCTGTAGGTGAAAGTCCAAAATTTGACTTTACTTCCACTTTAAAACAGTTGTGAGTGTCAGTGTGCTCTGAGCTCGCTGATTGGTTGCAGGGGGGAGCTGAGCTCTCACTCTAGGATCATATTACCAGGCCTGCTCTGCTTTGAAACTGTATGGAGAGAGACGCTGACAAATTCAACATGATGTTGGAGGTGGGCGGGACACGGCAGCTATCCAGCCACTGATTGGGCTGTTTAAGAAAGGGGCGGGGCCACATACATGTAGCGGCCTACCCAGATCCCATCCCATTGGCTGGTGTTGGATAGCTGGGTCCCGCCCACCTCCGACATCCAACCTCAATTTTGACAGCTCCTCTCTACATACAGTTTTACACACAGCAGCACTGTTCTGCCAACAGTGTGTGTGGAGAAGGGAGGATGTCAGCTGCTGCTGAGTGCTCTCTTCCTGCTCCATCCCCACTACCAGACAGACCCCACAGCCCGCCCTGTAGCAGAGGCACCTGTCAGTGACAAAAACCCAGGCGCCAGGGCACTATTTCTAGTGGCAACGGTGACCTGGCACCTGGGATTTGTTGAGCCCTGCCCTAATGTCCTTTACCTTTTGGCACGTGACAAGGATGACATGTGTAAGATGTAATTGGTAGGTACCCTGAAGTCTGATAGTTTTGCCGTGTGATAAGGATGGTAGAGGTAGGTATCCCAGTGTCTGGAAGCATCACCATGAGATATAGCTGGCTGTGGTAGGTTCCCTAATGTTTTGTAGCATCAGCATGTGATGGGGATGGACCATATGTATGATAGCAGTGGTATGTACCCTGAAGTCTTGTTGCATTGGCATGTAGTCAGGATGACCATCTGCATGATATCATTGATGGGTACCCTGAAGTCTTGTAGCGTGGTAAAAGTGGCATGGGTGGGTACCCTAACTTCTCGTAGCACTAATGTGTGATGAGGATGACAGTGTGTTTGGTGGTAGGCACCTTGAAATCTTTTAGCATTGGCATGTGATAAGGATGGCAATGGTAGGTAACCTAACATCTTGAAGCATTGCCATCTGCTGAGGATGATCAATGTGTGTAACACTGGTTGGAACCCTAAAGTCTTGTAACATTGCCATGTGATAAGGATGGCAGTGTTAGGTATCCCAGTGTCTGGTAGCATTGCCATGTGAAATGGGTAGCCTAATGCCTTGTAGCATTGTTGTGCCAATGCTAGGTACCTGTAGCTGGTCTTGCCTAGGACGCAAAATAGTCTAACACTGGCCCTGCAGATCTTCACTTTGTCCAGTCCACTTTAAAGTGCATGTATATCTAAAAAAAAAAAAAAAAAAAATTAACCCAAGCGCCTATGAATACTAATAAGTTGTACAATAATACACCAGCTGCAGTAAAAAAATTACTGAAAAGCAACAAACAATTTGCTGCGCTTAGTGTGGGTACATTAATATACACGCATTAATATCTTATGCAGTCCCAATAAGTGAAGGTATAAAGTGCTTGTGCAGATGTGCTCAGACTGGGTGCCCGACACAGATGTGAACGCACCCCTAGGAGTTGACCACCTATCTCTAGTGTGGTCTTGCAAGCGTGGGGATGCCCTTGTAGAAGTCTGGCTGACAACTTATGCAGCAAAAAGCCTCATGTGGATGGAGATAACTGAAAGAGATCCTCATTGCGCAATGCCATTAAAGATGATTTCTTTTCATAAAACAATATTTCCACTCATTTGAATGTGCCTATATCCTGGCACCCAGTGTTTGTAGCAGGTGATTGAATTATGGGGTAATCGGCCCACTCATAGGTAGCGTCATCGTGACACATTCCGCCCATACGAGGAATCGAGCCGCATGTCAAACAGTGTCTCCTAGGAGTGGGCAGATTACCCCATAATTCAATCAGGATATAGGCACATTCAAATGTGAGTGGAAATTTTATATTGTTTTTATGAAATGGCATTGCGCAATGAGGATCTTTCTGTTATCTCCATCCATATGCCTTATGCAGAGGCTTTTATTTGCATAAGACATCAGCCAACAGACTTCTACAGGGGTATCCCCACACGCTTGCAAGACCACACTAGAGATGGCTGTGCACTCGCCCCTAGGGGTTGACCACATATGTGGGGCACCCAGTCTGAGCACATCTGCCCAAGGATGCGTTACTAGACACGAGCACTTTATACCATCACTTATTGGGACTGCATAAGATATTCATGTACCCACACTAAGCGCAGCAAATAGTTTTTTTTTGTTATTGTTATACATGTATATCTAAAGCCAAACTTATAATTTTTTTTTTTTTTTTTTTTACTTGTGTTTTAGCTTTTCATATATTTTCAAATGGGTGGGCAAGAACCCATGCTTTAACCTAGTGCTTTAATCCAGTGGTCATCAACCCTGTCTTCAGGGCCCACTAACAGGCCAGGTTTTATGTATTACCTTGGGAGATGCAGACTAGAATACTGCAATCACTGAGCAGCAAATGATATCAGTTGTCTTGCAAACCTGGTCTGTTAGTGGGCCCTGAGGACAGGGTTGATGACCACTGTTTTAACCCATTAATGAAAACCTTATCTAACTATCAGATTTTTGTTAGCGGATGCCAATTTAATGGTACCATGCAAAGAGTCGCTAGAAACTGAACACAATGTTTCACTTTATGAAATACTAATTCTGTCTTTTAGGAAATCCATCAAGGTGGTGGAGAAATATTTTGAACAATATGCTTTGGTGGAGCAAGACATCCTGGAGAATAAGCAGAACTGGGATAAGGTGTTGGCACTTGTTCCAGAAGATATCCTTTTTTATTTCTTCTTTATTGACCATTCCTTTATTGTACAATGTGTGTTGATGTGAAAAAAAAAATCTGTTTAAATCCTTAACCAATGAGATCACCAGTCCGAGAGGCTTTGCAGAAAGATTTTCAGAAAGCACGTACTTCAGTTGAGCGATGGGAGAAACTAAAGAAAAGTTTAAACTCACTGGTATGTAACAAATACAGGAAAATGCACTTGTTTTTCAAATTGACCCTTTTATTCAGTCCTGCTGTCAGTCCCTGTTATAACAATGAGGCACGTAAAGTGTGTTCCTTGTAGATTCTGTGTCTTGTATTCCTATTGGGGATTTTTCAATTAATTTGGTGTCTTAAGCCTAGTACACACTATATTTTTTTTTTTTTTTTTTTCTGTTCAACCCAGCATCTGTTCTAACCAAAAAAAAAAAAAAAAAAACTGCCAGCTCAGGTTGAAGATGCTGTACTAACAATCCGATGTTAGTACACCAATCTCTCCTGCTGTTCTATTGTGTTCTGACAGAGGGACAGCCCCCCCGCCAGAACACTCTAGTCAGTGCTCTCAGCCATTGGCTGAGAGTGCTGATTGGGAGCCGGACGGTGGACCTTTTTTAGGTCATGTCCCTTCGACAGAAGTCGGCCCAGCTACAGTACACACACACGCCGAATTCTTGCATGGTTTCTATCAAACTGGCCAATGCCATCCAACATGCGACCCGTATGTACGGGGCATTAGACAAAGAAAACTGAAAATCTTCCCAAGTAGGGGACATTCTGCTTCGACAGTTGTCATTAGAACAGGAGGTGGAAGAAAATCTTTTAAAGAGGGACACCTGAACAATGACAACTTAAGCTTACATTTCCCCAGGGACAGTTACAGGAAGCAGGGCAGTAGTTAAAGGGGTTGTAATCCCTTGATGTTTTTCACCCTAATGCATTCTATGTATTAAGGTGAAAAACCTTTAGTGCAGCAGCCCCCCAGGGCCCCATTTTACTTAAGCCAGGTCTTTCCTGCAACGGGAACAAGCACACCAGCTCCACCAGGTGTCTCGTGTCCTCATTGGATAGATTGATGGCAGCAGGAACCATTGGCTCCCTCTGCTGTCAATCGAATCCAATGATGCGGGAGCCGGGGGGTGGAGCCAAGTCCTGCTGTCTGTGTCAATGGACACAGCAGCAAGACACGGAAGCGCCCCGAGGGAGAGCGCTTCTCCAATGGGGCACTTGAGCAGAGGAGGAGCCAGGAGCGCCGCTGAAGAACCCCAGAAGAGGAGGATTGGGGCCACCCTGTGCAAAACCAACTGCAGAGGAGGTAAGTATGACATGTTTGTTTTAAAAAACAAAAAACAAAAAAAGGAAGGTTTAGTTCTTCTTTAAGGCTTATATGCTGAAATGAATGGGGTGTTTGCAAAGTAAGTTGGTATTGGGGTGATTTCGGGCTGCACAGTTCACAATGTATTGTAACTGCCTATACTGAAACATTTGTCTGCTCTTCCATCTTGCAGGATCTTAAAAAAGGTATATATGCCTCTAAGGAAGTTATGTTACAGTACTGCTATCCTCGATTGGATGTGAATGTCAGCAAAGGTGTTAATCACTTATTAAAGAGCCCTTTCAGTGTTCATCCTAAAACAGGTAATTAAACATGGTGCAAATGATGTGCTCAGCATAAATGAGTACACCCCTTTTGAAAAGTATGATTTTAAGCAATATCTCAATTAACACAAGATTTCCAAAATTTTTACCAAACTGAGTTTTAAAGGTCTTCAGTTTTGCTCAAATGCGTTGATGCAAAAATGAATTAACCCCACAACAAAAACTACTACTGTAAGGACAGCACCAAGTCTTCTATGCATGGAATGAACAAGTTGGCAACATATTGCAACATCTATCTTTTTTTCCATTCTTCAAGAACGACCTCTCTTAAAGCCTGGATGTTGCATGGAGGGTGATGCTCAACTACTCTCTTCAGAATTCCCCATCTTGGCCACTGAATCACTTTCACCCTGTTCTTCAGAAATACAACTGTGGTCTTGGATGTGTGTTTTGTATCGTTGTCATGTTGGAAAGTGCACGACGACCAAGGGCATTGAGTGATGGTAGCATCTTCTCTTTTAATATAGAGCAGTACATCTGAGATTCATGATACCATCAATGAAATGCAGCTCCTCAACACCAGCCGCACTCATGCAGCCCCACAGAAGGACATTGCCACCACCACGTTTGACTGTAGGCACCATGTATTTTTATTTGTACTTTTCACCTTTGCAACGCCATACAGTTTTTTTTTTTTTTTTTTTTTTTTTTTTTTTTTTTTTTAAGCTATCCGTTCCAAAAACATTTATCTTGGTCTCATAACCCCAGAGTAATGTTCAGCAGTGATGCGTAAGATGTAGTCTGACCTGGTATTGCTGGATGCAAGTCCACATTGACCAGGAAATGATAACGTAATCTTCTCTCTGAGCTGACAAACAAAAAGAAAAAGTCCCAGTAGTCATTTTCTTTTTCATCATGTTTAATTAAATGAGGGGCGCTAGTACCAACATGAGATACTAAATTAATTAATAGGTTAATTAATTGTATATTCTGAACTGTATAGTAGAGACTAAGAGCTTATTGAGAAAAGGTGTGCAGACACAATATAGATCTACCATGAACTAAGCTAATTAATAACTATTTAAAGTGACAATAGTGAACCACATTTGGTTACTCATACATTACAACCATTATAATGTGAATAATTAAAATTAAAAAATTGGTTAAAGTGTGTTTATACAAACAATAATAACACCAGACACCTAGCGTGACTCAGTGAGGTATAAATTAATTGTTACCCCAGAGATAATTAGCACACAAAATAGAGCTAACCGAGCTCTATTTAAATTATATAATATAAATATACCAAACCCTGTACCTTGTATCACAATGTGTACAACGAAAGTTAATGATCAAGCACTTGTGCCCAATCTAATATATAAAAAGTGCAGACCAACAAAAATGGCAAATAATCCCAATATCTTGGGTACATCCAAAAACCGTGAAAAATATTATATAAATTAGACAGTGTTAATTGATATAACGCAAAGTTCATATAGTAGTCCTTGCTGTAAAACGCCACAATCACTCCTGTAGATATAGCTTGTGCACCATCACCAGACAAATTCTCGATCCACCCAATGTGAGAACCAGCAGTATTAAATGGCCTCTTACCAAATGGAGTTGATTACTTTGTTTAGAAGCAATCAAATGCGCTTTCACAGGATTGTGCCTGTACACTGAGTGACACACCCTCACTCAAGGGCTCTCTTCCCTCTATCAGACCAGCTCAGATGGAATGGATTGGAAACATATATGGGAATATAAAGAGAGGCGCACCTCATAGCGTAATAACGTTTTTATTTAAAAAATAGCATAAAAAAACACAGCAGCCAATTGCTCACTTACATTTTCCAGTGCCTACCCGGCACTGAGGCTACTTGCGATATGTTAAAAGATTCGATGGAGCAGCGGATCCTTCCCTCGTGGCGTGCGTCTCTAGCGTGCGTTCCACTCACCAGACAACCAGAGCCAATATCACAGGAAGTCCAGCAATAGTGCATCCAAAGATACAAAGTGATCAGGTACCGCCTACCGACGTACGTTTCGTGTTTGTCACGTCTTCAGGGTCTTTTTCATCATGTACCCTGGCAAATTATAGGCAGGCTTTTTTGTGCAGGTGGGCATTAGGAGAGGCCTCCTTCATGGACAACACCCTCATTCCTCTGCAGTGTACGTCGTATTGTGTCACGGGAAACAATCGCCCCAGTTTGGCTTTCTACTACTTTAGCTAACTGCAGTGAACTTGCATGGTGACAGAAGACGCTCTTGTCGAGGTGTTCACTTCCGTGGACGGGCTGGATGTCTCTGTGAAGATGGTTGCCGTTCCACCTTTTTAAATTTTTTGTATTACTTTTGTTACAATATTCTGGCTGGTAAAGCTTTGCTGATATTTTTGTAGCCTTCACTTTTCTTGTGTAAAGAAATTTTATTTTCTTTCTCAGACCTTGCAACATTTCTCTTGAATTTGCAGAACACACACCGAGGTAACACCATTAACCCTTTGATCGCCCCTAGTGTTAACCCCTTCCCTGTCAGTGTAATTTTACACATTGATCAGTGCATTTTTTATTTTTTTTATTTTTTTAAAGCACTGATCACTGCATTGGTGTCACTGGTCCCCAAAAAGTGTCACTTGGGGTCAGATTTGTCCACCACAGTGTTGCAGTCTCACTAAAAAACACAGGTTGCCGTCATTACCATTAAATGATTTTAAAAGTCCCTAAATCTATCCCATTTTTTTTTTTTTTTTTTTGTAGACACTATAATTTTTGCGCAAACCAATCAATGTACACTTATTGGGATATTTGATTTTTATTTTTGTATATGTGATATTAGTGATCAGTGCCAAAAATATGCACTTACTGTACTGTTGACACTGGTAGGGACGGGGTTAACACCATGGGGCGGTCAAAGGGTTAAGTATATGTCCCTAGGGGGTGCTTGCTAACTGTGTGGGGGTTGCTCTGACTGGGTGAAGACAGATCAGTGTTCTAAGATCTCCATCTTCTCCCCTGTCAGAACGGCAATCTGCCTCTCCCGGGAACAATTGTAGGCAGGCCAGCCGACATCGGGTCTGCCAGAACCGCTGATTGGCATCCCCTGTGTCCACTCGGCGTGAGATCATGCCTCCGGCGGTGCATGTCCCTCAGTGTCTATTGCACAAAATGAGAGAAACTGGCTTCAAATATGTCTTAAAGCAGTGAGATCTTCATTTTATAACAATGGAACGTGCTCAGAAGATCTTGCCAACCGAGTCCCCAAGAGATACTGAAACTGTCATGTAGTAACGTACAAGCACTGATTTATCCATTTTAGGTGTGCTGCTGTAAAACCAATGTTAAATATTTGATTTGTCTTTCCTGTTAAGCATTTTTTATTATATTTTGCATCTTATTTGTCTTTCAGGAAGAATTTCTGTACCAATAGATTTAAAGAAGCTGGATCAGTTTGATCCATTTGCAGTTCCAACAATAAGGTAGGCAACAGTTGCAGCATTGAAACTGGCGTCCCAAACTCTTCTCTTGCATGATCTGATCATTTTGGCTCCAACTCTTCAGGGTCTGTAAAGCTGTGTGGAGTACACATCGCCAAAAAAAGTCTCAATGACCCTTAACGCAAACCTTTTATTTACTTTAACCTTTATCTCCATCTAATTAAAACTGTAAACCATTTTACAAGATTTCTATCATAGGATTAGTATTGGCAATAAAATCCAGAAATGTCATGCAGCAAATTGCTGGCACCAAAAAATGTGCCAAAATGAACTGATTGCCACTTTATCACTAGATGCAGTTGGTTGCTGGGGTGGGAGAACAAAACCAAACACTACTTAAAGCGGAGTTCCGCCGTTTTCTTATTTTTTATTTTTTTTAAATATGGACACTTACCTTACCAGGGCGCCCACGATGTTGGCACTGGAAACTGATCTGCCCCTCGGCTCTCGGATGCTGCGGCCGCCATCTTCGGTAAGGGAATAAGGAAGTGAAGCCGCAAGGTTCCCTACTGCGCATGCGTGACTCGCGCTGCGCGCTCCCACTGGTCCCTGCTGTCTCCTGGGACCCGTGTGTCTTCCAGAAGACAGCAGGGGGGGGACAGGAAGTGGCATAGATACCTGCGAGTTTGCCCGGAAGTGGGAGCAAAATACCTGTATTAGATAGGTATTTGCTCCCCCCTGAAAGGTGCCAAATGTGACACTGGAGGGGGGGGGTGGGGATTCCAGAAAGCGGAAGTTGCATTTTTGTGTGGAACTCCGCTTTAACTTGTTTTTTGTTTAATAACAAGCTTCTGGTATACAAAGTTGCTGTACAAGTAGTTAAAGGGGTTGTAAACCCTCGTGTTTTTTCACCTTAATGCATGGCAGTCACCGGTCCCCCAGCCCCCTCCCCCTTTACTTACCTAAGCCCCTTCATCTCTTCAGGGATGCACAGTACCTCTCTCCACGGGGTCCTGGCACTTGATTGGATAGATTGATGGCATCGCAGCCATTGTCTCCCGCTGCTGGTCAATCAAATACAATAACGCGGGGGGCGGGGCCGAGTCCGGCATTCGTGTCTGTGGACGCAAATGCTGGACTCAGGAGAGGCGTTCTTCCAAGAGGGTTACCTTGTGGGCGCGTTCCCAGGGGGTTATCTGATGTGGGGAGGAGCCGCTGGGGAACCCCAGAAATGGATGTTCGGGACTACTCTGCAAAACGAGCTGCAAAGTGGAGGCAAGTATGAAATTTTGTTATTTAAAAAAAAAAAGAAGAGATCCTTTACAATCACTTTAAGTAAAACATAACTTTTTTTATTTATTTTCTCCCTCCTGATTTTAGCTTCATATGCAGTGAGTTGGACAATGTGAATGTAAAAGAGGATCATGAAAAACCTGCTGATGAAGACCCAGAAGTTAAACGCAAAACAAGAGGTAACCTAAAAAAATTATCATGTAAATAAAAACAGAAGCATTACAAGGAATTGAACCTCATTAATTAGAAAATTCCCTCCTTGAACCATTGTTTGAATACTTCGTAAACATGTGTAATTCATTTTCCCAAATTCAGTTGCATTATACAAATATATGCAAGCATCTGGCAATCCATAGAAATTGTCTAGAAAGTATATGCTAAAATATATTCAACTTGCCGTCCTGAATTTTTGATTCGGATAAACTTTGGTATTCCCATTGGAGAAATCTACCCTCACTTCCTGTTGGGGCAGGAAATTAAGAAAAAATTCTCTAGTTGGGTTTTACTTCAATAAAATGGGAAACTGTTTAGAACCTCTGTAGGGTTATTTACTTTCTCTTCCTTTAGATGGGACTTGCACTTTTGATTTGGTTAGGATTTTTTTTTGTCTTGACTTCAGCTTTCAATGTAAAAAGTTCTGTTTGTTTTCATTTAGATTATAAAAGAACAAGCCTTGCTCCATATGTGAAGGTGTTTGATCAGTTTCTTGATAAACTCGATCAGTCACGAAAAGGTGAACTACTGCTGAAAAGCGGTAAGTGAAAACGGCTCATACAGGACTTGCCAAGTCAGGGAAAATATACATTTTCAGGTTTGAGTCTCAAACTAGATACAAAATGTTATTCTATATCTGTCCCCAGTTGCATTGATTACTGTAAAAATGCTACTGGCAGTGAAGGGGTTAACCACTAGGGGCGGGGTTAAGTGTATCCTAGGGGCCTGTTTCTAACTGTCTGGGGGTGTGGCTGTGTGTGACACCACACTGATCACTGCTCCTGATGACAGGGAGCAGACGATCAGTGTGCTGTCATTAGGCAGAACGGGGAGATGCTGTTTACAACGGCATCTCCCCATTCTTGAGCTCCGTGACACGATCGTGGGTATCCCCGCAGCGTTCGAGTCCTTGGGGGGGGGGGGGGGGGGACTAAAGCAGCCACCACATCTAAGAATTGGTAAGATGCAATGTATTACATTTTATCCTTTTTGTGTTTTTAAGTGCTTGTAAACCCTCACATATACCCAATGAGGTGACTGACCTCAGGTGATACACAGAAATGAAACCAATCCCCCTACATAAGTTGTATGAGGCCCAGAATTGATAAAACTTGTCTGAGCTTTCAGAAAATGGGGTGGAGAGCTGAAAGTACACACTGCATAGCTTGGTGAGGAGAGCTAGGAGACCTGAGTGGAGGGAAGGGACACACCCCTCTTCACACAGCACAACAGAACCAAAGTTGTCATTCACAGGCTGTGATGAAGCTCCCCCTCCCCTGTCTCCTTCTTTTTTTTTTTTTTTCTTTTTTTTTTTTTACTTGGTGTCAGGAAAACTTGTCAGAAGTGATTCATTCTGCTAGCAGAGAAACAAAACCGTATAAAGAATTTGACACTTAGTGCTCCTAATTGAGACAAGTACACACTAGAAAGATATATGCTTTGTTCATGCCTAAAGTTTACAACCACTTTTAATACTGCTTTTAAATTGATGTTGCAGTTCTGGTACCCCCTACATACAGAATGCAACAACACATTAACCACTTGTCTATGGTATGGATGTTTATAAACATGGTAGTCAAGCTTGTAGTTGCTGCTGCAGCTTTGAGCTTGATACCGACTTTAAGAGCCAGTGAAGGGCTTTCCGATAAAATGATCAGGGCAGCTAGAGCTAGACCTGATCACTTGTGTGGGGATTACCAAAGGAGTGCGTCGAATGGACCCCCAGATGACACCATAAAGAGGACCTGTCACCTGCCCATTCTATCACTTAGGGGGCCTCCTATGTTGTTGCAAATAAAGTAAAAAGCTACATTTTACGTTTTTTAAGTGGTATTTAATCACCGCTGGGTTTTTTATTTTTTGCAAAAAAAAGACTGCCTTTTTTTGGGAAGAAAAAAGTTTTTGTTTATAAAATTATGTAAAGAAGTAATTTTTCTCCTTTGCTGATGTGTGCTGATGGGGCAGCGATTACAGCTGATTACATGGGTAAAGAGCCTTTTACTGAGATCAGTGATGCGCCGTGTCCCAGGGACAGAGCACACCACTGATCGCCACGCTGTGTGCCCCTGCAGCAAGAGTGGGATGACGTCATCCCATAAAAAGAGAGCCGCTGCCCGTCGTGTCAATATAGTGGGCGGGGGGTGGTTAACCACTTAAGAACAGAGCCTTGTTTTTAGATATGGTGCTTACAAGTTAAAATGTTTTTTTTTTTTTTGCTAGAGAACCCCCAAACATTTTTTTTCAGACACCCTAGAGAATAAAATGGTGGTCATTGCAATACTTTGTCACACCGTATTAGCGCAGCGGTCTTGCAAGCGCAATTTTTTTGGAAAAATACACTTTTTGAATTAAAAAATAAGACAACAGTAAAGTTAGCCCAATTTTTTTTATTTTTTTTTTATATTGTAAAAGATAATGTTACGCCAAGTAAATTCATACCCAATGTGTCACACTTCAAAATTGCGCCCACTCATGGGATGGCGGCAAACTTTGACCCATAAAAATCTCCATAGGCGACATTTAAAACTTTCTACAGGTTTCCAGTTTTGAGTTAGAGGAGGTCTAGTGATAGAATTATTGCTCTTGCTCCAACGATCGTGTAGTTTGAACACAGTTTTCATATGCAGGCTGGACTTGCGTATGTGTTCGCTTCTGCGCGCTAGCTCGGTTGGATGGGTGCTTTAAACTGTTTTATTTTTTATTTTATTTTTTCTTCTTTTCTTATTTTACTTTTTATTTTTACACTGTCTTTTGTTTAAAATGTGACCCAATTTTTTTTTTTTTATCCTATTACAAGGAATGTAAACATCCCTTGTAATAGAAAAAAAAGCATGACAGGACCTCTTAAATGTGAGATATGGGGTCAAAAAGACCTTGGATCTCACATTTACACTAAAATGCAATTAAAAAAAAAAAAAAAAAAAAAAAAAACTTTTAAGAGCACTGGGCGGAAGTGACGTTTGACGTAGTTTCTGCACTCCAATGCTATGGAGCTGAATGGAGGCCATCTAGCCCTCACTTGGCATCCAGGCTGTGATGGGGTCAGATGCGATCGTCTCAACCGCTACCGATGGCCCCACTAAGCAGCGGAGACTCCCAGAGAGGGGTAGATAAAAAGTGATCTTGTGGCGAATCTGCCACTGAGACCACTTGTTATCTGAAAGCCGACTGTCTGCTGAAGAGGATACCAGGGTTATGGCAGCTATCTGTTGCCATAACCCCAGTATTCCTCTTCAAATAGCTGCCGTATAATGATGGTGGGTGGTCAGCAAGTGGTTAAAGGGCCCTCATCCTCCCTACACACACCCTATAACAAAAGTGAAGCGTAGTGCAAGCACATGTATGTAACCTCCAATCGCACCACACGTGAGGTATTGTCACGAGCATTGGAATGAGAGCAATAATTCTAGTGCTCTAAACAGATGACCTGTAAAAGTGTTGCCTATGGAGAACTTTGGATATTGTAGTTTTTGCGATTCCAAGGGTTTGCACAATTTAAGTTGTTTACTCATATTTAATTTTTTTTGTCTCGTGTAAAAAGATATAAAATTGCCTTGGTAGATAAGTAGTAAGAAATAAAATTGCTGCTTCCTTCACTGTGTCTGCCTTTTTTTGTATTTGAATGCCCTGCTAGTCATTGCTATCAGATTTTGTACTGCTTGAAATGTAGGATTTTCTGTGCCCAGGATAGCACCACTATTGTGTTGGGTATAAACAAGCTGTAGGAACTAAGAAGTGCATACACCCAAACATAATGATCCTTTACCATTTCATATCCATGGAGAGAGACAGTGCAATACATTGATGTGTAGAAGTTGGGGTTTTGGCAGGGCTTTGATCATGGGACAATAAGTGACTATGATGGATTGAGAGCCTCATGACACTAAGAAAAGGTAATGTTTGACGGTAAACATTCCTATTGCATGGCACTGAATATAGTGAGGTTGATTACTAAAACTGCAGAGTGCAAAGATCTGGTGCAGCTGTGCATGGTAGCCAATCGGGTTTTAACTTCAGCTTGTTCAATTAAGCTCCGACACAAAATATAAATAAATGGAAGCTGATTACAGTGGTTTCTCTGCACAGCTGCACCAGATTTTGCACTTCAGTTTTTGTATAAAACAAACCAATTGTGACTTAGACCCTCAACTTTCACAGTGTACGTATTCATTAATTTCCTATTGTTTTGTTTGTACAGTATGTGACTTCTCAAATCATACTTGGGGAAAATTTTGTATATAGAAATTATGTTTAGGAATATAACATTCTAAAATGTAGCTTTTTACTTTTTTCTTTTTTTTTTTTTATAGATCTGAAGCGGGAGTTTTAAAGTTTTCTGGCCCTATCAGTGGCTTGCACTTGGGTGTATGATTTACAGCAACATCTTAATCTATGCGTTTTGGACTTAAAAGAGTGCAGAGTTCAATAACTCGTATCGATTGGATTAGTTAATGGTGAAAACTCATTGCTACAGGTTACTGCATTTTAGTAGTTTACTTGATTCTCTTCTCCAAGGAACTGTGCAAAGCTACATCTGTAAGTACACTGACTCATGTTGGCATAGCCACATGCAGGAGATGATTCCTTTTTTTTTTTTTTTTGCCCCAGAGATATGACTGCCAGAGCTGCCCAGATGCTCTCCCCATTCTAAAAGCATGCATACCTGGGCAATTTAATGATATAGGTGTAAGCACCTGGAAAAATATCTTCACATCAGTGGATTGTGCCGGCACATCTTTAGTGTTAACAGCCACGCATTGGAGTTTTCTGTCTGAAATTTGCTAAGATATGAAGAAGATGCCGAAGAACTGTCCAGTGTTGCTAAAGGAGGAACACAAACTTTGAATTTACTTTTGTACCCTGTAAAATAAAAATTCTGTCAAGTTGTATGTTACAAATTGTCATATAGTTTATACATGTAATTGGCACATGTACCAAACACATTCATGGAATGAATTTCATGCTAATAGAAAATTCACAGCTGTTGCATTTGTTTTAACTGCAATACATATGGAATAGTCTGAAAGTGGGACAAAGTACCGTATATACTCGAGTATAGGCCGTCCCGAGTATAAGCCGAGGCCCCTAAATCACCACAAAAAAATGGGGAAACAGTATTGACCCGTGTATAGGCCGAGGGGCAAAAATGCAGCAGCTACTGTAAGTGGAAAAAGGGTCAGCAATGCCCACCTGCATGTCCCCTGTACAGACCCCCGTGTCCCCATTTCAGCCCGTGTCCCTATTGCAGCCTACCTGTGCCGATCCGTGGGTCCGGGGTCCTGTGTCCGGGGTCCGTGCAGCCGCTGTGGTCCCGCTGTGTCCCCGCTGTGTCCCCGCTGTGTCCCCGCTCTGTCCCCCTCCACAGCGTGTACGGCGTGCGGCGCCATTACAATTTAAAAGCCGCGCCTCTTCCTCCTTCTCGTCCGTGATAGGAGGAACACTTTTTTCCCAGCAATCAGTGCGCAGTGTTCCGCCTATCACGGACCGTCTCTCATCCTCGTCCATGAGATGAGAATGACAGGCCATCCGTGATAGGCGGAACACTGTACTGCAGGGAAAATTAGTGTCCGCCTATCACGGATGGGCGGGAGGAGGCGGCGCGGCTTTTAAACACCGCCGTCTGTCTGCATGACAAGCTGTTCATGTAGGCAGACGGCGGTGACTCGAATATAAGCCGAGGGGTAGACTTTCAGACCTAAAAAAGGGTCTGAAAATCTCGGCTTATATTCGAGTATATACGGTAGTAAAATGGTAATTCAAGGCAAGGTAGAGTGACAACTGTATGAAAGTATTTTATGGATTGGCCAGTCGGTGCAATATCAAAGAAATGTGCTGGGTTACAAATGGCTAAATCTCACTACCCGCTCTTTACAATTTATAACTTCACTATGAAAATTGCATGGACAAGACCAGTTTACACAGAAACGGAGGCACCAACATCCCTTAATAAAAAACTAGAGGAAAATGGGGGGGGGGGGGGGGGGGGGGGGATATGGAGCTTTTCAGGTGCATGGACACATAAATACACAGAATTATTTGTTACAAAAGTTTATTTAATTACAAAAAATTTGGATTAAAAGCATACTGTAAAGTCATAATGTGATTCAACATGGTTTGCCTGTTCTGGCTTCTTCAGGAAAATGTGTGGTGATACTACTGGCAATAGAAATGTGACAATAAAGGCTATGTCCACCAATCGAAAAATAGTCTCCCAAAAGAGGACCCCTACCTCCAAATTATGAAGAGGCAAGGCGTTATTGTAATGAATGTAAATATGATATGTGTTTGTCCAGGAGTGCTAACGTGTATCCATCAGGTGGGGCCAAAAGCCAGACAGCCGGTCCTCCTGTGGAGAAGAGTATAGAACTGCAATGATTTTAAGATGTATCTAGATTCAAAAATAAACAGTTCATAATAAAGTTACCAGAAGAGTCCTAGTATAATACCCTATTGTATGACACTACAAGCTTAAAAAGGGACTGAAGTCTGCTTACATAATTTGTAATAAAAACATATTTGCCATTTTGAAACGTCCCTCTGACCACTTTGTATATTATTTTTTTTTTATATACTGTGATTCTGCACTTGCCAAATATGCTGCAGAAATCGCCTTCCACTGAGTCTGGCTGCATCCATTTTAGCCGTGGGCAGCTGAAGCTGTTGCTGCCTGTTCACTTCCTGTATTTACAGAGGCACACCTCTAGCTCTGAAGCTCCCATTGGCCCTATTATGACTAACCCCCCCCCTCTCTTTCTGGCAAACTCTCACAGTGAGAGAGAGCTGTGCATGATGTCATAAGCCTAGGCTTTTTGCCAGACAAGAAACGGGAAGTGGTCTGTATAAGGTATTTACTGGCAGAAAAAATAAATGTTTTACTATCCAAAGTTAAAACAACAAGGGCAGAAGATTTGAAAGATGAAAAAATTACTGAAGTTCCGCTTTAAGGTCCTATATTTGTAAAAATTAATCAGTAATGAGCACTCACTTCTTAAACCTGTTGAAAAGCATGCAGGGAGCCTGTATGCCCACGAGATGGCAGCAAAGGGGTCTAATAAAGGTGCACACACTAATACTTCTAATCACTCTCACATCTAGCACGCTCAGTTTTTACTAGTGTCCTTTGGCGGATGGATGTCTTTTCTAAACTATGCTGACTTCCAAGACAATTATCTTAGTGTAATTGTTAAATCTGCCACTGCTGTTTTCTTCAGATTACATCTCGTCCGCGCAGCCATCAAGCACAGTTTCCACAGAAGACCCACAGGCCACATCTATTGCTCCAGCGAAGGAGGAGTTTGTGTCTTCTGATGTGGTGCATCCTGTGCTGAAACTTGTTGCTGGTACTATCCCAGGCTTTGACCTTACAGGGTCCTAAAAGATGTTTGTATGAGGACTGGAACACTGACTGCCTATTCTCTCTGTCAGTCATTTCATTGCTCTATCTTTTGGTGAATTTTGTTATGGCATGGTCTATGCCCCCAGCAGTAGACCCCAGCCGGGGTCTGGTGCGTCCTTGTTCTCCGTTTTAGGGATGAATCTGGACTGAATTTGGCCCTGAAACAGAGCCAAAGACGCACAGAACTCCTGTGTAATCCGCTCTGCAGTCAACACAGAGATATGTGAACCGGCTCCATAGAGAGCCAGTCACAATCTCCTGTCATGCAAATTGTATTCAGGGTAACCTGCATCTAATTCGCACTAGTGTGAACCCAGCCTAATGCCCATCCTCCTCACATATATGTCCAAGGTGGTTTGAGGTTGTATACTGAGAGCCCACTCCCAGCATGCAGACTGAGCTGTCGCCAACAACTCTTGGTCAAGGGTTCTCATTGGAAGCCAGCAGAACTAGCTGCTGATCATGAGACTGCTGTGAGAACCAATCACTGCGGTCTCGTGATAAAGAAGTTTTTACTGCAATTTTTCCTGTGATTGTGTACAGGTCACCAATGTAAAAAGCAGAAAAACATGTTCTTTTTTTTTTTTGAGCTTAAGGCGTTTTGCTTCAGGTGACAAAACACTCAGATGTAAACAGGTGCCATTGAAATCAATGGGATTTTGCTTGTTGGGTGTTTTTCAGGCATTTTTATGAGCTGAAAAAAGCTCAGGTGTGAATGCAGCCTTAAAGATCTTCTTTTACTCAGAAAGTAATTCATATGGATCTACTGCTTAACCACTTCCTGACCACCCACCTACAATTTACTGCAGCCAGTGTAAGCAAAGCAACGTACCCGTATGTGGCTGCCTGCTTCTGGGTTTAGGGAGCATGCATGCGTGACACCTGCTGTGATTGTACACAGCCAAAGCCTCTCAGTATGTCCCAGCCAATGATTCATTGCTGGGACTTGCTGAACGGCTGTGTACAATCACAGCCCAGAGCTCTGTACAGAGAACGATCTCTGCTGCACACTACACATAATCCACAAAGTTAGGCACATACTTAACCTCTAGGTTTAAACCCCTTCCCAGCCAGTGGCCTTAGTACAGTGACTGTGTATAATATCACTGATCATTATATTAATGTCAGTGGCAGTTGGTCAGACCCCCCCCCCCCCCCCCCCCCCCCCCCCCCCCAGTGTCAGATTGCCCTCCGCACTTTCCCGGGCCATTATAAGTTGCTGATCATCTCTATTTGTGTGGGGGGAAAAAAAATGATATCCATTTTATTTGGGTACAGCATTAAATGGCCTGGTAATGAAGGGGGTAAAATCTTTGGACCAATGTTACTATGTATAAGGGGTCCATCTAGTAGCTAGAAATCACTTTAGTAGACATCACTACAGGAGGTCACTTTGCATTCACGGAATTGATGCAAAGCGTTCTACGATTGGAGGAGGTGATCTCAAGCTGGACTAATGTAACGGTAAAAATATCCATACCTGTAATTCTTCTTGTACTGTATTAAGCGCCGCAAAATACCTCCAACTTCCAGCAATGTAGCGGTTACATTGCTAGCTGGCCACAGTCATCTCGTGGGCAACTTCTGGGAGCTGAGTTTTTGGCCTTTTGATCAGCCCACTGGAGAATTTGTCATCCTGCATATGCACACGGGAGTCTGTCAGCATGCGCACATACTACAAACAGGCAGGTATGTGTTGTAGCTTGCTTGCAGTTTTTAAAATTTTAGTTTTACTTTAATGGCCCAGTAATTAAATGTCTAAGGGCTAGTTTACACTTGCTTCAAAACATGGCTTCGGATACGCTTTGTTAAAGCTTTCTGATTGCCAGTCAAAGACCCTGTCACTAAATAAAATGGTTAGCTTACATTCCTGTTTGCACCTTGCCTTTGCTTTGGCTTCGCTACAAAAATGATACCCCATGTAGCTTTAGGCCCCTTTCGCACTTATACGACTTATCTCACGATTTGGGACTGCAAAGTAGCATGACAAGTCGTTCCCCATGATTTCCAATGACAGCCATTCATATTAGTACGATTTCAAAGTAGTGCCTGCACTATTTTGGTCCGATTTTGATGCCACTTACACAGGCATTCCTTGAAATTGCACGACTTTGAAGTCGCACAAGTGTGAAAGGGGCCTTAGTGGCGCTTCAAAGTGTCTTCAAAGCTTGCTTGAAGCACCTGCAGCCTCGTGGCTTCCTCAGATGGTGACAGGACAGTGCATGCATCCTTGATCAGTAGCCACTGGCATGGTGGAAAGAAGCCAAGCTCCCCTTACCCTGTCCTGTTGCCATACTCGCTCATGTACTCATTGATGGCCCTCTGCTGTGTGTGCAGCCGATGCAGCATTGCCAACATTGTGTTCCACCTGGTGGGCATGTCACAAATGAGGCGGTTGGTGGGCAGGTTGCATTCCCTTTGAATGTCAGCCAGCCGAGTACTGGCATTGTATGACCACAGACTTTTCTGGCCTGCCTCAGGAGATCTTATAAGCCTGGGTACCTGCTCAAGAACCACTGCACCACCAAATTCAGGACGTGTGCCAAACATGGAACATGGGTCATGTGTCCCTGTCGCAGGACAGAGAGAAGGTTGGCAGTATGCTTCAGCTGGGGAAACATGACTTCTAGTTTCTTTTCTTGTGTGGCACCCCCTCTCTCTAGGCTCAGGTTACTCCCTTCCTCAACCTGTGAACCAACATCGAAGCCTTCAAATCGCTACGCATTCTCCAGCAGCATATAACCGACACTGGTCAAATAATTCTGGGGACTCCTCCATGCATGATGGTGGGGCTGCAGAAGGAGTGACTGTGGGCAAGGAGCCGGTGAAATAGGCCGCTTTGGCAGCTGCATTGGAAGGCAAACTACTCTGAGCCTGGGTGACAGAGGATGAGGAGGATGAGACGGCTTCGTTATCCACTCCACCAACTCTTTTGCATGTTGTGGCTCAATAACACAGCCAGCAGCAGAAAAAAAGGACAAGCGTTCTCCATGGTCACCTGCAGAGGATGCACCATGTCCACGACCACCACTGTTGACTGTAGACACAGAGGCTGCTTGCCCTCTTTTAGTGGCCTGTGAGCATCTGCCTCTCCTTGGTGGCCTTCCGGACATGATGTATTTTTTGTTTTGCAACACCACACTACACTGTATTATATACTGTGTACAGTGCCTAAGGTGTATTAGAAACTATACACCACCGTATGCACTGCTGTATATATAGGCTACACTGAATGCAGAGTGTGTGTGTGTGTATATATATATATATATATATATATATATATATATATATAAACACACACACACACACACCGCCTGAAGTGTATTAGAAACTGTACAACGGCTGCACTGCATTATATACTGTGTACACCACCAGAAGTGTATTAGAAACTGTACACACTGTATTAGACACTGTGTATACCGCTTGCACTGTATTAGAAACTGTACATTGGCTGCACTGTATTGTATACTGTGTACACCACCAGAAGTGTATTATAAACAGTACACCAACGAATGCACTGTAGATATAGGCTACACTGGATGCAGAGTATATATATATATATATATATATATATATATATATATATATATATATATATATTATTTTATAGTAATACACCGCCTGAAGTGTATTAGAAACAGTACACCACCGAATGCACTGTAGATATAGGCTACACTGGATGCAGAGTAAATATATATGTGTATATATATATATATATATATATATATATATATATATATATATATATATATATATATATATATATATATATACACACTAGACTGTACATATATTATGGTAATACACCGTCTGAAGTGTATTAGAAACAGTACACCACCGAATGCAGTGTAGATATAGGCTACACTGGATGTAGAGTATATATATATATATATATATATATATATATATAGGCTACACTGCCTGCACTGACGGAATATAGAGTAAACATTGAATATATAGTCTATGCTAAATGCACAGTATATATACAGTTCTGTGGAAAAAGTATTTGCCCCCTTCCAGATTTTTTATTTCTTTGCATATTTGTCATACTTAAATGATTCAGATCATCAAACAAATGTTAATATGACACAAAACTAACCCAAGTAAATACAAAATGCAGTTTTTGTTTAATTTATTAAGGGAAAAAAGCTGTCCAAACCTGCCTGGCTCTATGTGAAAAAGTAATTGCCCCCTAAACCTAATAACTGGTTGTGCCACTCTTGGCGACAACTGCAATCAAGCATTTGGAATGACTGGCAAAAAGTCTTTCACATCGCTGTGGATGAATTTTGGCACACTCTTTGCAGAATTGTTTTAATTCAGCCAAATTGAAGGGTTTTCCAGCATGAACGGCCTGTGAAAAAAGGTCATACCACAGCATCTCAATTGGATTTAAGCCCAGACTTTGACTAGGCCACTCCAAAACCTTAATTTTGTTTTTTATTTTAGCCATTCAGAGGTGGGCTTGCTGGTGTGATTTGGATCATTGTACTGCTGCATAACTCAAGTGCGCTTGCGGCCAGGAACTGCTGGCCGGACATTCTCCTTAAGGATTTTCTGGTAGAGCGCAGAATTCATGGTTCCATCAACAATGGCAAGTCGTCCATGTCCTGAAGCTGCAAAGCAGCCCCAGAGCATCACACTACCACCACCATGTCTGACTGTTGGTATGATGCTCTTTTTATGAAATGCTCTTATACCAGATGTAACGGGATGTACACATTCCCAAAAATTCAACTTTTGTCTCATCAGTCCACAGAATATTTGCCCAAAAGTCTTGGGGATAATCCAGATGTCTTTTGGCAAATGTGAGAGGAGCCTTTGTGTTCTTTTTGATCAGCAGTGGCTTTGGCCTTGGAACTCTCCCATGGACACCATTTTTGCCCAGTCTCTTTCTTATTGTAGTCTTATAGTCCTTTAGATGTTGTTCTGGGTTCTTTTATGACCTCCTGGATAAGTCGTTGTGCTCTTGGAGTCATTTTGGTCGGCTAGCCACTCCTGGGAAGGTTCATCATTCTTCCAAGTTTTCTCCATTTGTGGATAATGGCGCTGACCAATTGGCTGAAGTCCCAAAGTCTTAGAAATGGCTTTGTAACCCTTTCCAGACTGATACATGGCAATTACTTCTCATCTGTTCTTGAATTTCTTTAGATCACAGTATGATGTGTTGCTTTGTTAGATATTTAGCGTGCTTAACTTTGTCAGACAGCTTCTATTTAAGTGATTTCTTGATTCAACAGGTCTGGCAGTAATTGGGTCTGGCAAGTGAAATTGAACTCAGGTTTGCAAAAAATGTGCTAAATAACAGTTTATTCATGATTTAGTGAGAGGGGGTAATTACTTTTTCACAGGCAGGTTTGGACAGATTTTTTCCCATAATAAATGAAACCTTTGGGTTATCTTTATGTCATAGTAACATTTGTTTGATGTTCTGAATCATTTAAGTGTGACAATATGCAAAAAAATAAAAAATAAGGGAGTCGGCAAATACTTTTTCACAGCACTGTGTGTGTGTGTGTGTGTGTGTGTGTGTATATATATATATATATATATATATATATATACACACATATACATACATACATACATACATATATTAGACTGACTGTATATATATCAAATACACTGGCACTAACTGAATAACCTGCCTGCTTAATCTAACTCAAGCTATCTTTCTGTCTACGCCAACAACACTACACACGGCCGCTATGTAGGCAGCCTTATATAGTGTGGCGCGTGGACTTAGTCCCCCTGAGCCATGATTGGCTAAAGGCATCCAGGTCAGGTGCATGCTTTGGCCAATTACCATACAGCAATTCACTGCGATCTCGCAGTGCATTATGGGGCGTTCCGCAGTGCTTGACTTTCCCAACGAACATAATGTTCGTTGTTCTGCGAACGGGCAAACACCCGATGTTCGAGTCGAACTTATGTTCGACCCAAACATCAAGCACATCAGTACAAAAAATCTTCTTGTATTGGCCTTCGTGACAATCCACCACCACTTATGTCTGAAATGACTCACCAGATATCATGCTGGTGCGACCAGCAGACAGCACATTTTCTTTTGTAAAACAATCCTCTGCAGAGACCATACACATGCGATCTTTTCCCGATTCCGCAAATCTGTCAGATCTTCAGGTCGAGTTTTAAATGTAAGAGAGAAGACCTTGTATAGCGTAATGATATCTAATGAGTGATTTCGGACATAAGTGGTGGTGGATTGTCACAAAGGTGTGGTTAAACCAATATAAGAAGGTTTTTGTGTTGTTTTTGGTTTTTGGAGACACAATTTTGTTTAGACTACATTGGAGAGCTCTTGGGGACTTTTTTTTTACTGTTAATTACAGAGCAGCACGAAAAAATCTTTTTACACAAAATCCCTTTTTTTATTTTTTATATATAATTGTTCTTGACGATTTTTTTTTGTATGTTGCAATAAGATTTGCATACACTTAGTATACTATTACTTGTGGGGCCCACAGCATTGAGATTTAGGCCCCTTTCACACTGGGGCGGTTTGCAGGCACTATTGCGCTAAAAATAGCGCCTGCAAACCGACCCGAAACAGCTGTTGCTGTGTCTTCAGTGTGAAAGCCCGAGGGCTTTCACACTGAAGCGGTGCGCTTGCAGGACGCTGAAAAATGTCCTGCAAGCCGCATCTTTGGAGTGCTGTAGGAGCAGTGTATTTCCCGCTCCTAAAGCACCCCCTCCCATTGAAAACAATGGGGCAGAGCTCCGAACCTGCCCGCAAAGCGCCGCTCCAGCGGTGCTTTGCGGGTGGTATTACCCCTTTTTCGGCCGCTCGCGGGGGTAAAACCGCCCCTCTAGCGGCCGAAATGCGCCGCTAAAACGACGGTAAAGCGGCGCTAAATATAGCACCGCTTTACCGCCAGCGCACCCAGCGCCCCAGTGTGAAACTAGCCTAATAGTCGTAAGTCCCCGGTCACACGGGTATGACTTCAGGTACGACATGCGATTTACAAATCGTACCTGAAGTAGCATCTAATGTGTTTCTATGGAAGTGTCTTAATAGGTTCAATTTCAAGTAGTGCAATTTGAGAAGTAGTTCATGTATTACTTTTTCAGAACTTCAGCCCAATTTCATTGCCATAGAATGCAAATCATACCTGTGTCTATGTCCACACTTCTTGAGCCTGAAAGAAGAAAAATATTAACCTTTTGCTAGTTAAACTTTTGTTCATAACCTCACTGTTCCTCTGTGACATGGACAGCAGCTCTCACAAGTAGCACTGAAGTCATATCAAATCATTACAAATCTCACAGAAGTAGTGCTAAGGTAGTATTTAGGCTGGCTTCACACTATTGCGAATTGGATGCTAGTTTCCCCGCATTCAATTCACATCAGAAGATTGTGACCTGCTCTCAATGGAGCCAGTTCATGCATCTCCGGGGCGGCTGCAGAGCGAATTGCACAAGCGTCTTGTGCGTCTTCTGGTCTGTTTCAGGTCTGAATTCAGCCAAAAATTCGGACTGAAATCCAACCTGAAACGGAGAACAGGGATGCACTGGACCCAAGCTGTAAGATGCTTTGCACAGCAGTGTGAACCCAGCCTGTGATTGGAATCTAGTGTTGAGCATCCGATCACGGACATCGCACCAGTGGGAATCGGCCCTAAATTGTGATTGAAGTGAGACTTTAAATCATACCACTTTAAGGCTGGGTTCACATTTATGCAAATTGGATGTTGGTTTCTCCGCATCTGAGTCGCATCTCAGGAGATGGTTCACACATCTCTGGGACAGCTGTGGAGCGAATCGCACAGGGGTCCTGTGCGTCTTTGGCTCCATTTCAGGTTCCGAATTCAGGCAACAATTCAGGCCTGATTCATCCCTGAAATGGAGAAAGGGAAGCACCTGACCTCGGCTGTCAGCCGCATCCATCTTAGGTGTGAACCTAGCCTAAACCGTAACCTGTGTGACCGCAGGCTTATATGGTTCACAGTTCGTTTACTTAGGCCCCTTTCACACTGAGGCGCTTTGCAGGCGCTAAAGTTCTAAAAATAGTGCATGCAAAGCACCTTCAAACAGCCGCTGCTGTCTCTCCAGTGTGAAAGCCTGAGGGCTTTCACACTGGAGCGGTGCGCTTGCAGGACGCTGAAAAATGTCCAGCTAGCCGCATCTTTGGAGCGCTGTAGGAGCGCTGTATTTACCGCTCTTAAAGCGCCCCTTCCTATTGAAAACAATGGGGCAGGACTCCAAACCCGCCTGCAAAGCACCGCTGCAGAAGCGCTTTGCAGGCGGTTTTAACTCTAGTGGGGGGGTAAAATTGCCCCGCTAGCGGCCGAAAAGCGCCGCTAAATATAGCGCCGCTTTGCCGCCAGCGTCTCAGTGTGAAAGTAGCCTTAGACTTGACAGATTTGTTTTCACTTAAAGCGGTTCTGCAAACACTTCATTTAGTAAATCTCTTTGCCTTCCAAATCAGGCAGAGTACTAAATGAAGTGTTTTTTTTTTTTTTCACTTACCTTGTAATTGCTGCTCTGTCTCTTCGGCGGTGGGCGGGGTCTGTGCGTCGATCCTCGTCATGCCGCACTGTCTCCTGGGATCTGGTGTCATTGATCCCAGGAGTCAGTGCGGACATCCGCCGAAATCTCGCAAGATTTATGGGGCTCCTGCCGAAATCTTGCGAGATTTCGGCAGATGTGGCCGAAATCTCGCGAGATTTCGGCGAACGTGAGCTACACTTTGCCGTTACTGCGCACGCGCGAGATCGGCGCAGTAACGCCGGTGCATGCTGGGCCATAAAAGGTGCCTGTGTTTCACATGCCCACAGGCAAGATGGCACCCAGCAGCAACACTTTTTATAAGTGTTCATTTGTGACGAAAACCGGCAGCAGTTCGCTCTGAAAACGGAAAATGTGAGTGTGGAATTTACATCTCCTAATCCTTCTCATTGCCCCCCAAAAAAAAAAACATTACAGACAGTGTCACTCCGCTTTAAGTATCTTATTGTGTTAATTTAGATGGATACACTATTGCAATACCAGGGTAGCACTTTGTTGTTTCATATGAATGTGATATATACTCTAGGTTTTGAATAGTATCATTTGTTGTTCACAGCGCCGGTTTTTGCAGAGACATTTAGGTTGAGTTTTATCTTAACAATACAGCAGCAGTGTAACATACTCCCATTCCATTTTATCTGGGTGCGATTCCATTTTACAGTGACCCAAGTTTTGCTGCAATTCTGGAATCTCGCGATTCTGCCTGCAATTCCAAAACGCTCAGGTGTGAACACATGGTGCCATTACATGGTGAAAAACATAACCATAGCACATTTTTTTTTTTTTTTTTTATAATTTTTTTTGGACTTTATGTGTTCTTTCTTTGTGTTGATTTATTAGGCCTCATGCACACCGGGTGTTGTAAAAGCGCCACTAGCGTTAGCTGTAGAATGAGTTTTGCAGTAGTGTTTTTTTTTTATTATTTAAATTGATTTATTTATCCAAAAGAAAGGTAAAGAATACATTACTTTGCATTCGATCAATTACATAGATGTACATACATATACATTTAATAGTCAAATTAACTTAATATTCACAATATGTACCTCTATCTTATCCCCACACCATAGTCCTAATACTTATGATTTTAATCACCAGTATCTTGCGTGGTTCTAGATTCTCTGACTCTCTCCTTTATTTTTATCCTCAAGCCCCCCCAAACAACTGCAAAAAAAAAAAGGAAAGAAAAAAAAAAAAGGAAAGAAAAAGTAGTAGCAGTAGCGTTTTTTTAACTGTTTGTCAGCAAAACTATACTCCCACAAAAGCTTATGGCTCAAAAACGCTGAATAGCTGCATTTTTAAGCTTTTATCAGAGTTACAGCGTTTTTGCAGTAGTTCTGTGTTTTTTTATTTTCCAGCCAGAAAATGCCCCTGCCAAAAACTATACTCCCACAAAAGCTTATGGCTCAAAAACGCTGAATAGCTGCGTTTTTAAGCTTTTATCAGTTACAGCGATTTTGCAGTAATTCTGTGGGTTTTTTTTCCCAGCCAGAAAAACGCTGCTGCCAAAAAACGCTGATAACAGCTTATTTGTACATGGACACATACGATAACATGCTGGGGAGTTTACTGGCTGCAGAAAAAAAATGCCTGAAGCCAAAAACAGCAGCTGTAAAAAGTCCTCTTGCACACTGCAGCTGAAAAAGCTCAGTATAGGTTTTTTCTTTTTACTGAGCTAAAAAACAGCCCATTAATTGTAATGTGCCAACACACACAGGTGCACAAACAAGTGCCGAGCATTCTTCAGTAAAAGAAAAAATATTTAAAATCTGCTTTTTTGGTCAGCAATTTATGACTCATGTGCACACATGGCCATTTACATATTGTGGAGAACGAGAGAATACATTTTTGTACGAGTGCGCGTGAAAATGTATGACCGTCTATATGTGAACATGCGCGTAAATACATACCGAAATAAAGTCTGAAAAACGAGATACTCAAACAGTATTATCATGTGCAAGAGACCTAATTGTACTACATCAATATTTATTTTTACATATGATGGCACCCTGTGTGTGCTAAAGTAGCACTTTTCTCTATGTGTTGGCAATTTATCGCCCCCTCCTGCAGAGATATATGTCTTGTAGAATGGTGGAGGTGTATACAGTATGTGTTCAATGATGAAATATTCATATCCTGGGCCAGTCGGGCCTAAGCGTAGCGGAGCGTGCATGCCTGTATCCGTAGAGGACGGGGACAGCTGCAGCTACGTCCAAATATAGAGTTGAGCACATGTTACAAGCAGCAGGTGGAACCTCCAGCAGCGTGTGACCCGGAAGGATTCCCCGCTACACCGCATTTCCCGGAAGCAGTCGGGGCTGAGCGTTCTTTCTTCAGCCATCTTGGACCTGAACTCCTCACACAGTAAGTGTCTCTTTTTGTATCCGTTCTCATCCTGAGTGCTGGCAAAGTAAATAATCCCATGGAGGCCATGCGGGGCTAGAGGAGGGAGCGAGGTGTGGGATGGTGGTCGTATGTGTGTGGTGCGGGCTCGTGTTGGGAGGGGAAAGGGGAAGAGGACGAGGCCGGTGCCGGGAAGTTTATGGAGAGGTGAAGCGGAGGGTGCTGTGCGGTGTGTGGGCCTGCTCCGTGTCAGGGCTCCGTACTGGAAGTGACCTGGGGCCCCGGTGGGGGCAGTGACCCCCATCTCCTGGCTGTCATGTTCTCTGAGGGGCCGGGACTGGAGCATGGACTCAGCATGTCCTACGGCTCAGAGCTCTGGTGATGTGCCAAGTCCCTGTACCTGCCTTGTATGGCCGGGATCACCCACCTTGGCTGCGGTCTGTCCCCCTCCCCGGGATCACCCACCTTGGCTGCGGTCTGTCCCCCTCCCCGGGATCACCCACCTTGGCTGCGGTCTGTCCCCCTCCCCGGGATCACCCACCTTGGCTGCGGTCTGTCCCCCTCCCCGGGATCACCCACCTTGGCTGCGGTCTGTCCCCCTCCCCGGGATCACCCACCTTGGCTGCGGTCTGTCCCCCTCCCCGGGATCACCCACCTTGGCTGCGGTCTGTCCCCCTCCCCGGGATCACCCACCTTGGCTGCGGTCTGTCCCCCTCCCCGGGATCACCCTCCTTGGCTGCGGTCTGTCCCCCTCCCCGGGATCACCCTCCTTGGCTGCGGTCTGTCCCCCTCCCCGGGATCACCCTCCTTGGCTGCGGTCTGTCCCCCTCCCCGGGATCACCCTCCTTGGCTGCGGTCTGTCCCCCTCCCCGGGATCACCCTCCTTGGCTGCGGTCTGTCCCCCTCCCCGGGATCACCCTCCTTGGCTGCGGTCTGTCCCCCTCCCCGGGATCACCCTCCTTGGCTGCGGTCTGTCCCCCTCCCCGGGATCACCCACCTTGGCTGCGGTCTGTCCCCCTCCCCGGGATCACCCACCTTGGCTGCGGTCTGTCCCCCTCCCCGGGATCACCCACCTTGGCTGCGGTCTGTCCCCCTCCCCGGGATCACCCACCTTGGCTGCGGTCTGTCCCCCTCCCCGGGATCACCCACCTTGGCTGCGGTCTGTCCCCCTCCCCGGGATCACCCTCCCTGGCTGCGGTCTGTCCCCCTCCCCGGGATCACCCTCCTTGGCTGCGGTGTGTCCCCCTCCCCGGGATCACCCACCTTGGCTGCGGTCTGTCCCCCTCCCCGGGATCACCCACCTTGGCTGCGGTCTGTCCCCCTCCCCCGGATCACCCACCTTGGCTGCGGTCTGTCCCCCTCCCCGGGATCCCCCTCCTTGGCTGCGGTCTGTCCCCCTCCCCGGGATCACCCTCCTTGGCTGCGGTCTGTCCCCCTCCCCAGGCTGGTTTCCTGAGTCTTCATAGCGTACAGTCTCCTTACATCTTCCTTGTAGAGTACACTGATTGGGTAGATGTAAAGTAGTGTGTGTGGTGAGGCCTAAGCTACATCCAGTGCAATTTGGTTTAGAGATTTCTGACTTTACTGCAACATGTCCTGAAGTTTGGTTCCATTGAATGAAAGGTTAATGTCTGATCAGACAAGCTAATAAAACCTTGACACTTGACGTGTTACTTATTAAATATAAAAAGATTCCTGTAGATCCTGCAAGAATGTTTTTTTGAGCTGATAACTCTTTGTGCTCGCTGATGACTTAGCATTGTTTTCAATTCTTGCTGTAGACCAGACATTTCTCAACCTGTGATCTTTCACAGGTTTCCCTGAGTTGTGTCTGATTCCCATCAGATGGTCCCTGCATTGTTCTGTGGACATCCCCACTCAGTAAAGTCAGCAGCATGACAACTGTTGCCTGTAATGGGGGCATTCTGACTCCCTCCCAACATAAGGGACTTTCTTCCCATTGCCTGCCCCCCTTCCAATGTAAGGGACATCCTTCTCACTGATGGCGCAAGGGACCTTCTTCCCGCTGGCCACCCCAGCGCAAGGGACCTTCTTCCCGCTGGCCACCCCAGCGCAAGGGACCTTCTTCCCGCTGGCCACCCCAGCGCAAGGGACCTTCTTCCTGATGAACTTGGCAGAGGACCCTTAAGACCTGACAATTATTTCAATGGTTCCTCTAGTTAAGGCTGCTGTAGACCAGTGGTCTCTAAACTGTGGCCCTTTTGATAACCATTATCTGGCCCTTGGGACGCTATTCCTTACACTGATACCAATGTTGGTGGAACTATTATTCCGCCCTCTGACCCCCCTAAGCCTGGGATATGGTTTACTGATACTGGGACATTTTCTACCCCCACTGGCCACCCTAAAGTCTGAAGGACAGTAAACTTGGCCCTTTTATTTTAGAAAGTTTGGCGACCCCTGCTATAGACTATTTGAATTCCTTCTCCATGGATACAGTGGGTGAATATTGTTGCCATAAGACAGTTACTGGCAAGTTCACCAATTGAATATATCATTAAAATTCCTAAAAAAAAAAAAAAAAAAAAAAAAAAAAAAATTTAAACTCGCCTCTAAATGCCTTTTGCTAGGGGGTCCCTCGTAGTCTGCCTCCTTCAGTGGCCTGGACTGGTGACATCACTTCCTCTCGGCACAGGAAGGGCTCAGCTCTGCCCCCTCGCTCCTGTCAGTCTTCTGGGACACGTGACAGGTACCAGATGACTGTGCAGCCAATCGCGGCTCGCATCGCAGTGGGTGCCCGGCTGTGAAGCCACAGCCGGGTGCCCACAGTTAGAATGCTGGCGCCGCCGAGCAGGACTTCGATCCCCTGCATCGCTGGACCCTGGAACAGGTAAGTTTCCGATTATTAAAAGTCAGTAGCTGCTGACTTTTTTAATTTTTTTTTTTTAAGGGGACCTCCTCTTTATGTACCTGGCTGTCTCAAGTGGCAATATTTATACATTTAATATATTGATAATCGTAGGTTTGAATTTGAGGGTTTACACAGAGCAACTAATAAGTATGTATAATTTTCTTTTCCTTTTAGAAATGCCCGGTGAAGCCACAGAAACTGTCCCAGTTGCGGAGCAAGAACTCCACCAGCCACAAGCTGAGACGGGTAAGCTCCTGAGTGTACGTCAAGTCCTTTGACATTTCCCTGTGCTCATTCTTCAAGAATCCACTCCTAAAGCCAGACTACAATGCTATCCTCACTTGCATTCAGCAAGAAAATCAAAATCTTTAAATTTCCAAGAGGATGTTATTTGTTATAGTGTTCGTACACATGGAATAAAAGAAATGGAGTGGTGGTGAGGAATGACGGGAAATGGCTGTGTTTGTGGCTTGAGTCCACGTGAAAGCTTTAACACTGTGATGCTTCACTTGCACTGTTTTTTGGGGGTTTTTAAGTTGTGGTTGTTTCTTTTTGCACCCTCACTGGATTACTCGACTCTTCTCTTTGGTGTGGCTTATTGTACTGTACGCTCAGTAGGTGCCTAGTGAGCAAAATACCCCTGGCTTCTGGAGCTTGGAAGGAGGAGTATTATTATTGCAACCTGTTAGTGCTAACAAAAAACAAATAACCCAGGGATTATTTGTCTTCTATAAAACCGCTGAGGATTCTAATACCTTTACCATAGTTGCTGTGTTTGGATACAAATAAGATTGCATGTAATAGTGGCAACTTTTGTCTCCCTTTTCCGTGTCCTGGCTATTACTAAGCTAGGTGGGCCTGCTTGTTTCTGTGTTGGGCTGTAATGTGGTAACAATGGAGATGAAGAACCAAAAGAAATTTGAAGGTCATCATTGAATGGCACAAGTTCCTAATGATAGCCTTATCGGTAAAAAAACGAGTTGGGAAAGTTCCAGTAAACCGTATTGTGGTGTTTCATGTTTTGGTATTTTTTTTTTTTTTTTTTTTTTTATATATTCACAAGCCATTTTGAAAGCAATCTCAAACCGTGAAACAGCTAATGCTCACCTGTTCATTAACTTGAGTGTTAGTACTTCCTTAAGCTCACACTTCACGCCTGCGTCTTGGTTCTCACTTAACTTTAAGGACTTGTTTGTGTTTAGAAGCATGTGGTTATGGGAGTTATGTGGTGTCTTAAACTCGTTTTATTCACATGCTGCTGCTATTACAGCAACTTCTCCCTCAACTTCTGGGGAGGAGGCTGCTGCTGCATCCACAGAAGTGGCGGTAGCTGCTAAGGAGACTGTCACCCAGAATCCCGAGATGGCTAGTGAAGCTTCCCAGACGGCAGCAGCACAGGTTAAAGCAGCTGTGGAATCTTCAGGTAGGTTTCAAACCGTGAACCACTCAAGACAAACGCATTTTTGGATACTTGTAAGGTCTGATTCTTTAAATCTGGGTGCTGATGGTGTTTCGTTTTAGTTTTTTCCAGGGGGAAAAAAAAAAAACCTAGGTAGTTTCATTGAAATCCGCAGCATCACAACGAGTTGATGGCTGAACTACTTTAACATTTTGTCCATGTTTCGCTTCTGGTTAGGATTTAATGGTGTGTTGAGAAGGGAAGCAAAAACAGGAGCAGAAGTGGAACAACTGTCAATGCATTCAAGCATTCGTTTCTTTCAATATGAAGCAATCTGATTGCTATGTACAAATGTTCTACTTTTTCTCCAGTTTTTGTAAATCGCTCTACTACCTTTCCCATGTGTTGATTCCTGCATCCATAAACTGACATTTTGCATTAATTGGGCTACCCTACTTGGTAAGTATACAAATCCTAAATTGGTTCTAATTGTACTGCTCATTAGCTGCCTTCACACTGGGTTCACACTGCTGCGGTGCGGGAACGCTGCGAATACACTGCGAGTTCCCGCACCGCATGTCTCCCGCCGGCAGTTCACACTGCCCTATGCGAGCTGCTGGGGGTGTCAATGAAATGTTAATGACACCCCCATAGCAGCTCGCATATCGCAGTGCGATCTGCAAACTCGGACAGGAATCGGATCGCATGGTGAGAACACCATGCGATCCGATTCTGCTGCGGAGCGAAAAAAAAGGGTCCTGTCCGATTTTGGGCCGAATGCGATGCGAATTCAGCCATACTATCTGTATGGCTGAATTTGCATCGCACAGAGATCGCATATGATTTGAACTGCAGTGCGGTGCGAATCATATGCGATCTCCCGCACCGCAGCAGTCTGAACCCGGCCTAAACCCATGTGCATGTTAAAAGTAGAAGGGATCTGCCCATGCATTGTGATGGGCTAGGTATGCTTTCCATTCTCTACTGTAAGGCATACTTGATCTTTCCCTTAACTGCAGTGTATTTTGTCATAAACTTGTCTTTTTTTTCATGGGCTGTATACATCTGAAATCTTATAATGGCAATTGCCATCATGAACACTGTCACTGACTCCACCCATGCCTGCTAATCTACCGTGTGGAAAAGTGCTGAGACAGTATTTCAATTGAAGTAGCTTCTTCAGTGCACGGTCTGCTGAGTCCACTTTTACACTCAGTGGCATTTTCCATTTTCATATGTTAAATAATTGTAGTCCACACAGGTTCAGTCACAAATGAAAATCACAAAAAAAAAATTCCATTCTCACTAGCATGTCAGTAATTTCTAAATGCAAACATTTGTACAGAGGTCTCAAATTTGTTATATATGTTTACAATAGAAAAAAGGTCTTGTTCCACAATGTGGCTGTCTTAGTTCATGTTGCAAATTACGATTATTATATGTGCTATATATTATCACTGTTCAGCTCCAGAGGCTACCCCCCCTCCCTCTGATGCCTTACCAGCTCCAGGAACTCTCCCTGCAGGTATGAAGACTGCGCTATTCCTGCAACACTAACTGTGTGGTGTGCGTTTTTGGCACTAACCTACTGTAGGAAGTAGATTTGGCTTTTTATTATTATTTCTTTTTATAATGGTGCTAAATGCATCTTGGCACTGAATTACTTTTGTATGTCAAGGTGGGGTTAAAAAAAAAAAAAAAAAAAAAAAGACCTACGTTTTGCTTGATTGTGCCTACTTGCCAGTCCAGCTTGTCACTCATTGTCACTAATGATGCATTCATTGACCGTAGTGTATAAAAGATTGCATAGAATTCTCCCACCACTTTTAGATTACATTATTTTCTAGAGAAGACTCATTCTAACTCCGGTAATGAAGTATGAGGCCTCTTCAAAACACTTATTTTTTTCAGATATAAAACCTGTATTTACTTCTGTAGTTTACACTTGGGGATTGAGTGAGCAGAATGCAGTATTGTATGCGGGCAACGTTGCATGCAGTATATGATTTTTTTTTTTTTTTTTGCCGTGACCAGTGGCTCCCGCGTGCATAAGCAATGTCACTGTGGCTCCAGCCAGTCACATGCCCCGGAGCCCGCAAATCCAGAAGGAACACCGGTGAAGATGTCGGCTGTCTCAGCGGCTTCCTTTTTTTATTTATTTTTTTATTTTTTTTACCGTGTTTACAACCTCCTTTTTAAAAGTGGTTGTAAACCCAGCAAAAAAAAAAAAAAAACCTGCAAGACAAAGGCATAATGAGCTGGTATGCATAGCATACGAGCTCATTATAAAATACTCACCTTAGATCGAAGCCCCTGCATCGGTCCCAGTACACACAGCTCCGACAAGCGACATCACTTCTGGAGTATCTTCCAGGTATTGCGGGCTCCAGCGCTGCAAGTGGACGTCACTCATACAGGAGCCGCCGATAACGGCACACTAGCTGCAGCAACGGCACAAACCAAGCCATTTCTTCAGTGCGCATGTGCCGATGACGTTGGCACATGCTGATACAGGGATATCTCCTAAACTGTGCAGGTTTAGGAGATATCCAGGTCAGCTACAGGTAAGCTTTTATTATAGGCTTACCTGTAGTAAAAAGTGGATTGTAAGGGTTTACAACCACTTTAAAAGGAGTACGTTAATTGTGTGTTTTTTTTTTTTTGTTTATTTTTTTACAAATGTTCAGGAGTACAAATATTAAACTTTTAGTCTTGTGTGGAGGTGGGGGGGTTAAAATTATTAGCCAGTGGAGCTCTATATACTGACTGCAGTTCTATACTATGTGTTCAATTTGTTAATCACAGCTTAGTGTGTCCGAAGGGGAACTCTGTAAAATGATCAATTCAAGACGTGGAAGCACACCCCTTTTTTTTTTTTTTTTTTTTTTTTTTTTTTTATATATATATATAATATATATATATATTTTACCTTATTTGCTAGGATTACCTCCATAAACCCAGCATTCTGCAGTAATCCACTGCACACTTGGTCATTTTATGTCATCGGGAGCTAGCTGGTCTTATACTGGTTCTAGCAGCCAGCAACATGCCATGCCGTGCCGCTGCAAGATGAGAAAGCCGACCCCTAACCGAACACCGGCTCTTTAGATTGTCCCATCTATTTCAAAATTAGGTTTCAAATATTTTAAGGACCGAGCCTCTATCTGAGATTTGGTGTTAACAAGTTAAAGCGGAGGTTCACACAAAAATGGAACCTCCCGCTTTTCGGAACCCCCCCCCCCCCCTCCGGTGTCACATTTGGCACCTTTCAGGGGGAGGGGGTGCAGATACCTGTATAATACAGGTATTTGCACCCACTTCCGGGCATAGACTTAAGGAATTGCAATTATATGAGGCAGTGGAATATAGCTGGCCATTCAATGTTAGTCTTTCCCTTGGTGGCCCTGTTGGCCACCCACCCTGCCCAAAACGGACATCTTTTGATTGGAAAAAATTGAAGCATCTGGGTGGGAAATTGTTGGCTGAACAGTAACTGCATCCAATTAAAAGAATGCAATAGTTTAGCAAGGATGATTCTTCCATCTGTAGTATGTAGTGTGAATAGAGGTATCTTTTTAATTTCCTTTGGTAAAAATAAATAAAAAAATCAGTTGGTGTATGGCTTAATCAGAGGTAAATATGTACATATATACATTGTATGTACTGTGAGATGTATATACTTTTATATGCTGTGAAATGGGCTTACTTTTTTAGCTCTAAAGAACAAGGCCTTGCATACCTGTGTTGCATTAACTGAAGTTTAGGGATTGATTGCATGGTACTACCACTAGTTTAAGCAAACTAAAGCTAGCTTTGACAGTCGTGTCCTGTGGTATAGACAAGGCCCAAGTCCATTAATGATGCAGTTACTGAAGCTCCAGGTATTGATTGCAAATGTCTTTCTCAGATTTTGGCAAACTAATCTGGGTTGGGGTTTACCATAATGTGTTGAAATGTAGACATTGTATAATGCATATAGTGGAATGAGTGGCGTTTTGGGTTTTTGTTTAGAGTTCAAGAAAGAGGCCATACCCACCACTATTGCAGTTACTGAAGCTCCAGTTATTGATTGCATGTTTGACTTCCACTGGTTTTTAGCAAATTACACCTAATTGTATGAAGCAGTGGAGTAAGTGGGTTTTATTTTTGTTTAGCACCAAAGAAAAAGGCTCCTTCCACCAACACTGCCATTTTTGAAGCTCCAGGTATTGAATGCATGGTTTTGTTTTTTTTTATTTTATTTTCAGGTTTCATTAAACAAAAAATTTTGAGTTGGCTTTCATGTGTTGAAATGTAGACAGATTGTATGCTGCAATGGAAAACATTTTCTTTTGTTTAGCTCCAAAGAGCGCAGCCCCTTCTACCAATCCGGCAGTTACTAAAGCTCCAGGTATTGCATGATTGTCTCCCACTGGTTTCAGCAAACAAATCTGACTTGGCTTTCAGCCTTATGTGTTGTAATGTAGACGATTGCATAATGCAGAGATTACATAATTACAGTATGTTGCAGTAACTAAAGCTCCAGGTATTCTTGCATGGATGTCTCCCATTGGTTTCAGCAAACTAATGTGGATTTTCTGTGTTGTATGCTGTACTGTAGACATAATTGACACAGTGGAATAAAGTGTTACTAATTTTTGTTTAGCAAAAAAGAAAGAGGCCCCAGCCAGCAGTGTTGCAGTTACTGAAGCTCCAGGTATTGATTGCATGTTGGCTCCCAGTGGTTTCAGCAAATTAATCTGAGTTGGTTTTTGCCATTTTATGCTGTTATGTACAGCTATTTGTATGAAACAATGGAGTAAGTGGTCTTATTTTTTTGTTTAGCACCAAAGAAAGAGGACTCTCCCACCAATGTTGCAGTTAATGAAGCTCCAGGTATTGCATGGTTGTTTTTCACAAGTTTAGGCAAACTAATAGGCGTTGGCTTTCACCCTGTGTTTAAAAAGATTGACATAAATATATAGTGCAGTGGAGTAAGTGGTCTTATTTTTGTTTAGCGCCGAAGAAAGAGGCCCCAGTGACCAGTGTTGCAGTTGCTAAAGCTCCAGGTATTGATTGCATGTTGGTGCCTCTCACTGGTTTCGGCAAATAATCTAAGTTGGCTTTCACCATTTTGTGCCATAGCGTAGACAATTGTTTAAAGCAGCAGAGTAAGTGTTCTTATTTTTGTTTAGAACCAAAGAAAAAGGCCCCAGCCAGCAATGTAGCAGGTACTAAAGCTCCAGGTATTGATTGCATGGATGTGTCCCATTGGTTTCAGGAAATTAGATTTTTCTTTTTTTTTTTTTTTATGTACTGTAGACTTAATTGTATGATGCAATAGAGGAAGTGTTCTTAATTTTAGCTTGGCACAAAGGAAAGAGGCCATAGCCACCAGTGTTGCAGTTATTAAAGCTTCAGGCATTGATTGCATGTTTGGGCAATCAAACTCTGCAAATGAATCTGAGTTGGCAATCACCATTCTGTGCTGTAGTGTAGACCTAATTGTATGGAGCAGTGGAGTAAGTCATGATATTTTTGTTTAGCACCGAAGAAAGCGACCCCTCCCGGCAACGTTGCAGTTATTCCACCTCCAGGTATTGATACACAGTTGTATTTTCGGGAAACTGCATTAATCTTCATGTGTTGAAATGTAGACAGTATGCTGCAGTGTGCTCTCTTTTTTGTTAAGCTCCAAAGACGGAGACCCCAGTGACAAGTGTTGCAGTTACTGTAGCTCCAGGTATTGACTGCATGTTGGCTTCCATTGGTTTCAGCAAATTCATCTGAGTTGGCTTTTGCCATTTTGTGCTGTTGTGTACATCTATTTGTATAAAACAATGGAGTGAGTGGTTTTATTTTTTATTAGCACCAAAGGAAGAGGCTCCTGCCAGCAACATTGCAGTTGCTGAAGCTCCAGGTATTGATTGCATGGTTGTTTTTCACAAATTTAGTTAAACTAATCTGAGGTGGCTTTGACCCTGTGTTAAGATTGACAAAATTATATAATGCAGTGGAGTAAGTGGTTTTATTTTTGTTTAGCGCCAAATAAAGAGGCCCCAGCCACCAACGTTTCAGTTGCTAAAGCTCCAGGTATTGATTGCATGTTGGTTTCAGCAAATTAATCTGACTTGGCTTTCACTATTTTGTGCCATAATGTAGACATAATTGAATGATGCAGTGGAATAAGTGGTCTTATTTTTGTTTAGCACCAAAGAAAAAGGCCCCAGCCAGCAATGTAGCAGGTTCTAAAGCTCCAGGTATTGATTGCATGGATGTTTCAGGAAATTAGATTTTCTTTTTATGTACTGTATACTTAATTGTATGACGCAATATAGTAAGTGTTCTTAATTTTTGCTTGGCACAAAAAACTCTGCAAATGAATCAGAGTTGGCAATCGCCATTTTGTGTTGTAGTGTAGACATAATTGTATGGAGCAGTGGAGTAAGTGATGGTATTTTTGTTTAGCACCGAAGAAAGCGACCCCTCCCGGCAACGTTGCAGTTATTGAAGCTCCAGGTATTGATTGCATGGTTGTTTTTCACAGATGTAGGCAAACTGATAGGAGTTGGCTTTCACCCTGTGTTAAAATATTGACATAATATAATGCAGTGGAGTAAGTGGTCTTATTTTTGTTTAGCACCAAAGAAAGATGACCCAGCCAACAATGTAGCAGTTGCTAAAACTACAGGTATTGACTGCATGTTGGCTCTCGCTGGTTTCAGCAAATTGATCTGACTTGGCTTTCACCATTTTGTGCCATAGTGTAGACATAATTGTATGAAGCAGTGGAATAAGTGGTCTTATTTTTGTTTAGCACCAAAGAAAGGGGCCCCTCCTGCCAACATTGCAGTTATTGAAGCTCCAGGTATTATTGCATGGGTGTGTTTTTTTAGGCATAGCACTAGGCAGTTTTCCTGCGGCTGCGATTTTACAAAAGGTCCAGGGACTTTTTCCCCTGTGTTTCTACTTATGCAAATACGGCCTCCAGGAAACCGACACAGTGTGAACTTAGCCTTAATGTGTTGACATGTAGACCGTATTGTATGCTTCAATGAAAAAGTACTATTTCTTTTGCTAAGCTCCAAAGACCGAGGCCCCAGCAACTAATGTTGAAGTTACTGAAGCTCCAGGTATTGATTGCATGGTTGTTTTTCACAGATTTGGTCAATCTAATCTGAGTTGGTTTGCACCCTGTGTTAAACGATTGACCTAATTCTATAATGCAGTGCAATAAGTAGTCTCATCTTTGTTTAGTGCCAAAGAAAGATGCCCCAGCCACCAAAGTTGCAGTTGCTGAAGCTCCAGGTATTGCATCTTGGTTTCAGCAAATTAATCTGACTTGGCTTTCACTATTTTGTGCCATAGTGTAGAAATAATTGTATGAAGCGGAGGAATAAGTGGTTTTATTTTTGTTTAGCACCAAAGAAAGAGGCCCCTCCTGCCAGCGTTGCAGTTATTGAAGCTCCAGGTATTGATTGCATGGTTTATTTTTCACAGTTTTTGGCAAACTAATAAGAGTTGGCTTTTACCCGGTTTTGAAATATTGACAAACTGTAATTATATAATGCAAGAGTAAGTGGTCTCATTTTTTGTTTAGTGCCAAAGAAAGAGGCCCCAGCCAGCAATGTAGCAGTTACTAAAGCTCCAGGTATTGATTGCATGGTTGGGCCATCAAGCATGGCAAATTAATCTCAAGTTGATTTTCACCATTTTGTGTTGTACTGTAATTGTATGAAGCAGTGGAGTAAAGCCCCTTTCACACGTTTAGGGCCAGTTCACACCAGATGCAGTTCCATGTGCTTTTTTCTTCACTAAAACTGCACTGACTAGAGCCATTGGAATACATGGAAAACACTGTGCATGCATTTTTAGGGCCAGTTCACACCACAAAAATGCACTCTGAATACGTTCCGGATCAGTTTTTTGCTTTTCACACCACACGCAGTTCCAGTGCATTTTGGATACAATTACTGGGTTCCAGTACAGTTCTGTGCAGAAAAAAATGCAGCAAACTGTACTCTGTCCACTGATTCCCTGCTGAGCTGAGTGGGTGAAAGGACTTGTGCAGAGTGGACAGGCTCTGCTCTATGGGAAGTCTGATGTAAATGGACCGTCTGTCTGTCTACCGCCGTCTACCCTCCGATCCAGCCAGACGAAAGGAAGCGGATCCCCCTCCGCTTGTTTTTCCTGGAACAGATTGAAGGTAGGTGGGTGTAAACGGACACAAGTCCTTTTAAATCTGCAGCTGCATAAAGGAGAAAAGAGGATCCGATCAGGTCTGCCTGAAAAACAGACAGACCCGATTTGTCTTCTTTTAAATAAGCTGTCCAAAGTGGTCTTAATTTTCTTTAGATCCAAAGAAAGCAGCCCCTCCCACCAACGTTGTGGTTATTGAAGCTCTATGCGTTGATTGCATGGTTGTATATTCTGGTTTGAGCAGCTAACTAATCATCTTCCCACAATATGCTGGCGATCCTGGCTCCTCCCCTCTTTGAAAACCCCCATACTCGTGCGGGCTAGATCCCAAGCTGCACTGTGCATCTATTCACACAGTGCAGCTTGGCCCTGTGCCCTTGTCCCTGCCTCCTGTACCCTCGTCCCTAGATTTGATGGTAGAGTCCAGTGAGGAGGGAGAGTGAGCAGTGCCTCTGCTCTCACACACACTGCTGAACCGAGATCAGGCTCAGGTAAGTATTTGGGGAGGGTGGAGCTGCACCTAAGTTTTTTTTTTTTTCTCCTTTTCTTTTATTTATTTTTTTTCTCCATAATGCAAAAGTAGAACTTCTTTTTTTTTTTTTTTTTTTTTTTTTGGACTAGTAGGGGAAGGCTATTACACCTGTCGGATTATTCTTCTTTTTTTTTTTTTCTGCCATCTGTTAGATTGCATAGATTTTCCTTCACTTCCTGTCCCATAGCCAAACAAGAAGTGACTGGAAATACCTGCAAATTTAAGGTAATTCCTTGGGGACCCCCAGGTCACCAGAACTAGTGTCCCCATTGGAAGATTTCCACTCTTAACTTTTATTGGGACAACCCAAAATGTGGGATTTTTTTTTTTACTTTCAATGATGGTAAACGGGACAAATGGAGAGGTTGAATCTCCCTAACGGGGGCATAGCAATAAAAACATGACAGATGTTCTAATCCTTCTCCACTCTACCCAAAGCTGAAAGTGTTTTGCATTTAGTTATACTAAGCTTAAAAAACCTTTCATAACCAATTTAAGCTCCAAAAACACAGGCCCCAGTGTTACTTACTGTTGCTAAAGCTCCAGGTATTGTTTGCATGTTGCCTCTCGCTGGTTTAGAAAATTAATCTTAGTTGGCATTCACCATTTTGTGCCATAGTGTAGACATAATTGTGTGAAGCAGCAGAATAAGTGGTCTTATTTGTTGTTCAGCACCAAAGAAAAAGGCCCCTCCTGCCAACATTGCAGTTATTGAAGCTCCAGGTATTATTGCATGGTTGTGTTTTTTAGGCATAGCACTAGGTGGTTTCCCTGCGGCTGCTATTTTAGAAAAGGTGCAGGGACTTTTCCCCCTGTGTTTCCAACCATGCAAACACGGCCTCCAGGAAACCGACACAGTGTGAACTTGGCTTAATGTGTTGAAATGTAGACCGTGACCTATGCTTCAATGAAAGTGCTATTTCTTTCAATAAGCCCCAAAGGCCGAGGCCCCGGCAACCAATGTTGCAGTTACTGAAACACCAGGTATTGATTGCATGGTTGTTTTTCACAAGTTTATGAAAACTAATATGAGGTGGCTTTCACCCTGTGTTAAAAGATTGACATAATTTATATAATGCAGTGGAGTAAGTGGTCTCATCTTTGTTTAGTGCCAAAGAAAGATGCCCCAGCCACCAGCATTGCTAAAGCTCCAGGTATTGATTGCATGTTGGTTTCAGCAAATCAGTCTGACTTGGCTTTCACCATTTTGTGCCATAGTGTACACATAATTGTATAAAGCAGCGGAATAAGTGGTCTTATTTTTATTTAGCACCAAAGAAAGAGGCCCCTCCTGCCAACATAGCAGTTACCGAAGCTCCAGGTATTAATTGCATGGTTGTTTTTCACAAGTTCAGGCAAACTAATTTTACCCTGTTTTAAAATATTGACATAATTGTATAATACAGTGGAGTAAGTGGTCTTATTTTTGTTTAGCACTAAAGAAAGAGGCCCCAGCCAGCAATGTAGCAGGTTCTAAAGCTCCAGGTATTGATTGCATGGATGTTTCCCATTGGTTTCAGGAAACTGGATTTTTTTCCTGTTTTTGTGCTGTGCTGTAGATATAATTGATGCAATAGAATAAGTGTTCTTAATTTTTGCTTGGCACCAAAGAGGCCCCAGCCACCAGTGTTGCAGTTATTACAGCTCCAGCCATTTGATTTCATGATTGGGCTATCAAATTCCACAAATCTGACTTGGCTTTCACCATTTTGTGCTGTATTGTAAACCAAATTGTGTGAAGCAGTGGAGTAAGGGATGTTATTTTTTTGTTTAGCACCAAAGAAAGCGACCCCTCCCACCAATGTTGCAGTTATTGAAGCTCCAGGTATTGATTGCACAGTTGTATTTTCAGGTTTCGGGAAACTAATTTTAGTTTGCATTAATCTAAATTTGGTGAAATGTAGACCGTATTGCATGATGCAGTGTGCTCTCTTTTGTTAAGCTACAAAGACGGAGACCCCAGTGACCAGTGTTGCAGGTACTGAAGCTTCAGGTATTGATTGCATGTTGGCCTCCATTGGTTTTGGCAAGTTCACCTGAGTTGGCTTTTGCCATTTTGTGCCATAGTGTCGAAAGAATTGAAATAAGCGGAATAAGTTGTCTTATTTTTTGTTTAGAACCAAAGAAAGATGCCCCTCCTGCCAAGGGTGCAGTTAATGAGGCTCAAGGTATTGTTTGCATGCTTGTTTTTCACAGATATAGGCAAACTAATAAGAGTTGTCTTTCACCCTGTGTTAAAATATTGACATAATAATATAATGCAGTGGAGTAAGTGGTCTCATGTTTGTTTAGCACCAAAGAAAAAGGCCCCAGCCAGCAATGTAGCAGTTACTAAAGCTCCAGATATTTTATTGCATGGATGTTTCCCATTTTGGTTTCAAGAAACTTGATTTTTTTTCTGTTATGTGCTGTACTGTAGACATAATTGTATGATGCAGTAGAGCAATTGTTCTTAATTTTTGCTTGACACCAAAGAATTAGGCCCCAGCCACCAGTGTTGCAGATACTGAAGCTCTAGGCATTGATTGCATGGTTGGGCTATCAAACTTGACAAACTAATCCGAGTTGGCTCTTACCCTGTGTTTAAAATAGTGACCTTATTTATATATTACAGTGCAGTAAGTGGTCTCATTTTTATTTAGCTCCACAGAAAGAGGCCCCAGCCACCAATGCTGCAGTCACTGAAACTCAAGGTATTGCATGGATGTCTCCCATTGGTTTCACCCAACTAATCTGATTTAGTTTCCACCGTTATGTGCTGTAGTGTAGACAGTTTTATGATGCAGTGGAGTAAATGGTATAATTTTTGTTTTAGTATCAAAGAAAGAGCAAATCCAGCCACTAGTACTGCAATTACTGAAGCTCCAGATATTAATTGCATGGCTTTCTCCCACTGGTTTGAGCACAAACAAATGTGATTTAAAAAGGTTCCTTGGTCCCATTGCCAGGTACCCGCCCCTCCCTCTCAGGAGGCAGAAAAGTGGAACTTCCCTTTTTAGAGGGGTGAAGTTCACTTTAATCTGGCTATACAGTAGTAGAAATATTTTTAAAGTTTTCTAGTTTTAAGAAAGTTTTTCTAATGCTTAATGGTATTAAATCTGTGTCTGTTTCCTGTGACGAGAATTTCAAAGGCGCGGGATGGAAGATTTATTTATTTTAAATGAATTTCTAACAGTGTATGCATATGCAGTTTTTTAGCTCGAAAGTTTGTTCACTCTAAAATCGAATGTCAAAAGCAAGTATTGCATAGCATTTTAAATTGAAATGTTAAAGTATACTTTCCAGCGATTAATTATCAAGTTATCGAATGTTCTGAGAATTATTTGTACTGATGTTCATACAAAACTTTGTGTATGGCCAGCTTTAGTCTTCAAATTTTTTTTTTATGCGCTGTAGTTTAGACATAGTTGCATAATGCCGTAAAATAAGTGGTCCTTTTTTTGTTTAGCACCAAAGAAAGAGACCCCTCCCACCAATGCTACAGTTACTGAACCTCCAGGTATTGTATGGTTGGCTCTCATTGGTTTCAGCAAACTAATCTGATGTGTGTGTTTTTATTGTATTCTGCTTTGGGGTGCCTTCCCACCGGTGGAATACAATGATTGCTACTGCCAGCTATAGCTGGATGCGATGAACGTTCGGGAAAGACCCAGCAGGCTGGTTGTTCACAGGATGATTAATCGACTTGTGTACAAGCCGCTAGTCCATAAATGGATTGAAATTTAAATAAATTTTTAGGCAGCTTAAGTGGTCGTCTTTTTGTTTAGCACCAAAGAAAGTGGCCCCAGTCATTAATGCTGCAGTTACTGAAGCTCCAGGCATTAAATGCATGTCTGTCTGTCACTGGTTTAAGTAGACTAAGGCTTCATGTACATTTGGCCGTCATTTGCAGTGCAAAACGGGGCAAAATCACTCTGCGATTTTGTGGCGCTTTGCATTTTCCTGCAGTCAAAATGTCCTTATCCTGAACGCGATTCTTCTGTGTTCAGGAGAGGGAGGTTGAACCTCCCCTAACCGCAGCAGCTACTAAAAGCCTATGTGTACATGAACACACAGGCTTTTATGGAGTGGAGTTTAGGGCTTTGGGGGAAAAAAATGGCAAAAGCTCATAAACTCAAGTTTAGGAGCTGCTAGGATACGTGAAGCCTAATCTCATTTAACCACTTACCAATCAGGCCAATTCTGACATTTCTCTCCTACATGTAAAAATCATCTTTTTTGTTCGAAAATTACATAGAACACCCAAACATTTATTTATTTTTTTATATATCTCTATCTCTCAAAGACCCTAGAGAATACAATGGCGGCCATTGCAACTTTTTATCTCGCATGGTATTTGTGCAGCAATTTTTCAAACTTTTTTTTGCAAACAAAAACATTTCGTGCTTTAAAAAAAAAAAACAGTAAACTTAGACCAATTTTTTTGCATAATGTGAAAGATGAAGTTACGCTGAGTAAATAGATAACTAATATGTCACGCTTCAAAATTGCACACGCTCATGGAATGGCGCCAAACTTCGGTACTTAAAAATCCTCATATGCAACGCTTTAAACATTTTTACTGGTTACATATTTTGAGTTGGAGGTCTGGGGCTAGAATTATTGCTCTCACTCAAACGTTCGTGGCGACACCTCACATGTGTGGTTTGAACACCGTTTTCATATGTGGGGGTCTCCTTGCATATTTTTCTGTAAAGGTGAACTTACCCTTTTAAAGTGTCACACAGGGACAATCCTAATGTTCTATGGACCAGCACATGGTGACTGCACTGCAAAAAACCAAGGCAGTTGTGTGAACCAACCACCCCAGAGAACAGGCATTTTGCCTTGTTTTAAAGTGGGGGTGGGACTGCGCTGGAATTGTCACCCAACGCAGTCCTGCTGCTCCTGGTATAAATGTACCCTTAGTTTTTCCTGTGGTGCGTTATAGTTTGGACATGATTGCACTACACAGTGGAATAAACGGTCCTGTTTTTGTGTAGACCCCTGCCATCAATACTGCAGCTCTAGTTATCGCATGGTTGTGTCCCATTGGTTAAAGAAAAGTAGACTGATTTTTGTTTTCACCGTTGTAGCGTGGACACAATTGTATGATGCAGTATAATAAGTCATTTTATTTTTGTTTAGCATCAAAGAAAGAGGCCCCAGCTACCAATGCTGCAGTTACTGAACCACCAGATATTGCATGGCTGTCTCACTGGTTTCAGCAAACTAATCTGCCTTCATCGTAATTTTCTGTGTTTATATGCATAAATGTATAATGCAGTAGAGTTGTCTGTTTTTGTTTAGCTCCAAAGACAGAGGCCCTGCCCACCATTGTTGCAGTTACTGAAGCTCCAGGTATTGATTGCATGGTCACCTCAGATATTTGTGCGCACACACGGATGTTTGGACTGCATTTCCTTTCCACTTTCTATTGTGAATTTAAATGCAGTGTGAACTAGGGCTGAAACAACTAATCGATTACTAGTTTCAGAATCGATTAATCGGCCAGTAACATAATGGGGTTTAAAAAAACCAATATTAGCCCTTTATAGTACAAAAAGAGCCAATAACCGCTACTATAAATATTACTTTCACAGTTCTACAGTAAAAAAATGAACCCCTTTATAGTAGCGATTAGCTGCTTTTTTTTTACTATAAAGGGCTAATTTCCGTTTTTAACCCCATTATGTTACTAAACGTCTTAGACCTGGTTCACAAAAGGGTCAGGGACTTTTTTTTTAACGCAAAACTGCTTTTTTTTTGGTTCAATATACTTGAATGGAGAAGCTGCAGAAAAGTGCGTTTTTGCAGCATTTTGTGTTTCTTTTTTTTTTTTTATTTATTTTTTTTTTTTTAATATGCCCAACAACAATTGGCCAAAAAAATGTAAAATCGCGTACGCACAGCAAAAAGCACTGCAGAAACAGATCAAAAGCAAACTACATAGGTGTGTACCGAGCCTTATGCTGCGCACGCGGGTTACATTTTCAGACTAGAATATTCAGACGAAAAATTATTGTACATTCACTGAATGAAAGAATGTTTGAAATTTTCACTTGTTTTTAACATTATTTTTAAAATGTCATTTCTGAACGAAAACCACATACTGTCTGAAAATTCCTAGAAGTTCTCCATTTCCAAATTTTCCCGTCACTGTGGTTGAAAATGAACGTCAATTTGACCCCACTAACAATTTAGAAAATCAAACGAACGTTCTTAAAAAAAATAAAAAAATAAAAAAAAAGTAATTTTAAGTAAAAAAATTTGTTCCAAGTCTGATATTTACCAGATTCACCCTTTAAGAGTATATACAGTATATATCCTCTAATAGTATAGACTGTGTATATCGCTTGTAATGGTATATGTAGTGTATATCTCTTCTGTCTGTTCTTCTCAGAGTGGATTCGAGATTTTGCTCCCTAACCATATATATGGTTATTTAGATTTACCACTGCGTAGAGATATTTAAGAATAAATTGCCTTTTTAAAAAAAAAAAAAAAAAAACTTTACATACTAACTAAATTATACACCACACTTTTTTTAATGTTTTTTAAGGTTATTAACCGATTAATTGAAACAATCGGCCAACTAATCGATTATGAAAATAATCGTTAGTTGCAGGCCTAGTGTGAGCGACAAAGTTTAACTTGCGCTTAAACCTGTGTTTTTGCATGTTACATTGTTAATTGAAACCTGTTGTGGATCTTTCGTCCTGTAAGTGGTAGTTGCCTGGCTTTAATACTGACCCTGTGGCCTGGTTACTTTGAGTGACTAACGCGGTATAGGTATGTGGATTACCATTTTCAGGATGAGATGAGCCATGGTAGCCTATATATATATATATATATATATATATATATATATATATATATATATGGGCACACAGAGGCTGTACAGGGTCTAGAGCCTTCTTAAAAACATTCCTTGGACTTGCAGCTGCTGTGTACAGCCACCCATAGACCGCAATTAGAAGATGTGGCTGTATCCTGTTATGCACTGGGGGGGAAGGATAGACGGTCCATGTTCTGAGCATACGTCCATGTGCATACTTTAGGAGACCCTCGCCACATAATCTCATACAGCTGCATCTTCTAATTGCTGTTTATGGGTTGCTTCACTCAGCAGCTACAGGTCCCAGGGAAGTTTTGGCAGAGGCTCTGCTTGCTTTATGGTGGGCATGAGCCTTATTTCTCCTAGAAAAGGTCAAGTGCACTTTGCTTTTGTTTACGGTAGCATTTATCTCTGAATTGACTGAGAACAAATGTGCCCCGGTGTGGTCGAAAAACTTGTGTGCATGTTAGGCCTATTCCTATAGTATTGAAGAGAAATTTCTTTCATGCAGACTCAAAAACAAAATTGCCAGCTGCAAGTGTCCCTAAAGTTCCTGTTGCTACTTCCAAAGCTCAAGGTATGGAGAACATTAACTGTTGCTGTCCAGTTCTTTGTAACAAATGTCATGTGAGAGAATCAATATGAACATTTGTACCGATTTAGCTAGAAAGAAGAAGCCTGCACCCGTTGGTGGCACTAAACCTTTTGTTGGCAAACCCAAATCCTCAGGTATTGTGGCTGCCTGACCATTGCGCTTTAACTACAGTGTTTTGCCAACCTGATATTGGTCATGTATGCGCAAACTTGGCAAATATTAAACCCGCTTTCTATATTTGTGCATTTTGTGGTCTGACTTTTTTTTTTCCGCACACTGGAAGGCTTTTACAAAGAGTTCCAATCTGTGAAGAAATGCAATTTCTTTCTCTGTAATGTAGAATTTTGGGGGGGGGGGGGGGGGGGGGATTCTTGGAAAAGAAAACCCAGCAAGTAGTACTGGTATCTCACTACCCAGCTCTTTGTAAATCTTGCCTATTAAGTGTAACTGTTTTTGTTTAGCTTCTAAGCCAGCAACCCCCATGCGTTTTAGGCTAGGTTCATACTATACATGGGTGCGGCACTGCGTGTAATCACGCACTTTGCCACATCAAAACTGCACTGCTGTCGGCAGGGGTGCCAATAATTCTAAAAAAACGCAGTGTGTTTTCGGAATCGCATAGCCCTAGGCAGTTTCCCTGCAGCTGTGATTTTGGAAAAGGTGTGTTTTTCTGTAGGTACAGCAGCATATTCAAATGAATGGGATGCTATGGACTTTGGGGTAACTGGCATAGTGTGAACCTAGCCTAAGGCAACTGCCGAGCCCAATACTGAATTTAAAGCTGCAGGGTTTTTTTTTTTTTTTTTTTCCCACTGCATGGCTGTACTATGGCTATCTGTTGCTGTACCACTTAGTGGCCTGGTACTTACCAATGCTTAGCTTTTCACACTTAGTGGCTTTTACAAGCAGTATGTTTAGGCTTGCTTTTATTCTAATGTAGCTACAATGAAACCAGTCAGAGAATTTACAACTCCCATGCTTAGTACTTGAGAAAATCTTGCTGTAAATATTATGGTAGCAGTGAGTGTATCGTACACCAATGACAGTCCTACTTTGGTCATTTAGAAGCTCAAATCTAATGTAACATAAGCGGTTGATTGATGTAGAATAAATATTTTGTCTAGCACTCAAAGTAAAGTTCCACCCAAAAGTGGTTTTGATTCCTCCCCTCTACACACGGTGCCGCGGATACTTCCGGGAGACCGGGCCGCGACTAATTACGTCAGCAGCTTGGCCTCCCCTTCTGCCAGGCCAGGTAAGAGTGCAGTGCGCTTCCCATGCGCAGCCATGAAGCCGAAAGGCTACACTGCCGGTTTCCCTTGCCTGCAATGGTGGCGGCACCCAACTAGCCAATGTAAACATTGACTGCAGTGCCGACATTGCTGGACCCCAGGACAAGTAAGTGTCCTAATGCCAAGTCAGCAGCTATAGTATGTGTAGCTGCTGACTTCATTTTTAAAGGGGGTGGGCCGACCTCGGCTTTAAGACGGGACTTTTTATCAAAATTCCTGTTACTGAAGCTCCCAGTATTAAACAATTCTCCTCTTACTGGTGAAGCTTTAGCACTTGGTTAGATTTGATGTATTCCTGCAGAGGCATTTCGTACGGTTCCACTACTGACAGAGCAATGCTTCAGGCCACAGCTTACATTTACTCTACTGGTAAACAGAGCCTATTAAACACGTGGAACATGTGATTAAGTAAAGCTCATCTTGTGCTGTACCTAAGTTCCAGTTTGATAACGGAAGGTGTGCTGGGACAATGGTCATGTATGTCACTTGTAAAAGCAGGCTTGTCTGATGCTGCCATACTAAGCACATTTTGGGAACTGCAGAGGCTACATGTGTTCAATGCCCTTTGCTATGGAAATCTGAGTGCCTGTAATGTTTGTTGTATTTCTAAGATAATGCAGCGCCAGTTTTTATATACGTAAATGCTATACTAGCTTTAGTTTTTGTGCAGTTCTCCCTAAGTAAAGCTGTTTTTCTTTAGCTCCAAACACTGCGACTGAGGCATCTGTAGAACCTATTGCTGAATCTAAAGCTGCAGGTATTTACTGCATGGTTGTGCTGTGAGGATTTCTTGGTGCATCCATGTGCAATATTTTTTTCTTCCACTGAATTTAGTTTGTGGTAGTCAGTTGTGCTTTTATTTTGCTGCAGCATCAAAGACTCCAGCCAATGAAGCAAAAACTCCAGGTATAGCATTTTGTGATACGGATTTGGTATTTGCTGATTTTCATATGCACATGACCACTTTATTGCTTCATTTTATTTTCTTCTAAACACAATAACACCTTACCATTTATTGGGTGGGGTGGCTGCACTTCAGTTGAACTGCAGCTAGATATAAAGGACACAAATTATTATATAATATATTTTTATGGAAACAGTGCAAGTACCTGAATTTGACCTTTTGCAGACACTGTAGTTTTTCAGCTAAGGGACCCAGCTCATGTTATAGGCTTATTATCCATGTAAGAACCATTCTACTTTCTATGTGCTGAAAATGGTGGACTAAGGCCTCATGTACACCGCTGCCCCTGAACGCTCCTCTGTTATCTTATCTGTACATGTACACAGGGTCGTTTAGTCGTTTATAGGCAGTTGAGTTTAGAGGCCTTTTTTTGGAACACAAAAAAAAAAAAAGTGTTGAGGCATTTGAAATGCCAAATGCCTGCAACATCTTGTAAACGCTGCTAAACACGGTAACTCACGTTTAGCAATGTTTCGTTTACAGACATTTTTCATTTTACAAGACAGCCGATTTTTTTTTTTTTTTTTTTTTTTAACGCTTCTAGATGCAAACACAATAAGCAAACATTTTTAGACACCGGTTTCTAGCTGTCAAGTTAAGTAATTCAAGAGAGGTTAAACAACGTCCCGTGTACATGAAGCCTTAAGCTGGCAAAATCGCCTACTCTGCATAGCATACATTATAGATACCAATCGTGAGGTGTTTTGCAGCTTTTGTATTTTCTTTATTTGGGGGGGTATTTTGCAAGATTAGAATGCCTAGCTCAAGAATGCTGCAGCAGTCCATAGGTAGGCTGGGCAGAAATTTTGTTCTCACTGACTTTTATTTACTAGAATGTAAAATTCTATTTAAATTTTAGCTCCAGAGACAAAGGCTGAACCCTCTGAAGTCTCTGCCCTGACTGCTTCTGAGCCCAGCTCTCCAGGTATCCTGTCTGTAATGTTAATCTTTGAAAATGGGGAGAATATATTGAACTGCATTTCATGAATTCGCTTTTTAATATTTTGTTTGAAAGGCCAATTTCCTAGCATGCCTTTGATTATTTTACCTATTTAAAAGCTAACTGAAAAAAAAAAAAAACTTGCCAATGCCTGCTTCCATATTCCAAGTAACAGTTGTCCATATTTCACTGGGATGCCTGAAATGCTCATGCTTCTTACTCGGTGTCCCATGAAGGATGACAGCAGAAAAGTATGAGCCTTTATCAATGTCAGCGATGGCCAATGCCGATATTTGTATTCTGACTGGTTCCTTGTATGAGTACACAGCAGTCATAACTGACAATAAAGCCTTGAAGAGAACAGCATATATCTGTTTGAATCCTTGATTTTTAGCCAGGCATTGCTTTTAGAGCGCAATTTTTCAAAACTGGAGCAGCTGTGTATGGCAACCAATCAGCTTATGTCTTCAGCTTTTTGTTAGACTTCGAAAATGAAGGATAGCAGCTGATTGGTTGCCACGCGCAACTGCTTTCAATTCTGACGGCTTCATTTTTGAGCTGAATTGTATGCTGGGCATATTTTCGGGCTCTCATTGTCTGAGTACATGAGGCCTTGGGGTTATGTGGGGCTTGTTACCAAGAAAAATACCCCTTTTGGGCAGTATGAAAATATTGACTAAAGTAAGTAATGGAGGCACATTAAAGCGTTTACCCAAAAAATAAATAAAACGGATCCTGTTCCCTTAACCTCTTTGCGCCCGGGCTATAGCCAAAAGACGGCTGCAGCGTGGGCGCTCCCTGCCGGGAGGACGTCCCTGAACGTCCTGTTTACTTCCGCAATGCGTGCTCCTGAGAGCGCGCATCAGAAGTTTTGTGCTGGCCGTGTCCCTCGGACACAGCCAGTCACAGATCGCTGTAAACGGCCAATCACAGCGGCCGTTTACAGCGCGATCGGTGTGACCAATGAGAGATGATCTCATATGTAAACATATGAGATCATCTGTCAGCGCCGCTCTCCCTCCTCACACTCAATGCCACGTATTAGTGCCATCTGTCATCAGTGCCATCTGTCATCAGTGCCACATATTAGTGCCATCTGTCATCAGTGCCACATATTAGTGCCATCTGTCATCAGTGCCACATATTAGTGCCATCTGTCATCAGTGCCCCATATTAGTGCCATCTGTCATCAGTGCCACATATCAGTGCCCCGTATCAGTGCCATCTGTCATCAGTGCCACGTCAGTGTCGCGTGTCGTCAGTGCCTTCTGTCATCAGTGTCACATGTCATTGTCCTGGTGCTCCAGGGCCTTCAAAAGTGTACTAGGTAGTCAACAAGTTAGATGTGTAATTAATGCTCCTAGAACACCTGATGGCGCTCCCTGCATGTTGGGCCTCTCTAAGTGGCTAGGCTGTGGAAAGTCCCACACATGTGGTATCGTAAAACTCAGGAGTAGCAGAATTTATTTTGGGGTGTCATTTGTGGTATACACATGCCATGTGAGAGAAATAACCTAATACAATGACAATTTTGTGGGGGGGGGGGTGTTATTTTGCAAAGAATTGTGGGAAAAAATGACATCAAAAAGCTCAACATGCCTCTTGCTAAATACCTTGGAATGTCTACTTTCAAAAAAAGGGGTCATTTGAGGGATATTTGTACTTTCCTGGCTTGTTCGGGTTGCAAGAAATGAGATCGGCCACCAGTACATCAGGTGTGATCAATTTTGTATGATTCGCACCACAGCTTGTAGAGTCTCTAACTTTCACAAAGACAAAATAATATCCACTAATTTGGGTTATTTTTACCAAAGATATGTAGCAGTATAAATTGTGGCCAAAATTTATGAAGAAAAAATAATTTGCTAAATTTTATCACAAAAACAAAGAAAAATGCGTTTTTTTTTTTTCCCCCAAAATTTTCGGTCTTTTTTTCATTTATAGCGCAAAAAATAAAAAACCCAGAGGTGATCAAATACCACCAAAAGAAAGCTCTATTTGTGGGCGAAAAAAAGGACAAAAAATAAATTTCGGTACAGTGTTGCATGACTGAGTAATTGTCATTCAAAACGTGAGAGCACCGAAAGCTGAAAATTGGTCTGGGCAGGAAGGGTGTTTAAGTGCCCGGTAAGCAAGTGGTTAAAGCATGTTAGCAAAGTCACTGTGTTGGTTATGTCATTTGGTCCCCTATAACACCTGAAATATCTGGCTGATCCTGCCAGTTTCTACCCTTCCCTCTCATTCTTTGAAGTACTATACATGGCAATTATATGGCAGTGCCTAAATTTGTACCGAACAGTAGTTCTACATTAAATGCAATGATCATTTTCAGAAGCACATAAATTGTAATTGCACAAGCGTCTTAGAAGAAGATACTTTATAGGATTAGGTTTTAAAAGTCTATAGTTCATCCATGCAGCTCAGGTTTGGTTGTTTGGTCCACTTAGTGATCATGTTTCTTTGCTTTAGCTTCAAAGAAGAAGCCACCTACTAAAGTTCCTGTTGCTGACATCAAAGCTGCAGGTATTGACTGTGTGACTTCATATGTGCATTGTAGATGTGTTCACATTTATATGGTATTTGACTATTTTGCTGTTACACTGGGGCCTAAGGTTTTATTTCGCCACTATTGCCTATTTTTCCTTTTACTCTGGGCATTGTTTAGCTTGGAGATCAGTCGGTGAGCCTTGTACCTGCTGAAATATATTCAGTTTAGTCACAGTAGGTATGTCAATTTCTCACACTGATGGCTGACATGACAATTTCATTATTTTCCCATGGCTTTGATCTTTTTTAATGGCTTAGTTACTGTATTCAATTGTTACTTTATTCTTTTCTGAGTAATATAAAAGCCATTAACTGCATCAGTGAGCTATTTTACTGCAGCTGCAAAATCATAGTAACTTCTCAAATTGAAGAGGGTTACACTAGTTCCCGAAATTATTATGGTTTGATGCCTTTTGCCACAAAAAATGCAGTGAATGTCAGATTCGCTTCTTTTATAATTTTGCTCATTCGACTTGAGTTTTTGCAAGTGACATGAGTAAAGTTGCTGTATTTGCTGATAATAGGCCCAGATAGCCCCGAAATGGCGATTGGAAGAGAGGGCACTAAATGTACTTATTGGTTTATTAGTATCCATGCTTCTCCCATTGGAGCATGCATTTTTATATATCGCGCACACTTGCGGTGCCTCATGCCAGGAATAATAATCCAGGAAATTCTATTTAATTGCACCAATTATCATCTACACAGTGTCCATATACCACATCAAGTCATGGTCATGCTGTTTGGGTGCCTAAAACAAACTTGCATGTCGAAAAAGATCATAATCTGGTGCCTAAAGATCACTCGCACCAGCCTGCCTTCAATGTGCTTTGGGAATCTCCAATATTTATAAGCCACTTAGGAGTTAACGTTTTACTATTTTTATTTTTTTACTTTATAAATTATTAATGCAAACTTGCATACACATTCTAAAAAGAGGCAGACCTAGCATCCATTATAGAGCAAGGACTGACATCTGAAAGCATAAGATTATGAAAACAAAATGTAGTGCAAAATATCCATAGTTCTCCCTAATCAGACTAGCATCCAGTCCGAAACGGTAAATGCAACAAAGAAGGTACTCATAAAAATGGTACATGGCGTAGAGGAAGGGATGTGATCCTCCTTATGGCTTAATTCTTCTAACCATTTTGCATGTTGAATCTGTCTAGGAAATTAGGGTAATAAGTGCAAAAGTGAGGGGAAAAAATAAATGGCTAATTAGACTAGACCTAACGTATTTTTTTTTTTTTTCTTTTTTACAAAACTTGTATTGGAATTTAAGATAGGCAGGTAAGCATACCAAGAGGAGTAGCAAGTAAAAATAGCCCAGGAACATAAGTACCATTTTGGATAACAGATCACATAATTTTAAGTCTGATTGTAAAAAAAAATATTTACATGGGCTAAAAGGATATGTTCCTAAGCCCAGGGACCACCATCGCACATTTCATTTATTATAAATTCAGATTTTGTTAACAAGACCGGAGCAGTGGCCTATTGCCTAAAGTTGTACAAGGATACTTCAGTTAAATGTGAAGCCGGGAAAGGTATAGGATTCCGTGGCAGCATATAGGTAAGGGGAGGCGAAATCCAATGAAAGTCTCAATAGACTCCACATTCCAGTATGAAATGTTTCTCTGGGGCTTATGGAACGCTGACCTCTTAGGTGACTTTTAAATACGCACCTTAACCACTTCAGCCCCGACCAATTGGCAGCCAAAGGACCAGGCCCCTTTTTGCAATTCGGCACTGCGTCGCTTTAACTAACAATTGCGCGGTCATGCGACGTGGCTCCAAAACAAAATTGGCGTCCTTTTTTTCCCACAAATAGAGCTTTCTTTTGGTGGTATTTGATCGCCCCTGCGGTTTTTATTTTTTGCGCTATAAACAAAAATAGAGCGACAATTTTGAAAAAAATGCAATATTTTTTACTTTTTGCTATAATAAATATCCCCCAAAAATATATAAAAAAAACATTTTTTTTCCTCAGTTTAGGCCGATACGTATTCTTCTACATATTTTTGGTAAAAAAAATCGCAATTAGCGATTATTGATTAGTTTGCGCAAAAGTTATAGCGTTTACAAAATAGGGGATAGTTTTATAGCATTTTTATTAATATTTTTTTTTTTTATTAGTAATGGCGGCGATCAGCGATTTATATTGTGACTGCGACATTTTGGCGGACACATCGGACATTTTTGGGACATTTGTCATTTATACAGAAATCAGTGCTATTTAAATAGCACTGATTCCTATGTAAATGACAGTTGTAGTTAGGGGGTTAACCACAAGGGGGCGGGGAGGAGTCAGTGTGATGTGTTGTGTTTACTGTAGGGGGGCGTGGCTGTACGTCTGACGTCATTGATCGGCGTTTCCGATGACAGGGAACCGCCGATCACTGACAGTCAGTGTAGGAAGCGCGGGGAGAGGTTTGTTTACATAGACCTCTCCCCGTTCTTCCGCTCCGTAACCCGATCGCGGGATACCAGCGGCGATCGGGTCCGCTGGTCCCGCGGCCGGGGTCACGGAGCTCCCGACCGGGTCGCGAGCGCGGGCAGGCACATGCACGATCACGTACAGGTACGTGATTCTGCCTGCCCGTGCCATTCTGCTGACGTAAATATGCAGTGGCCGGTCGGGAAGCGGTTAATGCACCTTAAGTGCACCTTAATCATCTCAATACCAGCATGTTTCTTCATTTCCAAAAAACATGGCAAAAAATGACTTCACTTATTATTTTGGGGGTTCTTGTAATGTAATGTCTTGGCATTTTATATATGAGCGTTTTTATAACCAAAAGGAAAACCTTAATGTTTAGTTTTTAAAAAAAAATAAAATGGTTATTTAAATAACAGCAAAGAAAGTGCTGTCAAAAAAAAGTTAAATTAACATGGGTACATTGCTGCATAACCAAGTCGGCTAACACACCGCTGAAAACTGGAAAAAATTGTAGTACACTGTTGGTACTTTAAAGCACGTTGAGAGATTTCAAATATATGTTCTTCTGTTGTAGTATTTTTATGGTTGGCTATCATATGTGCATCTTTAATCAGATATATAGTTTGGTACACATATTCGCAATGCATTAGAAAGGGACATTTCTCTCTTCCTTTTGATATTTGGCAAAATTCTAATTCTGAAGGGGTTTTTTTGTTTTGTTTTTTCACCTTGGCGTTTATAAAAACTTGTTTTGGTTTCAACTCCATTTTCCATTTATTCTGTTGATCTTACAGAAACCAAGGTCCCTGTTTCTGATGTGCAGTCTTCAGGTATCATCTGCATAGTTGTGTGTGTTTTTTTTTTTTTTTTCACTAACGCACATTCTTTGCAGCTTGGTTCATAGATGCTTTCTCACCTTAATGTTGATTTTGATAGAATTTCTAGTGTCCTGCATGTTGTATAGATAGTAAATACTAATATGACGAGTTATGTTGATCTCTGCTCCCCAGTATAGTGTGCAGTGATATAACAGTTCTTATTGCAGTGATTGTTAAATAAGAAGGGACGGCTCAGTGACTGACCAAAACAGGAACACATTACAGATCCCCTTGTGTCAGGCTAAAATGTATTAATTTGTTAAGGTCATACTTAATCTGTGTAATATCTATTACATATGTGTACAGTAAAGTTGTCCTCTTCACCTTTTTCACAGAATAAGTACAAATGATTTTATTTCTGGGAAACCATCATTTGTACCCCTTTTTACAACCTTAGTCAATCAACTTCTTCAAAAATGGAGCATAGTAAAGTTTCCACACAGAATATGTAATTTTAGACCCCTTTCACACTAAGGCCCCTTTCACAGTTATACGACTTGTCCCACGATTTGGGACTGCAAAGTAGCATGACAAGTCGTTCCCCATGATTTCCAATGACAGCCATTCATATTAATACGACTTCAAAGTAGTCCCTGCACTACTTTGGTCCGATTTTGATGCCACTTACACAGGCATTCCTTTGAAATCGCGGCAAAATCGCGTGACTTTGAAGTCGCACAAGTGTGAAAAGGGCCTAAGGCAGTTTTCAGGTGTTTTAGCACTAAAAATAGCGCCTGGAAACTCCCTCTCGTGTCTCCCCAGTGTGAAAGCCCGAGTGCGTTCACACTGGGGCGTTGCGCTTACGGGATGGTAAAAAGTCATGCAAGCAGCATCTGGGGCGGTGTAAACACCGCTCCTGCAAATGGTAATGAATAGTCAGCGCTTCACCCCTTCGGGTGCTAGCAGGGGTTAAAAGCACCCCATTAACGCCTGAAAAGTGCCGCTAAAATGGCGGTAAAGCAACGCTAAAACTAGGGGGGCTTTACTGCCAAAGGACCAGCCACCCCAGTGTAAAAGCAGCCTTATTGTGACCGCTGTCCAACAAGATATTTTATTTACTGGCAAATATTTCTCTTGATATCTCTTGGTCCAGGGGGATGGGGGGGTTTGGGGCATTTAGTAAAAAGCAAACATGTACTTTAGGCATAATATAGAAGGACAGGATACAAAAAAAATGTAAGCATTCCCCTTTTAAAGAGGATTTCTGTGAGTTAATTACTAAAGATTTGTTAAAGGGTTTGTTCACCTTTTTATAGAAAAAATGTAAAGGTGAACAAATGGCAGACCCCCTCCGGGGGGGGGGGGGGGCACATAAACGGCGCCGACCAATCAGAATCCATTTGGTCTGGGCTAGAACCTCTGACATATGAGGGAGAACATTGGACTACTTGGCTGGCTGCAAGAGCTCTGACAGTTCAGGATGGCTGGAGGTGAGTATACAGGGAGTGGATCAGTGTTGGTTTACTTAAAAATGTAGTTGTCCTCTGAAAGTCTTATTTAAGTTTGCTACAAAGATGTCACTTATATCCGTAGTGATTTACCTAGAAGGTACACTTCAAACAAAGCCAGGCAACTGTAATGTGTTTTTTTGTCATGTTTTGCATGGACATAAATAACCTTTTATTCCCCAATTTTTTTTCTCTGCTTATGAATTTGATGTTGCGCTTTATTAACATGGCTTTGTTTCCACTGGATTTTAAAGCTGATGTAGTTAATAGTGCTGTAGGCCAGCCTGAGGTGCAAAGTTTGTCTGCACTGCTTGCCTCTAACCACCTCCATCAAGAATGTGGTGATTTGTGTGTGGCATGTGTAGTAGCTCCCTTTATCTCTCCTGAAGACACTGTAGTTATACCTCCAGAAAACTCAGAGTTAATTCTGCCAGTAGATGTGGCCAGTGACTTGGAACAGCCTTATATTACAGATGACGCTGGTTGTCTGGAAGTAAATGTGGAATGTGACCGTTCCAAAGCCAGTTGTGATAATACTGATGCAATTAAGATTCCGGAAAATAAGGCAAAGACTCTTGGAAATTTATCAACTAACTCAATTCCAGGATCTCACTCCAAGCATTTATTTCTAAATGCTTTAACTGAGGAGGGCATGCCACCAGAGATGAAAACAAACTGGATCTTCAAAAAGAGTTTTGAAATCAACCCTGAAGTCAGAGTGCATTTGGATGAGGTTGCTGTAGATGATGCAAGCAATTGGATTAATGCACACAAATTGTTTTCTAATCTATCAGATACATGCCTTGGTAACAGAAACCCTGATGTCACTGATGCACCCAGTTCTGTATTTGACATAACTGAGACTCCATGTCTGCAAGAAGTTAATACATTTGTCACTTCAGGCGCCTCTCCTATAGAAGTAATGCTGGAGGCCAGAGTGGATCATCTTCCTGAACATGTGCTTGAATTCAAATTTGAGGTCGCTCCACAGTTGGCTGATAAGTTGCCTGCAGCCTCACAGATTCTGTCTAAAGATGAAGATCTTGTGGTGGAATATAAGATACTAGAAGAAGGGTGTATGGCAGATTCTGTGATGTCACTGGAAGAAAAAATGCCTCTAGATGAATCAGTAATGCCATATGAGGGAGAAGTGCTGAAACCTGCTTTCCCATTACTTATTAGCTATAAACCAACAGAAGAGGAATCTGCTGCCAACTCTGGGGTTGTGACACTTACTGAAGAGAATGCACAGGCTGCCCACTTAAAAGCCAGCTCTCTAACCAAATATGTGACTCAGACTGTTGACATGACAGTCAAAGCCACCTCAGAAACTAGTGGTGTGGCAGCTTCCAACGCTGAATTTGCTGTGATGGCCAAGGAGGAGGCTCCAACTGATGAGCCTGAGCCTGCTACATGCCCAGAGGAGGAATTTGTGGCTGCTGTACCAACTGATAAGAAGGCTCTGTCTTCCTACTCTGAAGCTGCCACCCTGATGGAGGAAGAGGCTCTGGCTGCTGCTTCCACTGAGAAAGATGCCCTGGCGGCTGACTATAAAGCTACCTTACTAACTGATAAGCCTCTGACCTCTGGCTATAAAGTCCTGGCGCAGACCAATGAGGAGGCTCCAGCTGCTGACTTGCAAGCTGCAGAGGAGGCTGCTCCAGCTGATAACCCTGATGCTGACTTGTTGACTGAGGAAAAATTGGCCCTGGCTGCTGACTCTAAAATCGCTGCATCAACTCAGAAGGAAACTCTTTCCTCCAATTCTGAAGCTGCCAAGGAGGTGGCTCTAGCCACTGATTCTGAAGCTGCACAAGAAGAGACTCTGGGCACAGACTCTGAAGCTGCTGAGGAGGAAGCTCTGGCTGCAGACTCTGAAGCTGCTGAGGAGGAAGCTCTGGCTGCAGACTCTGAAGCTGCTGAGGAGGAAGCTCTGGCTGCAGACTCTGAAGCTGCTGAGGAGGAAGCTCTGGCTGCAGACTCTGAAGCTGCTGAGGAGGAAGCTCTGGCTGCAGGCTCTGAAGCTGCTGAGGAGGAAGCTCTGGCTGCAGGCTCTGAAGCTGCTGAGGAGGAAGCTCTGGCTGCAGGCTCTGAAGCTGCTGAGGAGGAAGCTCTGGCTGCAGGCTCTGAAGCTGCTGAGGAGGAAGCTCTGGCTGCAGGCTCTGAAGCTGCTGAGGAGGAAGCTCTGGCTGCAGGCTCTGAAGCTGCTGAGGAGGAAGCTCTGGCTGCAGGCTCTGAAGCTGCTGAGGAGGAAGCTCTGGCTGCAGGCTCTGAAGCTGCTGAGGAGGAAGCTCTGGCTGCAGGCTCTGAAGCTGCTGAGGAGGAAGCTCTGGCTGCAGGCTCTGAAGCTGCTGAGGAGGAAGCTCTGGCTGCAGGCTCGGAAGTTGTGGAAGAAATGGCCCTGGCCACTGGCTCTGAAGCTGCAAAGAGGGAGGCTCTGGCCACTGGCTCTGAAGGTGTTGAAGAGGAAGCTCTAGCCACTGACTCTGAAGCTGTCATGGAGTCTACTCTAGCCACTGACTCTGAAGCTGTCATGGAGTCTACTCTAGCCACTGACTCTGAAGCTGTCATGGAGTCTACTCTAGCCACTGACTCTGAAGCTGTCATGGAGTCTACTCTAGCCACTGACTCTGAAGCTGTCATGGAGTCTACTCTAGCCACTGACTCTGAAGCTGTCATGGAGTCTACTCTAGCCACTGACTCTGAAGCTGTCATGGAGTCTACTCTAGCCACTGACTCTGAAGCTGTCATGGAGTCTACTCTAGCCACTGACTCTGAAGCTGTCATGTCAACTGTAGAAGCTCCTGCTGCAGACTACAAAGTCTCTGAGCAGAGCGAGGAGGTATCAGTGGATGCTGATAAAGTGACGGAAGATATATTAAAAGCAAGCTCCAAGGCTCTACTGATAGAATCTACTCCTATATCTGATGAACAGGAACTAGTTCACGTTCATACCACTGATTTAACCCTGCATGATGTTCCCACTGCAAGCACTTGCCATTTTGAGCCAAAGCATGCCAACTCCAGTATATCACTGCCTGCTGATATTTCACTGAAATCTTCTCTTAATGACACTGTTAAGTCTGACTCCCTACTCATGCCTGCTTCTGCTGCACCTGTTATCAGCATTGATTTGACCCTATCTACTAATCATTCATTTTCTGCTTCTTCTAATGTGTCTTCTTCTCCTCTTCTAGCTAGTAAAGCTGAGAGCGTTTCCTCTCCTACGCAGCCCACTCCAGAGCTAGATACGGCAAGTCCTGCCAAAGAGCTAACCCTTCCTGCTGCTTTGCCTTCTTTAGAGCCGGTGTCCTCTGTTCCTATTTCTTCTTCTATTTCTCCTCTTGCCTCTAAAACTGTCCCACCTGCACCCCCTGCTGAAGATGAGGAAATGCCACCCCTAATTCCTCCAGAGATTCCTGCTGAGGAGACAGTCTTCCAACCTGTTGTGGTAAACATCGCTCCTCCCAAACTTCCTCTAGCCCCTCCTCTGAAGGAGCCCGTGCTGAAGAATGACAAGGGTATTATACCTGGTGTTTTCTAGAACTTTGTTTCAGTGCATGGTGTTGGGCTTAATGCCTCTTACAATATTACTAACACAACGTGTGGATTTTTTTTTTTCCTAGAAATATGGGTGGTTTTCTTTCCATTTAAATTTTAAGATGTCATGAAGTAGATATGGCAAATATTTGTTTTCCTTACAATTCTCAAGGGCCTTACAATCAGATTTACTGAAGAAAATTATATGTGGATATAAAACTTCATACGCTTAATTGTTGTCCAGCCTTCTTTGTGGAATGCACACTCTCTTCCATAGTTGCAGTTCTGAGGGTATGCTTGAAATACCCCCACTATGCTCTGTTGGGGCATGTGTGGGTTTCAATGCATGGCCTGAGGAATTTGGAAAAGCTGTATTCTTTAAAGTGTTTCTAAACCCAGGACCCTGCATTTACTATATCTGGTCTCCCACAGTATACAAAAATGCAATTATTTTAGTAAATATAAACTGCTAAATATCCTTTCTCTGCAGCAGTCTATCAGTGTCCAGCTGAGCTTGTAGGAGGAATTTTCATTCTCCAACTGTCCCATGAGGCTCCATGACACCTGACCCTCTTCCTGGACAGTGCTGATTGGCCCTGTGCCGATCACATGCACCTTTCCACAAAAAAAAGCTCTTGCAATGCACACCAAACTGAGCATGTGCAGAGTGCCCCCAAGGCTCTGTACTATCGGCAGATGGACTGGGAACAGTGGAAGAAAGGGAGGATCACAGTACAGGCTCAAACCGCCTTTTTACACAATGCAGGGGATTAACCCCTTAGGTTTCACAGTGAGTATAACCAGCATGCTTTACTGCATCTACAGACTGATTTTACTGTTGTGGGTTTAGTAACGCTTTAAAGACTTTTTGACCTCTTGAGTCCAGACAGTGATCATGCTTTTGAGGTATATTTTTTACCTAACTGAAGAGAATACCGCATGGGGAATTCATACTTTTAAAGTTCACTTATGCTTTAAATTACAAAATTTATGTAGTTGCGTAATTTTTTTAAAGTCAAGTTTGTGTAAGTGAACACAATTTATTTTTTTATTTATTTTTTTTTTTTTTTTTAATGAAACATGTATTTCGATGCATTAATCGCTATTAAGCATTAAGGCAAAAGACGTTTATGAAATACAGTTGTTATCCATGTTGTAGTTTGCGGTAGATCTAATGGCAAGTCCTCGGAGTATTGCAGTGAGGTTCATTTTTTGTATGAAGTTATCGTCTCCTTTAGGTGAGCCATCCCTTAAATTGTGTAGGTTAAGTCTGAGAAACCTCTCTATCTAGACTTGGTAAACCCTGGAAGGAAAACAACCCAGTTTTAGCATGATTTTCTGTTGCTAACATTTTTTGGAACGCTTAAGGGCTGACTCAAAAACATTAGAGCGAGGAAATCTGCAGACATGTGAAGCAATTTCCTAAAGCAGCCAATGAGATTCATGGTTTAGTTTCCCAGTAACTGCAATTTGACTCGAGGCAACAATTTCTTAACTTTTTTTGTACAGCAGCCCAAAAATTACTACTTGAATAAGATGTAAGTGTGTGTTATATTGTTCTCTATTCTAGGCCATCTTGCCTGATGTCTCCAGAAATGTTGTCTGCTAGTTTTGTCTACTTTAGCCTGGTGTGCCTTTGTCTAGTCCAGTCTAATGGATGGTGTGTGCAAATAAACCATAATTCACAATGGCCATATCATTTTCTGGTATATTTGGCATGTTATAACAAGCTAGGCCTCTACTGGTTGTTATTATACAAGATTTATATAGTGCCAACAGCTTGCATAGCCCTTTACAACATGGGGGCAGACAGTACAGTTGCAATACAATTCAATACAGGAGGAATGGGAGGGCCCTGCTCATTAGAGCTTGCCATCTAGGACACAGTCATTTTAGAATATACTGTGCCTAATTCAATTGTAATTCTGAATTCTGCATCCACGTTCTCTAACATAGCATCAGAGTAAGTATCCAATGTGTTTATAGAAAAAGACTAAATTGTGGAATTTGATAAACTGGCAAAACACACTTGATTCTTTAGTATTCTCTTATTGTGATCCAGGTGTTGCACCAAAAGCAGTCTTGTATTTTGTGTAAGATTGTTGTCCTTTTTGTGTCAATTGCATGGAATATGGACATTTACATCTGCACATTGAAGTTTGATTTGTGAAATGTTCAAGAGTGCGGGTAAATGCAACTAAGGCCATATATCCAGGCTATTTGAATTTTAGTTTTTGCTTATGTGTGATATTTAAAATGTAGATTGTGTTGGCAGTTTAACCTAACTAAGCTTTTACCTCCTTTTTATAGGTTTGTTGCAGTAATGCGAGTCCCAATTTTTCATCTGTTATAACAGAAGTCTAATTATGATTATTTGACTTTTTGGCAGGGTCAGGAACAGACTCGGACAGCGATGATTCTCCTCCAGAGTTGGAACAGGACTCCTCACAAACTTCCACACAGCAGGCACAGGTAAAATGTTTAACCGATTTTACTGAATTACTTTCTTCCCACTGGCAAGATTTATTGGGATGAGTTTTTTTTTTTTTTTTTTTTTTTTTAAACCATGTGACAGTACTTTCCAAAATGCTTTGGACTTGGCTAAAAACTTTTTCACACCTTTTTAAAATAAGAAACCTCATCTGGTTTTTCTGACTTGAGTCTGTGTGTAGAAGCATATCCCTAGTGGCATTTTTTTCCTACCATCTTATTTTCTAAATGCAGTTGCTCCACAGACCATAGATGTCCAAAATACAAGCATTGTCTGTGCAAAAATGTAATAAACCTACAGTAATCGGTGCATCTTTGCTCTTCGTACACAATTCTATGTTCTTTATCCCTTTACAGTTGCAGTAAAGAAAAAAAAAAATACCTACTGTATTTCTGGAAGAAACAGCAACCTCCTTTTTATGCTCTCCCTTTTCTGCACTAAAATCTCAAGTAATGTCAGTGCTACCCAGTTCTCCTATGGACTATAGAGCACCTCCCCTTATGTTTATAGATCAGGGGTACCCGACCTTTTGAGGAGCGAGGGCCACTTTAGCGACTTGGTAACAGGCCTCGGGCCACAGTGAGCGTAGCGGGCGGATGGCAGGCCTGTGTCCACTCTGCATGTGTAGAGCAGACACAGATGCAGCCCGCTCTACCCTAAGGGCCCTCTGATCTGCTCAGACAGAAGGGGACAGATCCTCTTCTGTTTTTTTTAAGCAGATCGGATTGCACATAGGCGGGTGTAAGCAAATACTAGTCTGTTTTACATCTGCCGCTCTATAGAGGTAAATGGAGGATCCGATTGGGTCCGCCTGAAAAACAGACAGGCAGACCCAATCGGACCGTTCATGTAAAAGGGGCCTAAGGCTGCTTTCACACTGATGCACAGCGGTTTACCTGCATTTCAACTGACCTTGATCTTCACGTCTTCCTCAGGATTCCTGCAGCTGGTTGCTGCTGTCCCCCAGGTGGTTATAACTTTTGGCTGCTGCTGGCTGTCCTCCAGGGCTGGTACTGCTGTTGGGTAATGCGGACAGGTGCTGGCATTGCTGGTTGGTACTGGTGGCTGCTGTCCGAGATCGTGGGTTCATGTTCATTAGTGTGATAGAAGCATGCGGCTGCAGTAGAGAGCAGAGCCGATGCTTCCTGTCACAGGCGGAGTACATTTGGTATCACTCTGCCTGTGAAGGAGCCGGCGCTATACAGGAAGAATCGGCTCTGCTTCCTCTAGCCGCGGCTCCATTCTTTGCGCTGATGCTTGGAGATGGCGGGTTAGCAACCCACGATCTGGGCTTGCTGACCCGACATCTCAGAGCAAGACGTGGCGGGCCATATCAGAGTGCGCTGTGGGCCAGTGGTTGGGCACTCCTGTTATAGATAGATGTGTTCTGTAGACGCATAAGAGAACTCGGCAGTGCTGAAAACACGGTGTAAAAGGCTAAGTTCATATTTAACCACCTGAGACCCAGGCCAATTCTGACATTTCTCTCCTACATGTAAAATTCCAAATTTTTTTTGCTAGAAAATTACATAGAACCCCCAAACATTATATATGTTTTTTTAGCAAAGACCCTAAAGAATACAATGGCGGTCGTTGCAACTTTTTATCTCGCACGGTATTTGCGCAGCAATTTTTCGAACGCGTTTTTTCAGAAAAAAAACTGTTTCCTGCTTTAAAAAAAAACAAAACAGTAAAGTTAGCCCAATTCTTTTGCATAATGTGAAAGATGAAGATACGCCGAGTAAATAGATACCCAACATGTCACGCTTCAAAATTGCATGCGCTTGTGGAATGGCGCCAAACTTTGGTATTTAAAAATCCCCATAGTCGACGCTTTAACATTTTTTACTGGTTACATATTTTGAGTTACAGAGGAGGTCTAGGGCTAGAATTATTGCTCTCGCTCCAACGTTCGCGGCGATACCTCACATGTGTGGTTTGAACACCGTTTTCATATGTGGGCGGGACTTACGTATGCGTTTGCTTCTGCGTACGAGCTCGCGGGGACAGGGCGCTTTAAATTTTTTTTTTTTTTCTTTTTATTGTTCATTTTACTTTATTTTTTTAGTTCAACAACTTTAAAAAAAAAATATATATATATTTGATTACTTTTATTCCTATTACAAGGAATGTAAACATCCCTTGTAATAGGAATATTACATGATCGGACCTATTTACAGTGAGATATGGGGTCAATAAGACCCCACCTCTCACCTCTAGGCTGGGAAGCCTAAAATCAAAAAAAAAAAAAAAAAAAAAAAAAAACGATCACCGCTTCCCAGCGGAGGCGGCGCCGTTTTTTGAATGCAGAGGCCGGGCGTGACGTCATAACATCGCGCCCGGCCTCCGAACGATCATAGAGACTCCGGCGACCATCTGGTCCGCCGGAAATCTCTATGATCATCATCCGGTGCCGGCGGATCCCGAGTCCGACTCACCGATGGAAGCGGTGAGTCGGTAGAAGCACCGGAGGGACAGCCGCTCTGATCATTCTTATGGTGCAGGGAATCGCCGGCTGAAACCGGCAATATCTGAATGATGTCTGTAGCTACAGGCATCATTCAGATATACCCCTGAGACCAAAAAGACGTCATATGACGTATACTGGGTCTCAGGTGGTTAAAAAATAAATAAAATGCACATATTTTTGCAGAAAAAAAGTGCATTTATTATTTTGCGTGAGCCTGCAGAGCATTGCACCCACAACCGGTGGACCGCAGGTGCAGTGTCAGACTCCTGCAGGCACTCCAGATTTCTAGTCTTTACCTCTGTGCAGGCTTTCTGCTTGAAAGCTGGAGGAAGTGTCAATGGACCACAAGGGTGCTTATAAGGGCCCTTTGTAGTCCATGGAAAACTACAAGCTATGGTGGCAGATGGGACTTGTAGTTTATTCATTCAGATGACTGTGCGAGCAGAGCCCCACACCACACTGATTTTGAAATGTGACAGCAGGTGTGGGGAGAAGAACCCCTGCCCATTGTTGACAGGGAAGAGGGAGCGGGGCTTCAGGACTCTTTTGAACATGTTTTGTGCTGCACCCTAAAAATGGGTGTAACATGTAACCTGTAAGAAAACTGTGATACCTCATTTAACCACTTGCTTACTTGGCACTTAAAGTGGAAGTAAAGTCAAAAATATAACTTTTACCTACAGGTAAGCCTATAATAAGGCTTACCTGTAGGTAAAAAAAATATCTCCTAAACCTGTACGGTTTAGGAGATATTCCCCGTGCAATGCGCCGCTGACTGCAGCGGTGCATGCGCGCGGGGGATTCTCGGCTGAAGGGCCGGCAGAATCCGAACCCTGCTGTGAAGAAGTCTCCCGTGCGCATGCGCGGGAGTGACGACATCGCGGCTCCAGCCACTTGCAGCGCTGGAGTCGCGATACCCGGAAGACACGCCGAGGCAACATGACAGCGACCTCGGCGTGGACCATGTGAGTTAACGACGCTTCGTTCTAAGGTAAGTATTTCATAATGAGCTAGTATGCGGTGCATAGTAGCTCATTATGCCTTTTCCTTTACAGGTGTTAAAAAAATAAAAAAAAATAAAAGTTCAGCGGCTTTACTACCGCTTTAAACCCCTCTCCTGCCCAGACCAATTTTCAGCTTTCAGCGCTGACGCACTTTGACAATTGCACGGTCATACAACACTGTAGCGAAATTAAACTTTTAACGATTTTTTTCACACAAATAGAGCTTTTTTTTTAAGGTGGTATTTAATCACAGCTGGGATTTTTATTTTTTGCTAAACAAACAAAAAAAATGGGCTGCACTGATGGGGACAGATGGGGGGTCACTGATGGGGACAGATGGGGGGTCACTGATGGGGACAGATGGGAGGCACTGATGGGTTGCACAGGTGGGCACTGAGGAGCTGGCAGCAGCTCTCCGTAATCTGGACTGATATCCCTCTCACGGGCGCCGGTGATCGGCTTTTCTTTTTTTTTTTTTCTCATGCTGTCAGCACGAGGAGAAAAGAATAGCCGATTACCAGCTCTGTTTACATCACATGATCAGCTGTCATTGGCTCATAAACTCGCTGATCAGAGCGCATCGCGCGCCATGCAGGAGGCGCTTAAGCCGCTCGGGCATGGGAGGACATCGATGACGGTAAAAGAGGGCGAGACTGGAATTGGTATTTTATGAATGAGGTTTATGAGTAAAGTATGAATATTTTGTATAATGTTAAACTTAATAAACACTTTGCACATCTTTTACAGCTTGCCGCAGCAGCAGAAATAGATGAGGAACCTGTCAGCAAAGCAAAACAAAGCAGGAGTGAAAAGAAAGCAAGGAAGGTAATCAACCCTATAGATACACGTATATGTCGAAATCATTACAAATTAAGAAAAAGTTTACTCATTGCAAATCTACATTTATTATTACTTCTAATTTGTTAAAGCATTAAAGTTGAAGTTCAGGAAAAACGTAACTAACGCTAAACATGCTCTCTGCCATATTCTACACCTAATCTATCTAACCCTGTAAAACAAAAACTATACTTGCCTATTCTGCAGCCAGTCCAGTCCCAGCATCGGCTGTCAGCGACTTCATTATGGAGACTGGTGCAGGAGAGGCAGCCGACAACGGAAGCCCCATAGAAAGTCTATGGGTGACGTCACTTCCCAGCCATTGTCGGTCCTCTCCTGCACACCGCTGGAAACACTCTGTTTACAAGATTTCAAATTCTTTAAACATTTTTTTTTTTTTTTTTTTGCTAGAAAATTACTTTTTTTTAACTTGTATATATTGTACTCAAATACTATAATATAATTTTTTTTTTCGAACACCCTAGAGAATAAAATGGCGGTCGTTGCAATACTTTCTGTCACACCGTATTTGCGCAGTGTTCTTACAAGCGCACTTTTTTGGGGAAAAAAAATAAGACAACAGTAAAGTTAGCTGATGTTTAAAAATTTGTACAGGTTATCAGTTTTGAGTTCGAGGAGGTCTAGGGCTAGAATTATTGCTCCTGCTCTAACGATCGTTGCAATACCTCACGTGTGTGGTTTGAACACAGTTTTCATATGCGGGCGCTAATCACGTATGCGTTCGCTTCTGCGTGCGAGCTCGTCAGGACGGGCACTTTATTTTTTATTTTTTTTATTTTATTTTGACACTGTCCTTTAAAAAAAATATAAAAATAAAATTTTGGGTCACTTTTTTTTATTCCTCTTACAAGGAATGTAAACATCCATTGTAATAGAAAAAAGCATGATGAGACCTGGGGTCAAAAAGACCTCAGATCTCATATTTACACTAAAGTGCAATAAAAAAAGTGTCATTTAAAAAAGAAAAAATATATCTTTTTTTTTTTTTTTTTTTTTTTTTAAGAGCATTGGGCGGAAGTGATGCTTGATTTCGCTTCCACCAGTCAATGCTATGCATCCAGGGGAGAGGACGTGATTGTCTTCCACTACCGGCGGCTCCGGTAAGCGGCGGAGACCACCGCAGGGTGGCGGGAGGGGGCCCTCTCCCGCCCTCGATAAAAGTGATTTTGCGGCGAATCTGCTGCAGAGACCACTGTTATCTCAAAGCGGACCGCTTGCTGAAGAAGAGGCTACCGGAGTTATGGCTGGCTGTTATTTGCTGCCATAATGGTATTCCTCTTCAGACAGCCAACTTATGACAGCGGGCGGTCCGTAAGTGGTTAAGCTTGGTTAATGTTCTTTGCAAAGCTCAGAAAATGTCCTAGTTGCGGAAGAGGCATTCTAGGGCTGTGAGAATTCCTCCCTAAATTTTAAACCCCACCTCCAATCAGTAATGTTTTTTTTTTTCCTCTTGCTTGCAAGGGCAAAATTTTATATATATTTTTTTAAACTTTTCTCTTTAGGCTTAACCCTGCTGTGCTTTCTTTCTTAGGCTATGTCAAAGCTGGGGCTTCGCCAGGTTACTGGGGTCACAAGAGTCACTATCCGAAAATCCAAAAACATCTTATTTGTCATTACAAAACCAGATGTATACAAGAGCCCAGCATCTGACACTTACATCGTTTTCGGCGAGGCTAAGGTGTGTACTGCAATTGTTTTATAATCTTGTCGAAACGGGATTCATTGCTATATATTGAAATTAATTTTGTTGTAATGTACCTAATTGGGCTAAATCACACAATTTATATTTTTTTCCAACACTGCTAGATTGAAGATCTCTCACAACAAGCCCAGCTTGCTGCTGCTGAAAAATTCAAGGTACAGGGAGAAGCAGTATCAAACATACAGGAAAACACACAGACTCCCACAGTACAAGAGGAGAGCGAAGAGGAAGAGGTAAGATCTTTTTGCAGTTTACTGACGAACAGTTTAATTTTACTTTTGTATAACGTGGTTGATCATCGAGGGCCGTAGTTTGGAGATCCCTGATCAAGACTGTACATGACTTTTGGAGTTTTGTCCCGAAACACTTCCTACTATGTGCAGGACTGTACTACTTAAAATACGCAGGGGAAAAAAGCTAATTTATCAACTCTGAAGTAAGATGTGTGAGGCTTATTGACTGATCTTTTAATTCTCAAACTTGAACAAGGACACTTGTGGCAATGCAGGCGCTCTCATTGTCTAGTTATCAAGGGTAAAATAGGTCTATTTAATGCAAAATGTTATACAGAAATGGGTATTAAGTTATACTGGATTATAGGGGAACAACATCACTTCTAGCTGGCCAGGTCAGTAATCCTTACAACTACTGCATTCCCCCTTCTGCTGTAAGGTCATGGTCACTTCAGTGACCATGACCTTGCAGCAGACTCTTCCGAATTAAAAAATAACATGGTTGTGATTGATGGCCGACATGCTGCTGATCACATCTGTTCATCTAAAATTTGACACCTCTCTTCCTGCTGCTGCTCTGCTTTTATCTCTATATCCATCTCTATCTCTAGTAGGGATATAGCAGCCATTTTGTGAGTTATGTTCTGTTCCAGTCTGCTAATAACGATTGTAGTGTATTTTTTAGCAAAGCTGACATTGAAACTTTTTGCATTATATTAAATGTAGTAGCTCAAGGAGTGCTAAAATCTAAATTCTGGAGCTAAACTGTCAGAATTGAAGCCTGCTCTTACAAGAAAGCTGGGGACAAGCTACTCGGATCGTAATGGCAAAAAAGCACAAAGTGCACATTTAACCTGCAATTTCCTCAAATTGACTGCCTTTTGTGTGGGATTTAGACTTGTTTCATACCTTTTTTTTATTTATTTATTTTTTTTAAAACATTTTTTATACTTTTTTTTTTTTGAAATCAAAGGAAATACTTCAGAGCACATGTTGCTCCCCATTGCACATTAACACACATTATTTTGCACTTCAACACAAGAAGATGTTTGTCATAACGTGCATTAACACACTTACCGACTTCTCCCAATGTATTTACTTTGATTTCAATGGAAACCGCATCAGGCAAAATGGCAAAGGTGTGAATCCAGCCTTACTAAGCCCTGGGTTACGCTCTACTCCCTTAATATGCATATGAATAATGCAAGTAAGGCTCAGTTTGCATATATGCGAATCGGATGCATATTGTACTGCATCTGATTCGTATAACGTGAACCAGACCAGCTTTCAATGAAGCCGGTTCACATACACGTGGGCTGGTTGCGGTGCGAATTAGAGACTGGTCCTGTGCGTTTTTCAGTCCGGTTCAGGTGCGATTTAAGCATTAAATTTGCACCAGAACTGCTAAATGGAAACCACACCGGATATTTGTGAACCAAGCTTAAGGCTTGATTCACACCTATGCATTTTTAGTGCTTTTTGCATTTTGCAGATGTGCACTACAGAACATGTTCCATAGGCAACCATGTTAAATGTTCTGTATTGCAAATCTGCAAAATGCAAAAAGCACTAAAAATGCATAGATGTGAATCCAGCCTTAGTGTTGTGGTTTGAATGCTTTGATGAGAACTATTGTGAAAAAAAAAAAAAAAAACGATTTACTTCAGCTCAGTGGTTGGAACCTTGTCTGTATGATTACCTGAACTAGTCTCTTCAGCAAAATGATTTTACTCTGAACATTGATATGGAGGGACCTCTGTGTTCTGTTTACCATGATTTGGATGCTTTGTGTCTAAACTTATGTAACTTTTTTGATCTTAGGTTGATGAGAGTGGAGTAGAAGTTAAGGACATTGAGCTTGTAATGTCACAGGCGAATGTGTCTAGGGCGAAGGCTGTGCGCGCTCTGAAGAACAACAGCAATGACATAGTAAATGCTATCATGGTACGTATGTATTTTAAATACTCCCGGACATTGCAGCTTGTTACAAGAGCAGTAACTCTCAGAACTTTCATCCCAACAAAACATTTGCTTGTTTGGTCAGCTTACTGTGTAAGCATTTCTACAATCTACCAGTTTGATAGTATGTGCCTATAGTGCCATTCAATCATAAGTGTGCCTTGCTGAGCACTTTTTGTTTTCCTGGGGGTTTGGTGTGATTAAAATCCCTGAAAAAAAATGTATCGTCTAAACTGCCAGTATTAAACACAGCTTTGCAACAAAGCCAAGCAGGTGGTACTGCCAGGTTCAGCAGTATGGATTGCAGCCTTAGCCTCCTGCTTGCTCACCTGATTATGAAATTGCACCATCTTCACCTCTGTTCTATTGCCAGAGAGTTGACCCAGAAAGTGGTAGAGTGGTTATTCTAGCTGTGCAGTGTGGCAATGATGTTCATCGTTACAATTCCTGTAATTGCAACTTTGCGTGCTCTGAGCACAGCTGAGAAATGAAGCAGCGATTACGTATACGATGCATGTTCTATGTAAGCTCAAATGTCATTTTAAAACCAAGAAGAATCCCTGCGCTCAGTGTATAAATAAACAAAACAGCCACACACTAATCATCTGATCACTGGACCATAAGTACATAATCTAAAAATAGAAGTGCTATTTCTTTTAATGCAAAATAAATCCTTACATCTACCTCTTAAACTCAAAATGACAAGGAATGTAATTTTGCAGCTATGAAAACCATGTTTGTCTAGAGCTTATTCTTTAACTCTGCTTCTCCTGTCTTTGTAGGAGTTGACGATGTGAGGATGCCTCAGACTGATCTCCTTTCGTCTTGCTCTTGGGTCGGTGCAGCTAGAATTGAGATTTATACTATTTCTATTGATTTAATAAACTTGTGGCTTATTGGTGACTTTGTGAAATATTGTGTTTTTTGTATTATTAACCTTTTTTATTTTTTGATTACTAGAATCCATCGATGCAGCAAATTTATATTTTCTTTGAGTGCTTGTGTGAAGTTGTGTTTTAAATGGTTGATATGTCAATTTTTTTTGGGCTAGGTGCATACAATGGGGAACCTTTTTTACTTACCAGTAATGGCTATGTGAGGAATAGGAGCATTTGCCTTGCTTGGACCCCATCGCTATTTTTGCCTTGCCACGTGCAATGCTTTTTGGCTGCTAGCTTTTTCCAGAAAATATTTTTTGGAAACGTAAATTCAAATTGGTCTCCAGGTTTAACATGCATGCAAGGTACAGTACTTGGTAATTTTTTTAAAGCTATTTTTCAAAGAATGTAAAGCCAGTTGTAAACTCTTCTTGCTAATACTCGATAAAGCAAACTGACAAATTGTAAAAGGCGCATCGAGGTATCGACATATAAAAACAAAAAAAATCAACTTTGAGGGTTGTAGCTTGGCAACCTGGATTCAGCTACCTACCCCTAAATTTGGGGTCTCAAGTCCTACCCCACCACTGGTCACAATTTGGGACAACTATAGTTCTGGAGATACGGGGCTCCTTGCGCAGCCTGTCAGAAGCTAGATACAGAGCAGCCAGTTTAAATACAAGCTGGCACACTGTAGCAGACTGAGAGGATGAGCTCACAGTGCCTCTCCTTACTTCTTGTCAGAGGCACTTCGCTCAATGGACAGCTTGGAGTCTTGGACCAATGGTAAAGCACCATTGGCCCCAGCTGTCCAATAAAAATGCTGCAGTGGCGGTACACCCCTCACTGCAGTGTCATAGAAGGGGGTAAAAGACACATGCGCCCTTCCAGCCCTCTTAACTACAAGGAAATACATGGGTTTATGTGTGTAAGATTCACCCATAATCCATTGTTTTTTTTCTCACACAGTTAAGAGGGAGAATGAGAATCTGCTGGTGAAAAGGTACACGCTAAATCATATATTATGCTATTTACTGTGAAATTACTGGTTTGAAGTTATAACTTCAAACTTTAGTAATTTGTCCATTAAGCCACCTTCTTGAGTACAGATTTTGAAAATATAGTAAATTACCTTTAAAAACTATATATAATTTGTATATTACTTATGGTAATTAACCCCTTGCCACCCAGGCCAATTGTGATACTTCTCCCCTACATGTAAAAATAATTTTTCTAGAAAATTACTCCAAATGCCCAAACATAATAAATAAAATATATCTTTATCGAAACTTTCATGAATAAAAAAAAAAAAAAACACTAAAGTTAGCCTTTTTTTTATTTTTTTTTGTTTTATTGTTTTTTTTTTACAACGTGAAAGATGTTACACTGAGTAAATAGATACCTAACAACATGTAACACTTTAAACTTGTACACACTTGTGGAATAGTGCAAAACGTCAGTACTTATTCTCCATAGACAACGCTTTAATTTTTTTTAGGGGTTACCGCTTTAGAGGTCTAGTGCTAGAATTATTGCTCTCGCTCTAACGTCCGCGGCAACCTGTGTATCTGGCTCTGATACTAGCCAGTGCCTCACCAGCCACTGACCTCACTGTACGTCCCTGCGAGGTAATAGAAAGTGTACCAGATCATTCTGTACAATGATGTTTTGCTAGTCCATTTGCTCCCATAATGGAGACCAGCTACAAAGAAATACAACACTGCCTGGCATTTTGTAAATAGAAATTGCTATCTTCCATTGAGCCATTGGTGAGTCATGGTTAGTGCAAACAGCTGTGTCACGTCTCCGTGTGACCTTTTTGTACCCCAGGAAATATGCAATAGATGAGTCGCAAGCCACAGTAAAATCAACTTATTGTTTTATTCAATGAAAAAAGAGATGGCTGCATACATTCTGTATATACTCCCCAAATGTGTTTTATCCACAACGGACCTGGTTACAGGGATAAAGCAGGTAAGGTGCAGGGAGTGGTGGTAGAATAGAGATTTAAATATCCATTAAAGTAGCAGTGATTCCCAGATATCTGCTGCTGGTGGGCTACCTGCACATCTAATTTAAACCACTGACCTGCTGTCAAAGATGAAAAAATAAACCGTGATAAAGCCAGAAAAGATCCTATAAAAGCAAAAGGTTTACCAACTCCAAAAGCTGAACATAATCCAAAGTCTATTAACATATGAAATAAAGGTATGCAAAGTAAAGGTACACCCCAACTTCACAGTAGGGCTGTGAGCCAAAATATCACAATTACGCCAAACATTGAGTTGCAGTTCAGTAAACTAAGTATTTGATCCCCAAGCAAAACATGATTTAGTACTTGGAGAAACCCTTGTTGGCAAGCACACCGGTAAGAAGTTTCTTGTAGTTGGTGATTAGGTTTGCACACATCTCAGGAGGAATTTTGGTCCACTCTTTACAGATCTTCTCTAAATCCTTAAGGTTTCTTGGCTGTTGCTTGGCAACTGTTTTAGCTCCCTCCATAAATTTGCTATAGGATTAAGGTCTGGAGACTGACTAGACCACTGCATGACCTTAATATGCTTCTTCAAACACTCATTTTTGTAAGTGGGCAAACTTACAAAATCTACAGGGGATCAAATACATTTTTCCACTGTGGCTTTACCTTGTACACCTTTATTTCATGTTAATTTGTATTAAGGTATCAGCAGTGAATATAGTTGATTTTTTTAGAAATAGATGTTTATGTACATTAAAATTTTTGATCGGTGCTTATATAATTTTTTTTGCACAGGTTAGCCAACTCTGTAGTATGGATGTCTTTTTGGAGATCATCCAAAGTCTAATACTAGGCAAGAAGCTTCTTAAAAACCATGCACAGACGCTATCTCAAGTATAGATCCAAAGAAGTCACCTAGACTGTAGAGGCATTTCTGACTACAGGACAAGCCCACACATACTCTTTAAATGAACACTCCTAAAACCCTGATCCCTAATGGCATAATTTAACTCCAATGTATCCATTCCAATACCGCACAAAGCTCCAGAACACCAATGTACTCACTTGTGCATGATCTGCTTGTTTAAAACAGTTGCCAGCAGGGCATAAAAAAACTCCCCAACAATGCTATCCTGTTACATTTTTTTGTCCCTTTGGATAAAACTGTTGTGAGCGGCTCTCGAAAGCTATGTACTAACTATCAGATTATACTACAATCGCTTTGAAAGTAGTATTTTTCATCCAATTGTGTGTACTAGGCTTAAACATTCATATGGCGCAGAGGATAAATAAGATCATGTGAAGACTGAAAAACATTGCTTGCTTCACTATAAAAATTACAGAGGTTAATAGAATACCTAATTATAAAAGATTCAATACCACTCTAGTGCATGAGGTTCAATAATTCTCTGGGAGCATCCATGACATTCAGGGTGAATCCCAAAATCTCTCCAAATAATATGATCAGAGACCAAATGTAAAAATCAAGAGCATACAGTGCATCTGGAAAGTTTTTCTGTGACGAACTGGGAGACTAGTCATGATCGAGGGGAAGATGAATGCAGCAATGTACAGAGACATTCTTGATGAAAACCTGCTCCAGATTAGGACAAAGGTTCATCGTCCAACAGGACAGCGACCCTAAGCACACAGCCAAGATAAAAGGAGTGGCTACGGGACAACTCTGAATGTCCTTGAGTGGCCCAGCCAGAGCCCAGACTTAAACCCGATTTTAAACATCTCTGGAGAGATCTGAAAATGGCTGTGCACTGACGCTCCCCATCCAACCTGATGGAGCTTAAGAGGTCCTTCAAAGAAGAATGGGAGAAACTGGCCAAAAATAGGTGTGCCACTTGAGGCTGTAATTGGTGCCAAAGGTGCTTCAACAAAGTATTGAGCAAAGGCTGTGAATACTTATGTACCTGTGATTTTTTTTTTTTGATTTTTTTTTCACATTGTCACACATGTCATTATGGAGTATGGTTTGTAGAATTTTGAGGAAAATAATTTAATCCATTTTGGAATAAGGCTGTAACACATAACAAAATTTGGAAAAAGTGAAGCGCTGTGAATACTTTCCCGATGCACTGTACCACAGCAGCAAACAAGCCAAATTCACAATATGTGCAAGAATAATATTCACATAAATGTGAATACACATTCTAAACCTGCACGGTGGGGGGACATGTACATACATATGAACACATATACATACATGCACACTATATTACCAAAAGTATTGTGACACCTGCCTTTACATGAACGTGGTATCTTAGTCTGTAGGACTCAATATTGAGTTGGCCCACCCTTTGCAGCTATAACGGCTTCAATTCTTCTGGGAAGGCTAGCCAGAAGGTTTAGGTTCGGCTCCCACTTGGGTGTCCTTTTATGAAGCAGTGATCAGCGGAGTTCCTTAGGATCGCTGCTGATTACAGCCCATAAACAGTTTATGAACCAGAGCTAATCGGGGGGAGAAGTGTTTAAACTTGTTCTCCCGCCGATTATCTGCACATGGAGAATCCTCATAGAATGACACAGTAACGGCCAGTTTTTGAAGCTGCGATCTGAGTGCTTCACTGGCGATCTGTGTCAGAATTCACACTCCCCGATTCACCATCTCAGAGGTGGAGAGGGAATCTCGGAGGATCTGAGGAGGAAGATTATTAACTTCCTTATGCCTCATTCGGACCCCCCAAGACAGTAACCATGTCCCCCTGTCATGTGTGTGTGTGTATGTGTATATATTATGTAGGGGGACTCTTTATTTTATTAACCTTAATCACATCGTCTGTCAGTGTACTGAGCAGTGATAATTTATCACTGCTTAACCGCTTCCCGACCGCCTAACGCAGATATACTGCGGCAAAATGGCACGGGCAGGCAAAATCACGTACCTGTACGTGATCCTACAAATGCCTGTCCATGGGTCGCGCGTGCCGCCAGCGGCGCGCTCGCGACCAGCGGACCCGATCGCCGCTGGTGTCCCGCGATCGGGTTACGGAGCTAAAGAACGGGGAGAGGTATGTGTAAACAAACCTCTCCCCGCGCTTCCTACTCTGCCTGTCATTGATTTGCTGTTCACTGTCATCGGGAAAGCCGATCAATGATGTCAGACGTCAGCCCCGCCCCCTAATGAAAAAAAAAACACGGCCCATAACCCCTCCCGTCCCCCTAGTGGTTAACTCTTTCACTACAACTGTCATTTATACAGGAATCAATGCATTTAAATAGCATTGATTGCTGTATAAATGACAATGGTCCCAAAAATGTGTCAAAAATGTCTGATGTGTCTGCCATAATGTCGAAGTCACAATAAAAATCGCTGATCGCTGCCATTACTAGTAAAAAAAAAAATATTAATAAAAATGCTATAAAACTATCCCCTATTTTGTAAATGCTATAATCTTTGCGCAAACCAATCAATAATCACGATTTTTTTTTTTTTTTTTTTTTTTTTTTACCAAAAATATGTAGAAGAATACGTATCGGCCTAAACTGAGGAAAAAAAAATGTTTTTTATATATTTTTGGGGGATCTTTATTATAGCAAAAAGCAAAAAATATTGCATTGTTTTCAAAATTGTCGCTCTATTTTTGTTTATAGCGCAAAAAATAAAAAACGCAGGGGCGATCAAATACCACCAATAGAAAGCTATATTTGTGGGAAAAAAAGGACGCCAATTTTGTTTTGGAGCCACGTCGCACGACTGCGCAATTGTCAGTTAAAGCGGTGCAGTGCCGAATCGCAAAAAGGGGCCTGGTCCTTTGGCTGCCAATTGGTCCGGGGCTCAAGTGGTTAATAAACTGACATCTTGGTGTTTCTGTGAGTTTCTGGTGCTGTAATCTTGTAAAGTCTCACGAGATTCCAGTATCAGGGGCCGTTCTCCAGTGTTAGAAGCGTTTGTAGATCGCTTCACCCTTGAAGGAGTGGAGCTATCTACTCCGCTTCATAAACAGGCACACAGAGGAGAAAGGTCTCCTCTGTGAATGTCAGAGAATGAAGCAGTGAATAGATTTTACTGCTTCATAAAAGGACACCACGATGCGGCTCTCAGCAGGGGTCCTGGTTCACCATTTCAGCCTGAATTTTGGGCTGAAACAGACAAAAAGACGCACAGGGCACCTGTGCAAATTCGCACTGGAGATATGTGAACTGGCTCCATAGACAATCAGTCACATTCTCCTGCTATTGCATATTGGATGAGGGGATACCGCATCCAATTCACAATAGTGTGAACCTGGCCTTTAGGAGTGTGTGTGTATTGGAATGTTTGACCATTCTTCCAGAAGCGCATTTGTGAGGTCAGGCACTGATGTAGACTAATCTGCAAGCCAGTCAAGTTCCTCCACCCCAAACTCGCTCATCCATGTCTTTATGAGCCTTGCTGGTGGTGCGATTACTGCTTACATGTGCTTTCAGGGCCGACGTGTGCATTCACCACTGAGGTGAACAGGCATGCTCTCTCCTTTGGGCTCCAATGTAGCCAATCGGACACAAATCGGTCTGCTCGGCTGCTTTGTAATAACCTTGAACTAGATTGTAGTTATCTATCTGCTGCTGTTTCTAATTAGAAAGTGTGAATGTGCATGCACGCTGGAAGCAAACATGTTCAGCTCGGTTACTTCCACACTTCTGGTTTATTGCAGGGTGGTGCTAATGTTTTATTCACAAAGCATTATAGATAATACGTCATTACTATGTCAGTCTAATAGGTACATCTCATTGGTTGCAATACAAGAGGAATGGAGAAACTTGATGCTGAGGCTTGGTTGTTGCTGGCTTTGTCTTCACTTCCTCATTCTTCTAACGCGTGGGTAGCAGGGGTAGACGCCATCTTCAGTTTCAATGCAGAGCTAATCTGTATACTATATAAGTAAGGAGTTGAATAGAAACATGTATACACATAAGAAAATAGGCATTTTATGATTATCATTATGTACATTACATTCCTCCACAGCTTCACTGAATGCTATGTAGCCAGTAAACGGAGTTGAAACCGGAAGTAACAAAATAGCCATCGCTTCCCATTGCCGCACAGTGGGAGGAACAGCTTCAGTTCCTCTCATTGTGAGGCCTCTGGCTGCATCGCTACCAGGCTTCTCGATCCCTTGGGAGAGCCCAGTAATGACAGTGTAAGGGGGGTTGAACCCCCTTCCACTACTTGTAAAAGTATTCCAGAGGTTCCCCAGCCACTCTGAGTAATTTTACATTCGAGAGAAAAATGGCAGCCCTAAAAAAAAAAAAAAAAAAAAAAAAAAATGAAAGGATCACAAGCAACTCTCTTAAATATTAATAAAAATATTAATAAAAAAGTCTCTCCATTCAACCAAGGATTCTTCATCCAACAAGCCATCATTTGGGAGTACATCCCACCGTAGATGTCTGGGGATAAGTTTGGCTGAGAGGTATTGCTCAAATGATGTGATGTCCCACCAAGTTTTTATCTTTTTTTTTTCAAAAAGATGACCCAATTTTTTAAAAGACTGGGACATGTCATTGATAGGTTAAACGATGCTCAGTTTGGTACTAAGCGGCCCAAAGTGTGCCAAGAAAATATCCCCTACACCACCACTACCAGCCTGAACCATTGATACAAGGCAGGATAGATTCATGCTTTCTTGTTTACGCCAAATTTTTACCCTACCATCTGAATGTTGTAGCTGAAATCGTGACTCATCAGACCAGGCAACGTTTTTCCAATCTTCTGTTGTCCAATTTTGTTGAATTAATTGCATCCTCAGTTTCCTGTTCTTAGCTGACAGGAGTGGCACTCTGTGTGGTCTTTTGCTGCTGTAGCCCATCCACTTCAAGGTTTCAATGTGTTGTGCATTCAGAGATTGTATTCTGCATGCCTTGGTTGTAACAAGTGGTTATTTGCGTTACTGTTACCTTTCTATCATTTTGAACCAGTCTGCCCATTCTGACATCAACAAGGCATTTTTGTCCACACAACTGCCGCTTACTGGATATTTTCTTTTTTTCGGACCATTCTCTGTAAACCTTAGAGATGGTTGTGCATACAAATTCCAGTAGATCAGCAGTTTTTGAAAAACTCAGACCAGCCTGTCTGGCACCAACAACCATGCCACATTCAAAGTGACTTAAATCCCCTTTCTTCCCCATTCTGATGCTTGGGTTTGAACTTCAGCAAGTCATCTTTACCACGTCTAGATGCCTAAATGCACTGAGTTGCTGCCATGTGATTGTCTGATTAGCAATTTGTGTTACCAAGCAATTGAACTTGTACTTAACCACATGCCGACCGCGCTATAGTCAAAAGACGGCTACAGCGCGGTCGGCTTATCCTACGGACGTCCTCCCAGAAACTTGCTCCCGCGCGCACTCGGGAACATCCGTGAGCTGATAGCAGCCGTTTACCACGTGATCAATCCGTCAAATGACGGAGCGATCACATGTACACAAACCGGCGTCACGTCATGACGCCGGTTCCTCCCTCCCCTCTCTGTACCGATCGGTGCGGAGAGGGGGAGAGATGGGACCAGCGCTGTGGGCTGGATGTGTAGTGCCCACAGCGCTGGTCAATACACTGCCACCACTGTGCAATGCTCTGCCACCAACCACTGTGCAATGCTCTGCCACCAACCACTGTGCAATGCTCTGCCACCAACCACTGTGCAACGCTCTGCAACCACTGTGCAATGCTCTGCCACCACTGCAATGCTCTGCCACCACTGTGCAACACTGCAATACTCTGCCAATACTGTGCAACACACTGCCAATACTCTGCAATAAATTTTAATAGAAACAAAGAATTTTTATTTATTTTTTTTACCGAATTTTCAGTATATTTTGATTTATAGCGCAAAAATTAAAAAAACCCAGCGGTGATTAAATACCACCAAAAGAAAGCTCTGTTTGTGTGAAAAAAAGGACACAAAATTCATTTGGGTACAGTGTTGCATGACGGAGTAATTGTCATTCAAAGTGTGAGAGCACCGAAAGCTGAAAATTGGTCTGGTTAGGAAGGGGGTTTAAGTGCCCAGTGGGTAAGTGGTTAATAAAGTGACAGGTGAGTGTATATACACACACACACATCCACACATTACCTAAATAATATTCCCTCACTATATCAAAACGAACAAACCGATATAAAATCAAACAATTTCGCAATATGTTATAACATGCATCTCACTGTTGTCAACAAGACAGAGGTAATCCATATGGCATTTACATTGGTCTGCATGAATCAGGAATATTAAGCACCTCTATATGAGCCTATAAACAGAAATCAGTATAATTTGAAACACTATTGCCCATAATAATGTGTCAAATCCCACTCGACACTTCCACTTTAGGGATGCAATTGTCCAATTTAAAAATCCAAAATACCCATCCACTTCCTCTACCAGCCTGTCTATTCATTCTATGATCTGAACTCTAGCCCATGGTAGTCCACAAAATGCTTAGCTACATTAGTTTTCTTTTAACGCATCCTTCTAATCCCTCATGAGGTCACATAGCCGTCTGTTGGTTTTACCAACATATTATCTACAAGTCACATAGGCTATAACAAATCTGGTTTTGCAATTCACCAACTATTTGATACAAAATGAATTGCCCTTTATAAATGATGTGACAACATAGGCCATCTCCCCATATAATGGAGCAATTTGAAATGCAGCATTTATATAATCCTGTGGTAACCAAGATTTTTTTACCTTTCTTTGATAGAAACAAGGTAGAAGACAGCATGTTGCCCAATGTGGGGGCTCTCTTGGCAACAAAATGCCTGTAAATTGCAGATTGCCAGTGTTCTATCGGACAGTGCCCAGGACGAACGGTGCATGCGCCACACAGAACAGCACAACAGCTGATTTTACAATCAGCTGTTGAGATGGCGCCTGCGTACAATAGCCGATGGAAGACATTTTTGTGTGAGATTGTGCCTCGCGTTGCTGAGGTGTGTTCATGTCGGTGAGGGGCGGATTAATAAATGATGGGCAGTGCTGCTAAGATGGGGGTGGATTTTTTAATGATGGCCAGTGCTGCAAAACACATACGGGTCGAGGCCACTGTAGAACTGCAGATAGTTTCTCTGGGTCCATCGAAAAACCGGCAATAGAAATTACATAACCCAGAAATTTTAAGTGATTGTATAGCTTTGTTTTTTAAATAACAAACATATTATACTTGCCTACTCTGTTTTGCACAGAGTGGGCCTTGATCCTTCTTTTCTGGAGTCCCCCAGCGGCGCTCCTCCTCTTCTCGAGTGCCCCCATGGAGAGCCACATTCTATGGGGGCACTCGTGTCGGGCATACTCCTGAGTCCTGCTGCTGCGTCCATTGACACAGCAGGACTCAGCCCCGGCTCCCCTGTCACTGGATTTGATTGACAGCAGCGGGAGCCAAATGCAGCTGCAGCACAAAAGGTTTTTTTCACCTCATTGAGCAGAATGCATTAAGGTGAGAAACCGTGGGGGTTTACAACCCCTTTAACCTGTTCACGATGGAATTTGCACTTTTCCAACTTACAATACAGGTTATTATCTCTCAACCTCTGTAGCACATGGGAGACATCTGTGTGGTGTCTCTCTAGGAATGTTGAATATATCAGAATATCGTCGAGATAAACCACCACCCATTGCTGCAACATCTCTCAGAGGACATTGAAACTGCAGGAGCGTTGCATAGACCGAACAGCATTATAAGGTATTCGTAATGTCTGGTCCTGGTATTAAATGCAGTTTTTCATTAGTCGCCCTCCTTGATCCTCACAAGATTGTATGCCCCTCTCAACTTAAGCTTCGTGAAAACAGTTGCTCCCTTGAGGCGGTCAAATAATTCCGTAATCAATGGAAACAGATAAGCGTTCTTAATCGTGATACGATTGAGACCCCTATAATTGATACAAGGTCTCAGTTCACCACTCCTCTTTTTCACAAAGAAGAAGCCAGCACCGGCAGGAGACGAGGATTTCTGGATGAACACTCGAGAAAGTGAATCGGCAACATGGCTTTATCCTCCAAGACAGACAAAGGGTAAACCCGGTCACGAGGGGGCATGGCACCAGGTTGAAGGTCAATTGTGCAATCTTATGACTGGTGCGGAGGCAAACTACCGGCTTGAACTTTGTCAAAGACATAGCTAAATTTGCAGTACTCCTGGCAAGGAGGAGAGTGAATAGACCTTAACCACTTTCTGAAAACATGTTTTATTGCATTGTGGCGACCAAGAGAAGAACCTCAGCACAAAGCCAATCAAAAGAAGGGTTGTGCCTCATTAACAAAGGATAACCAATGACCACCAGGCAATGAGGTGAGGAAATGAATTATCTCATAGCGAAGAGCCCCTACGGCCATGGTCAAAGGAGCAGTCTCATGAGTCACATGGGCAGACTAAAGGTCTCTCATCAATAGCCTCAATGGCAAGTGGAGTGGCACGAAGCTTCAGTGGAATCGAGTACAAAGGCACTATCTATGAACAGGCCTGCAGCCTCTGAGCAGGGCCAGATTAACATTGAGGCTATTGGAGCTGCAGCTCCAGGCCCCTTACCTTAAGATAGGCTCATTTGCCACAAAAAAAAAAATCGCTAAAATAAAAGATAATTTTCGAGGGTCGTAGCTCGGCGACCAGGGGTCACAGAGACCCTAAAAGTTTGGGGTAGGTAGCTGAAGACCTACCCCACCACTGGTCAATTTGGGGCTCCTACGACCAATGGTTCCAGACATACGGGGCTCCTTGCTCAGCCTGTCAGAAGCTACATACAGAACGGCCAGTTTAAATACAAGCTGACACACTCTGTTTGCAGCAGACTGAGAGGATGAGCTCACAGTGCCTTTCACTTCTGGTCAGAGGCACTGAACTCATTGGACAGCTTGGAGCCTGCAGCGTTTGACAGGCAGCACCGCCTGTCAAACTCACCTATTGATTTTAACTCACTATTGCAACTGTAAGCCAAACTCGCTCACAGTAGTAGCATAGTCCAACAATGTAAAACTACCATTCAGCAATGTAAAAAAAAAACAAGGAGGCGGTAGTAGCACCTTATGAGCGCCTGTCAGCTGCTGCTGTACCATTCGTTGAAAAGCAATCCACCACAGATCACATTTTAGAGGGCAGAAAGCATTACCACAAATGTGAAAGAAACACTTCATCCATTTCACACTCACCACCAACCAGGTCACTCCCCAGCCTCTTCCCATGTTAGGCACCTCCCTTCAACTTATATCACAGGTGACCATTTCCCAACCTGCAGATGACAGACCCTACTCCAAAAGATATCACTTCCAGTTACTCCCCCCACCCAATGATTGATATCCCTCCATGACCACCTCACACCCCCCCCTTCTGACAGACCTCTCCCCCTAGTCTCCTCCCCACACACCCTCTCACCTGCTGACCTGTGGATGGGGGCAGTGTTATTGTGTTCTGCCAGTGGGGAGCCTTCCCTACCAACAGAATACATTGATCAGTGTTTCTAACTATAGCTGGCAGCACTGATTGTTTTGGAAAAAACCTGACAGGCTGGTTGTACTCAAGTCGATTAACAGATTGACTTGTGTACAACCGGCTAGCCCATACATAGATTGACTATGGCTGGTCTCTGCTTAACTGGCTTCATTTCAATCCATGTATGGCCCGCTTACCCACTATGCAGTCCCTAAACATCCTTCCACAAACCTTTACATTTTTCCTTCATCCTCCTCACCTGTACATAGTGCCTGCTGTCATACCCTCCACACTCCTCTCCTGTACATACTGCTCACTGTCATACCCGCCACACTTCTCTCCTATACATAGTGCCCGCTGTCATGCCCTTCTCTATTTCACATAGTGCCCACTGTCATTCCCTCCACATTCCTCTCCTGTACATACTGCCCACTGTGATACCCTCCACACTCCTCTCCTGTACATAGTTCTCACTGTCATACCCTCCACACTCCTCTCCTGTACATACTTCTCACTCTCATATCCTCCACACTCCTCTCCTGTACATACTGCTCACTGGCATACCCTCCACACTCCTCTCCTGTACATACTGCCCTCTGTCATACCCTCCACACTTCTCTCCTATACATAGTGCCCACTGTCATACACTTCTCTCCTGTACATAGTGCCCACTGTCATTCCCCCCTACAATCCTCTCCTGCACATACTGCTCACTGTCATACCCTCCACACTCATCTCTTGTACATACTGCTCACTGTCATACTCTCCACACTCCTCTCTTGTACATACTGCCCTCTGTCATACCCTCCACTCTTCTCTCCTATACATAGTGCCCACTGTCATACACTTCTCTCCTTTTACATAGTACCCACTGTCAACCCTCCACACTCCTCTGCTGTGCATACTGCCCACTGTCATACCCTCCACACTCCTCTCCTGTACATAGTGCCCATTGTTATACTCTCCACATTCCCCTCCCTCACCTGCACATACTTCCCAATTTTATACCATCCATACTCCTCCCCTATACCCTTTTACCCACAAAAAAAGTTCTTTAAAATTATATTGAATATCCTTATTGTTACCAGCTCTAGAATGGACACACACTTTTGTTAGTTCAACTAAAGGAAATCTTCTCAGTCCTCATATTTGTCCTGCCCATTATTAGTACTCATTTAATTTTGTAAATACTACTGTGATGTATAGAGGAACATAGGGGATGTCAGCTAATGTAAATATGCCACTGGTAAAAAAAAAAAAAAGTGTCCCTAAAAAAATATTTTTGAAATGTTGGCAACTATGCACTTGGGCACTGCCCAAGGGCCACCGGGTCAGTAGGGGGCCCTATGAGAGGCTCCTGGGATATAAAAGCGGTAGTAAACTTCGCTAACATTACTACTTTTTAGAGGCCCTGAGATAGGTTATGCCATAATGTACAAGTATGCACAGCATATTAGCACATTAGAGTACACTTACCTGTCAGACTGAGCCCTCCAGCGCTGTGCTGTGATCAATCCGGCAGGTCCCGGTCGCTTCCATCTTCACCTGGTCTTCCTTACGAGTTCTGTGCCTTCGTCTTGGCCGGGCTGCATTGCAGTCACTCCCACACATGCTCATGTACCTCCTCTCTCTCTCTCATCCCCCCCCCTCTCTCTCTCTCATCCTCCCTTCCTTACCCCTCACCCCTTTCTCATCCCATTTCTCTCTCTCTCTCTCTCTCTCATCCTCCCTCTCTCTATTTAATTTAATTTGTTATAACAAAAAATTGTTTGCATTTTTATTTATTTATTTATTTTTTATAAAAAGCCCCATCAAAATCCTCAGCACCAGGCCCATGTTGTTCCTAATCCGGCCCTGCCTCTGAGTCGATTACAGTCTGTGTAACGATGGATGACTCAGACCAAAAAACGGTATCCGGAACTAGAGGCTTATCCTTCAGGATAACTGGGGACACAACAACGCCACCTAAGGTCTGTCCCATACAGGACCTCAAGGTGTGGGCGTTTCATGGACAGATAGGACAAGACTTCAAAAAGTGACCTGCCTGGCCACAATAAAGGCACAATCTCTCCCTCCTAAAGGCCCCTTTCACACTGGGGCGGTTTTCAGGCGGTACAGCGCTAAAAATAGCGCCTGTACACCGCCTGAAAAAAAACGGCCCCATTCACTCCAGTGTGAAAGCCGGCGGGCTTTCACACTGGAGCGGTGCGCTAGCAAGACGGTAAAAAAAGTCCTGCTAGCAGCATCTTTGGAGCGGTGTATTCACCGCTCCTATACCACTCCTACCCATTGATTTCAATGGTACACCGCGGTAAAACTGCGGCAATACCGCAGGGATTTTAACCCTTTTTCGGCCGCTCGCGGGGGGTAAAACGCACCGCGAGCGGCCGAATCCCGTGGCTAAAACGACGGTAAAGCAGCGCTAAATATAGCGCTGCTTTACCGTCACCGCGGCTCCCGCCCCAGTGTGAAAGGGGCCAAAGACCCTCTCCTCCACAGAGAGACGTGTGAAGCCCAATTGCATGGGTTCTACTTCATTGGCGGACTTGGTACCAGGAGGTGAGGGAGGTAAGGGTGGGACTGCAAAACTTGGAGCCAAATGTACAGGAGCCTGGGTTCAGACTAGTGCGGTGCAAATTCAAGGCCCTGCGTGACTGCGCAGTGAAATGCCGGCTGTTCTGCGGATTGTGCGCGTTTTCGGTGTGAAGCTGCTGCACATTCATTAGTAACCCTTCCTGCCTAATTTGAGTTGCTAATTTTGTGCTGACCAAGCTTTTTGGCTGATTGTCTGGCTGCTTATAAAACCTGGTAGGTCAGTCTACACTTCCTGGTTGTCCAGCAGTCTGTACCTGTGTTTTGTGTGTTTCTTTGCAAGATGTGTGCTGCTCTGCCAATAATCATGCCAACTGGTCTTGCTGGAAGAAGAAAATCGTAGAAGGATGCGGAGAAGAAGAAGATACTGGGTTCATCCCATCATTGCAAATCGAGAAGAAAGAGGCCAGTTCATGATATTGTATGGGCACCTCCGTGGGCATGAAGGGAAATTTTTCAATTTCACCCGCATGTCAATTAGTAGGTGAGTACTGTTTCTGCCAAACCATACTTAATTTGTAGCCATACATGTATAGTGTGTTTTATATTTGCAAGACCCAAGTCCATCCAGTCTAACCTATGTGTGATTATGTTATGTTAAGATTTTTGTAACTAATAAGCCTTGTCCCCCCCCCCCCCCCCCCCCAAATACCAACTGTACATTATTTCAGCATGCAATCTTAAGGGCACTAAATTATCCTCACCTTGCACCCCCCTCCTGGTGTAAGCCAGGTCATATTTCCTTTTTTTTTTTTTTGGATGTTTTACCCCCCAAATACCTTGGCCCAAAATTGCTAGTGACAAGTTGCTTTGTGGGTGTTGGTGTTGCCACGCAGCTTTGTTTAGCATTTTTGGCTCAGACAATTGTTACTGTTAATTTTAAAAGGCCAGTGGCTTCTTCTTTGTTGAAATGAGGACCCATATGCCTTTTTTTTTTGTTCCTGTCACTTATTTAGCCATAATTATATTGTAACTAAGGATGCCTGCCTTGTTACCCTAAATAATGTCCTTAACCACTTACCTTACTTTTTTTTTTACAGTATGCCCCAATGTTTTTCCCACATGTATTTATGATTTTTTTTTTTTTTACTCAGTTTTGACGAATTGCTGGGCTTAATCTCCCCTCGCTTGCAGCATCAGAACATGAGCTTCAGACCAAGTATCCAGCCTGCTGAAAGATTATTGATCACATTAAGGTAATTATCATCACTCATGTCATTTGTCATGCGTTATATTGACCATGTTTTTTGTATTTTTTATGTTTTTTAACCTGGGTATTTTTAAAAATATGACCGCACAAAAAATGTAGGAATAATTATTTATTCACGTATCATAAAATATGATAAAAATATAAACTTTACCCATGTATAAAACATAAATTAACTCTGCAATAACTTAAAAACAAAAAACTTGCCTGTCAGGCCTCTTCCCTGTTTTATCAAAATGTGTCATGTTGGTCCTTAACCATGAACAGACCTCATCACAGATTCTGATATGTTTTTTGGAAAGGGGCCTCATAGGAGTATTGAGTTGTGGAAGCTGGGTCATCACTGGCAGTGTGGGGAGCAGGCCTAGCCTCCCCATGTTGTCCCCATGTTGACTTTGCCCATACATACCCTGAGTTTTGGGGGGGGCCCTAATTGAAGGAAGTGGGGATGGGATGGGATGGGATAGGGAAGGTTACTGGATGGCCCTTCATATCTGGAGATTGGCCTGTCATAACTTGAGGGATATGATGGTGGATTATAGGGGTAAGGATGGTGTTGCTGCTCAGGGTAGTGCGGGTATCTTGGGTAGTGATGGGGAGGTCTTGGTTGGGGCACATTTGGGTATTTAAATGCAGCTTCCTCCTGTGGCTGGGAGAAGGAGTGCAGCATTTTTTCTATAGTTTTTCGCATTTCATAGTACCGCTCTGGGGGTATCTTTTTAATTAGTGGTACAAAACTGAGCGCCAGGATTGTATCGGGACATAAAAATGCATCCACCTTTCCGGTCATGTTTTTTAACATGTCTAATAAGCGCTCACTTAGGTCTGGTTGGGATAGTGCTGGACGCCTCCGTGGCACTTTGCCAGGCTGATCAATTTGTGCAGGAGCAGAGGATGGCCCAGGAACAGCCTCCTCTGCCCCTGAACATTGTTCTTCTGGCTGAGTTTCCCAGAGACTGGAAGATGTTTGGATTAGTGCTAAATCCTCTGTGTCTTCTGGAATATCAATGGGTGCTCCTCCTCTGTTTGTTGTTCTTGTTCTTCCTCCAAAACATCTTGCTCCTCCCAACTAGATTCTGTCCTGTTTTATATTGTAAAAATTTAAAAAATTAACTTGGCATATTGATGATTACCAGATTGTGCGTTACATAGATGATGTAAATGAAAACTTACTCCCTCATCTCCACAATGGGTTGTAGAAAATCCAAGTCCCTGGCATACATATAGGGTACCCTAGGCGCTGGCCCCGAGCCACTCCTTGTTTCTCTGAGGTGCCTCATGTATTTTCTGTAAGCATCACGTATGCTACGCCATCTTGTCTGTAAGTAGCGCACTGAAAAATAAAGAACAACATAATGATTTGTTTTTGTCTTTTGTCATTTTAGGTACTTAGCAACAGGGAATTCCTTTGGAAGTTTGCACTATGAATTCAAGGTTGGAAAATCAACGATTAGTGGCATTGTTCATGCTACCTGCCTAGTCATATGGGAAGAACTGAAGGACATTGTTATGAAGAAGCCCAAACCAGAAGAATGGCTGATGATAGCGGACCTATTCTGAGAGAGATGCAACTTCCCCAACTGTCTTGGAGCCATAGATGGCAAACATGTACGCATCCTCAAGCCTCCAGCTAGTGGGAGCCAATATTTTAATTATAAAAAATATTTTTCGTTGGTATTAATGGCAGTGGCAGACGCAAATTATAAATTTATTTATGTGGATGTAGGTTCTTATGGCAGCAGCTCAGATTCTAGTGTATTCTCACATTCCTCATTTGGCCGCATGCTGCGTGACAATACACTAGACTTGCCCAATAATTCTGCCCTGCCAGGGAGTACAGAGCCTCTCCTCCCACATGTATTTGTCGGAGATGAAGCTTTCGCATTGTCCCAGAACATGCTCAGGCCTTATTCAAGTCGCTCTCTGACAACTGAAAAAAGAGTGTTCAATTATAGGCTGACTAGGGCACGCAGAGTAGTAGAATGTACATTTGGAATTCTTTGCAATAAGTGGAGATTCCTGCATACCTCTATTAACCTCAGTATTGATCATGCGATCAGTGCAATTAAAGCTGCCTGTGCCCTGCACAACTATGTGCGTGAAAGAGATGGGTTTCTTTTTGAAGATTCCCTGACCCATAACATGGAGGCAGCACATTGCAATATTCCTAGGGGCAGCACTACTGGTACACTTATTAGAGAAGAATTTAAGAATTTTTTTTTGTCACCAGCTGGGGAGGTGCCTTGGCAGATGAATTCTATTGACTAAAAATAAATATGTATTTTTTTGCTGGATGTAAATGCATGATAATATAATGCTAAGTGTGCTGTATGAAAAGTGTTGTATGTAATTTTGGCTATGAAAAATAAAACTTTTTTATCTCACATTTGTGGTGTATGTCATATTACTGACCATAGAAATTATAAGAATATGCATTTATTTAGGGACTCAACCATCCCTAGATAAAGCTGTTATGTGCACAATGTTTACAGCATGTGGCCTGGTACAGATTTGGGGGTGACCACATGCTGTTTGGTAAAATCTAATAAATTAAATTAATGTCCACCATCTAAAAAATACAGAACAGCATATACAGGTAGTAAAAGGTAATAAAAAAAAAACTTACATTTGTCAGCCTGAACTTGGGAAGAGCACCTGTTCCACTCTGGCAAGAGGTCTCTGCCAATGTCCTGCCATGCACGTTTTTTGGCAACGTTGTCCTTATATTTAGGATGCCGGGTATCATAAATCATGGGTTTCTCCCTCACAAGTCTGATCAACTCCTCACAATCCACATTCTTTCTCCTTTGTTGATGATGCTTTTCGGCCTCTTTTGGACATGCTGGTTCCATTCCGGATTTCAAAACACACAGGGGAGGAACAGGAAGAAGGGGAGGTGTTAAAGTGGCGCGAATTTCTGTTCAGGACGCAAGCCAGATGCGAATCAGATGCGTGCTCATAGAAGATAATGGGCCTGAATTTGCACCTGATCCGTCCCGCAACGCACCAAAGACGGTTGCGTGTTTTCATCAATTCGCATTGCGCATGCACCGGACATGTGTGAACGTGCCCCATTGAAAACAATGGGTTTTCAAATGTCCTGCGAATTTGCAGTATTTTGCCCCGCTGCGAATTCGCTATAGTGTGAACCCAGGCTAAAGGAAGGTCTCTCTCGGAGTCTGAAGTCAATGAGAATGGCAAACTTCTCCAGATCCGTAGGTATGTCTCGGGCTGCTATCTCATCTTTAACCTCCCTGGCGGTATGATTATGTCTGATTTTTGCGTCTCAAAGCGGTTCATTGTTTTGCATGGAAATTTGTTACTTTATATTGTAGGCCTGTAATTCTTAAGCCTCATACACACGATCGGACCGTGGACCAACTTTCCCGTGGATTTTTGTCCAAAGGGCTTGGCCCCAAGTTGGTATTGCATACACACGGCAGGACTTTTTCAGCCAACTTTCACCAAATCACTTGGTTTTTCTGCTCTTTACCGCCACCTTTGGTCAACTTCTGTATTGTTGTCTGATCTTTTGCATTGGTTCTGCATTGGTTTGTACAAAAGTCAGTTGGTTTTGTGTACACACGGTCGGACATCGGACTTTTGTTGGCAGAAAGTTCGCACAGCCAACAAAAGTCCGATGAAACCTGGAAAAAGTTGGTCCGATGGAGCGTACACACGGTCGGATGTTGGTCCAAAACAGCTAATTTGCATGTTGGTTGTCAAAAAGTCTGATCGTGTGTATGGGCCTTTAGGAATAACTCACTTAAATCTGTCCAAACAAGAGTCTAGTAGACATCCCGGGTATGATAAAGTTTGAAACACAAAACAAAATAACATAAATTATAATATAATAATAATACATTTTATTCAATAATGTAATCAAATAAAAAACAGAAATTTGCTCAGTTGCAGAATTGTCGCTGTCGTCACTTTCAGTGTCTGATGACGAATTTCCCCACTAATCACTATCGCTCAATTCTGCAAGTGGTTCTAATTCACTATCGCAGAAGAGAGAATAAGGTCTGGTGTGACCCCTCTAACACCTCCATCCCTAATAGTGCACAAAAAACAGGAAAAATAGCCCTGGAACTTTAGATGAGGTGAGAGAGGTTTAGCCAATGTCCACAGCAAACACTGAGACAAAATCAATTTATTTGTTTCAAAATGTAACAGAGCGGCAACAACAATGATTGTGAGTTACCCGGCATAGTGGCCAATGTACACAACACAGATGAAAGTAAATATATAAAGATTTATTACAAATGTTGTACATCCATGAGCAACAATAAAGCTTAAGGCCCCTTTCACACGGTCGGACCGTTCAGATCCGCCTGTCAGTTTTGACGGCGGATCTGAACGGGCGCTCCATGTTAGTCTATGGAGCGTCGGATGTCAGCAGAGACATGTCCGCTGACATCCGACCTGGTCCGATCCGCCAAAAGCAGACGTATGGCTCTACGTCCAGATCCATCGCTGGCTGTCCGTTTTCACCCGATCTCTCCATAGAGACCAGCGGCGCTCGCAAGCCCCTCCCCGCTCAGTGAGCAGAGAGGGACTTGTCATCCGCCGGTTCAGCGGAGATCAACGGAGAGATCTCCCGCTGAGCCGGCGGACAGAGGCGGACAGAGGCGGACTCCGTGGAAGCGGAGTCCGCCTCGTGTGAAAGGGGCCTAAAAGTTGCTAGGTCAGTGAATACACATACACAATAAGAAAATAAAATGTACATACATGTGGACAGAGAAGTATGTAAACATAATACAGACATCAATAATACCCAGCATATACTGGCATAAAACAAGCATCAATAAAGCCCTATGCATTTCGCGAGACCCTGCTCGCTCTTCAGGGGCGGATGCATGATTGTTGTATCTGCAATGTAAATAGTAAGATCAATCAATGTATGTTGTTGATGAATGGGGGCAGGCGGAATAATTGGCAAGAGAGGTCTGAAACAGACCTCATACTTACCGAAGGTCTGAGATAAATCGCCAAACGCTGAATATCAAAAATGGCAGCCGTGTAGTGCATCCAGCTCGGGAGCTGAGGGGGCGGAACAAACAAAGGCCACAACAGGGGAACATCCGGAGGATCAGCACGGTCTGGATAGGGGTATTTCTCACTGCAGGTCTCCACTTAGCCCCTAAGAATCATGTCTGGAAAATGTCTGCAAGGATGCACACATATCAGAGGGCATCATAATTGCAGAATGAGCTTAATGTATAAGGTTCTAAAATGTAATTTATATATACAAAAGGATGTAAATAAATGAATTAAGCTTATTGGAATATGTTGGTAAGAAGGACTGAAATATGGAATATGGTAAATGCATGAATGCAGACCAACATAGTTATAAAGCTGGTATGGGCAGAAAGACTACGGGGTAATATAGAAATTATATGGATATTACATGTGTATAAAGACAGTGTAACAAACCCAATGGGTGTCAAGAAAGTAGAAGGGTCGTACCTCAATGGAGTGAAAAAACCAAGGGTTGTCAGTTTGTTCTTAGAGATGTAACTGCTCTATCCAATCGTCAAGTTGTAAAGCAAAATCCCAGCCGTGCTGAACGTCTAGATATACCCACAAGGGTCTGTAGGTGACGCCCCCAGCGTCATGTACGGGCGGTGGCGCATGGGTGTCCATAAGACATCCACCATCAAAGGGGGTGCATGGATGCAGCAACCACCCAACCGTCCAGGATGACCCACACAGCCCACACCTCAATAACGTCAGGGAGACGTCAGTGTATGGGCGTGGAAAACATGGCGCCGATGTGCAGGTGGCCACCCCCCGTCAACAGACAGGGGAGGACAGCAAGAGATCAGAAACAGAACTCCCCTATGCACATCGCAGCCCCCAAGCTGGATGGAAATGCACTACACGGCTGCCATTTTTGATATTCAGCGTTTGTCGATTTATCTCAGACCTTCGGTAAGTATGAGGTCTGTTTCAGACCTCTCTTGCCAATTATTCTGCCTGCCCCCAATCATCAACAACGTACATTGATTGATCTTACTATTTACATTGCAGATACAACAATCATGCATCCGCTCCTGAAGAGCGAGCAGGGTCTCGCGAAAAATGCATAGGGCTTTATTGATGCTTGTTTTATGCCAGTATATGCTGGGTATTATTGATGTCTGTATTATGTTTACATACTTCTCTGTCCACATGTATGTACATTTTATTTTCTTATTGTGTATGTGTATTCACTGACCTAGCAACTTTTAAGCTTTATTGTTGCTCATGGATGTACAACATTTGTAATAAATCTTTATATATTTACTTTCATCTGTGTTGTGTACATTGGCCACTATGCCGGGTAACTCACAATCATTGTTGTTGCCGCTCTGTTACATAACATTTTGAAACAAATAAATTGATTTTGTCTCAGTGTTTGCTGTGGACATTGGCTAAACCTCTCTCACCTCATCTAAAGTCCCAGGGCTTTCTAATTCACTATCGCTGTTTTCTAGCTGGTCTAAAACCGCTTTTGATGTAAAGGGACACTTTTTGGATGCCATGGACATTTCCGGGCAGAAAGAACAGTATATATAATATAAAACTGCATGCAGGGCACTGGACAAAGCACTAGGAACAAGAGGGATGTGAAATGATTTGATACAGTAATGTAATCTTACAAATAAGAAGGCGGTTACTGAGTCCTAAAGAGACGGGCCCAGAAGAAAGAGGCTACAAATGGAGACAAACGTAGATCGAAACAACGATATTCATTGAATCAAAAAAATGGATTTTATTTGTAAACAACGCTTGTGTATTTCCCATTAAAATTAGATTCCAGTCACCTGGATATCTAGAACCAACAATTATCTACAACACTAAACAAGACATAGACTAGACACCATATAAACAACATAGAAAGCATCACGTGTTACTGAGCAGTGAATAATGATCAAAAAAGGGAAGAGTAACAAATTAATATAAGTTTACAGATAATACTGATAAAGTCATGTGACCTTGAAGTATTCCTAATTTAATGATCATTGCACTATTGAGCAATTATTGGAGGCAAAGTATTTGATTTAAGAGGCTGCGCTGATTTGGTGATTACTACTAACCAAAATGGCAAGCCAGCTGACACTTAAGGCATATTACAAAGTTCTTGGTAAAATAAATTGGAGTTGTGCATCCTGACTGGTTAAGGTTTTAAGTTCCGAAAAAGGAAAAAGTCCTTGTTGGGTTCAGTCTAAATGAAACTGGACCATGAACCATGTAATAGTTTCAACAATTCTTATAGATGTGCGTATCGCCAAAGAAATGCCTGGATATGGGTACTGTTTTTTCAAGCTAGGTTTTATAAAGTGCAACCTTGCTGCATACTTGGTGCTAACCATTCATATTTGGATCAACTCAGAACAATGTCATGAATCAGTTAAATCTCAGATGTCAGCGGTTCAGTAGTATCCAAGCAGAGTCCCATGACACCCCGATCCCGGACAGCAGCAACTAAAGGTATTGGTAATCTATATCCTGACCGAAAGGACTGAAATCCCTGACATTGCACCCAAACAAGGAAGACGTCAGCTGGGTAACGTTACAAGTTTACAAATTTACCTTACCTTTTTTCATTAGACTGTCTGAAAATTTAAAAAGTCCTCATCAAACCACATTGTTTTCACAACATGACCATCTAATTGCCACCTGTCATGGGACTCTGCTTGGATACTACTGAACCGCTGACATCTGAGATTTAACTGATTCATGACATTGTTCTGAGTTGATCCAAATATGAATGGTTAGCACCAAGTATGCAGCAAGGTTGCACTTTATAAAACCTAGCTTGAAAAAACAGTACCCATATCCAGGCATTTCTTTGGCGATACGCACATCTATAAGGATTGTTGAAACTATTACATGGTTCATGGTCCAGTTTCATTTAGACTGAACCCAACAAGGACTTTCTCCTTTTTTCAGAACTTAAAACCTTAACCAGTCAGGATGCACAACTCCAATTTATTTTACCAAGAACTTTTTAATATGCCTTAAGTGTCAGCTGGCTTGCCATTTTGGTTAGTAGTAATCACCAAATCAGCGCAGCCTCCTCAATCAAATACTTTGCCTCCAATAATTGCTCAATAGTGCAATGATCATTAAATTAGGAATACTTCAAGGTCACATGACTTTATCAGTATTATCTGTAAACTTATATTAATTTGTTACTCCTCCCTTTTTTGATCATTATTCACTGCTCAGTAACACGTGATGCTTTCTATGTTGTTTATATGGTGTCTCTAGTCTATGTCTTGTTTAGTGTTGTAGATAATTGTTGGTTCTAGATATCCAGGTGACTGGAATCTAATTTTAATGGGAAATACACAAGCGTTGTTTACAAATAAAATCCATTTTTTTGATTCAATGAATATCGTTGTTTCGATCTACGTTTGTCTCCATTTGTAGCCTCTTTCTTCTGGGCCCGTCTCTTTAGGACTCAGTAACCGCCTTCTTATTTCTAATACGCCCAGGCTACGGCGACATACAAACCGTGAATTAGGTTTTTGATCGAGCGCCGTATTATTATTTTTTCTAATCGGCTAATTTGACCTCATCCTGCCAATCTCCCTTTTCCACTTCCCGTTCCCCATCCCCCCTTCCCCACAGTTTTTTTGCAATGTAATCTTACAGATTACAATGTATTATGTGTGTTCTGTATTTTTTACTTTTAGAATTTGCCGTGGGGCTCCGCCCCCCATGCGTCGTGACGCTCGCAGGTAATGGAACCCGGAACAGTTATACATCGAGCGGAGAATCCGGCGGAGAACACAGTGGGGGGAATATCGCAGGATCCTGGGGACAAGGTAAGTAACCTGTACATGGATCCTGCCGGCAGCATCTCAAAGTATATCCCAACCTGGTTAAGAAACCCTTTGCATTGAACTGGACCGCCCCCAAATCGCAGGGGAAGCAGAGCAGAACCAGTAAACGTTTATGGGGGACTGTATCAAATGCCTTTGCAAAATCCAGATACACCACATCTACGGGCCTTCCTTTATCTAGATGGCTGCTCACCTCCTCATAGAAGGTTAATAGGTTGGTTTGGCAAGAGCGATTCTTCATGAATCCATGCTGATTTCTGCTAATGATATCGTTTTCATTACTAAAATCTTGTATCTAATCCCTTATCATCCCCTCCAAGAGCTTACAAATTATTGACGTTAAGCTAACTGGTCTGTAGTTCCCAGGGATATATCTTGGTCCTTTTTTAAATATTTGTGATACTTTGGCTTTTCTGCAATCAGCTGGTACCTTTCCAGTCAGTAGACTGGTAGAAAAAATAGGAACAATGGTCTGGGAATTACTTGACTGAGTTCCTCAACTGCTTGCCGCCCGCCGGCTGTCATATGACAGACAGGCGGCGCAGCTCTCGTTCTGGGAGGGCGTCATATGATGCCATTGCCTTCCCGGCCCACCAGGGGGCACGTGCGCGAGTGCCGCCGGCCGTCGTGTCACTGGGGACTCGATGCGTGTGCCCGGCGGCCGCGATGTCCGACGGGCACCCGCGATTACCTGGGAACACAGCAGGACAGTGGATCTGTGTGTGTAAACACACAGATCCAGGTCCTGTCAGAGGAGAGGAGACCGATGGTGTGTTCTCAGTACAGAGGAACACCAATCGGTCTCCTCCCCTTGTGAATCCCCTCCCCCTATAGTTGGAATCACTCCTTAGGAAACATAATTAACCCCTCGATCACCCCCTAGTGTTAACCCCTTCCCTGCCAGTCACATTTATACAGTAATCAATGCATTTTTATAGCACGGATCGCTGTATAAATGTGAATGGTCCCAAAAATGTGTCAAAAGTGTCCGATATGTCCGCCTCAATATCGCAGTCACGATAAAAATCGCAGATCTTTTCTATCTTATTCATCAGTCACTTGGATCACTTATCCACTTAGACTATATATATTTTCTTCATATATTATTGACCACTTTGGACCTGCTGGCAATAGTGTATATGCATTAGATGCATTAACATCGTTATACTTATAATTTCGATCTATTACATCAATAAGGTTGATTTTGCGCACCATCTATACAAACTTTGTATATTTTACTATATCTTTTTAAGTGTGGGAACACTTTTTGTTGGGAGCTGCATTTCATTTAGCCATCTTATTTGATTTTATCAGGTTTTATGGTCTTTTTATACATACTAGCGCTTTAGTATCTTTTTTTACTAAAAATCGCAGATCGCCGCCATTACTAGTAAAACAAAAATAATAATAAAAATGCTATAAATCTATCCCCTATTTAGTAGACGCTATAATGTTTGCCTTAACTAATAAATATACGCTTATTGCGATTTTTTTTACCAAAAATATGTAGAATACATATCGGCCTAAACTGAGGAAAAAAAATTGTTTAAAAAAAAAAGTGTTGCATGACCGCGCAATTGTCATTCAAAATGTGACAGCGCTGAAAGCTGAAAAATGGCTTGGGCAGAAAGGGGGTGAAAGTGCACTGTATTGAGGTGGTTAAGGACCCTCTGGTGCAAGCCATCTGGTCCCGGTGACTTATTAATGTTACGTTTTTCAAGTCTATTCCTAATTCTTTCCTCTGTTCGCCATGAGGTTGCTTCCTGTGACTTTATGTTGTGAATGTGTGGTATGTAATTTTAATGATAATAAATATGGGGAATTTTAAATAAATACATTTTAGTGTTTTGGCGAATAGTAAGTGATAAATAAAAGGGTAGTGTCTGAATATAGGTACAGTGGATTTGCAGTGCCTCCAGCCAATTACGGCAATTAATACATAACTTAATAAAAATTGAATATAAAAAAATGATTTTCTGGTGATTAATATTTCATACACGTAATCAATAACATCAACACGGTAATAAAATAATTTTTCTTGATATTTGAAAAAGAGCCCTGGGGCAGCCCCAACCGACTATATTAAAAGGGTGTGGTTAACCGTGCCTTAAATACAAAAAAAATAATATCTGTTGCTGCTCGTAAGACAATTTTTTGACTATCTCCGCCCGGAAAAAATGCAAAAAATATATCTTGGGGATCCAACAGATAGATATTATTAATTTGAAAGAAGTCCTGGATTGGATAATAGACAGTTTCCCTGGGACCACAATAGCCAAATTAGTTGCAATACAGGTTTATCTTAATTTCACCCAGACACGGCTTCAACACACAGTAATGCCTTCTACACACGGTGAGATTTTCCGACGGAAAATGTGCGATCAGATCGTGTTGTCGGAAAATCCGATCGTATGTGTGCTCCATCGGACTTTTTCTGTCGGAATTTCCGACACACAAAATTTGAGAGTTGGATCTAAAATTTTCCGACAACAAAATCCGATCGTTTAAATTCCGATCGTGTGTAGACAAATCCGACGCACAAAGTGCCACGCATGCTCAGAATAAATTAAGAGATGAAAGCTATTGGCTACTGGCCTGTTTATAGTCCCGACATACGTGTTGTACGTCAACTCATTCAGAACGATCGGATTTTCGGACACCTTTGTGCGACCGGGTGTATGCAAGACAAGTTTGTCCCAAATTCTGTCGGAAAAAAATCCGACAGATTTTGTTGTCGGAATGTCCGACCGTGTGTACAGGGCATAAGACAAATAATGTGGGAAAATTATTAAATACTAAACCAGGTATTACAGATCCTCTCCAAGTTCAGTTGGCTTGTAAATTCTCAAAAGAGACATTTAATACCATCCCAGAGGATGGAGTACCTGGGCCTAATATTCGATACACGGAAGGGACAGATCTTACTGCCCGATCCCAAGGTGGCTGAGCTGATAGCTTGCGTCGACAGCATAATGAGATCTCCTGTACTGTAAGCAAGAGACTGCATGACACTCCTGGGGATGTTTACAGCAGCAACACCCGCAGTACGTGCAAATGGACGGGCCATGACTGTAAAACGTGATCTTCGGGCCCTCAGATGGTGCATTAAAGGGCTGAAGCTCTTTTGGCCCTACTTCTCCTTTGGGTCACAAGTGTGCACTTAGTACTGACCCAGAATCAGACAGCTAAAATCTGCTGTCAGCTGACTGCACTCAGCTGGTCCAGTCTCTGCAGGGTTCCCAAATTTAATGCCTGGATCTACCCAGATGCCAAGTGGCAGCTGTCTAAAGCCCCGTACACACGATCAGACTTTCCGACAGGAAATGTTGGATGTCAGGCTGTTGGCAGAAAATCAGACCGTGTGTATGCTCGGACAATTGTTGTCGGACTTTCCGCCAACAAATGGCTAGCATGTTTTCAAATTTTCCGCCAACAAATGTGTGTTGTCTGATTTTCCGATCGTGTTTACACAAGTCCGTCGGACGTTTACAAAAGTCCAAAGTACAAAAACGCATGCTCGGAAGCAGAAGCGGTCAGTCTTATAAACTAGCGTTCGTAATGGAGAATTAACATTCGTGACGCGACAAATTATGAAATCTTCAAATGCAGCGCACAATTCTCTTCTTCTTTAATGGGATAATAATGAAGCTGCTTTGCTGGTGATACTGATGGAGTTATTGCAAACAAATTTTCAAAGGCTTTTTTTTTCTAGTGATATCAAGAATAATATTATTATGTTTTTTTTTTTTTTTTTATTTATTTGTTCAAGTTACCACAACACCATCCCCTATCCCCTAGTTTTTAAGATCAAAGATACAGCTATGTTGGTGTCCCTTGTCAATTATACATTGTATTTTTTAAAATGTAACTGCCTACTCCCAAACTGCCATTTGAAGTAAAACACATAGCCAAGTATTATTCTACACAATTTTTTTATTGTGCATTAAAAAAAAAAAAAATTAGACATGCTATCTGCCAATAGATCTTAACCAAAAAGTGCATTCCATGCATCCAAAAATATAGAAAAATTACCAAATCAAATCATTATTCAACCAAAAAAATTATGTCAAAGCAATAACTCCAAGGCCAATAATAAATAACACGTTATCTCCTCCGATTCCGCAACATGTCTGGTTAACGAACGGCCATTCAGAAACAAACTGAAAAGCACAAAATGAAAAGCACGAACTGAAAAATGCTAAATGAAAAACACGAAAAGAAAAGCGCAAATCCACACTCACCAAACTTCTACTAACATGAAATTAGCAGAAGGAGCCCAAAGGGTGGCGTAATTGTTGGCCAACATTTGTGTGACCGTGTGTATGCAAGACAGGTTTGAGCCAACACCCTTCTGACAAAATTCCACGGTTTTGTTGGCCAACAATCCGATCGTGTGTAGGAGGCATAAGCCTCTCAGTGCAGTGCAATGTAGCCCAATGTGTGTGATCAAAGGGAATTATTTTCATCTCTCTGCAGCTAATATTTTAGCTTTTATAAGAAATAAACTAGATTCCTTAGATCTGTTTATACCCATCGAAGCTTGCAGACATTCTGGGGTCATATCCTGGCCCCTGCTGATACTTGTAGCCAAAATGGCTAGAACTCTTCTTTGAGGCTTCAGAAAGGTGGCAATCTATGTTTACTTGGATGGGGTACTTTATTGGCATCTAGGTGTCAATTCTATCCTAGAAGCTGGCCCTGTCCTTTTCAAATGCTAATAGAGGAACATACATGTATGTCTGTGACTGAATACTGTATCTTTAATAACACAGAATTAAACTATTTCTACAATTGCATACTTATACAGATCACATCACATCTTAGCTACTGGCACAATTGCCCTACTCTTATATTTATGTTACATTCACGTTTATGTTACAGCTTGGTGTGCACACCCTAATCACCCCATGCAGCATAGATTCCCCCCCTGCTGTCCTCCCCCCCAAGGCTGCCGGCTTCTCTCCTGTCTTCTCCCACTGGCTGCTGCAAGGGATGGAGAGAGGAGGAAATGACCAGTAAATTTGTAATTTACCGCCCCCCTTCCTTTTCCGAATGAACACAGTCAGTGATCGGTACCGATCGCTCCTGTGTCCATTCATAACTGAAACATAGTAAACTGTGTTTATTATGCTTCAGTTTGTAAATTACACTAAATGAACAGGAAGCCGCTCAGCACTTCCCAATTATTCACTGTCCAATGCAGCTGAGGCTGCAGAGAAAGGGACTGGGAAATCTCTGTCCTCAATCCCTTTTTCTGTCTCAAAAGTGAGACATCAGGGGTCTGTTTAGACCCCTGATATTCCACCAAAGCCCCCCCCCCCCCCCAATGGCGCTCCTAAAAAAACTGTGAAGAAATAATAAAAAAATATATTGTAAAAAATTATTAACCACTTCTCACCCAAGGCCATCATATGACGTCCTGGACTTTAAGTGGAGATATCTGAATGATGCCTGCAGCTGCATCATTCAGATATCTTTTTCTTCTGCCGGCGATTCCCTGCAGTAAAGTAAAAACAATCATAACGGCTGTTCAGCTGCTTGATTGTTTTTACACGCCTTCCCCCCTCCCGCCGCCCTCCATGTAAAGCGTGACATGTTGGGTATCTATTTACTTGGTGTAACATCACTTTTAGTGGGTTTTTTTTAACCACTCCCGGACCACTCGCTGCACAAATACTGAGGCGGGGTGGCCCGGCTGCGCAAACCGACGTACCTGTACATCTGTCCATGCATGAGATACAGTGGGCGCGTGTGCGTCCCCATACAGAGAGCTAGAACTGGGATCTGCCTATGTAAATAAGGTGGATCCCCGTTCTGACGGAACAATACTGAGATCTGCTGTTCCTAGTGAGCCCATCCCCCACCTAGTTAGAACACACCCAGGAAACACAGTTAACCCCTTGATCACCCCCTAGTGTTAACCCCTTCCCTGTCAGAGTCATTTATACATTGACAAAAAATTGCACCCATCAAACGCAGCCACTGTGCCATCAAACGCAGCTACTGTGCCATCAAACGCAGCTACTGTGCCCATCAAACGCAGCCACTGTGCCCATCAAACGCTGCCGCTGTGCCATCAAATGCAGCCACTGTGTCATCAAACACAGCTACTGTGCCCATCAAATGCAGCAACTGTGCCATCAAACGCAGCCACTGTGCCCATCAAACGCAGCCACTGTGCCCATCAATTGCTGACACTGTGCCCATAAAACGCAGCCACTGTGCCCATCAAACACAGCTACTGTGCCCATCAAACGCAGCCATTGTGCCCATCAAACGCTGCCACTGTGCCATCAAATGCAGCCACTGTGTCATCAAACTCAGCTACTGTGCCCATCAAAGGCAGCCACTGTGTCCATCAAAGGCAGCCACTGTGCCCACCAATTTCTGCCAGTGTGCCCATCAATTTCCGCTACTTTGCCCCATCACATGCTGTTAGTGTGCCCCACCAGATGCCACCAGTGTGCCCCATGAGATGCCGCTAGTGTGCCCATCAATTGCCGCTACTGTGCCCCATCAGATGCTTCCAGTGTTGCCGCTATGGTGCCCCATCAGATGCTGCCAGTGTGTCCATCAATTGCCGCTACTGTGCCCCATCAGATTCTGTTAGTGTGCCCCATCAGATGCTGCCAGTGTGCCCCATCAGATGCTGCCCGGCACTTACCTGTCTCGGAGCGGGTCAACGGCGGTCTCCTGCACGACCTCCGTGTCTTCTTCCGTCCTCTCTCAGGTGTCCAATCACAGCGCCTGATGTTTTAGCCAATCAGGTGACCGGTAACAGACCACTTCACAATTCCACTTCACAATTATGTGCCACTTTGTGTTGGTCTATCATATAAAATACCAATAAAATACATTTACATTTTTGGTTGTAACGTGACAAAATGTGGGAATTTTGTGGAAACAATTAATAAAATAATAGTGACTCTAAAGTGACAAGTGCAATAATTATACAAATATATATATATATATATATAAACAATATATATATATATATATATAAATATATATATATATATATATATATATATATATATATATATATATACACACACACACACACACAAAATAGATCATATGTGAATCCTATAAACAATGTATATAAAGTGCCACAGAAGATCAATGATAAAAAACAGTGCGAAAAAAAAGGAAGAACTTCCTCCGATCCACAATATCTTCAAAAGTGCGAAACACCACCGCAGTGCCCTTCCCCACCCCTTGTGAGCAGTGGCGTTGTTAGCCAGGTGCGGGGGGTGCGCGCCGCACCCGGGTGACACCCGCCAAAGGGGTGACACCCGTGGGTATCGGCACCGCTAACACCGCCAGCCGCCGTGTCTCACCGTCGCCGCGGCTGTGTCCCTCAGCGTAGCAGAGCGGAACGAAGCCGCCTCCCCCTCCTTTGTTTACATCCACAAAGGAGGAGGAGCTCGAGGGACACACACCGCTGTCTGTATCTGAGGTCTGTGATGGGGGTGTCTGTATTGAGGGATGGGTCTGCACTGGGGGGGGTGTCTGTACTTTGGGGGGTCTGTACTGGGGGTCTGCACTGAGGGGGGATATCTGCACTGGGGGGGTCTGTACTGTCTGTCTTTTGGGGTGTCTGCACTGGGGGGTGTCTGCACTGGGGGTCTGCACTGAGGGGGGATATCTGCACTGTCTGTCTTTTGGGGGGTCTGTACTGGGGGGGGGATATCTGCACTGGGGGGTCTGTACTGTCTGTCTTTTGGGGTGTCTGCACTGAGGGGGGATATCTGCACTGGGGGGGGTCTGCACTGGGGGGGGGTCTGCACTGAGGGGGGATATCTGTACTGCTGGGGGGGCCTGCCCTGGGGGGGTCTGCACTGAGGGGGGATATCTGTACTGCTGGGGGGGCCTGACCTGGGGGGATCTGCACTGGGGGGGGGTCTGCACTGATGGGGAAATCTGTACTGAGGGGGGTCTACACTAAGGGAGGGTGTCTGTACTGCTGGGGGGGGGTCTGCACTGAGGGGAATGTCTGTACTGCTGGGGGGTCTGCACTGAGGGGGGTTTCTGTAATGCTGGGGGGGGGGTCTGCACTGGGAGGGGTATCTGTACTGCTGGGGGGTGACTGCACTAAGGGGGGGTGTCTGTACTGATGGAGGGGTCTGCACTGAAGGGGTGTCTGTACTGAGGGAGGAGGTTTATATTGATGGAGGGTGGTCTGTACTTAGTGTGGGGGTCTGTACTGAGGGAGGGGGATCTATACTGCGGGAGGGGGTCTGTACTGAGGGGGGACTATAGTTGGTGGGGGGGGGTGACACCATTTTTTTTTCGCACCGGGTGACACCAACCCTAGTGACGCCACTGCTTGTGAGTATTCGCTCACCTGATACTGTGGACCCCACTAATATGTGAAGTCATATGCGCTTTGAAAGTAGTGACTCAAATCCCTCTTTTTTCCGTTAGATCGCAAGTGTGTTCTCAGTAGCGGGTAAACCAAGAAGGGAAGAACAGACATCCAATAGTGCAGACCGCTTAGATCATATTTATTACTAAAAAACAGTATTGCACTTACATGTCCATATAATTGGGCTTGGTATAAACACAGGCAAAACACTGTTCTCTAAGATGGTGTCCAAGCCCCGCCCAGCGTGATGATGTCACTGCCCACCTGACACGTATCACCCAATTGGCTTTCTCAAAAGATCCTTCGAGAAAGCCAATTGGCACCACGGGTCAGTTGGTAGCTGCTTTCTAGAATACATATTTTTATTAGTTCTGTGATTAGTTCTGTGATGATTTGGGGTAGCATATAGTAGTGTGGGGCTATATATTTACTCATTACATTGCACAAGTGAAACACCCCTCCCTATCCTGTTAATTTTTTCAATGGTGGTAATATCTTAGGGTTTTCATTTTGGTCCACTATGCCAACCCAGCCACTCTATGCACTATTCATCCTATTTGGTATGGGGGGGAAGGTTCACACTTGGCATCTTTGCCCCTTTGTTCTGCACTGTACATTCCCTATTTATCATGATCACATTCTGCACAGTGTAAGTCATCTCAGACCCCATTTAACCACACCCGTTTAACCATGCCCAGTATTTAGCATTATTTAAACCATGCCCAATTTTCGCAGCAGCGCGCTTAGCATACCACACCTTTTTTTTCATACATATGGCCCAGTTTTAATCTTGCACGCAGGCCCACTGATTTGATGATACACCCCTGGTCTGTACCCACCTGGCTCCACAACATTTCAAAGGCCTTTTCAGACAGTTTTTTTTTTTTTGTTTGTTTGAAACATCTATCTCTCAGATCATTCCTAAGCAAAGGCATTGTAGTTTACTCCTATGACATACCAATGCATTTCTACTGTGGTAGTTATGGTTACTGATGGTGTTACAGAGCGATAATCTTCTATCCCTTCACTGGAAGAGCCTCACAATGGATGTGTACCTTTCCTGTTGGGGAACAGTTCTCGGATACCTGTCTGTACAGGGGTGGTGGACAAAGGAGAAGTCTAAACTGTCAACTTCCAGGAAAATGTGCCATATACTTGGGTCAGTAGCACCCAAGGAAATGGTTCCTATATCAAAGGGTGTATTGCCACATCTACTGTGGTGGAGTGCACTGGGCTTGCTGGGATCCTATCACAATCCATGGGTTCCCACATCTATAGCCAAAGCAATAAACCCACTGGCAGAATAAGTGTATGTTTTGGTCAACTCATGGACACTGTACACTAGCTCTGGCTGACCAAGAAGAAACTTGCACAACTGGTTGAAAAACCTGAATCCTCGCCTCTACCAGATTTGTTCAATCATTGGCTACTCATTCTGTGGCATATACCCTTGTTCAAGGTGTCACTCCTGTGGGCGGTATAACAAACGTGGATGTAAGACCCTGTCCTTCTCACCAACTTGTGACAAAAGACTGACCAATCTCACACTGTGCTGTGTCTTACGTAACAATGCAACCCTAAGCTGCACCGGCACAAAGATTTTCCAGCTCGTGGGACCACAACCTAGGTGCCAGCAGCCTGAGAGCAATTGTCACTGGGTTACATTTTTAAGCAATTGACCCTTTAAATTTACCCTTTTATGTCCTGTTTCAGCAGATTTGAGTCAATGAGCAAGGTGGTAAATTATCTCTCATAACTTGACAGGTCTTCAGTTGCTTGATGGTACAGGAGAGCTACCACAATGTGTTGGCCTTCCCCTTTTCTCTGGTATCAAAGGGGTGTTGACAAAGGCCATCTGACCAATTAAAGTGATTGTAAAAGTCTTGTTTTTTTGTTTTTTTTAATAACAAACATGTTATACTTACCTGCCCTATGCAGCTGGTTTTGCACAGAGCAGCCTGGATCCTCCTCTTCTCGGGTCCCTCTTCGCTGCTCCTGGACCCTCCCTCCTGTAGAGTGCGCCACAACAATCAGCTCAATATGTCCATTCAGGCGCGGAGCCCTGGCCCGCTCCCTCTCTCTTCTGATTGGCTAACTGACTTTGATTGACAGCCACAGGAGTCAATGGCACCGCTGCTGTGTCTCAGCCAATCAGGAGGAGAGTCCCGGACAGCTAAGACACTCGTGGACATCGCTGGAGAGAGATGAGGCTCAGGTAAGTAATTAGGGGGGCTGGGGAGGCTGCTACAAACAGAAGGTTTTTTATCTTAATGTATAGAATGCAGTAAGATATAAAACCTTCCTTTACATTTTCTTTAAAGGGTAACTCCACTTTCGTGGTGAAAAAAGAATAGCAAAAAAATAAATATATAGCACATATAATTGTGACACTAATCATATTGTAATTGAATGTTATTAAAAATGACCTTTCCTTATTAATTTGCAGCCGCTGTAATTTTCTGAGAATGCATTGCAATATGGCTACCTGGAGTTGTTCTGTACACAGAGTGTGCATTGACCACTCCCCAGAAACATAAATTCCTGCTTGTGTGATTGGCTCACCAATTTTATCAGAAGTCTGCCTAAGATACAAGTTAGATTTCAAGCATCCCCTGCACAAAAATGTTATTTTTGGAGAGATACTTTCAATAGGAACACGTCTAAAGGGATGCAGGCCCAGCAGATTTCCTCATTAGTGCCCTGCAGCTGCACACATTTAATTATGAAACCACTCCCATTAGACCAACTCAGAACAGAAGCACAGAGAATCACAGAGAGATTACTTCAGAATAACAAAAGGTAGGAATCTGCAACAAAGTTAGTTATAATTCTTGCAATGTACATAAATCACTCAGAGGCAGGGCAGGACTTAGGGTGGTGGGGGCCCCTGGGCTTGAGTCATTTTCTGGCCCTACCATCTATACATTACCACCGTATAACACACGCCGGCATATAACACGCATCCCAAGTTTAGGAGGGAATTTTAATAATAAAAAACCTTACATTTAAATGCCCATCAATGCAGCATTATCAGTGTCCATCTGCAGCCTTGTCAGTGTAGCCTTGTCATTGCAGTCTTGAAGTTTAAAAATGGCGCCGCAGTCCCGAGCGGAGCCGAGAGCAGCCGAGTGTACTCGGCTCGACTTACAGTCACAGACATTCCAACCAGCAAAAACTAAATTTCAGGGAGGTGAAGCAACGCGACAAGACCCCCCCCCCCCCACATGACACGTTAGTATATGTGTGAACATTTTCTGTATAATGTCACTCATATGCAGCCTATGTCACACATATACACCTCATATCACTCACATACAGCCTATGTAGGCTGTGTGTGTGAGTGATGCGAGTTGTCTATATGTAAGACACACTACAGGAGATGGTCAGAGACTGCAGACATGACACGAGAGATGGTCAGAGACTGCAGACATGATACGAGAGATGGTCAGAGACTGCAGACATGATACAAGAGATGGTCAGAGACTGCAGACATGATACGAGATATGGTCAGAGACTGCAGACATGATACGAGAGATGGTCAGAGACTGCAGACATGATACGAGAGATGGTCAGAGACTGCAGACATGATACGAGAGATGGTCAGAGACTGCAGACATGATACGAGAGATGGTCAGAGACTGCAGACATGATACGAGAGATGGTCAGAGACTGCAGACATGATACGAGAGATGGTCAGAGACTGCAGACATGATACGAGAGATGGTCAGAGACTGCAGACATGATACGAGAGATGGTCAGAGACTGCAGACATGATACGAGAGATGGTCAGAGACTGCAGACATGATACGAGAGATGGTCAGAGACTGCAGACATGATACGAGAGATGGTCAGGGACTGCAGACATGATACGAGAGATGGTCAGAGACTGCAGACATGATACGAGAGATGGTCAGAGACTGCAGACATGATACGAGAGATGATCAGAGACTGCAGACATGATACGAGAGATGGTCAGAGACTGCGTTTATGGTTGAACTCAGTGTACAAGTATATAGTATTGCAGGGCTGTGCCACTCTATTTAAACCAGTTCTGCAAGATAAAGTCAGTAATCCTATAATAAAGTACAACCAAGTGACAAGGCAGCAGCACATTTAATTTCCAAAATACATTTTTTCTTACAAACAGTGATCTGGTCAGGATTAGTGGAGGACAGTAAACAGTTAATGGGTCTGTGAAAATTCTAGCCTGAATCAGAAGTAAATCCTTCACAAAAACATCAAACTCTGCAGCACACATAGAGCTCTGGCTAAATAGCTGAGCTGAAATGGTTAACAGCCAGCCATGTGTGACCCCTCACTGGACACAGAATGCAGGTGGGCTGCAGGGTCTTCCAGAGATCTTATCAGTTCAGTGTGCAGCTATAAAGAAAAAAAAAAAGATTACAGAGGGAGGGGGAGGCTGATCAGTAGCATTGCACTGCCTGAAGACATACATTTCTGGAAGACACTGCCCAGCCAGCATTACATGTGACTGTGCAGGGCTCCCCACGATCTTGTTTCCATTCAGCCAGAATGATGTGTGTGCTCAGTGCTGCAGGAATTTTCTGTGGTTGTACCTTCCTCTGCTATGTCCTCCTCGGGCTTCAGGTACTGTGTATCTCCCTCCTGGTGCCCCCATTCAGCACCTGTGTAGTCAATTGTGGCGGGCTGGAGAGGAGGAGGGTTACACTCTGCACACTTGCTCCTCCAGCCCTCGCTGTTAGACATTTCCTCAGCCCCGCCTCCTGTTCACAGCACAGCCCCTGCCACTGCTTCTCTCTCTCTCTCGCTGTTCCAAAGCTCCTAGCAGCTGACAGTGGCCCTCTGAGTGACAGGCTCAGCTATGTATCTCGGCGGGGCCCCCTATTGGGCTTGAGCCCAGTCAAGCCCAACGGTAAGTCCGGCCCTGCTCAGAGGGGAATGTTTTTTTCTCAACAAAAGTGGAGTTATGCTTTAAGCATCTGAGGAGGGTTGCTAGGATGTCACCAAATTTATGACCAGGTCCCAGATACAGTTTTATTTAGGTATTCATATCTTAAGTTCCTACTGCATACAGTCAGCTAACATGCATATTATTGTCCAGCATGAAATTAGCTTTGAAATGGCTATAAATATGTTAGGTCTTGGATGCCCAGTTCACCTAGGGGAGGAATTGGGCCTCTTCTGCTCCTGGTACTCCTAGGTTAATGATATTTGGGCTCAAAATGCTACAATTTAACTGAGGGAGGTAAATATGTCTATCCTGGCTGTTCTGTCATGAATTTTGAAGTTATGGAATATACTGGGATGAAGGATTCTACCGAGAGACAGATATGTATATTCTAGGGATTACAACTAAGGTATTTATGACCCAATGTCTGTAAACCTTCTAGTCACTGAAGCGGCTAAGTCAGACACTTTTATTAAGGTTTTCAGACGGAAATTTGGAATTGTGTAATAGGAACGAGAGGGTCTGTATTTTTCCCCTCTCAAGGATCTGATAAGAAAGTTCTGGTATGTCTAACAGTTGTGTATTGCATGAACTCGAGGAGAAGGGAGGTCACTGCAGCTGTGTCTCTGGTTCAACACAGAAATGACAGTGACAAAAAATGTAATGGCTGTATTTTGAACAACATGGCTGCCACACACACAGCTCGTCGTATGCCCAGTACGTATGACCATTACAGGCAGGGCCACTCGCCCTGCACATTTGGGTACCTTTAGCCGTGCGTATGCTCATCAATGCTGGGACCAGGCAGGGACCATGTTCATGTGTGAATTAAACATTAACCACTTTTAGACCGGACCATTTTGCTGGCTTAAGACCAGACCACTTTTTGCGATTCGGCTCTGCCTCGCTTTAACTGACAATTGCGTGGTCGTGCGACGTGGCTCCCAAACAAAATTGACGTCCTTTTTTCCCCACAAGTAGAGCTTTCTTTTGGTGGTATTTGATCACCCCTGCGGTTTTTATTTTTTGCGCTATAAACAAAAAAAGAGCGACAATTTTGAAAAAAACACATTATTTTTTACTTTTTGCTATAATAAATATCCCCCAAAAATATATAAAAAAAACATTTTTTTCCTCAGTTTAGGCCGATACGTATTCTTCTATATATTTTTGGTAAAAAAAAATCGCAATAAGCGATTATTGATTGGTTTGCGCAGAAGTTATAGCGTTTACAAAATAGGGGATAGTTTTATAGCATTTTTATTAATAATTTTTTTTTTTTACTAGTAATGGCGGCGATCAGCGATTTTTATTGTAACTGCGACATTATGGCAGACACATTTTTGGGACCATTGTCATTTATACAGCAATCAGTGCTAGTTAAATGCACTGATTCCTGTGTAAATGACACTGGCAATGAAGGGGTTAACCACTAGGTGGCAGTGTAGGGGTTATGTGTTTCTAGAGGCATGTTTCTAACAATGGGGGGGAGTGGCTGTGAGCTAGTGAATGCTGATCTCTGCTCCAATCACACGGAGCAGAGATCGGCGTCACTAGTTGCTAGGCAGAATGGGGAGATGCTGTTTATTTCCGCATCTCCCCGTTCAGCCTTCCCGTGAGATGATCGCAGGTATCCCCGCTGCGATCGAGTCTGCGTGACCCGCCACAGGACTCACAGGGTCCCGACCGGCGCGGCTTTCTCTCTTCTTCCCCACTGACATGATGAGCTGCGCGGGTTCTGATTGGTGGGCGTCACCCATGTGACAGCGCCGACCAATTAGAATGCTCCTAAACGTACCTCCTGATGGGGTACATTTTGGAGGTTAAGCCAAAGGGGAATTCTTAACCTCGGACCGGTGAGGTGGCTATACCAGGGCTCATAGCGGGATATCGCCACGCTCCAGGTCAGTGAGACTGGGGGGGGGGGGGGGGGGGTGAGGAGGGGGTCCTATGTAAGTTCACCTTACAGATTTTTCTGTAAAGGTGAACTTACCCTTTAAACACACTGTACATTGCTGGTTGCTAAGGAGCTGGCTAGGAAGCCAGCTACTGCATCCTTAACAACAGGTGAGTCATCAACTGTCAGCGGGGTTCCCCCCCCCCCCGCAGGCACCTTGTCCCCATGTTGATGGGGATAAGGGCGTCTTCCCCACAACCATGGCCGTGCAGGGGGCATATCGAATCAGGAAGCCCCCTTTAAAAAAAAGGGGGCCCCCGTTCCCAGCCTTACCCCAACCCATTCACCCCAAAAGACAGTGAAGTGTTGAACAAAAACAAGAGATGGTTTTTGACAAGTCGTTTATTAAAACTGTCCCCTGTCGTAGCTTCTATCACCGGTATGATGTCTTTTTCCTCCGGTAGTTTCTTCTCCCCTTGGTGCTGTCTTCTTCCTTGCTGCCGCTAACCCGATAAAAACAAAAAAACGATCTTCTTCTAACGCTGTCTTCCTTCGTTATGTTGTCTCCCGCTATCTGCCTTTTCTTATATAGCCATGGGGCAATGGCTATCTGATGACGTCACCCGGAGAAGCGCCCCTTGTGACGTCACGTATGGCGGCGAGGAAGAAGACAGCTCAAGGAGAAGACAGCTGTAGGAGAAGACAGCACAAGGGGGAGAAGACAGCACCAGAGGGAGAAGAAACTACCGGAGGAAGAAGACATCAGTCCTGGAGAAAGAATACAGAGCAGCAATGGAGGACATTTTTAATTTTTAATAAAGGACTTGTCAAAACCCATCTGTTGTTTTTTTTTAACACTTCATTGCTTTTTGGGGTGAATGAGTAGGGGTACAATGTACCCCTACTCATTCACATGGGGGGGCTTGGATCTGGAGCTCCCTTTCTTAAAGAGGAAGTAAACCCTAATGGGTTTACTTCCTCTTTGTTTCCCTGCAAAGGTAAAGCATAATGGACTACTATGCATCGCATAGTAGTCCATTATGTGTCACTTACCTGACATAGGAGCCAGCGAAGTCACCGCTGTCCCCTTGTGTACGGAGCCTCCATCTTCTTGGTGGGTCTCCCTGCTCCGGCACCGTCATTCGACGGAGCCGCGATGACGTCACTCCCGCGCATGCGCACGGGAGCCGCCACTCGCGGCATATCGGCGTTGACAGCGGCGCACTCAATGTGGGGAAGAGGCCCTGGTCCCTATCAACATGGGGGCAAGGTGCTTTGGGGCGGGAGCACAGCCCCCCAACTCAAAGTATCCATCCCCCATTTTGAGAGAATGTGGCCTGGTATCGTTCACTCCATTTTTTTTTTATTTTGGCGTGCGGGGGGGGGGGTCCTCTTCAAATCCATACTAGACCTGAAGGGCCTGGGGGGACCCCACGCTGTTTTTTTTTCACAATTTATTTTTGCCATTAATTTTCATTTTTTACATTCAGCTGTCAGCGGGCAATCCCGCTGACAGCTGATGACTCATCAGTTGTTAAGGATGCGGTGGTGCTCCTTGGCAACCAGCTATATACAATTTTTAAATAGAAAAAAAAAACTGCAAAACACAACACTTCCATTTCTGGTGCGATTCCATTAAAGTCTATTACACGCAAAAAGCCCTCAACTGTAGGTGAGCCAGGCAGGGGTGGAGAATCGTGCCTTGGGAGAGCAGATCCCGTCTGATAGGGAGAGGAACTGGTTCTCGGAAGCTGAGAAGTGTTAGGAGAGGAAACCAAGGCCTGTTGGGCCAGTAAGGAATTACGGCTATTATCTCCACCTCCTTCCACCTGAGTCTCCGCAGGAACTGGAAGACAATGGGTGTCGGAGGGAAGGCATATGCTCTGTGAACCGACCAACGCTCTGTCAGGGCATCTATCCCGTATGCCTGAGGGTCCCGGAACCTTGAGTAGTACCTCGTTAGTTTCCTGTTGCACGGGGAGGCGAAGAGATCGACCTCTAGAGAAATCCCCAGGGTTAAGATCCATTTGAACACATCCTCGTGGAGAGACCACTCGTTGTCCAAGTGGACTCACGAGAGAAAATCCGCTTGGACATTGAGAACCCCCGGAACATATGTTGCCGTTAAGTTGACCAGATTCTCTGTGCCCATATCATTATTGGTTCCACCTCTTGTAGCAGAGACAGGCTTCTGGTACCCCCTTGTTTCCTTACATAGTCTACTGCCGTCGTGTTGTCCAGCCTGAGTAGTACAGATGTCCCCGCTATCAGATGGCGAAACGCCAACAGTGCCCGGAATGCTGCCCGTAACTCTAGGATGTTCGACACTATTTTCCAAGAGGGAAAATCCCAGGAGCCTTGAGCCACTTCCGTTAGGAAATGAGCGCCCCAACCTCTGTTGCTAGCATCCGACATCACTGTGGAATGACATTTGCATAGATTTTCTCTTTGAAGCCACCAGATGAGGGAACCCCTCATGGCTTGAGTGATGTGAATACGCTGAGTTTTGTCGCCCGACCATTGCTGAAGAAAACCCTTCTGGAAAGGTTGCATCCTCCATTGTGCTCACTTCACCATTGGTATTGTGGACACCATGGTACCTATGATCCTCAGACACTAGATGGCATGGAGATGAGAAGAGGAGAGAGCCAGACGAATCCTGTCTCAAACTATTGTAACCTTCTCCTTGGGCAGGGAGATGGTGCCTCTCACTGTATTGAAGAGAGCCCTGAGGAACACCAGAGACTGCGAAGGTTCTAACTGGCTCTTCTCCAAGTTCAGGAGCCATCCAAATTCCTGGAGAGTTGAAATAACTTGATCTCTGTGTTTGCATGAGACAATCTCTGTCTTAAGCCAGAAGGAGGAGATCGTCTAGGTAATGATGGAGACGGATCCCTCTGGTTCCTAATAGAGCCACAACAGCCAACAAGACCTTTGAGAAGACACATGGAGAGGTTGATAGTCCGAAGGGAAGGCATGTAAATTGTAAATGTAGTTGGCCTATGGAAAACCGGAGAAACCGTTGGAATTCTGCTGCCACTGGAACGTGAAAGTAAGCGTCCTTGAGGTCTATAGAGACAAGCCAGTCTCCTGGTTGATCTAACTGCTGTATTGTGGACAGGATTACCATTTTGAACCTTTCCTTTTTGATGAAACGATTGAGATGCGTTAGATCTATGACAAGCTTCCATGCGCCATTCTTCGTCTAGACCATGGAGAGGGGAGAATACATCCCCATGCCACGATGGTTGTCTGGGACAGGAATAGCAGCGCCTTGTTCCAATAAAGATAGAATTTGTCTCTTTTATTCTGAGGCTGGAAGAGACGTGGGAACACACCTGAGCCTGGGAGCGCTGCTGAAAGCCCAGGTGTGACCTGAAGAGACTGTTCTGACAGTCCAGAAGTCATGGATCGAGGCCACCCAAACATGCCAAAAGCGGAGAAGACGAGCCCCCACCCGGCCTGCCTGGGTGGGCACCAATCTCAAAAGGACTTGGTCGGTTCCTTCTCACCCGTCGAACCGCTCTTAGCGGTTTTCTTGAAAGATGACTGTCTAGATTTCCAAGATCTGGAGAAATCACGGCCTGGCCTGTAACTACATGCTTCCCTGGTACGACCCTTAAGGTGGCTGTTCACAGTCCATTCAGATACATCTTGCACTTGATCATTTCATCTCTATTGGCTTGTCTAAACGGAAGAACTTTAAAGGGATATTTTTTTGTTTATGGGAATCCTTTTTTCTGGCATCTGGTAAGGAGGCCTTTCATGTGGTGGTGCACGTATATTTGTCCCTGGTCACGGGTGTCTTTCCACGAATTAGTCTGACACTACTTCCATTCACTAAACTCTTTCATAAAGGTTTTGGGTGATTTAATTGCTTTTATACAGTCTAGCAGTATTATGCTATGGTGCATTTTCTGTTTTTTCTCGGTAACCTTCAACTGTGCTCTATGAGTATATAACCTGGGAAGGAACAGAAAGTACACCACATCACTTCATCACATCCTCTCCTAGCAACCGGACCATCAACCCGGGCTGGGTACATCTGGTAAGCATGTTTTCTATAAACGCATGAAGCAGCATTGTGGAGAGTATTTCTGCTGTAGAAATTATTCCTGCTAAGATTGACTTTTGGTTCACTCCAGTGGAAAATTTTTATTTATACCTGGACTCTGATAGCACGATTTTCTTTTTTATTTATTACGATCCTGGCTCTGCTTCCTTGGAAACAATCTTCTCTGGCCTTTCAGCTGCCTGTCCTGAGGAAGGAACCCCTACTTACCCCCAGTGGCACGGGTTATGGTAGTATCCAATTTGTTGCCAAAAAGAGAGGATCCATCAAAGGGAATACGGCACCAAACTTGTTTTGATGCTGGGTCGGCCAGCCAAGGACGAAGCCAGAGAGCATGCTTGTCGGTGACTGCAGACAACATAACCCGAGCCACCAGGCGGATGATATCAATCGAGGCCTCCCCCAGGAAAGCTGATGCCAACCAGAATTCCTGGATGGGTGGACTCTTGGCCACTTCCTCCGAGACATTCCTGAGTGTCTCATCTACATTGTCCAACCAGATTTCCATCGCTCTTGACATGGCAGCCAGAGCCAAGGCTGGCTTACATGCCATGCCTGCCGTGAGATAGACCCGCTTCAAATCAGAGTCTATCTGTCTGTCCAAAGCGTCCCTGAAAGAGATTGTATCCTCCAGAGGAAGGGTCACGTGTCTGACTAGCCTCATCAGGGCCGCATCCATTAGAGGGGCTGATTCCAATTGCTTAACTTCCTCTTCTTTGAAGGGATAAAGCCTCTGTATTTTAGAGAGAAGGGAGTTCTTCTCCACTTTTCCCCATTTGCCCGTGATAACTTCACCTAGTTCAGAGAGAAATGGGAAGTTGATCAGTTCCTTCTTCAAATGTTTGAAGTATTTTCTCTGCTTTGCCGGGGCCATTACTGGCTCTTCCCAATTTAAAGTCTCCTTTATGCCCTTAACCAAAGGAGGAAGTAGGGCAAAGTCAAATCCGGTGCAAGAATCTACTTCCTCAGAGTCACTATCCAAGGGGACAGCAGATGGATGACTTGGCAAAGAGGACTCCCAAGTGTCCTGAACCTGATTATCCCTCTCTGATGAGTGTGGAGGCTCTGTAGGAGATACGTGGGGCTGGCTGGCCTCCATCTCTCTCAGACTTTCCTTAACGATCCTTTCGACCATAGACTTTAAATGCTGGTCAGTATCACCTCTTTCGCCTGATGCTTTTGCGTAGCAGGGATCACAGAGGGATTTGCCCACAGGAACATGTGCCCTACATCCCCAACAGACTCTTTCTGCTGTAAGACTGGAGTGAGCCGTGGGAGGGTGAGATGTTCCCGGCTACGGTGTCTCGATCTTGAGGGAGAACCGTGTCTGGATCTGGAAGAGAAATGCCGGCGATGGGATTTTGAAGAGTGACTTCCTTTGTGTGAACTGCACTGCTGGTTAGACCTAGAAGGGCTGAAAGAAAAAACAGGACACATCTGTGTTAAGATAAACACCAGTAACTGATGCTCAACCAACCCCCCCCCCCCCCCTCTCCGGCAGGCAACACCGAGGGAGAACCCTACCATGAACCTGCTACGAGAGGGCTGGCCACAGGCAGGCGGTGACGCATTCATAGTCCTAGAGGGGTCCAACAGGGCTAGAAAGAGAGCAATCAGGCTTAGCACAGAAAAAAATGCATACCTGCCTATATGCCACTGACCCCCTTGAAGCCCCCTACCTTCCACAAATAATAAGGAGCCAGGGGAAGTCGGTATCCTAAGCTTACAAGCATTCCCAAGCTTGTAAACCACTTTCCCTGTTTAAAAAGGGCGCCCCCGTGACGTCACCGCCGTGCCAGCCACGGCGCTAGTGCGCATGCACGACTGCCGTCATTTTGGCAGCAATGCGCATGCGCGAACCAAGCCTCATTTTCACATCGGACTCACGCATGCGCAGAAAGGCCGCAAAACGAACCAGGAAGCGAACGGCAGCTGGAACGCAGAGGAAACCAGCCGCCATGCCCACCAGTCACGCTGCAGCCGGCAAGCGTGAGAGGAACCCAGTAAACACAAGGCAAACACAAGGGGACGATGAAACACTAAAACTGCTGCCATATAGAAGCTGGAACTAACTCACCGCTCCTGACACGATCATCACCCTGACCAGGATAAGGTAATAACCAGGACTTATTTAAGGCGATAGGGCCACCTTCTAGTAGCTAGGCTGAATGGCCACTGTGCTGCTTTCCCTGTCAGTGACTAGGACCATAGCATCTTCAGCGCCTCTTCCAGATGCCTTCTCCATAACCCACTAGTAGCTAGGGCTTATTGGAAAAAAAAATGTGACTCCTTACCACCAGTCGATCGGTCGGTTCTGATTGTAGGAGAGAAAAATCTTCGGGTAGGAAGACCAACAACTAGGTCCTTCGGCGGAAGACAAAAAAAGAACACGGCCTCTGGCAGGGAGCAAAGATTTATGGGAGTGGTGTCCTATAGGGTAGTAGAGGCGGGACTAAACCCACAGATTGGCTGCCATGCTGTCGCTCTTTTTTGTTTATAAAAAAATTAAATAAAAACCACAGAGGAGATTAAATACCACCAAAAGAAATCTCTATTTGTGAGAAAAAAAGGACGTCAGTTTTGTTTGGGTGCAGCGTCGCACGACCGCGCATGCCCGATGCGTGTGGGAGGTGTGTTCTGGGAGGATGTCAATGGATACCCTCCCAGAACAACAGAGCCACGCTGTAGCCATCTTTCAGCTATGGTGTGGTATGGAGGTGGTTAACCACGTGACGGCCGGAAAGTGGTTTAATTATCCTGACTGGGCGTCGTATGACGTCCAGCAGGATAAGCTGTGATCACGTGCCTGCGGGGGGGGGTGCACAGTACAGCAGTCGGTGGTGTGGTGTGTCAGTCTGACACACCGCATCTCCGATTGAGGTGAAGAGCCTCTGATCTTTATGTGATCAGCTGTGTCCAATCAGTGTAAACAGGAAAAGCCAATTGGCTGCTCTCCTGACAGGGGGGTCTGCACCAGCGATGTAAGTAACTGAGTTAAAATAAACTGAGTTACGTAACGCAGTTACTTTAGAGGGTAACGAGTAATCTAACTAATTACTTTTCCCCTCATGGTAACTCAGTTCCCATTACTTTGGCTTAGTTACCCCAATTACATCTACCGCCACTAGATGGCAGTAGTGTAATTCCGGTGTCCTGCCGAAAAAGTTCCCCCGCCGGATAAGGACAACCTGTACTGCGCAGGCACAGCGCTTTCGCAGTACGAAGGACTACGGAGCTTCCGAAAATTGCCGAACCTAAACAGCTCTGAGTGAACTCTACACCGCGCAGGCGCAGTTAACATGTAATTGTACGAGGCGATGCCGCACGCTCCTGATGCTCGTGCTACTCTGCAAGGGGCGTCTATCGTGTAACTAAGGGGCGGGTCTAGTATTACTGTAACCAAGGGGCGCATTTATTATTATTGTTAAATATCGAGCTCTGCCCATTAATTTAACATTCGCCCTCTTCTGTAGCCATCCGCCCCTTACACGATATAATAATAATAGACCTGCCCCTTGCTTACACGCTATAACAGATCTGCCCCTTGGTTAGAGTAATAATAGAGCAGCCTCTTGGTTACACGATATATATAACAATAATAATAAATGCACCCCTTGGTTACAGTAATACTAGACCCGCCCCTTAGTTACACGTATAGAATATAAAAAAAAAAGTCACAGTTACTTTGCTGCATAACTAATTACTTTTCCAATGTAGTAACTGAGTTACTAACGCAATTACTTTTTGGGAGAAGTAATTTGTAAGATGACCAACACTGGTCTGCACTGATTAATTATCAGTGCAGTCCCCCCGAGGATGCCCACACAGGACCACCAGGTAAGCCCACTAGGGATGGCAATCATTGCCCATTAGGGATGGCACTCCATGCCCATCAGTGACGGTGAAAACGTACTTATTTACAAAGTTTTGTAACGGAAACAAAGAAACTTTTTTTTTCAAAATTTCCGTTTATTTTTTATTTGTAGCGCAAAAAATAAAAACCCCAGAGGTGATCAAATATCACCAAATAAATCTCTATTTGTGGGAATAAAATGATAAAAATTTTGTTTGGGTACAGTGTCACATGACCGCGCAATTGTCATTCAAATTGCGACAGCGCTGAAAGCTAAAATTTGGTCTAGGCAGGAAGGTGTATAAGTGCCCTGTATGTGGTTAAAGCGGAGTTCTGCCAAATTTTTGTTTTTCTAAAGTCAGCAGCTACAAATACCGCAGCTGCTGCCTTTTAAAATATGGACACTTACCTGTCCCAGTGATGTTGGCACCCCGAAGCCGATCTGTTCCTCGGCTCTCAGGTGGAAGTGCCGCCATCTTCGGTAAGGGAATCAGAAAGTGAAGCCTTGGGGCTTCACAGCCCGGTTCCCTGCTGTGCATTCCCACTAGTCCCTGCTGTCTTCTAGGACCGGTGTGTCTCCCAGAAGACAGCGGGGGGGGGGGGGGAGGCGCCGGACGTGGAGTAGATATCCGCGGAGCCTGCAGCGATCTATGCCCAGAAGTGGGAGCAAATACCTGGATTAGACAGGTACCTGCTCCCCTGAAAAGTGCCAAATGTGACACCGGATGGGGGAAAGATTCCGAAAAGCGGAAGTTCTATATTTGCTTTAAACACATGCAATATTCAGCATTTACAGACTTTTAAAGCTGCTTTTTCTCCTAGCAGGTGTTCTGAGGGCTAAACTAACGCCCTGCATGCAAGAGGCCTTACAGACGCCTCATTAAGGCCTATCCTATACTCGTACATTGGAAGCCCCTTTTCCATACATAGAGATACATGACAAAGACTGGCCAGGCCCTACAATACACAGGTCCGTTCTCTATGACTCTCCTTACGTCCAGGAAACGCAAATAATATTTATTAAAATTCAGAGGCCATTTGCCGTACAGACATCTCATACAGGCCCCTAGCAGCCATTAGAAAGTACTGGAACGTTATAGAAGTACACAGCACGCCCCGCCCTCAACATCTCTACGGCGCGCTCAGCTTGCAGAGCGGCGGTTGAGGAGAAGGGGGCGGGGCGTCACTAACCTCTCACTTTTCTTTTGTGATGCCGCGAGACTGTGCGCGCGCTCTCCCCCACCTCAGAATGAGCCGTAGGCCAGTCTCCACCCTTCGCTCGGTGACGTCACTCGGGCCCGGGAGAGCACGGGGAGGAGTAGAGAAACGTGCGGCGGACTTGTCGAGAAGAACAGCGTGGAGCGTGCACGGAAAGCCGGGGGAACTGTACCAACATGTGAGTACGCCGCACCGCCGCCTGCCTTGCCGTTACACGGTGGTGGCGGGGAGTGGTAGAAGTGAGGCCTGCGCCATGCCGGGTGCAGCTGGGGCGGGGACACAGTATTGAGGATGACCCGGGGCCCGCTGTGTGAGCCGCTCTATACGGCCCCGGCGGACTCCGTACACACGGCTCTGTCCGGGAAGGAGTGTGATGGCGGAGGGGGGGAGGGAGCCGCTCCCTCTCCCTCTCCCCCGACCATCTTTGTCTCCAGATGTCTCTGTCCGCCCCGGAGCCGCTAATCCGCTTACACGGCCATTCATTAGAGCTAGCATCCCTTGTAGTGCCCCTCACCTGGCCTGTGTTCATGGCGGAGGGGATAGGCCGCGCTCATAGTGACACCTGTTCTCACCAGTCACGTGACGCCGGGTTACTTACCGGTACCTTCCGCCTGCTGGATCTCTCGGCTGTATCAGCCCCAATATTGGCAGCTGTGCGTCGGCCCAAGTCATTTATTTCTCGAAATATTGGGATTGATTTAACTCTTTAATCTTGTACCCCTGAAAACTACCCGGTTTTAACTTGCGCTGATGGAAGTCTGAAGGCATTATATAAATGTAGGGTTAAAATCCAACCGGGTCAGACCTACTGTACGGATGCTCGGTGTAAGGCCTGGTTCACACGGATGCAATTTCAGGTGTGTCTTCAGTCGCGCTGAATTGCTTGACAATGGAAGCGCACTGCAAATTCGTGTAAAAATCCCACCACGGTATTGTGAGCCAAACCTCTCCATACACATTTCCACAGAGCGGGAATGCGCAATAAAGTCCCCCGAAACCAAACTTGAGCATGTCATCCAGTTCTGGGCACCAGTCCTAAGGAACAGTGTCTGAACCACCCCCTGCAAATGATAGATATCACTTCATCCATGGTCATCTTTAAAGTGGTTGTACACCCTGTACAGACACTTTTACCTACAGGTAAGCCTTTATTTAAAGGTTCATGTTTTTTTTTTCACCTCAATGCATCCTATGCATTAAGGTGAGAAAACATCTGATGATTACCAGCCCCCCCCCCCCGGTTAATTTACCTGAACCTTCGAAAGTCCCGCGTTCGATCTTTGCCCCAGCTTCTTGGCTCTTCATTGGATTGATTGATAGCAGCCATTGGCTTGCGCTGCTGTCAATCAACTCCAATGACGTGGGGCCGAGTCCTGTAGTCGGCGGCTATGGAAGCCGGATACAGGCCTCGGGAGCGCGCCTGCGAGGTAACCCCCTTGGGAGAGCGCTTCTCAGAGGGGGTTATCAGAAGCGGGGAGGAGCCGAGACAGCTGCTGAGGGACCCCAGAAGACGAGTATTGGGGTCACTCTGTGCAAAACAAGCTGCACAGTGGAGGTAAGTTTGACATGTTTGTTGTTTAAAAAAAAAAAAAAATTAAGCTTTAGTATCACTTTAAGGCTTACCTGTAGGTGCTTGAAATATCTCCTAAACCTCCACGGTTTAGGAGATATTTACTAAAAAGCCGAGCGCCAATGTCAACGGCACATTCGCCCTTTAGAAAAAGGGCACATTGTGTCGTTTCTAATAGGGGTTATGCCGTGACTGGCGGCTCCCGCAGGAGTGACGTCACGTGACTTGGACCAGTCATAGAGCCGTAGTTTGCGGCCCCGGAAGGAAGAGCGGTGAAGATGGAAGCTCCCTACTAGTGGGGACAGCAGTGACATTGCATGATTCAGTGCGATGCATAATAGCCCATTATGCTTTACCGTTGCATGGAAATAGAGGACGTAAACCCCCACCCCCCCCTCCCCTGATTTTTTTTTTTTTAAGGCCGATATTCTGTAGAGTTAGTTTTTGTATTTTTACACTGTCCCTTTATACTTTTTTTTAATAATTTTTATTGCTGTCAAAAGGAATGTATACATCTCTTGTGACAGTAATGGGCAGTGACAGGTACTCTTTATGGAGGGATCTGGGACCCCAAACCCCTCCTCTGCACTTGAAAGTATTAAAGCCGATCTTGGTGTTTTGAATACGTTCTATTTTTTAAAACTGGCGCTTTTAGGATGAGAGTAATCCGGAAGCAATGTCATAACATCACTTCCGGGTTAATAGATCCAAGCGATTGCTTTGTTCGGGTCTCTGGCCAGCCAGCGGATGCTCTGGCTGGTCACTCTGGCCTCCATGTGGGACGGGAGACCCGAGCTGAGCGGTGGAAGGTGTCAGGAGGTTAGGGCTTCTGAGCTGCATTGGTTCTAATCCCAAGAAATCAGTCAACCCCGAGATCAAATACCACCAAAAGAAAGCTTTATTTGTGGGTGGGTGGCGACAAACTGCACCCTAGCTATGGTGACTCTTTTGCACATTCCAAATTGGTTGACTCCTCAACTAAGCCTTGGGGGACCATACTCTGCCTGGAGAAGATGCAGGGCTAGCCTGTAACTTCTCTTCAAGCTGTGGGTCATGTGTAGGTTCTCATATTGGCATGTGATGTATGGAGTTCTTGGCCACAGCGTACTGTACAGGTCTATGACCTGGAGGCGGAGCTCTATCCCTGAAGACCCTTTCAGGAGTTTACTTGTGGAGGGCGAAGTCAGGTTGTGGCTGGTCCTCAACATTCTTACAGGGCTTGCACACTTTCCTATCCCAATGTTTTTGGATGCTTTGGAGTGCAGGCTGTAAAACTTTAATGTGCTACAGCCATGGAGTGGGAGACTGGCTGTTTAAATTCGTGCACCATTTTCTCCTGGCCTTTTGTTGCAAGGCTGCAGCACAGCTTCAATTGCACCTGTGCATCTTAGAGTTCAGTGGCTTGTGCATGCGTGCACCATTTTCTTCCTTGGCTGGTACCCAAGGCTCCCACAGTACAGCACAGGGATTTCTAGATGCTTTGATGGGGTTAGCAGCTTATGGTGTCTGGCATCCACCCCTTTTGGGACATTTTGCATTACACATGGCAGATCACAAATGCAGGGACAAAGGGTCAGACTTGGCTCGAGGCTCATACCCAGGGTGATCAACTTTGGGTGTATGGAGCCTGCCCATACGTGGTTCGAATCTTGGACCAGCTTTAGAGTTGTCTCATACAAATATGGCTTAATTTTTCAAAATGTAGTAAGACAGTTGCCTTTAGGCACTGGTGATTTTTTTTTTTTTTTTTTTTTATATATATATTTTTTTGTAACTTAGCTTAAACAGGTACTGAACCCTGTACTAATAACACAATCTGGGGGAGATCATGTTGCATTATATGTATAAAAGGGATCACTACTAAGTTTTTATTTTTTTATTTTTTTCGGAACCTAGGAGTCACATGGTTTTACTAACCGCTCTGACATCTGATTAAAAAAAATTGTCAGCTTTCAGTGTGTTTTGCCAAATGTACTAAAATTAATATGTGTATTCTCTGTATTGGTAAAATGTGAATGAACAGTGCTTGTATTCATTATATGTAATGAAGCTGTATTGTCAATTTGTGTGAAATTTTTTTTTTTCTTCTTGCCACAGGCAACCAGCATCTGCGAAGTGGTACGATAGGAGGGATTATGTTTTTGTGGAGTTCTGTGTTGAGGACAGCAAAGAAGTAAAATTGGACTTTGAGAAAAATAAATTTACTTTCAGGTAAATATTCCGCAAAATAATATAGGGTTTTTACAGTAGTCCCTTTTGAGTGTTAACCACTTGAGTCCCAGGCACTTTTTAAATGGTGCATGTGATGGACCGCCACAACCCCACATGTGTGCTTCTGCCAAGATGCAGCTTCCTCCTCTCTGGAACCAGGTATTATAGCTGAGGATTGCACCCAAGAACTAGATGACACTAGCTTGGGTGCAAACTGGAACTGGCTTTATTGTAAACTTGCACACTATATACACCACACACAATCCGATCAGAGCTTGATCATGTCCTAAACAATGCAATCGTCAAACAGTAATATCAGTACGTCTAACAGTACATCTAATGAACAGCCAACAAGCAGTAATCTACATAAACCGTGAGCTAATTACCAAATAGTCAGTGGCTCAGGGCAGTGTCCACCCAGACAGTTCAGCACCAGTTCCCCAGAAAGAAGACCCAGGGCTGTCCAAGTCTCATTAACCTGCTTTCACTTGTGTAATCTGTTCACTAGACAAGTCAGCATAAGAAAAAAACTTATACAATGTTTTAACAGTCTGAAAAAGTTGAAATAATTTCTTGGGGGAGATTTTTGATTTAATATTTCTGTCCCAAGTGAAGCTTCTTCAACCCAGTCTGCAGGAGGGCCATCATATTTCCTCTGACCATTAACCTGTGCGAGTAATATAACCCCTTTCCATCCACTCCAGAAAGGAAGCGTTATTGTCTTCAGAGGATTAATCCAAACCTTGCTGTTAGCGCTCATCACGTTGTTGTCCATAATTCGAGAATAATCTGCTCTCTGTGGGATCAGAGACAGAGCGGAGCTCTTTTCCATGCTCTGACTGAGGGAGGGATACAAGATGGTTTCTTACTTGTCCACCGAACAGATTCTTTCCCTCCAACCTTCATCTGCTTCTGGCTTGTCGGGAGGCCTTGTTTGGGGCAGTACAGGACCAGCTACTGCGTGGGGTGATAGTGCCTGTACCGGCACTGGAAAGGTTCCAGGGTTTCTACTCTAATCTGTTTGTAATCCCAAATAAGGAAGGGGTCCGTCCAATGCTGGACCTCAAGGCCCTCAACAGCTTTGTGAAAGTGCAAAGGTTGAGAATGGAATCAGTTCGCTCCGTGGTCGATACACTCCATCAGGGGGACTTCCTGGCGTCCTTGGACATCACAGGTTTCTGCGTTTTGCAGTCGGGGAAGAGCACTACCAATTTGTGGCTCACCCTTTTGGCCTGGCGTCAGCACCCCAGGTCTTCTCCAAGATGTTGGCCCCAATTCTGTCATTAAGGCAATGTGGGATCGCAATCGTGGGTTACCTGGTTGACCTTCTGAGAGCAGCTTCTGCCTTTAGAGTTAAGGGAGGATGTGGCGATCACCATACAGACTCTTCAGGAGTTTGGTTGGGCACTGAACCTCCAGAAGTCGGTGTTGGTGCCGACTCAATGCCTGGAGTACCTGTGCTTACTGCTGGACTCCTCAGAAGCGACAGTCTTTCTCCCTTCGGACAAGCTGCAGACTCTTCAAGCTGCGGTGAAGTTAATGGTGAACCACAGGTGGTCTTCGCTGCGTTTCTGCATGCCAGTCCTGGATCTCATGGTAGCCACTTTCGAATTGGTACCGTATGCTCAGTTTCACACTCGAGTCTTGCAGAAAGATCTTGTCAAAATGGGACAAATCTCCGCTATCCCTGGATTGTCAAATTCGGATGAGCCAGCTAGTCGGGGAATCCCTTCACTGGTGGCTGAGGTCTCCGGCTCATCGGTCCGGGAAATCGATCCTTTCTCTTCATTGGACGGTGATCACAACTGACGCCAGCCTGACCGGTTGGGGGGGGGGGGTGTTTTGGGTGTACAGTTGGCCCAGGGTCGCTGGACGCAGGAAGAATTCCACCTGCCGATCAATGCGCTCGAGCTTCTGGCGATCAGGCGGTGCCTCTACACATGGTAGATGCACCGAGGCTGCAGGGGCGTCCGGTCAGGATTCAGTTGGACAACGTTACAGCGGTGGCGTCTTTCATAGAAAAAAGAGCTTAGCTGCAGCACGGGAGGTTGCTCACATCCTTTAATGGGCAGAGCGGCACGTGCCGACCCTGTCGGCTGTGTACATTCAGGACATAGAAAACTGGCAGGCGGACTACCTAAGGCTTCAGCTGCTGGACCAGGGGGAATGGTCGTTGCATCCGGATGTATTCCGGCTCATTTGCCTAAGGAGGCGTTGGTGGCTCCATGGGGGCGTTATCAGCTGATTTATGCTCTCCCCCCCCCCCCCCCCCCTCCCCACTAAAACTTCTCCCACGCCTGCTATGCAGAGAGGAGGCCGAGGGGATTCCGATTGGCCTCGGAGTCCTTGGTACGCCGACTTAGTACGAATGGTGGCGGATGTTCCTTGGCGGCTGCCGATGCGCAGGGTCTGATACTTCTTCATCCTGCTTTACCATCACCAGGTGCTAAGGTACTGAGGTCTGTCTGACTCTGTAATTTCCACTATGCTGAGGGCACGGAAGTCAACTTCTCGGAAGATTTATCGTACATGGAAGGCCTACATCTCCACGTGTAAGGAGATGGGGTGGCCTCCACGCACATACTCAGTTTCCAGGATCCTGCTGTTTTTGCTGCGAGGAGTGGATCAGAAACTTGCTTTAAGCACCATCAAGTGGCAGATATCAGCCTTGGCTGTCGTCTTTCAACATCCCTTGGCGACTCACTCATTTGTGCAAGGGGTTCGACACGTAGCCCTTCCAGTTCGACCACGATGCCTCCATGGGATCTGAATCTGGTGCCATTGGTTCTTCAGAAACCGCCGTTTGAAAATATTAGGGAGATTCCCTTGTTGACTCTCTCAGAAAGTAGTCTTTCTAGTGGCAATTACATCTGCCAGGAGAGTTTCTGAATTGGTGGCCTTGTCATGCAAGTCAAAAAAGGGGTCAGACTCCCACTGTGCTAGGTCAGTTGTGGTGGTCCCATCCCTGAGTATAGACCAAAAAAGACCCCCTAGGTTGGGACTGTACTTAGACCACCACAATGAACAAGGATGTATAAAAAATGATTGTTTTTGTTTAAATGTTAAAAGATAAACGCCTAACATCAAGGACAGGGTTCACAATGCAATATGTACAATACTAAAACAAAACAGAATACAGAAAACAGGTAATTAGCACTGAAGCTCTCATGGAGGTTAGGTTACCTCCAAGACCCGACGCGTTTCCAGTTCTTTAGATGGAAGAACTTTCATCAGAGTAAGTAGATTTGTAATATAATTATCGCTCTAAAATGTAAAAACAGACAAATCAGAAAATAAGAACATACATAGAAATAAAAAATGAGAAAGCAAAACAATGGCATAAAGAACCCCCCCCCCCCTTTCCTATTTTTCCCTTTTTATTACCCTGCATTAATGGATACATAGAATAACAGGGAACCCACATGTATACAGATATGTATGCATATATGAATATCATGCAAAAATACATTACGACATACCACGTTGGGGCAGGCACTCAGTGCGAGATAAGATTGATAGAAGAAACAAATGTATAACTCCTAGGTGCAGCTATGTTTTCAGACTTCGATATGCAGCCGATGGACCAAATATTTATATGCCCCGTGGGGACCCACTATTACTTCCTATAGGTCTAAAGACCAAAAAGGGACCCATGTTGATATGTAGGGAGAGGGGGGGAAAAAAATTAGTAAATCCACACACACACACACACACACACACACACACACACACACACACACACACACCCACCCCCCCCCCATCACACAAAGAAGGGGAGAGGGAAGGAAAAGTCCCAAAAGGAAGGGGATATAGCTACCTAAAATACCAAGAGATTGGTGACAATATAGTACCCAAAGGCATAGACCCATTACCAATGAAACACTGCAATGAGGGAGAGGTACGGGTAAGAGAGGGGTGAGGGATGAAGGAGGGAGGCACAGATAGCACACAGAAATCAATAGGAAAACGCCAAAAGTGTGTGCCAAGGAAAGCTTATCACCTGGGACCAGCATTGGGAGCCACACTTGAAAGAGATAAAAGGATAAACTTACCCAAACGTGCAAAATTAGACAAATAAAATCCAGAACCCCTCGAAAGAAAAATATGGAGAGCCCCCAATGTGGCTCACCAACGTATTCTGCCAAGTGGATTAATGTCCAAAAGGAGAGGGGCTAGAGGAATCTATTATGGGTACAATGACCTATAAGGATAAGCAAGGTGCCATATGTCCGCAGGAAATATCTCTGAAGGTATCGGGTTCAATGAGTGGCTTACAAGTCTCCCTACCTGGTTCTCCATAAGGATAAGGCGGTGCTACGTCCGCAGCCCTCTTTTCTTCCAAAGGTGGTTTCGGCTTTTCATCTAAATGAGGACATTGTGCTGCCATACCTATGTCCTAAGCCGACACATCCCAAAAGAAGTTGCTTTACATTCCCTGGACGTGGTCCGGGCTCTACGGGTGTATCGGTCTGCTACGGCTTCTTTCCAGAGGTCAGACTGTCGGTGGCTGGTGCCAAAATATGTCTGGCGGTCTCGTCGACCACCATCTCTCGATGGATTAGACAGATCGTTGTTCAGGCTTATGCGTTAAAGGGGCGGGTGCCCCCCTTTCCTGTCACGGCACATTCCACCAGGGCAATTGGAACTTCCTGGGCTTTCCGACATCAAGCGTCTGTCTCCCAAGGTGTGTAAGGCGGCAACTTGGCCGTCTGTTCACACTTTCACAAAATTTTACAAGGTTGACGTGAGCGCATCTTCGGATGCTTGCTTTGGCCGCAGGGTTTTGTAGGCAGCTGTGTAAGGTTGCATTTCACACTTTCTTTTAAGTTACAAGGGTTGTGAACGCATCTTTGGATGCATACTTTAGCCGCAGGTGTTTGCTAGCAGACGTTTAAGTTGGCGACTCCTCCATGGAGTTCCTCTTTTTGTGCGTGAAGTTATTGCTGTTTCCACCCCTCGTTTTGATACTGCTTGGTGACATCCCTAAGGTCAAGATTTAAAAGAGCTGTGTCAGTCAATGAAGAAAATAGGATTTTTGTACTCACTGTAAAATCCTTTTCTCTGAAGTTCATTGAGACACAGCACCCACCCCTCCTATTTATATTCGTACTGCTTTTTGACGAACAGAGTGAGGGGGTTATAGCCAGTGGGACTGCCCCCTGGGCGGTACTGTGCAGTTTTGCTGTTTACATGTTCTGCCTAGTCCCTTCCTGAAGCTGGTGATATTACCCTAAGGTCAAGATTTAAAGTAGCGCTGTCCGTCAATGAACTTCAGAGAAAGGGATTTTACGGTGAGTACAAAAATTCTATTTTTGCCTTTTATTTCTATTTTAAACTGGGTTGTTTTACAAGGTGCGATAGTTTACAATCACTTTAAAATTTTAACATAATGTTTTGATGTTCGTCTCTTTATCTAAACTTACAACTAACCATTGCCTTCTATATGGTTTTATTCTATGTTAATGGACAACACATTGTAGACCTCTAAACTTTTATTTTTATTTTATTTTGCAGCTGTCTGGGAGGAGCTGATAATGTTAAACATTTAAATGAGGTTGAACTTTATCAGTCTATTGACCCAAATGTAAGTAAATTGATTCATTTTCCAGTTGATTAACTGTTATGGTATTAGTATAATTTTATGTTAAATGTTACTTGATTTTGTTTAGAGATCATCACTTTAATCAAACAAAGTGCTGCTGACCTGTCAAGTATTAAGTGCAGGCATCAAGAAGTACCTTTGCTTATACCTGCAATGGCTTTATTACATCAGCTTTTTCTGAATGGCAGGCCATAGGCTGACAGGCAAAGCGTTTCACATCTTGCTAAAGCCTGCCCACCCCTTCCTGCCTTCTGCATCTTACTCTTGGTCTGTGAGGCAGCCTATCATAGGAATGGCCAATAGTAATGTAAGTGGGAAAGACTTGGCGTGACCTGACATTCTTGGGCACATTTTTAAAGCAGTCAAAAATACTTCCAGACATTCACTGCATGTGAATCATTTACTGTAACTTGGTGGTTGTAAACCCATGGGGAGAAAAAAAGAACATGCAAGACAAAGGCATAATTAGCTAGTATGCATAGCCTACTAGCTCATTATGATATACTTACCTTAGATCGAAGCCCCCGCAGCGGTCCCGGCACATACGTTTTATTAAGAGTTTTGCAGATAATACAAAAGGTAAACGAATTCCATGAACCCTCATACTTGTATGTAGTACAATAACCAATTTCTTCATTGGTTTAGGCCATGATATATATGTATTCAACATATTTTTGGTATGGGTTTGCACAAAAGTTAAAGCGTCTACAAAATACTCCTCCTCCCCTGACAAAGCAGGGATTTGTGTGTTTACACACACAAATCCCTGTTACCGCTCTGTCGGGAGCGATCACTGGTGCCCGACTGACATCGCACCCGCTGACCACGTGCATTGGCTCCGGGGACACGCTGCGGGCATGCGCCTACCATATCGATTTTAAAGAGCCATCGTACAATGACATCGATTTGCGCAGCTGTGCCAACCTGCCACAGTACAACTGTAGCAGCTGGTTGGCAAGCAGTTGAACAGCTATGAAGAGTCAGGTAAGCCTGTATAGAATTGATGGAAAGCTGTTTTATTTCGCAAAATAAGTACATTAATGCAATATTTGTACATGGGGAGCTGGAATTTAAGGGTTAAGTTTAGTTAGGATTTGACTAGACGTCCACTTTAATGTAGTGAAAGATAACTGTATTAAAGCACTCTGCAAAAAAAAAATATGCACACTAGACATTTAAACGCCAGCACTGGGGGACGTGTGTCCGGATGTGAGCAGCGGCGGACATGTTGGAGAGGAGCTCCGGGCATCCTGATTAAAATCTTCCACCATCTGCATCTCCTGGTCTGGTGAGCCCAGAAAAACACCCAGACCATTCCACCACATCCCCTGCCTTGCCCTGGGCCGGATATTGAGAGGGGTTACTGTCCACCTGCGGTGATATCCAAGCCACCACGGAACACACGCCGCCATCTTCCAGGCCTTGGTCTTACCGGTACGCACTGACCCTCTTCCATCCTGAGCCCCGGGAACGGGGGTCTGCCAGCCCATCTATTCCCCTCACCTCCCTGCCACGGAGTAGCGCTCTATTAGGCAGATCCGGCCGTGGCCTATTGGGGCCTAGTGACAGCCACCATCTTGCCAGTCCTAATCTGCCGTAGCCTTCATCCTGCGATTTGGAGCGAGGGGACTACCAGCCTTCTTACGTCCCTGAACTGGTACAGTTGGCCTTTTGGACCGAAACGGACTAAATCTGGCCACGGTCTATCGAGGCCTAGTGACGGCTGCCATCTTGCCTGCCCTAATCTGCTGGGGCCGCCTTCATCCCACGATATGGAGCCAGGAACTGCCAGCCTCCTTCACCCCCCCTCACCTCCTTACGTCCCTGAGCTGGTATAGTAGGCCGAAACGGACTGTAAATCTGGCCGCGGCCTATCTGGGGGGCCTAGTGACGCTTGCTTATCTAACCTGCCTGAACCTTCCTCATCCTGGGCGGTGACATGCGGACTGCACTGCCTCCTTACTCTTGCTCACATCCCTGTAGTGGGATAGTAGGGTTGGGGGGGGGGGGGGTGTCACAGCTGAGTGTCTACTACAGCTGTGGTATATTGGGGCCTAGTTTCAGCCACCATCTTGGTACTCCCACTCTCCTCCCCAGAGCCTCCATGGACAGTTCGACACAGGCTGCTCCCCTCCCTGGTGACCTCTTTCTGTGGAGTGTGCGGGGCAGATGTCCTCAAAAGACTCCAAGGCCGACAAGCCACATATACCGCATCAGTTGCAGCTGCCCCCTTCACCCGCGGCCGGACGCCATCTTAGTTGGGAGGCTTCAGGCCTTGCTGGCCGAATTGGAAATGGATCCTAGGGAGGTCACGGTAGTGGCGACATCAGCCCCCTTGCCTCAAGATAGCACAAATATGATCCTGGCCACGATTGAACAGAGTAGAACCTCACTGCAGTTGCGCATAGATCTTGCAGAAGAGTGCAACCTTGTACGAAAAAGATCTGGAAAAAATAAAAGGGAAAATGACAGTCTGAATCCGGAATATCTGCTACCGAAGATCTTGCAGCCACCCACATTACCTTCATTGCTGATTTGCAACACACAGTGCAGACCCTTGTCGCAAAATTGGATGATTCTGAAAACCGGCTACGACAAAATGTTAGTAATTGGTCGAGATGAGGGGGAACACCCGGCAGAATTTGCAGAAGACTTCTTTAAACCTACTGGGATTTACAGATGTCCGCCCTACCTATATGGTTGAAAGAGCCCATCGGGTGCCCACGGGCCGAGCCATTCCTGGGAACATCCCTAGGCCCTTTTTTTGGTCCGCTATCTCAATTACCGAGCTCAGATATTTCATCACTTCCCCCTGCTAAGATGCCAGGCCCAGATGGTCTACCGGGGGGACTGGTATAAGATGTACCGTACTCAAAAAAGTTGGCCCCCAGACTGCAAGCTCTTTACACATAATGTCTAAAGAATGGGTCTCTCCCGCCTACATTGTACCAGGCCCACATAGTTCTCATTCCAAATCCATGGAATGACCTGAGCCTTTGTGCCTCATATATAGGCCTATCTCGCATCTAAATTATGACTTAAAAATGTTTGCCAAGATACTCGCTATATTAAAGTATTACCTTCCCAATATAGACCAAACCGGTTTGCCGGGAAAATCCAGACATAAATTTGAGACGAGTGTTGACACATTTGCAACTTCCCCCAACCTCCCAGACTAGGGTGTTGGTGGCCTTGGATGTGGAGAAGGCTTTTGACAGTCATTTGGGATTACATGCTTGTTGTAGTACTACAAGCCTTCGGATTCGGCCCCACCTTTTGCAAATGGATCACCATTTTGTATAAATCCACAACAGCACAAATTGAACTAGGAGGCATGCTCTCAGAACAGTTCCAGATATAATGGTGAACTAGGCAGGGGTGCCCACTTTCCCATTTTGTTTTTCCTGGTGATGTAGCCCCTAGCCACTGCCACCTGTCATTCTAATGCTGTGGTAGGCATACGAGTGGGCTCCATCATTGAAAAACTGGCTTTATACGCCGATGACTTAGTGCTTTTTCTTAATGACTCTGGACCCTCCCTCCGAAATGTGCTTAATATTTTTTCCCGTTACACAGTTCTATCTGGACTGAAAGTCAATTTGGAAAAACACTCCATATAATGTAAAAACGCCAAAGGCATAGGCAAAGGGATAACAGCTTGCTACAGCGTTTTTGGGGTTTATTTTTTTTATTTTACTGCTCCTGGAAGAACACAGGCTTTTTCTTTTTTTTCTTTTTTCTTTTTTTTTTTTTTTCCTGCCTCTAAACTCATGCCTCAACACCTCTGACAGTTTGTGTGCATGGACAAATACAAGATGGGGGGGGGGGGTGGGGGAGTAAGCATTTTACTGTTCTGAATCAGAAGTTATAGAAAGGGCTGAAAAATGAACCTGGAGATGGAACAGCAGCAGAACACATTAACCACTTTCAGACCGGACCAATTTGCAGCCAAAGGACCAGGCCCCTTTTTGCGATTCGGCACTGCGTCGCTTTAACTGACAATTGCGCGGTCGTGCGACGTGGCTCCCAAACAAAATTGACGTCCTTTTTTTCCCCACAAATAGAGCTTTCTTTTGGTGGTATTTGATCGCCCCTGCGGTTTTTATTTTTTGCGCTATAAACAAAAATAGAGCGACAATTTTGAAAAAAATGCATTTTTTATTTTTTGCTATAATAAATATCCCCCAAAAATATATAAAAAAACATTTTTTTTCCTCAGTTTAGGCCGATACGTATTCTTCTACATATTTTTGGTAAAAAAATCGCAATAAGCGATTATTGATCGGTTTGCGCAGAAGTTATAGCGTTTACAAGATAGGGGATAGTTTTATAGCATTTTTATTAATTTTTTTTTATTAATGGCGGAGATCTGCGATTTTTTTTTTTTTTTTTTTTTTTTTTTTTTTTTAATGCGACATTATGGCGGACACACCGGACATTTTTGACACATTTTTGGGACCATTGTCATTTTTACAGCAATTAATGCATTTAAATGCATTGATTTCTGTATAAATGACACTGGCAGTTTAGGAGTTAACCACAAGGTGGCAGTGTAGGGGTTAAGTAGGCCTAGGGGTTTTTTTTTACTGTGGGGGGGCGTGGCTGTCAGCTAGTGAATGCTGATCTCTGCTCCAATCACAGGGAGCAGAGATCGGCGTCACTAGTTGCTAGGCAGAACGGGGAGATGCTGTTTATCTCGGCATCTCCCCGTTCAGCCGCTCTGTGAGACGATCGCGGGAGTCCCCGCGGCGATCGAGTCCGCGGGGACCGCGGCCGGACTCACGGGGGTCCCGACCGGCGCGGGAGCGCGCCGCTCCCGGCGCGCTTCCGATGGCACGGACAGGCTAAAGGAGGGACGTATATATACGCCCTCCTGCCTGTACTTGCCATTCTGTCGACGTATATCGTCGTGCGCCGGTCGGCAAGTGGTTAAGTGCTTCAGCCCCGGAAGATTTTACCCCTTTCCTGACCAGAGCACTTTTTGCGATTTGGCACTGCATTGTTTAACTGACAATTGCGCGGCCATGCAACGTTACACCAAAACAAAATTGACGTCCTTTCTTTTGGTAGTGTTTGATCACCTCCTGCGGTTTAAATTTTTTGCGCTATAAACAGAGCGTAAATTTTGGAAAAAAATTCTATTTTTTACTTTTTTCACTATAAAAACTATATCCCAAAAATATTTCTTTTTTTTCCCTCAGTTTAGGCCGATGTGTATTCTACATATTTTTGGTTAAAAAAAAATAAATCACAATAAGCGTATATTGATTGGTTTGCACAAAAGTTATAGCAGCTACAAAATAGGGGATAGTTCTATGGCATTTTTATTTTTCTTTTTTTTTTTTGGCTGCGATCTGCTTTTTTTTTTTTTTTTAATAGTGACTGCGACATGACTGACACTATTTTGGGACTATTGTCATTTATAAAGCGATCAGTGCTATAAAAATGAACTGATTACTGTGTAAATGACACAGGGGAAGGGGTTAAACACTAGGGGGGCGACCAAGGGGTTAAGTGCATACTAAGGAGTGATTCTAACTGGGGGTCGGGCTACCACTGACATGACAGCGATCACTGCTTCTGATGACGGAGAAGTAGATTCCTGTTGTGTCACTATAGGCAGCACGATCGCAGGACACCGGCGGAGATCGAGTCTGCGGGCACGGTCATGCTGTACGCGGGGGGGGGGGGGGGGGGCGCGAGTCGTGTTTAGGAAGTCATTGATCAAGCCATAGGCCTCATTCACGTGGGATTTAACTTGCAGCAAGAATCCATTGTATTCCTAGATTCAAAGCGACGACATGCAATTATGACAATCACCCCTGGATGCAAGCTGCTTGTGTCCAGGGGCCATCTGTTCCTAACCTCTGGATATAACCACACATGGAGCAATTGCCTAACAGCTACAGTACTGTCATTCTGTCATTGCGTTTATACAGGCTGAGTGGCCACAACTATGCATCCAGCTGCAGAAATATGCCAGTCTTGCGGTAGCTGTAAGATCTTGTGTGAATGAGGCCATATGCCACCATCCATAAATTGAGAGAACTCCAACAGAATAGGAGCCCCCACTGAGACTGAATTTTATAGGGACCTGTGCATCGTATTTGGTATTTCATCTGCAAAGAAGAGCCCGGGGCATAATCCAACTGCAATTGAGTTACTAGTTCAGATATATGAATTATTTGCATATAAAGTTTAATATTTGCTTATTGATGTGAAGAAATCTGCTCATACTGACCAACTTTTTACTTAAAGTGGTTGTATACCCTAAAAATTAACTTGCACCTACAGGTAAGCCTAGATTAAGGCTTACCTGTAGGTACAAGAAATATCTCCTAAACCTGCACGGTTTAGGAGATATTTGAAAAGAACGTTTTACAACGTTGTCTACGGCGCATGCGTGCTGTAGACAACGGTGCATTTACAGGGTTAATCCCCATCTTCAACTGCGGCTCACCGCAGTTGAAGTGTCCCGCACGCATGCGCGGAGCGGCGATACCCGGAAGGGTATCTGTTTTGAGATGGATGCGGCCGGAGGGGGGAGAAGAACACGGCGTCGGGGGCCCCGATCTAAGGTAAGTGATGCATAATGAGCTAGTATGCTAGTCATACTAGCTCATTATGACTTTGTCTTGCAGGTAGTTACCAAAAAAAAAAATGTTTAAGAGGGTATACAACCGCTTTAAGTGATATGCATGTTTAACAGCTCACACGTCGTTACCCTAGCAAGCACATGCCCATATGTTTTTCTCATTCTAGTGATTTGGACTATTTAAATAAAAAATTAGCCCGGGAAAAGACATGCAGGATGCCTCTACTGACCTCTGCTAGATGCCTAAGGGAGAGATTTACTAAAACTAGTGCAGTATCTGGTGCAGCAGTGCATAGTAACCAATCAGCTTCTAACTTCAGCATGTTCAGCTTTGCCAATAAAACCTAGATACTGATTGATACTATGCACAGCTTCACCAGTTTGAGTCCTCCAGTTTTAGTAAATCTCCCCTAAATATCATGCTCACACTTTTTAACAGAGAATAAAATGGCGATTGTTGCACTATTTTATGTCGCACAGTATTTGTGCAGCTGAGTTTTTAAACGCAACTTTTTGGGAAAAGGGACACTTATGAATTTAAAAAATGAAACAGCAAAGTTAGCACAATTATTTGTTAGCCAATTTTTTTTTTTGTATAATGTGAAAGATGTTACGCCAAGTAAATACCTAACATGTCATACTTTAAGCACTCGTGGAATGGCAACAAACTACAGTACCTAAAAAAAAAAAAAAAAAAATCTCCATAGGCGTCGCTTTAAAAATTTTTTTTTTTAGGGTTACTAGTTTAGTTAGAGGTTTAGTGCTAGAATTATTGCTCTCGCTCTGACAAATGCGGCGATACTTCACATGTGTGATTTGAACACCGTTAACATATGTGGCCGTGACTTCCGTATGCGTTTTCTTTGCTGCACAAGCTCGCGGGGATGGGGGCGCTTTAAAAAACAAAAACTTTTTTTCTTTATTTTTATATTAAATTGTTTTAAATAAAATAAAAAATGTGATCACTTTTATTGCTGTCACAAGGAATGTAAACATCCCTGGTGACAGGTACTCTTTATGGAGGGATCGGGGGTCTAAAAGACTGATGTCCCCTCTTGCTCCTCCAGGATAACAATCGAGCAGCTTTTAGCCGCATTGGTTGTTATCCCTGGAAAGCCGATCGCCTGCTCTAAAAAACGGCATGCTGGAGCTGCAGGCTTCATCCCGGCATAACCCTCGAAAGCCAAGGCCGCATATATACGTATGCTCGACGCGAAGGGGTTAAGGTCACTGGCTCTGAATATTAATGCAGACTTTCCTGATCTGACCCCAAGCTTCCCCTCCCACCTTACTGGTTCAATAAGGAAAGACCAAAAGGAACAAGCCAGGCAGCTAGCATTTTAGAAGGTTGCCAGAAATTGTTCTACGATTTGACTGTAGATGTTCTTCACAATTTTTTTTTTTTTGTTTGTTTTCTTTATATAGGAGTCCAAACATAAAAGAACAGATAGATCTGTCCTGTGTTGTTTGCGAAAAGGAGAATCTGGCAAGTCATGGCCTAGGTTGACAAAGGAGAAAGCAAAGGTAAATGATTATCTCTATCTTCTATATTTTGCTAGCTGCCTCCTGCTAAGCATGTGAAAGATTTGTTTAAATATTGTTTGTAATTTTAAAAGTATTTAATTTCTTTCAGCTCAATTGGCTTTGTGTGGATTTTAACAATTGGAAAGATTGGGAAGATGACTCCGATGAAGATCTGTCCAATTTTGACCGCTTTTCAGAGGTAAATATTCTGTTTTGCTTGGCAGAGTATTTTTTTGTAATCCAAAAATGTTTATGTAAGCTTTTTTTCCCTGGATACTGATTTTATTTTTTTGACTACAGATGATGAACAACATGGGTGGAGATGAAGATGTAGACTTACCAGAAGTAGATGGTGCAGATGATGTACGTTTAAAATATTCTTTTTAAATTGCTTTGTGAAAGTTGTGTGGTGCATTTTCATGAGACCAAATTGTGAAAGTGTCACCCATGGTATGGTATTAACCACTTGCCGACCAGTCGCAGTACATGTACTGTGGCAGGTCAGCTCTATTGCACAAAACGACGTACCTGTACATCGCTTCATGCAATAGATCGCAAAAAATGGCCTGGTCATTTAAAAGGGTAAATCCTTCCAGGGCTGAAGTGGTTAAAGAAGGCGAGTCATTTTGGAGGGGGGCATATTTCACTAAGGATTCAAATGTACACAAGCCAGACTTGAAGCAGAGTTGCCACATTTGGCACCTTTCAGAGGGGAGTGGGGGAATGGGTACTTGTGTTTTGACAAGTACCCTTCCCCACTTCCCGGAGACTGCTCCGCCCCTCGGAGTTCAACCCTTCACGCATGTGCAGTAGGGAACCGGCTGTGAAGCCTAAAGGATTCACTGCCCGTTGCCCTTAGGTGCTGCTGCCGCCATTCATCCTAACAGCCGATCCAATGTTGGCTGGGGTGCCAACATTGCAGGCTCCCTGGGACAGGTAAGTGTCCATATGTTAAGACAGTATTTGTAGCTGCTGACTTTTTTTTTATTTTTTCCCCAGGCGGAACTTTTCTTTAGTCTTCTGTATTGAGATTTTTAACTCCTGCCCAAAAAGTTTCTATAATATCCTTCATGTCACTCAATTTGTTGTCTTGCAATTAGATGGCCTGAAAGTAGTTTTCTTAATCTCGTGTAAGCTTTGTTTTACATGTACAGTTGTACACAACTTACTTTTAATGTACTTTGTTATTAACTGTTCTCCTGGTTTTACTTCTAAACTGTTTCTGGGAAATAATATAGTTTGTCGACAAACATGCTACCCAGCATACAGAGACAGCCACTCTGTCTCTATACACCAACTTCCAATTGGTCCTAATTGCCTCCAGTTTCATGATCTAATAACTGGAGGCATTTCTTTTTTTTTAATTTTGGTGTAGCTATATCACCACTTTTTTTTTTTTAAAGTGACGTTAAGAATTACCTGAATCTGTCACATGTATCGATAAAGCTACTGAAACTGTTGGCAAGGCTTTTTTTTTTTTATTTTTTAACCACTTCAGCCCTGGAAGGATTTACCCCCTTTTCTGACCAGAGCACTTTTTTTTTTTGCGATACTGCACTGCGTCGCTTTTACTGACAATTGCATGGTCGTGCGACGTTGCACCCAAACAAAATTTAAGTCTTTTTTTTTTTTTTTTTCCACACACACATAGAGCTTTCTTTTGGTGGTATTTGATCACCTCTTTTTTTTTTTTTTTTTTTATTGCGTTTTATAAACAAAAACGAGCGACAATTTTGATAAAAAAAAAAAAAAAGCTATATTTTTGCAATATTCCCCAAAAATATATAAAAAAAAAAAAACAAATTTCTGTCTCAGTTTAGGCCGATATGTATTCTTAAACATATTTTTGGTAAAAAAAAATGGCAATAAGCGTATATTGATTTTGTGCAAAAGTTATAGCATCTACAAAATGGGATAGATTTATGGAATTTTTATTATTTTTTATTAATAGCAATGGCAGCGATCTGCGATTTTTATTTTTTATGGTGTACACATCGGACACCTTTGACACTATTTTAGAACCATTGGCATTTAGGAAGGGGTTAAACACTAGGGAGCGTTCAAGGGTTTAAGTGTCATTGGGAGTGATTCTAACTGGGGGATTGCCTCACTAGAACATGACCGAGAACTTCTCCTGATGAGGGAGCTGTAGATCTGTCCTGTTGCTAGGCAGAACGGGGAAATGCCTTGTTTACATAGGCATCTCCCTGTTCTGCCTCTCCGTGACACAATCACGGGCTCCTGGTGGACATAGAGTCCGCGGGACCTGCGGTCAGAGTATGTGGCAGGTACGTGCGTGCCCACAATGCCGTGATTTTAAAGGGGATGTACCTGTACGCCCATTTGCCCAGCCGTGCCATTGTGCCGACGTATATCGTTGTGCGATGGTCTGCATGTGGTTAAAGCCCATACTGCCAGAATAGTCCAACAGCTCTGAATTCATAGCTTTCCTCCATAAGCTGCTAGATGGTGAGAGAAAACGATAGGTTTTCTACAACCACAGAATGTGAATGTCCACAATTTTCCTAGTAGCTACTGAATGTTATATGGATAAGTAATTACACCCTATGCTGTCAAGGGTCACTTTATTGCTGTCACAAACAGTAACAACTCTGAAAGGCCATTATCAAAACATTGTATAAGACCTTGTATGATTTGCAAATTTAACAGGGCTTTTTTTTTTTTTCCCCCCCTCAGGATTCACCAGACAGTGATGATGAAAGTAAGTCATTGAATGTTGTGTATGTATCTGTTTACTCGAATGCTTTACATACATCAGTTAATAATTGGCTTGTAAGATACTTTAGTAAAGAATCTTTAAAGTATTTTGTTTATATTAGTCACTCTACTTTATAAAATATATACAATCTTGTGAAAAAGTACACCCTATGGAAATTGTTCGCAGGCAAACAGATCTTTTTTTCAGACAGTGACTAATGAAATTGATCTACTTGAACAAATTACATGGTTTGTTTATCTCATCTAAACAAAAATTCAGATTTGTCACATGAAAAAGTACACCCCCACATTTTACCACCACTTTAAGCCTGGGTTCACACATGTGCGAATTGAAGCTCAGGTTTCCCTGCGAAGAGAAAACTCAGTTGTTCAGTGTTTCATGTCAGTTTTTGCTCAGTATCAGCTCAGGATTGCATCAGTATTTTATCCTGTTCACACATCTGCGAATCAGATGCGTGCCCATAGAAGATAATGGGCCTGTATTCGCACCTGACCCGGACCGCACTGCCTAGAAAACGCACGTGTTTTTTGTGCAATGCAGAGTGCGAATACACCGCAGATATGTGAACCAGCCTCATTAATAATGTATTTTGAAATGTCCTCCGAATTGGATGCGGTGTAAGCCGCATCTAATTCGCATAGGTGTGAACGGGGGCTCAATCCATAAGTTTGGAATCCAGTGTTTCAGATTAGGTGCCAGTGATTGGACTATCCTTAGGGAGTATGTTGGTGTGAAATGTCTTATTTTTTTATTTCAGATATCTAGGGGGTCTAGTTTTTTTTTTGCTATTTATGTGGGCTTCATGTCAAATTCAAAAGTGCTCTCTAAGAAGGTTGTGAGTGCCTATGGGTCGGTGTGACAAGGGATGTAAAGATCTCTAAATTATTTTAAATCCTTTCACTGTAAGGAAATCAATCTACTTGGCTTTCAAAAGACTAATTTGTCCTGGACTTGCTAGGCTAGCAAATTCAGCCCAAGTGCCAACTGATGCTAAAAAAAAGTTTCAAGGTTTTCCCCATCCGTCTTTCAGGACAGCACCATAGAGAGACCCTGGCTCCTCCCCTTTCAGGAAACACCGCCTTAGATTTTGAAATTTAAGCCCCCACCGTCCTGCCAGTCCCACAGTTATGGTGTTTCCTCCGGTGGGGAGACACCGCTATGGAGCCAAGGGCTGAATAGCCAGGGAGGCTAAAGCCGATCGTTTCCAGAGAAGGGGGGGGGGAGCAGGGGTCTCTCTACCTCCCTCCATCCTATCGTGCGGTCCGTGAGGCTGGGGAAGCCGGGGACTGGACTGACCTTTTTTCACGCACCTCCGGCTTCTTTTGGGGAAACTGTAAGCCGGAGGGTTCCGCTCTTCTCCTGTCCAGGGGGACGCCAACGGAAGCACTGGAGGCCGCCATGTTCGGCGTGGAGCTCAGTGCGCCGGGTCGGATGGCGGGTGACGTCATTTCCGACGGAGGTCAGTGCTTCCGTTCGTTCCGCGGCTTTCGGTTCCGGCCGCGGGATTTGAAAAGCGGAACGAGCGTTTTGGCTGGTGCTGCTTCATTTTCGGCCTGTAGCGACAAGCGTTCGGAAGCGAAGGCACCACCGATCCTCAGCGGGAAATGTCGGAAGTAGAGGCTTCCCGAACGGCTCCTGGAGATGCCTGCACCAGCCACTCTAAGGTAAGTGGAACCCTGGGGTGGTGTTCCCTTACTAGACAACCTGTAAGCTCCACAGGTGTGTTTGTCTCCCTTGGTGGTGGGGAAGATGGGGGGTAACTAGGACCCTGGTGGTGGTGGTCAAAGTTATAGCACCCCTGGTGGCCCTCTGTGTGTATTGCTGGTGGTTAAGGGGAGTCTGACTGCTCTCTTTTATGTTTGTCTTTTTTCAGAGCAAGTCTGCTGAGAAAACCAAATCGCCCCACAATTCAAAGAGAAAATGCCCTTCGTGCAGAGCCACAATGGGGGAATCGTGGTCCAAAGCACTCTGTAGGGAATGTATAGAGGGGCTAGTGAGGGAGCAGTCAGCGGAGCAAAATACGGAGTTAGCTGCGTCCGTCAAGGAACTAGCAAACACCGTACAATCTTTTAAAACGCTCTTCTCTAGTTTTCAGTTTCCGCAGACTCAGATTAACCCTCCACCAGCACAACAGAGTGTTGCGCCAAGCCTAACGGATGCTCCCTCGGCGAGTGGTGAGAATCCGGGGGGCTCTAGAGAAGAGATTGAGGAGGAGCCAGATAGCGTTGCTTCTGATTCCCAAGGGGAATCCGAGGGAGAGGAGGTGGATGGCGAGTCCACGAGAACCTCTCGCTACAAGCTTTCTCTGGAGGAAGTGGAAGAGCTTTTGGGAGCTATTCACACCACTTTGGGAATCCAGGAAGAAAGGAAAAAGCTATCGCTCCATGACCAAATGTACAGGGGCTTAGGGGAACAGAAAAGGAAAGTGTTTCCGGTCCATGAAGTACTGGTCGACGCCATTAAAAAAGAATGGCAGGACCCGGAAAGGAAACCATTCTTTTCAAGAAGTTTAAAAAGGAGGTTTCCTTTTGCAGAGGAGGAAGCTCTAGTGTGGAATAAAATTCCTAAACTAGATGCGGCCTTCTCACAGGTCTCTAGGCACACCGACCTTGCCTTTGAGGATATGGGAGCCCTCCCAGATCCTATGGATAAAAGGATGGACTCTTTATTGAAAAAATCCTGGGATTCATCAATAGGCAACCTCAAACCCGCCATGGCGTCCACAGTGGTGGCACGGAACATGGAGTACTGGTTGACGCAAATTAAGGCGCACATTGAGGCAGGAACTCCTAAGGAAACAATCCTGTCTTCCTTTCCTATGCTCCTTAATGGAGTAGCTTATCTGGCTGACGCCTCAGCGGAGTCAGTAAGGATGTCAGCAAGGTCAGCAGCCTTGTCCAACTCAGCAAGGCGGGCCCTTTGGCTTAAGACGTGGCAAGGAGATAGCGCGTCAAAAGTCAAGCTCTGCGGTATTCCCCTCACAGGGGACTTGTTGTTCGGTCCTGGCTTGGAGGCCGTCTTGGATAGGACGGCCGACAGGAAAAAGGCCTTTCCTCTCAAAAAGAAATTTGCAGAAGCCAAAAGGAGGGTTCAACCCAGGAGGAAGTTTGAACCTCCTAAAAATGAGCAACAGAAAAAAGTTTGGCAGAAGGGCAAAGAGCGTGGGGGAGCTATTTTTCGCCCTCCTGAACAGCCCAAAAAGTCTAAATGACGGAACCAAGGTGGGAGGAAGACTGGGATACTTCCTCCCACAGTGGGAGTTGATCACCTCCAACCATTTTATTTTGGAGATTATAAGGAGGGGTTACAGGTTGGAGTTTTCAAAACCCCCACCTCTCAGGCTTCTGGTCACCACGCTACCAAAATGTGCAGAGAAGGCTTCAGCTCTTCTTTCCTCTCTACAGGAGTTGGAGGAACAAGAGGTGGTAACCCGAGTTCCGGTGGAAGAGACAGGCAGGGGCTTCTATTCCCACATCTTTGTGGTCCGCAAACCATCGGGAAAGTTCAGACTTATCCTGAACTTGAAGCCCCTGAACGTCTCGGTTACATACAGGAAGTTCCGAATGGACTCGATCTATTCGGTAAAAGCACTTCTTCCCCAGAATTGCTTCATGGCGTCCATAGACCTGAAGGATGCCTATCTGCACATCCCCATAGCAGAGGGGTACCAGAAGTTCCTCAGGTTGGCGGTGAAGACCCCAGAAGGGATAGTGCATCTACAATTCAGGGCTCTTCCCTTCGGGCTATCTTCTTCCCCCCGTATATTCACCAAAGTCATGGTGGAGGTTCTGGCCTTCTTGCGACTCAGAAACATCGCAATAGTCGCATATCTAGACGATCTGCTCCTATTTGCTTCTTCCCCAGAGCAGCTGTCCAGAGATCTGCAGGTAACAAGGGAAATCCTCGAAAATCTAGGATGGCTCTTGAACCTGGAAAAATCCAGCCTGACCCCATCGCAGAAAATCATCTTCCTGGGCTACAGGTTGGATTCAACAAAACAAAAAGTTTTTCTTCCGGAAGAAAAAATCCAGAAGGTGGACAGGGCGATGTTGCTCTTGCAGGGCAATCAACAGATCTCAATAAGGAAAGCCATGTCAGCCCTAGGGCTATTGACATCCTCGCTCCCAGCAGTACAGTGGGCAGGGCTGCATTTTCGCCCTTTACAACTGTTCATACTGGGAATTTGGGACCACAGTCAGAATTCCCTGGATGCTCTGATAGAGGTACCAAGTCAGGTAAAGAGGTCACTTTGGTGGTGGAGAAAAGGGGCCAATCTTTCCCAGGGTTTGGAATGGGTCCTCCCGGTATCCAAAACCATCACGACCGATGCAAGCGGCACAGGTTGGGGAGCTCATCTAGGTTCCCGGATGGTTCAGGGCACCTGGCTAAAGCAAGAGGCAAGGGAATCCTCGAACTGGAGGGAGCTGAAAGCCATAGAGTTGGCGCTCAGAGCCTTTCAGGAAGAACTCCAGGGTCAACACGTGAGAGTCAGGTCAGACAACTCCTCTGCAGTAGCATACCTCAACAGGCAGGGAGGTACCAAAAGCAGGTCTCTGTGGAGCTTGACAAGCACCATTCTCAGGTGGGCCGAGACAAATATTCTGTCCCTGTCGGCGGTACATCTAAAAGGGGATCAAAATCAGGTTGCGGATTTTCTCAGCAGGAGAAAGCTGAGAGAAGGCGACTGGATTTTGAACCAGGATGTCTTCAAGGCAATTACCCAGAGGTGGGGGATGCCTTGTATAGACCTCTTCGCTTCAAGGGAAAACAGAAAAACAGATCTGTTCTTCTCCCTGAGCAGATGGGACGGAGCACTTGGAGTGGACGCACTGGCTCAGAGCTGGGAGTTCTCCAAGTGCTATGCCTTCCCCCCTCCTGTACTAATTCCAGCAGTACTGAGGAAGCTACAGTTGGAGAGCACAACTCTCATTCTGATAGCACCTCATTGGCCCAGGAGGCCGTGGTTTTCCATCTTGAAGAGTCTGGCAGTGGAACCCCCGTGGATTCTGCCATTCCAGGAAGATCTTCTGTCCCAGGGTCCAATCTGTTGTCCTCAGGTGGAGCGGTGGAACCTGGCTGCTTGGCTACTGAGGAGGAATTGCTGAAGGGCAAAGGGTTCTCAGATCGGTTGGTGTCAACCCTACTAAGTTGCAGAAAAAAGGAGACGCAAGCTATCTACCTGAAAGTGTGGAAACGCTTTAATAGTTGGTGTGCGGATAGTTCCTTCGACACAAACAGTCCGGTAGCGGTACTGGAATTTCTGCAAGCAGGGGCAGACAAGGGGTTGGCTGTTAGCACACTGAAAGGACAAGTGTCTGCTTTAAGTGTATATTTGGAAAAACAGTTAGCTTTAGATCCCTGGATATCTAGGTTTTTTAAAGCTCTGAACAGGCAGAGGCCAGTAAGAGTATCCTCTTTTCCAGTATGGGATCTTTCTTTAGTGTTACAAGCCCTCACTGGTGAACCGTTTGAACCATTGGAGGCTTGTACGTTGAGGTCGATCACCCTCAAAACGGTGTTTTTGGTGGCGATCACCACGGCAAGAAGAGTAAGTGAACTCGAGGCCCTTTCCATTAGGGCACCTTTTTTTCAGATATTTCCGGATCGGGTGGTTTTTAGAACTGATCCGGCATTTTTACCTAAAGTGGCTTCAAGTTTTCATAGAGGCCAAGAAATAATTTTGCCTACCTTCTGTGTAAACCCTGTGAGGGAACAGGAACGCACATTTCATAAGTTGGATGTTAGGAGGTGCGTCCTCCAGTACTTGGAGAGTACAAAGGATTATAGGAAGTCTGATTCCTTTTTTGTATTGTTTTCAGGAGCTAAAAAAGGGTCTAGGGCCTCTAGACGGACGATAGCCAGATGGATTAGGTTAGCCATCAGACAGGCCTATGTAGCGGGGGGAGTGGAGCCCCCGGATGGGATTAGAGCGCATTCCACCAGGGCGGTGGCGACTTCGCAGGCTGAGTGGGCTGGTGCTTCTCCAGAGCAGATCTGTAGGGCGGCAACATGGTCCAGCTTTGATACGTTCGTAAGGCACTACAGGTTGGACCTGCTGTCAGCGAAGGACCAAGCCTTTGGGCGTAAAGTTCTGCAGGCAGTAGTCCCACCCTAAGGTAAGGTGCTCGCTTATCCTCTCTATGGTGCTGTCCTGAAAGACGGATGGGGAAAAACGGAGTTACTTACCGGTAACGTCCTTTTCCGGGAGTCTTTCAGGACAGCACAAGTTACCCACCCTAATTTGTGGACATGGAAGAAGTCATCGCATGAGACCGTCAGGTAAGAGATATAAGTTATTATGACGTGTTCTTGTGTCTCCCCAGCTGGCCGGAGGTACTCTTGAAGAACTGAGGGACTGGCAGGACGGTGGGGGCTTAAATTTCAAAATCTAAGGCGGTGTTTCCTGAAAGGGGAGGAGCCAGGGTCTCTCTATGGTGCTGTCCTGAAAGACTCCCGGAAAAGGACGTTACCGGTAAGTAACTCCGTTTTTCATTGCCAAGAACTGCAGGTAACTCAACAGTTGGTGTCAAATGTATGCATCTACAGTTGTGCTAATAAGTTTACATACCCTGGCAGAATTTGATTTTCTTGGCCATTTTTCAGAGAATATGAATAACACACAAACTTTTTTTTCACTCATGGTTAGTGTTTGGCTGAAGCCATTTATTATCAACTGTTTACTCTTTTTAAATCATAATGGCAACAAATTACCCAAATGACCCTGATCAAAAGTTTACATACCCTGGTGATTTTGGCCTGATAACATGCACACAAGTTGACACAACGGGGTTTGAATGGCTATTAAAGGTAAGTTTCTGGACTCCTGACAGACCCTTGCATCTTTCATCCAGTGCTGCACTGACGTTTTGGATTCTGAGTCATGGGGAAAGCAAAAGAATTGTCAGAGGTTCTGTGGGAAAAGTAGTTGAACTGTATAAAACAGGAAAGGGATATAAAAAGATATCCAAGGAATTGAGAATGCCAATCAACAGTGTTCAAACTCTAATCAAGAAGTGAAAAATTAGGGGTTCTGTTGAAATCAAACCATGGTCAGATAGACCAACTAAAATTTCAGCCACAATTGCCAGGAAAATTGTTAGGGATGCAAAGAAAAACCCACAAATAACTTCAGGTGAAATACAGGACTCTGTAAACATGGTGTGGCTGTTTCAAGATACACAATAAGGAGGCTCTTGATGAAAGCTGCATGGTCGAGTCGCCAGAAAGCCATTACTATGCAGATGCCACAAAGTATCCCACTTACAATACGCCAAACAGCAGAGACAAGCCTCAAACCTTCTGGCACAGTGATTTGGAGTGATAAGACCAAAATTTTGCTTTTTGGCCATAACCATAAATGTTACATTTGGAGAGGAGCCAACAAGGCCTATGATGAAAGGTACACCATTCCTACTGTGAAACAGGGGTGGATCGCTGATGTTTTGGGGATTTGTGAGCTACAAAGGCACAGGAAATTTTGGTCAATTTATGGCAAGATGAATGCAGTATTATATTAAATATTGGAGGAACATTTGCATTCATCAGCTAGGAAGCTGCGCATGGGACATACTTGGACATTCCAACATGACAATGATCCCAAACACAAGGCCAAGTCGACCTGTCATTGGCTACAGCAGACTAAAGTGAAGGTTCTGGAGTGGCCATTTCAGTCTCCTGACCTCAATATCATTGAGCCACTCGGAGATCTCAAACGTGCAGTTCATGCAAAACAGCCCAAGAATTTTATAGGAACTGGAGGCTTTTTACCAAGCGGAATGGGCAGCTTTACCATCTGAGAAAATAAAGAGCCTCATCCACAAATGCCACTAAAAGACTTCAAGTTGTCATTGATGTTAAAGGGGGCAATACACAGTATTAAGAACTGGGGTATGTAAACTTTTGATCATGGTCATTTGGCTATTTTCTGTTATTTATGATTTTAAAAAGTGTAAACGCAGTTGATTGGCTTCAGCCAAACGCTAACCATGAATGAAATTTTTTATTTTTTTTTGTTCTTCATATTCTCTGAAAAATGGCCAAGAAATCATATTCTGCCAGAGTATGTAAACCTATGAGCACAGCTGTATATCCGGAAAGAGTGCACCAATTTAACCTGCATAAGCGATGTGCCAGAAAGAGCCTTTGCTGTCCAAAAATATTGGCGCAAGAATATAGTTTTGCCATGGAACATATGGGCGAAGACCAGGCAGAACAATGTGCTGCGGACCGATGAATCGGAGATGGTTGTCTGACCACAGTAATTGAAGACCTGTTTGGTGCAAGCCAAAGAAAGCATTTCAGGAAAAGAACCTTCCTGCCAACAGTGAGGCATGGTGGTTTAAATGTTATGGTCTAAGTTTGCTTCCCTGCTAAGGCGGAGCCTGCTGGATGCTGCCATCTCTCCTGCTCTGTGATTGGCTGGTCAGCGTCTATCTGCATGCACCTAGCCCTATCAGGGGCATGCAGATAGATACCAGCATGTATGGAGGGTAAGTCAGAAAGTGTGCTACTGTGCCCCCCTGCAGACTTTATTTAATGTCCTCCACAGTCAACTCTCTGTACCCCTCCCCCTCCAGTCACCTCTCTGTACCCCTCCCCCTCCTCCACAGTTGCCTCTCTGTACCCCTCCCCCTCCTCCACAGTCGCCTCTCTGTACCCCTCCCCCTCCTCCACAGTCGCCTCTCTGTACCCCTCCCCCTCCTCCACAGTCGCCTCTCTGTACCCCTCCCCCTCCACAGTCGCCTCTCTGTACCCCTCCCCCTCCACAGTCGCCTCTCTGTACCCCTCCCCCTCCACAGTCGCCTCTCTGTACCCCTCCCCCTCCTCCACAGTCGCCTCTCTGTACCCCTCCTCCACAGTCGCCTCTCTGTACCCCTCCCCCTCCTCCACAGTCGCCTCTCTGTACCCCCCCTCCCCCTCCTCCACAGTCGCCTCTCTGTACCCCTCCCCCTCCTCCACAGTCGCCTCTCTGTACCCCTCCCCCCTCCTCCACAGTCGCCTCTCTGTACCCCTCCCTCCCCTCCTCCACAGTCGCCTCTCTGTACCCCTCCCCCCTCCTCCACAGTCGCCTCTCTGTACCCCTCCCCCCCCTCCTCCACAGTCGCCTCTCTGTACCCCTCCACAGTCGCCTCTCTGTACCCCTCCTCCACAGTCGCCTCTCTGTACCCCTCCTTCACAGTCGCCTCTCTGTACCCCTCCCCCCTCCTCCACAGTCGCCTCTCTGTACCCCTCCCTCCCCTCCTCCACAGTCGCCTCTCTGTACCCCTCCCTCCCCTCCTCCACAGTCGCCTCTCTGTACCCCTCCCCCCTCCTCCACAGTCGCCTCTCTGTACCCCTCCTCCACAGTCGCCTCTCTGTACCCCTCCTCCACAGTCGCCTCTCTGTACCCCTCCCCCCTCCTCCACAGTCGCCTCTCTGTACCCCTCCTCCACAGTCGCCTCTCTGTACCCCTCCTCCACAGTCGCCTCTCTGTACCCCTCCTCCACAGTCGCCTCTCTGTACCCCTCCTCCTCCTCCACAGTCGCCTCTCTGTACCCCTCCTCCACAGTCGCCTCTCTGTACCCCTCCCCCCTCCTCCAGTCGCCTCTCTGTACCCCTCCCCCCTCCTCCACAGTCGCCTCTGTACCCCTCCCCCTCCAGTCACCTCTCTGTACCCCTCCTCCAGTCGCCTCTCTGTACCCCTCCCCCCTCCTCCACAGTCACCTCTCTGTACCCCTCCCCCCTCCTCCACAGTCACCTCTCTGTACCCCTCCCCCCTCCTCCAGTCACCTCTCTGTACCCCTCCCCCCCTCCACAGTCGCCTCTCTGTACCCCTCCCCCCTCCACAGTCGCCTCTGTACCCCTCCTCCACAGTCGCCTCTCTGTACCCCTCCCCCTCCTCCAGTCGCCTCTCTGTACCCCTCCCCCTCCTCCAGTCGCCTCTCTGTACCCCTCCCCCTCCAGTCGCCTCTCTGTACCCCTCCCTCCTCCACAGCCACCTTTCTTTACCACACCTCTGTACCCCCCCTCCTCCACAGCCACCTCTCTGTACCCCCCTCCTCCACAGCCACCTCTGTACCACACCTCTCTGTACCCCCCCTCCTCCACAGCCACCTCCTGTAACCCTCCCCTCCTCCACAGCCACCTCTGTACCCCCCCTCCTCCACAGCCACCTCTGTACCCCCCCTCCTCCACAGCCACCTCTGTACCCCCCCTCCTCCACAGCCACCTCTGTGTACCCCCCCCCCCTCCACAGCCACCTCTGTGTACCCCCCCACCTCCACCCACCCTACCCCCCCCACCTCCACAGCCACCTCTGTACCCCCCCACCTCCCCCACCTCTACCCCCCCACCTCCACAGCCACCTCTGTAGCCTGGGCAGATATGGTCCTTGAGTTGCTTATGAATTCTGCATCATACCAAGTGTACTTGGTCAGAATGTGAGGTCATCTGTCCAGTAGGAGATTAGTCAAAGCACTGGTTTGAATTCAAATGAAAAGAAAAAAATAGAACAGCGCCAATCGGCATTCAAGCTCTTTAATCATAGATAAAACTGTCACAGTAACACTTGCATATTAAGTTCACTGAAGTCTGCGTGGGAATCATTAGTGGTCACAGCTATGCCGCCAGGTTGCCTGTGTGCTCCTAGAGTGTTGTTATAAGGGAGGATGCTGGGGGAGAGCTCGGCAAGATCCAGCCATAAGAGTGCGGCTTGTGGAAGCAGCTTGTGTCCCTCGCCCTGTCTCACGGCACAAGCTGCTTCCACACAGTGTCCTTTTTGTTGTATTTTGAATTCAAATGGATGGTGGGGGAGTTGAAACATTTCATGGGGACCCACAAACATGTAGCCGAAGGTAGTTTGCAGAGTCAATGTCGGACTGGTGGGGGATTTGTGCAATGTGAAGACAAAAAATATTTTTGCTCAATGGGACAATGCTGGCTTCTGAGGCCAAAGGTATACTTGTTTTCCACATCACACAATTAAATCTATCTAATGATTTAAAGACATGTTTTTCCTTGCGTTTTTTTCTTTTTCTGTAGGACCTGTTTGCGTGAAGATCTAAAGTTTGCCTGTGCAAATAAAAATAAGCCAATTTATATGGGGTCTACATACTTTCACAAGACTGTAAATGATTTCTGTGTAGAACCTTTTTCTCAGTGTAGTTTGAACTCTACCTGCATTAATCTGAAATTTGACCACGTTTTCTAACTGTCTTGCATTGTGTCTGATTTTGAGAGATATGTATTAATGTGTGTATGTTTTGTCTGATGTACTCCTTTTGTTTTTTTCTTTATAGAAATGCCCGACCTCGAATAAAGAGACATCCTGTGCTTTTGGGAAAGGGGTGGGAGAATGGGAGGAAAGAATATTTCGAAACACTCTGCAACAGTTGCCGATACCCAAGTTGTAAATACAGTTACTGAGTACTTCCAGTCAGCCTTGTTTGTCTATCACCAAATGGCGCTTATCAGGGTTAGAGATTATGATTGTACAGGACATCCTTCAATCTTTTCCTGCTACCGAGCTGCTATGTAAAATCATCTTAACCACCGTGCATGTGTTTGTAAGTGTTCTAGGACTTGAGCATCTTTTTTTGAAATATGTTTTTAACATTGAAATTGTTTTGCACAGCAATTTGAATATTACATGACATTACAAAAAAGAACAATCGCAACATGCTTTTAGGTACCAAGGCACCTTCTTCTGAAACTTGTAACTTTCGGGAACATGGTGAGTCCCAGTTCCCTTCCATTTTGTCATTTGTTGGTTGAAAAAAAAGCTGTGCTTTTGACTAGATGTGATGGAAGCTTTACCGGATTTGACAAACTGGTTGAAAGTGAGCTAGTAAATTGAAATACTATCGTGCCAGAACATTTTGGCTTGCTATTAAAAAAACAAACACATTATTGGCTATTTGGAAGAATATTAATTTTTTGATGTGCTCAGTAATGGCATATAGCGTACTTTCATTTTCATGCGAAAACTGATTATATAAAAAAATTGTTCATTCTGATTTGATTTAAATGGTTTCAGAAAGCAAGTTTGTCAGTATTGGGAGCTTTCCATATCCAGCATTGTAACACGCTGCACTACATCAATTGAATACATAATTTGCTGCTTTGACTGACAATGGGCATAATACAGTAGATGCCCTAAATATGTACGAGAAAATCTTATGGTTAAATTGAATTATGTTCCTCCCAGGGTTAGTGATGAATAAACCACCCACCTTTATAACCTGTGAGTCCTGTACAATTGAACCGACCCTTTCCATCTCTACGTTGGAAGAGTGTAGACAGCTGTACATTGTTTCTCTCATCAGTCTGTACATTTAGACCAAATTGTATTTGCACTGTCACAGTATATATTAAAAAGGAAAGAGTAACAATGTTTATTCACTATTCTGTTTTTTGTTTTTCTTTTTGATCAGCTGAAAAAGCCTACGTTGTATTGAAGGGGATTTTTTTTAATTGTTTGCGTTATTTCTAATAAACTGTTAATAGACATAATTTATGATTTTAATTTATTTTTTATTTTTTTTACAAGTGTATTTTGTTTATACGTATAGGTTAACTGAATGAAGTTTGTCAAATCATATTAAGTTTGCCCTTGGATTTTTTCTTGTGTACTATGCAAGATTCCAAAGTGAGTAAAGGAGACCTGGGAGCTACAGTACTAGCTAGGTATAGGATGATTAATTTGTGATTTACATGACCCTGCTCCTATCATTGGTGAAGGCTAGAGATTCTATTGCCTATTGATGTTCTGGCATATAACTGTTTAAAGTAGCGCTATAGAAAACAAATCAAACCTGACTTGCTGCGAACTATCACTAGCATCATCACGGCAGTTCCCCCCCTAACGGTTTTATTTCCTTTTTGGTCCTATGGGTAGGTTTGGTTTTTAACAAGGCAACAATGCTGTTCTGCTGTGAATTTGTGGGACTGTCGCCTTCTGAACAGGGATTTCTTAATTGGACTTTAAGTGGCAAAATTAATCTGAACTTAATAGTATTTTGTAGGAGAGAAGGTAGGTTCACTTAAAAAAAATAACCTGTGCTGAGAGGCTCCTGTTACTGTTCTGAAAATGCTGCTTGCTTGGCTATCCTCAATTCTTAGTCACTGACCCAGCCATGCTGACCTTCAGATGCTCAAAATTCAATCTAAACTATCGTCAAGTACTAGTAAACATTATGGTAGCATTTTCCTACAGTGTCCCCTCTATGGGCTACTAGTCTCTGGTTTCCTCGATTGGAGCACTTTTTACACTGGCGCTTTCCAACCTGTCCCCATCTGGTTTTTCCACTGTCTCAGGATGCCAATCTTTTGGTTCCTTTATTCTATATTCTCTGAAGTAATTTCTGGTCTGTTTTATTAGTTCTTACTGGCTTGGAACACCTACAATGCATATGTGGGCGCTCTCAAATGCTTCTTTTTGTGGGGAAGCTGTCGGGTCAGGAATATGGAGGTCCTCCGTGGAGGAGTCTTGAGGTCTGGTGCGGTCTCAGAACCACATTGGGCTTCCTGGCAGATGTGGTGCACGGTAACCTAACAATTACCACTTCTTGATTCCTTCTTTCCAAAAATCTCTGGATTTGTGTCCTGGTAGTAACCCAAAAACAATTCCCAACTCTTTTCTGATGGCAATGAATGAAAAGTGGTTCTGGACAGCTGCACTCCGAAAAAAGCCTTTAATTCAAAAAAAATTTACCCCTTTTAAAAAAAATTTTAATCTCTTTAAAAAAAAAAATTACAATGAAATGTAAACATCCCTTGTGCTAACATTAAAGCATGACAGGTCCTCTTTATAAAAAAATAAATAAAAAAAATAAATAAAAATGTATGTAATGCTTTCAACAAAAAAAGCCATTGTTTACATGAACCAGTTCCTGACCGGCGCACGACGATATACATCGGCAGAATGGCATGGACAGGCAGGAGGGCGTATATATAAGTCCCTCCTTTAAGCCGTCCGTGCCATCGGGAGCGGTGTGCTCCCGCGCCGGTCGGGACCCCCGTGAGGCCGCTTGTGGGTCTCGCGGAGTAACCCCCGATCGTCTCACGGGGAGATGCGGAAATAGGCAGCATCTCCCTGTTCTGCCTAGCAACTAGTGACGCCGATCTCTGCTCCCTGTGATTGGAGCAGAGATCAGCATTCAGTAGCTGACAGCCACGCCCCCACAGTAAAACACACCCCTAGGCATACTTAACCCCTACACTGCCCCTCGTGGTTAACCCCTTCACTGCCTGTGTCATTTATACAGGAATCAATGCATTTAAATGGCATTGATTGCTGTATAAATGACAATGGTCCCAAAAATGTGTCAGCCATAATGTCGCAGTCACAAAAAAAAAATCGCTGATCGCCGCCATTACTAGTAAAAAAAATTAATAAAAATGCTACAAAACTATCCCCTATCTTGTAAACGCTATAACTTCTGTGCAAACCAATCAATCGCTTATTGCAATTTTTTTTTACCAAAAATATGTAGAAGACTACGTATTGGCCTAAACTGAGGGAAAAAAAAGTTGTTTTTATATATTATAGCAAAAAATAATGCGTTTTTTTTTTTTTTAAAATTGTCGCTCTTTTTTGTTTATAGCGCAAAAAATAAACCGCAGGGGCGAACAAATACCACCAAAATAAAGCTCTATTTGTGGGGAAAAAAAGGACGTCAATTTTGTTTGGGAGCCACGTCGCACGACCGCGCAATTGTCAGTTAAAGCGATGCAGTGCCGAATCACAAAAAGGGGCCTGGTCCTTTGGCTGCAAATTGGTCCGGTCTGAAAGTGGTTAACTGAACAGGAAGCTACGTTATGACATTGTTGCTGGCCTCCAAGGTCATAGAGTTGAGGTGAAGGCCATCTTTCCTCTGCTAATCTCAGCCTCCACAAAACCGCTGGATTGTTTCCCAATGAGCCAGCTAAGCCGAAGAATCGGTGCAAAGTGGGGGGGGGGGGGGTGACTTCCTGCTGCGTCTACAAGTGATCCAGTAGCTCATCAGCTGCTCCGATCACTTATTGGAGGTGGACAGAGGCTGCGAGCATACTACAGGAGGTGGACAGAGGCTGCGGGCATACTACAGGAGGTGGACAGAGGCTGCGGGCATACTACAGGAGGTGGACAGAGGCTGCGGGCATACTACAGGAGGTGGACAGAGGCTGCGGGCATACTACAGGAGGTGGACAGAGGCTGCGGGCATGACACAGGAGGACTGACATGCCTGTCCTCTCCTCCTTGGCTGTGGCTGTGTGTGATGACTGGCACTGGTCATAATATTATGGCTCCCCATAGGAACTTCCTATGGGGAGACAACATTATGACCAGTGCCAGTTAGGAAGGTACAAGTGCTGTCCATCCTTTCATCACCCCCACCCTCTGCAGCAGGCATGCCCTGTGCTAAATAAAGTGTCATTACCAGGACCCCAGGAGGCAGAGCTCACAATCTATGCTGTGGGCCGTGTATAATCCGCCCAAGCCCGGCCTGCCCTGTCCCGAAGCGAATGCCACCCGCAGCAGCTACTTAACATTTAAAAATGGCGCCAGGCGGCATCATTGCGTTACTGCACATGCGCCGCCTGACCGAACTGTACACCTGTACAAACTTTCCCGAGCTCAGCCGGCTTCAGAACAGCACATGTGCAGTTAAATGGTCGGCTTGCGGCCATCTTTTTTATGGGCACCATTGCCCGTAACGGACATTTACGGGCACCCCGAAAAATTTACAGGCTGCCCGTAAGTCTACGGGCGGTTGGCAACACTGCTACCCCCATAAATCAGTTGCTACTGTCAGAGTATCCTCTTAAATTAGGTGTCCCCATCAGAGTGCCACTTTACATCAGGTATTCCCATCAGAGGGCCCTCCTTAAATCAGGTTTCTTCATCAGAAGGCCCCCTTACATCTGGTGTCTCCCATCAGTGTGCCCCCTTACATCATTTGTCCCCATCAGAGTGCCCCCTTACATTAGGTGCTGTCATCAGAGTGCCCCTTTACATCAGGTGTGCCCATCAGAGTGCTCCTTTACATTAGGTGTGCCCATCAGAGTGCCACCTTACATCAGGTGTTCCCATCCCAGTGCCCCCTTACATCAGGTGTCCCCATCAGAGTGCCCCTTTACATTAGGCGTCGCCATAACAGTGCCACCTTACATCAGGTTTTTCCCTTCAGAGTGTCCCAATACATCAGGTGTCCCCAATTAACATAAAATGTGCCCATCAGCATGGCCCTTATTTTTTGTTAAGGGACACTCTGATGGGTACATTGATAAGTGGCATGCTAATGGGCACATTTTTCTGTGCCCATCAGAGTGCCCCATAACATAAAATGTGGCCATCAGAGTGAACCTTAACATAAAATCAGGGGCATGCTGATGAGCGCATTTTATGTTAAGGGGCACGCTGATGGGCACAATAAAATGTGCCCTCAGCATTCCCCTTAACCTAAAATTTGCCAATCAGAGTGAACCTTAACATAAACAAAATGTGCCCATCAGAATACCCCTTATTTTATATTAAGGGACACACTGATGGGCACATTTTATGTTAAGGGGACACACTGATGGGCACATTTTGTTGTGCCCATCAGAGTGAAGCATAGATTAAGCCCATCAGTGTGCCCCTTATAAGAAAATGTGCCCACCAGTGTGATAAACACCCCACATACCTTGAGGCAGGCAGGGTTCGGGAGCCAGCAGAAGTAACAAGCTGCAGAGGGAAAGAGCTGCGCCGCCGCTGGGAGTCTGACTGAAGGGGGCGGGGCTCGCATACACATCATACCTCATGGCTGGCCCAATGAGAGCCGCGAGATAGTAAGCAGCGGGGGCTGGGCATACATGCAATGTCATTGGTTGCTGGGACGCTCGCGCTCCCAGCAACCAATGACTGCTGAGTGGAGGAGTGAGATGTGGCGCTGTACACTGGCGGCCTGACGGTCCGAACAGGAGCGTTGGTCAGTCCGCGTTCGGGCCACCATTTTTAGTGACGGCTGATCTAAACCATTCCATTGTATCTCTGGCTGTATGTTTAGGGTCATTGTCCTGCTGGAAGGTGAACCTCCGCCCCAGTCTCAAGTCTTTTACAGACTCTAAAAGGTTTTCTTCTAAGATTGCCCTGTATTTGGCTCCATCCATCTTCCCATCAACTCTGTCCAGCTTCCCTGTCCCTGCTGAAGAAAAGCATCCCCATAACATGATGCTGCCACCACCACGTTTCACGGTGGGGATGGTGTGTTCAGGGTGATGTGTAGTGTTATGCCCCGTACACACGGTCGGATATTCCGATGGAAAAAGTCTGATCGGATTATGTTGTCGGAAAATCGGATCGTGTGTGGGCTCTAGCGGGCTTTTTCCGTCGGAATTTCCGACTCAAATTATCCGACAACAAAATCCGATCAGACTTTTTTCGATCGTGTGTAGAGAATTCAGACGGACAAAGTGCCACACATGCTCAAATCAAATTAAGAGACCAAAGCTATTGGCTACTAGCCGCTACGTAGTTCCGTCGTACGCAACGAACGTCACCACGTTCGGAACGATCGGATTTTCTGACAACTTTGTCCGACCGTGTGTATGCAACACCAGTTTCGGACAAAATCCGTCGGAAAAAAATCAGACGGATTTTGTGGTTTGAATTTCTGACCGTGTGTACGGGGGCTTAGTTTACCGCCACACACAGCTTTTTTCCTTTAGGCCAAAAAATTCTATTTTTGTCTCATCTGACGAGAGCACCTTCTTCCACATGTTTGCTGTGTCCCCCACATGGCTTCTCACAAACTGCAAACGGAATTTCTTATGGCTTTCCTTCAGCAATGGCTTTCTTCTTGACACTTTTCCATTAAAGCCAGACAGGTGGACAGATTCTCCCACCTGAGCTGTTGCTCTCTGCAGCTCCTCCAGCGTTACCATGGGCCTCTTGGCTGCTTCTCTGATTAATGCTCTTCTTGCCCGGCCTGTTGGTTTAGGTGGACGGCCATGTCTTGGTAGGTTTGCAGTTGTACCATACTCTTTCCATTTTCGGATGATGGATTGGACAGTGCTCCGTTAGATGTTTAAACTTTGGTATATTTTGGTATATTTTTTTTTATAACCTAACCCTGCTTTAAACTTCTCCACAACTTTATCCCTGACCTGTCTGGTGTGGTCCTTGGCCTTCGTGATGCTGTTTGTTCACTAAGGTTCTCTAACAAACCTCTGAGGGATTCAAAGAATAGCTGTATTTATAATGAGATTAAATTGCACACAGGTGGACTCTATTTACTAATTAGGTGACTACTGAAGGCAATTGGTGCCACTAAATTTTAGTTAGAGGTATCAGAGTAAAGGGGCTGAATACAAATGCACGCCACACGTTTCACATATTTTATTTGTAAAAAAATTTGAAAACCATTTATCATTTTCCTTCCACTTCACAATTATGTGCCACTTTGTGTTGGTCTATCACGTAAAATCCCCAAAAAGTACATTTAAGTTTTTGGTTGTAACATGACAATATGTGGAAAATTTAATTGGGTATGAACAGTGCTGGGACAAGGTCATCCAGCGCCCAGGGCGAAGATGGCAAACTATTCCCCCCAGGCGGAGGGGGCAAGGCTAATTGCGATGCACAGAGCAAATATGCTCCAATCACGCCTTTGCAGATGTGATGGAGTGTGAATGGTTTTGTCCAGCACTTATAGGGCAGTCCATTTATTTCAATGGGTTGCCCTATGCGTGAAAGATGCACAAAAGAACCTTTTTAAAAACCTTACTGATCTAAAACAAACAGTATTTTGTTATCATGCGTTTTGGTGTGTGTTCTGCAAATGAGACTTAACCGGTTCCCGACCGGCGCACGAAGATATACGTCGGCAGAATGGCACGGACAGGCAGGAGGGCGTATAGTCCCTCCTTAATGCCGTCCGTGCCATCGGGAGTGCGCCGGGAGCGGCATGCTCCCGCGCCGGTCAGGACCCCCGTGAGGCCGGTCGCGGGTCCCGCGGACTCGATCGCCGCGGGGACACCCGCGATCGTCTCACGGGAAGGCAGAACGGGGAGATGCGGAAATAGACAGCATCTCCCCGTTCTGCCTAGCAACTAGTGACGCCGATCTCTGCTCCCTGTGATTGGAGCAGAGATCAGCATTCACTAGCTGACAGCCACGCCCCCCCACAGTAAGAAACACAACCCTAGGCATACTTAACCCCTACACTGCCACCCCCTGGTTAACCCCTTCACTGCCAGTGTCATTTATACAGGAATCAATGCATTTAAATAGCATTGATTGCTGTATAAATGACAATGGTCCCAAAAATGTGTCAAAAATATCCGATGTGTCCGCCATAATGTCGCAGTCACAATAAAAATCGCTGATCGCCGCCATTACTAATAAAAAAAAATTATTAATAAAAATGCTATAAAACTATCCCCTATGTTGTAAACGCTATAACTTCTGCGCAAACCAATCAATAATCGCTTATTGCGATTTTTTTTACCAAAAATATGTAGAAGAATACGTATCGGCCTAAACTGAGGAAAAAAATGTTTTTTCATATATTTTTGGGGGATATTTATTATAGCAAAAAATAAAAAATAATGCGTTTTTTTTCAAAATTGACGCTCTTTTTTGTTTATAGCGCAAAAAAATAAAAACGCAGGGGCGATCAAATACCACCAAAAGAAAGCTCTATTTGTGGGAAAAAAAGGAGGTCAATTTTGTTTGGGAGCCACGTCGCACGACCGCGCAATTGTCAGTTAAAGCGACGCAGTGCCGAATTGCAAAAAGGGGCCTGGTCCTTTGGCTGCATATTGGTCCGGTCTGAAAGTGGTTAATATCACCAATGCACATCTGTAAAAGAGCTGTGTGCATTTGTGTATTGCAGGAATTTTGCACACATTCCTGCAATGCACAAATTAAAAAATATATATATATATCTGCTCTGAAATAAAGTAAAAAACATAACAAATAAACAAGCAGTGTGTATGTATATATATATGTGTATATATATATATATATATATATATATATATATAGTCCTATGCTGTAAGAAGGTGTTTTTCTTAAGAAAAATGGCTGTAGACTCAACACAAGAAGAACGTTGGTTCTCTAGCGTTTGAGAATTGTTTAGTGTTGATGGGGATGCTAGGAGTGGAAGCTGTTCACAGAGACGTCTGCTGGGACAGAGTCGGTCTTCACAGCTGTTCCCCACCGCACCGATCATTCCCGGGAGATCGGGAGGCGCTTGTGGGTGTGCGGGAGCCGCCGCAGAAATGCAGGAGTCTCCCGCACCTCACGGGAGACTTGAGATGTCTGCCCTCCCATGTATACTCACAGCTCTCCAGAATGAAGGCAGTTTCTTGTTCCTCTCTCCAGTCATGTGATAAGGGGAGAGGGGAAGGAAAGTCTGCCAGCTGTCTATCTCCCCTGCAGGCTGGAGGGAGCAGAAAGCCTAATCCTCACTTCAGCAAGTGTCGGCAGCTGCTCCTTGGTGACAGGAGTGAAATTGCAATCATTCATGTCTGTGTGGAGCAGCTCAAGGACTGCGCCCTCCCTCACCACAGCGCCAGGGGAAGGTGCGTGCTTGTACCGGCCCTGGGTATGGATACTTTTTCAAGGCACTATATCATACTTGTGGACACTATACCTTTCCTAAAGACTAAATAGTAAACACTGATTTGGGTTATTTTCACCAAAGAAATGTAGCAGAATACAGTTTGGCCTAAACTTATGAAGAAAGATAATTTGTTTGCAAAATTTTATAAAAGAAACAAAGAAAAACACATATTTTTTTTTTCAAAATTTTCGTTTATATAGCAAAAAATAAAAAACTCAGTGGTGATTAAATACCACCAAAAGAAAACTCATTTGTGTGAAAAAAGATGATAACATTTTCATTTGGGTACAGTGTTGCATGACCGCACAAGTGTGCGACAGCGCTGAAAGCTGAAAATTGGCCTGGGCAGGAAGAGAGTGAAAGTGCCCAGTATTGAAGTGATTAATTGTGGACAAAGTTTTGTTCAAATCAATATGCCCAGAGCAAAAAATTAAAAACCTACTCTTTTTCACAAGGGGTGTAGAAGCATGAGACTTGAGTAACAAGCAGGTTCAGTGTGATGTCAGTGGCCAGCTTTACACACAACTTCTTGCCAATAAGCTCTTTGAAGGACACTGCAGACAGTGCCTAGTAAGCCTTCCTTATCCTAAATAACTCACAACACAGAATAGTCTGCTCTTAAAGCTACTCAGCCGCTTAGGTAAATTTCGAAACTAAAGTGGCCCCTGAAAAAAAAGATAATTAATATTCACTCTCTCCCTGCTAGCACTGTCTATGTCTGCTGTAGTTACAAGAAACCAGTGGCTGAAGAATCTTTAGAATCTGACACTTCCAGGGATGTCATATTCCTGTTTGCCTGCTGCACTCAGTGGTTCTTTTCATCAGCCCTTATGCAGGGGTCAAGCCCTGGGAAAAAAAAGTGTGGGAACTCACCCAAGATCCCCCCCCCCTCCCCCCAAAATAAAAACGTGTGTGTGAGTATACAGGACCGCCATCAGGGGGCACAGCTTATACAACTGTAAGGGGTCCCGGGGCCCACCTGGTCCAGGAGAAGGGAGGAGCGGTTGAAGGGGAGTCGTGTTGTGCACTGCAGAAACGATCTCGGCAGCTTTGGCTGCTCTGTGTCATTAAGCTTAGATTTAAAGCTCTTTACTGCCACATCAGGCTACTATGTGCATGTGCACCCCTCTTGTGAACTGCCTGTACTGTGTTATGTAGTGTCTCAGCAACATGTCAGCTTTGTGGAAACAAGAGCTGGGATTAGGTAGGAAGATGTCCTTTACAAGTAGGGGCTGTTTCTGTACAGGGAGGGGCCAGAGCTTTGTGTGTTTACAGATTTGTGTATGTACAGGGGAGGGAAGACATATATACAGGTGTGAGGGGGGCTGACATATATACAGGAGTGAGGGGGGTTGACATATATACAGGAGTGAGGGGGGTTGACAATATATACAGGAGTGAGGGGGGCTGACATATATACAGGAGTGAGGGGGATTGACACACACACACATATATATATATATATATATATATACACACACAGTTGTGCTCAAAAGTTTGCACACCCTGGCATAAATTTAGAAATTTTGGCATCAATATTGAAAATATAAAAAAGACAGTGCAGAGCTTATAAAAAAAAACAAAACAAAAAAACAAGTCCATAGATGAAATGAAAAACAATCTGTGAAGTCTTCAGTGATGAACTACAGATAATTGCATGCAGGTGACTTTGTGGGAATATCAAACCTCCACCAATGGTAAAAGATGGCAGCTCACCTCACTATGTGGACCCTTTCATTATAGAGAGTCTGCAAAGCCTTCTCACTCAGGGTATCAAATGGTAAATCCACAAGCGTTTTCAGAGGGATTCCCTTTTAGCTGGGTATATCAATCATCACTATCCTCTCCAAAGCCACATATGCCATGAAAATAAAAAGCAACACATCTCTGCATATATATATACAATTTAATGTTGATAAAATGAAATAAAACTCACAAAAAAGGCACTTATGACCGAGTGCCTGGTAAAACAGCGTGTATGTAAATAAACAGTCAGCAATGGCTGCGGGGGATGTCACGTCCGTCCGGAGCGGCTATTTCTTAATAGTGTTATTTTATTGTGCTGATTTGTCTTCTATACAATATTGAAAATATGACTAATCATGTCAAAGGATAGTGATCACGTTAAGCCATTTATTATAACATCTTTTTTTTGATCCTTTTTAAATTCATAATGATAACAGAAATCACCCAAATGGCCAATTCTTCCGCCAGTTGTGGCTGCAATCTTTCTTGGTCTACCTGACCTTGACTTGGTATCAAAAGAGCCCTGAATTTTCCACTTCGTAATAAGGGATTAAACAGTACTAACTGGCATATTCAAGGCTTTGGGTATCTTTTTTATATCCTTTTCCATCTTTATAAAGTTGCATTACTTTGTTACGCAGGTCTTTTGACTGTTCTTTTCTACCTCCTCATGGCTTAGTGTCTAGCCTGCTTAGGTCATCCAAGTGAGAGCTAACTAACTCATTGACTATTTATACACAGACACTAATTTTGATTTAAAAAGCCACAAATGGGAGAAATTAACCTTTAATTGCCATTTTAACCTGTGTGTGCCACCTTCTGTGTCTGTACCACCACCGCGTAAATGCCTCCTCACCTGTGACCACCAGCTTGCAGTAGTTCACCATTCTTTCCTCCCCCCACCCTCCTGTTTGCTTCCATCGTATGTGTTGCTGAATACACTTACTACTCTGAATCTGTGCATATCAGCCAGTGGCAGTGCGTCCATAAAGGCGCAGGGGCACTGCCTCCTCTCTCCAGCTACCCCCTCTATGACCAATGTATAGATTCATGCATTGCGCCCGGCACCTTTTCGGGAACCGGGCGCCTGAATTACAGCAGCAGGGGTGTTTTTGAAGCACCTGATTAGAGCCATATGCTCTAATAGGCTTCATAATAGGTGAACTGCGAGCGCCATGCTTGGCGCTCGCAGTCCACCCAGGTGTGTTAGAAAAGCAAATGAATATTCACTTTCCTAACACTGAACCGCCTCTATGCCAATCAGGTGCTCGGGTGTGTTACCCGTCACCTGATTGCCTGAAACGACAGGCACTGTGATTGGACGCCTATCAGGAGGAGAGGATGGGAGGAGATGCATGGAGGACACCGCTCGCGGGGGGGGGCCACAGTGGCAGCATTTAATGGCACAGTGGCAGCATCTGATGGGCACAGTGGCAACATTTGATGGGCACAGTGGCTGCATTTGCTGGCACAGTGGCAGCATTGATGGGCACAGTGGCAGCTATTGATGGCACAGTGGCAGCTATTGATGGCACAGTGGCTGCATTTGATGGCACAGTGGCTGCATTTGATGGCACAGTGGCAGCAATTGATGGGCACAGTGGCTGCAATTGATGGGCACAGTGGGTGTGTTTGATGGCACAGTGGCTGCGTTTGATAGGCACAGTGAGGCTTCAATTGATGGGGTTTTTTTTTTCAGAATTTTTCAGTTTGTTTGCGCCCCCCCAAAAATCTTGAGCACCAGCCGTCACTGATATCAGCGCTCACCAATACAGTCCATAGTTCGCTTTCTTTTTTTTAATTTTTAACAGAAGGAATATTTTATTGAGATATTCAATCAGTTACATGTTATACATAACAAGCACCACAATTTGCATTATTAAACAATAAAACAGTGCAGATTTCTAAATATGTCCCATGTCCGTACTAAGGAAAGAGGTACATTCTCAAGAAAATTACTGCAAAGTTAAATTCCAGTATGGTCTGGAAGTTTGTCAAGGTTCATGGATATTTCGGGGATCTTTCATTGTATAAGTATGGAAAGTGTACTCTCATCAGGGCTTGAGAGCACATAAAATGTGTTCAGGTAATACATCTAATAAGAAAGAGGGAGAGATGGGGGAGGGGAAGGGTAGGGGGAGGGGGGAGGGGAAGGGTAGGGGGAGGGAAGAGGGGAGAGTTTATGATACTGTCTAGATCCACAATGCAGAAAGTCTAGGGAGGGGGAAGGCCCCCTTATAAGGGGTGGGGAAGGAGGTAGCGGGGACAGATCCACAGCTGATTCACAGTGAGATCCCTAGCTTCCACCCAAGCCGACCATATTTTATAGAATTTTTTGGGACAATTTCATCCCATATAAGTCAGTTTATAGAAAGGGAGGGCAGCATTCACCAGGTCTCTCCAGATAGAGATCCGAGGCGGTTCTGTTATCTTCCATTGGACTAGTATTGTTTTCCTGGCGTAAAATGCAGTGTAAAAAATAAACAATTTCTTGTGTGTGGTTGTGGGCAAATTATCCGTGATACCCAGCAGTAGAATAAAGGGATCAAGCCCTATTAATAGTTCACTTATTGAGGTCACCAGCCGCCACAGTCCGCCAGAACTCTTGTACTCGTGGGCAGAGCCATACCATATGTATGTAGTTGCCAACGTCCCTATTGCATTTAGGGCACTTATCATCAGATGTATGATACATTACCGCCAGCCTCTGGGGTGTGTAGTGTACCCTATGGAGGAATTTTAGCTGTACAAATCTGTCTTTTGCAGAGATCATCAGAGGGATATATTGCTGTAGGCCTTCAGACCAGTCCTCCTCATTCAGTGTCGAGAGATCTCTCTTCAAGGCCACAAAGGCCCTGCTGGCCCCTGATCCGCCTGCGCAGGTAAGCCTGAGGTATATGGAAGATAGTGTTCTATCTATAATGCGGAATGTAAGCAGCCTCTCCACCGAGTGGGGTTCAACCTTGATAGAGTTTGGGATCTGCGCCCTGAGGGTGTGTCTTAGCTGTAGGAACCTAAAATACATCCATGGAGGAAGCCCGAACCTATCCCTCAGCTCTCCAAAAGGGAGTAGTCATCCCCCAGGCATAACATCCCTCAGAGTTCTCACTCCGTATCTAGCCCAGACCTGTGGGTCGGGTATCGTCCACAGATGAGGTAGTGACGGGTTACCCCATAGGGGTACATGAGGGGAGATCATCTGTGGTTCCTCTACGTGCTTGGAAACTTGTTTCCATACACGTATCGTGGTCCTCATGGGTGTAGTGGTTTGCGTGGTGGATCTAGGCCCTCTGTAAACTATGTTGCTTAGTTCGGAAGAGGAACCCAGTATTGCTGCCTCAGGATTGGCTGATGGGTTGGATTGGTCCTGTGTGAACCACCATCTCACTGTCACTAGAACTGCAGTCCAGTAATACTTTCTAAAATTGGGGAGTGCGAGGCCACCCTCAGACAATCCCAGCTGAAGCGTTGCGCTAGCTACTCTCGGCACCGACCCCTGCCATATAAACGATGTGACCATTTGCTCTAGTTTGGTGAAAAATGAATTGGGTATAGCTATGGGAGTATTTCTAAAAACGTAGAGAAATTTAGGGAGAAAGGACATTTTTAGAAGGTTAACCAAGCCTACCGGTGTGAGTGGTAAGTTTTTCCAGACAGAACTCTTCTGTATAAGTTTCTGAAGGACCGGGTAGACATTAGACTCTAAGTACTGTGGGAGGTGTCTATAAATCTGGATACCCAGGTACTTAAAGCTATCCATCCATTGAAGGGGGGCGGGGAGTCCCGGGGGGGGTCCATCTTGGTTTAGAGGGAAAAGAACCGATTTATCCCAATTAATTCCAATACCTGAAAATTTACCAAATGTGTCAGTCAGTTCTAGGGCTGCTGTCAGGGTCGGCATACATAGATACTTTCTCTACAATGGGGTGCACTGATATGCCAGCAATTGTCATTGAAGATCGGAGGAGGATAGCCAGGGGCTCAATAGCTAGGGCGAATAGGGCCGGGGAGAGAGGGCATCCTTGCCTGGTGCTCCTGTGGAGTAGGAACAGTGCGGACAGTAGGCCATTTGTCTGGACCCTAGCTGTCGGATCTGAATATAGCATCCAAAGCCAGGATAAAAAGGTAGGACCAAATCCAAACCTCTGTAATACATTCCACAAGTAGTCCCACTCCACCGAGTCAAAGACTTTTTCAGCGTCTAATGATGCTATCACCTCCTCTCCCCCCCCCCCCCCCCCCCCCCCCCCCCTCTCCAGGCACCCGGTTTATCACAGTAAACAGCCTCTGCAGATTAATATCTGTGCCTTTGCCTGGCATGAAGCCGGTCTGGTCCCCATGTGTCAGGGAGAGTATCACTGCATTGAGACGATTGGCAAGTGCTTTAGTTAGAATTTTTGCATCTACGTTTAATAGTGATATTGGTCTGTAGGACTGGTATAATTCCGGGTCCTTCCCTGGTTTGGGGATGACTACAATCACTGCTCTCTTCATGGAGGGTGGCAGAGTCCCTGACCTAAGGGATGTTAAGAGAGTCCCTCTAAGTCTTGCAGCCAGTGAGGCAAAATGTGTCTTAAAGAACTCAGCTGGAAGCTGCATACAGGACACCGCCGTCTGGACCTCTCTTAGGGTGATTGGGGCTTTTTAATTGTAAGCATGCATCCTCTGATAGAGTGGGAAATTGTATATCGTCTAGATAGGATTGGAGTTCTACCGGTGTGTAGTCAACCCTGGAGTACAAACTCTTGTAGTAAGCCGCAAAGCGTGCGTTTATGTGTCCTGGGTCTGACAGCAATTTCCCAGATTCATCTTTTATATTAGCTATGTGTGTGGCATCGGTAGGTTCCCTGGAGAGCCAGGCCAGCATGCGGCCCGACCGCTCACCCTGCTCAAACACTCTTTGTGATTGATAAAGTAGGTGCTTGTTTGCTGCGGAGAGTCTGATAAGCTGAACCTCCCTAAGGGTCACAAGTAAATCCTTTCTCCTGTCTTCTCCTTCACCCCCGAGGTACTCAGCCTCAAGCCTCTGTGCGTTAGCCTCAGCCTGGGCAAGAGATGCCTGGGAAGACGAGCGTGCCAACCCCACAATCGATTTATACTGTTGTTTAATATGTATTTTGAATTCTTCCCACCTGGCCGGGGTCTCTGTACCATCTGGGTCAGGGGCCCAGTACTGCGTAATAGCTGATTCCACCACAGGTTCGACACGCTCGTCTGATATCCAGTATCTAGATAGGCGCAACAGGCGATCGCCCGGGGCCACCTTCGTGTGCAACTTCAGGAGGATAGGCGAGTGGTCTGAGATCCCTCTTGGGAGAGCAGAGATTTTGTATACCTTAGCTAAGACCGGGCTGCTGACATAGACAAGATCAATACGTGACATCGCTGTGTATGTGGCAGAGCTACAGGTGTAGCCTCTTGTCCCTGGGTACTTCCCTCTCCAAACGTCCGTGAGGCTTATAGTCTCCACCCAACGGAAAAGTGGAGAGTCTGTGGCTGGGTCAGGAGACAATTTGTCCATGTTAGGGCATGGTGCCATATTGAAGTCCCCCGCTAAGATCACAGCGGCGACCGTGTGGGATGCCAGGATCTGTGCTATCTTATGAAAGAGTTCAATGGAGGCCGGAGGGGGATTGTACAATCCCACCAATATTAAAGGCATTCCGTCAATACATGCATGGAGAACAACGTATTTGCCCTCGGGATCTAGCTGCAAGTCCAGGAGTGTAAAGGTGAGGGAGCTACGAATTAGAATACTAACCCCCCCTGGCATGAGTTGAATGGGTAGCATGGTAGTAGTGTCCTACCCAGGGTTTCTTGAGGCTGAGGACCCTGCAACCCACCAGGTGGGTTTCCTGCAAAATAAAAATGTTGGGGGAGTATTGTTTGAGGAATTTAAAGACTAGGGCACGTTTAATTTTGGAATTCATTACCCAGACATTCCATGATATCAATGTCAGGGGAGCCATAGGATAGGGCATAGGGGTATGTTAGAGGACCTCGGTCCCACATCTAGATCACCAGAGGCATTTCTCAAAGGGGGCAACCACCACCTGCTCTGTGCTGACATTGGAGGATGTACCTGCTATAACATATAGAATCAACATTCCTTCATTAACAAACATGTAACTTTGAAAACTAACAGTAGAAAGAAAACAGCAAAAGAAAAGAAAACAAACATGAATCCCAGTCCCCCCCCGACCCTGTGAACCCATTACAAATTGGGTGCACCTGGATCCCTCCAACAAAAATGGTTATCAACCACAAATATCGGCGGGATCGGCGTATAACACGCACCCACGACTTTCCCCCGATTTTAAGGGGGAAAAATGTGCGTGTTATACGCCGATAAATACGGTACATCAAAGTGTAAGGGTGGGCACCCATTTGTGTGACATTAGCAAATTAATATTTGCTAATGTCTTCCTGCTTCTCCTTGTCAGGAACCATGAAACAGACGGAGACAGAAAAGGCAGTAAAAAATTACACCTTTTAATAAAATGGTAAAAATGGCACAACTGGTAAACGTCGTCAAAACATAAATAAACAGAGGACTCCGCTCTCAGGATGAAAATCTATAGCTGCAGCCTCCCTCAAAAAAACACCACTAATGCCGCGTACACACGATCGGAATTCTCGTCGGAAAAGATTCTGACGGTTTTTCCGACGGAATTCCACTCAAGCTGTGTTGCCTACACACGATCACATCAAATTCCGACGGTCAATAACACAGCGGCATAAAACACGTTCGACAGCACTATAAAAGGGAAGTTTAATGCTTCCGAGCATGCGTCGAATTGTTTCCGAGCATGCGTCGGAATTTTGCGTGTCGGAATTGCATACACACGATCGGAAAATCCGATAGAAAGGTTTTTCGTGGGAAAAATTAAGAACAGGTTCTCAATTCAAAGTCCGTCGGAAATTCCGACAGAAAAAGACCATTGGGCATACACAAGGTCGGAAAATCCGATGAAAAGCTCCCATCGGACTGTTTCCATCGGAAATTCCGACCGTGTGTACGCCGCATAACTGTTGCCGAAAGGTTATAAATCAAAAAAGGGGAATGGCGCTGCTAATAGTTATGTAAATGTCACCTAATCAAGGTAATTATTGATCAGCAATAGGAAACAGTAATATACAAAGGATATCCCTATGTGATGTTGCAATTGGTTAAAAACCAAGAAGACAAAAATTTATATATAAACACCATAGATATGGTAACTCTTCTATTAAATAAAATAAACTATATGTGAAACATATAAAGTGGTTGAAATGGGTGTATGATCCACAAATGGCAAAGGACTGTGTGGCAAAAAGTGATTAATAAACTTTCTGTCAACACAGTCAAAACACACAGAGTGTATGTAAAAAATTAATGAATTATTAGTCCATTCAGAAAAAATTATTATGAAAAAAGTCTCTTAACCATTTCAATACAGGGCACTTTCACCCCCTTCCTGCCCAGGCCAATTTTCAGCTTTTAGCGCTGTCGCACTTTCAATGACATTTGCACAGTCATGCAACACTGTACCCAAATTACATTTTTATAACTTTTCCCCACAAATAGAGCTTTCTTTTAGTGGTATTTGATCACCTCTACGGTTATTATTTCTTGCGCTATAAACAAAAGAAGAGTGACAAGTTTGAAAAAAACACAATATTTTTTACTTTTTGCTATAATAAATATCCAAATTTTTTTTTTTTTTTTTTAAACATTTTTTTTTAGGCCGATACGTATTTTTCTACATATTTTTGGTAAAAAAATATCGCAATAAGCGTATATTGATTGGTTTACGCAAAAGTTATAGCGTCTACAAAATAGGGGATAGATTTATAGATTTATTTTTATTAATTTTTTTTACTAGTAATGACGGCGATCTGCGATTTTTATCGTGACTGCGATATTGCATCGGACACTTTTGACACATTTTTGGGACCATTCACATTTATACAGCGATCCGTGCTATAGAAATGCATTGATTACTGTATAAATGTGACTGGCAATGAAGGGGGGCGATCGAGGGTTTAATTATGTTCTTAGGGAGTAATTCTAACTGTAGGGGGAGGGGACTCACAAGGGGAGGAGACTGATCCGTGTTCCTCTGTACAAGGAACACACCATCAGTCTCCTCTCCTCTGACTCTCAAGCTGAATCGATTCAGAATATGCGTTGTTAATTCTTATCTTGGCGCATGGGGCATTATAAAGTGCTTTTAACCAGCCTACAAAGATGGGTCCAAACCCAAATGTCTCCAAGGCCACAGATAATCCCACTCCAGGCTATCAAAGGCCTTGGCTGCATCCAAGGAAAGAATGGTCCGTGAACCCATATTTACCGTCTGGGTCTGCAAATTCAAATACACCCTCCTAATGTTGATACTAGTGGATCTATTGGGGATAAACCCGGATTGATCTGGGTGTATGAGATTTTGAGTGCATTTGTTGACCCTGGCTGCCAACACCCTTGCCAATATTTTGGCATCAGAGCATAGCAATGATATTGGCCTATAAGACGAAGCGTCCATCTGATCTTTTCCCTCTTTCTGCAGCACTATTATTGTGGCCTCTGTCATCGAGGTAGGCAACCTCCCCCCTACTGCCACCTCGCCTAACATCCTCAACAATTCTGGGAGCAACACCTCTCCATACCGCCTATAGATCTCTGTTGGAAGTCCATCTGGCCCGGGAGACTTCTGATTAGCCATCCCGGCCACTGCCCGTTGCAACTCCTCTAATGTTATAGGGGCCTCCAATTTATCTCTTTCCTGCTCTGAAAGGGCCGGTACCTCAATTCCCCCAAAAAAGCTGTCCATTTCTCCAACCACTGCTCCCCGCCTAGATTTATATAAATTTACATAATATTGTCTGAATTAATCTATAATCTCAGATGTCTGAGAGGAAGTTTCTCCCCCTGGCATCTTAACCACTGCAATTGTTGATATTCCACTACACTCTTGGCACTAATAAGCGCCCTTCCACCATAATGATATAATGCAGCCTTTTGATCCATCACCATCATTCTTACGTTCTCAGCTCCGTCAGCATCTCTGCCTTTCTGAGCTGTGCCTCTGCTTTTATTTACACATAAACAGGAAGTTCCAAACTTGAGGGTGTGCCTCCAACAGCCAATCGCCTCCTACACAGTTTGTGACCTCACAGGAAATTACCAAATAAGGACATGACCAAATAAGGATGTAACAACACAGGATGTGAATGACCAAATAAGGATGTAACACAGGATAAATGAATATATACAATAACCAATGAACGATGACTACAATTCCGCTGATAGGAATCCTTATTATGCATTGTTCCAGAGAACAATGCATACCCGGATTATGCTACCGTTCCTTGTGGATGGAAAGCTATCTGCAGGTGCACACTGCAAATCTCGACATGTGCTGATCAGACACAGCAGAGACAGTAGTGTACATCTGCCCATAACCAATAACATCTTTGCAGAGCGAACATATCCCCCCAGACGACCGTCTGTGCAATACACAGGGGCCCTTTCGCTGGCGGACATACCCCCACTCTGCAAACACCTCTCTCCAATCCCAGGAAGTTTTCCACTACCTAATGGATCTCAACCAGCGTCAATCTGCCCCAGTCAGCTCTTTAGAGCGGGCTGTGGGAGTGCTAACACTGGGAGACTCTTATGACAATATATATTAAAATACATCTTCATAAAATTTCCACAACAGCCCCTCCTCTTTGTCATATGATCCCATGTGTCCCTCGATGAAACTTGATCTTCTTCTTACTCCTGGAAATTAATCAGTCCTTACAGTCCATATGAGTCCATAAAAAACATGGCTTGGCATATAGACTTTGTTCTTCAGGAGAGATGACATGGTGAGCTGTAGTAATTGATGGTCGGTCTGGGATCCTCTGTATCCTCTGTGTCTTGTATGTGGGTTGGGCTTCGGGGCATCTCATCGAGGAAGATGTGGTCATCTGCTCGGGCTCTGGTCACGCGTCCAATCAGACAACAGGAGCACCATTATCATAGTCCATATAGAAGGAATAGAAACAAAAACAACATGAGTAAATATACCCCTACTTCCTTTAACTATGGTACGCTGCAAAATAAAAAATTAAATCCCCAACAATTCCCAGACCCTTAAAAGGACCTCAACCTTCACTAGCTATAGCTCTGGCTTTGCCTTGCAGGGATCTAACCTTATCCATATGGGCCTGAACTTTGCCACCAGTATCCCCGATCCAGGTATAACAATCTTTACTTATGAATTCCCAGAAACCCCCCTTGGACTGTGGGAACTTCCTTGCAGCTTCAACAGTTACATGAAAACATCCCATCCTCAATGGATGAGAAATTGTTCAATCGTTTCATAAGCTCAAGCCCCCACCGTGTAAAAGCAATTCCCTTCCAGCTGTCCCTGCCATTCTTACCTTCTCTTGCGCCATCAGATTCTCACGATCGGCCGCGACATAAGATGCTGGGATGAGTTTCACCAGCACGCATGAAACTCTTACATTAGGGGAATTACCTTATAAGCCTTGTAGCTTCAACAGTTACATTGAACATCCCATCCACAACGGATGAGAAATTGTTCAATCGTTTCATAAGCTCAAGCCCCCACCGTGTACAAGCAGAAAACCATGCCCAGACCTGGTCGGGGTTGGTGAGCAATTCCCTTCCAGCTGTCCCTGCCATTCTTACCTTCTCTCGCGGCATCAGATCCTAACGATCGGCCAATACATAAGATGCTGGGATGAGTTTCACCAGCACAAATGAACCTCTTGCATTATGGGAATTATCTTATAAGCTGTAGATCCACATTAATACCAAACTAAAGTTGAAGCACACTTGTGGGCTACCTAGTTGTCCCGATACCAAAGCTAGCAAGAACCAGAGCTATTTTTAAAATGATAATTAATTTTACCCTCTAGAAATGTATTGTTAAGTTCTATTGACAAGTGTCTATTTGGATTTTACTAGTTTGTCAAAACTCCTCATACCAATATGAACATCACATATATCATGTACCGTTGTCATCACTGGGGTACTAGAGCTTGGTGGAGACTCAGAGTAGACCCAACCATGTGTCCTGTTCGCTTTCTTAGCTAGTTGGAAAATACACTTTAAAAATATAAATAAACAAATATACTCCTCATACTTTTGGTGTAGTTTAGCAGCTTCTTGCAGTGGCTGGCGTGGACCCAGTTGTCCTGTCCTTCAAGCTTCTTTACAACGACCCAGTCACCTGGTTAGAAAGAATATAAACTGGATATTGTGTCAGGGTCAAGGAGGGACTCATGAATCCTGTGGTGAACCTTTTGAAGTTCATGTTACAGTGACTGCACCCACCCCATCAGCCGAGAGTGTTGACAGCTGCCGACGAAAGTACAACTCTGGTCTTGGTTGACCTCCATGGCAATAACCCAGACATGTGGGAACTTAATGACTGTGGTCACTGCATCTTACCATCCGGGGTGTAATACCTGGAACCATTGAAAAAAAGGTTCCTATGGGAGCGTCCTTCACCAGACTGCTGACTCAAATTCCATCAAAGGAAAAAGTTGTGGAACCTGTCGTTCCTACTAGGTCACAAACGTGGCTAGAATTAGAGCGGTTAGTATTATTGGTTTGAAAATGCATCATTCTCACCACTATCATCCCCCCTTTTTTTCCTTCTAATTACAAACTAGAGGAAGACACGCAGGGTTTAGAATGGTGCAGAAAAAAAAGAAAAAGAAACAGTGGAATAGCCTATGATACTTTTACCTTCTTATACACCTGCTTTCTATGTACACACACTTTCAGAAACTCCTTGGACATGAAAAGATACTTATAAACAAAAGTTATTACTCTATCCTTCATATTTACCCTGCAAAGAATGGTAAACAATACAACATTCGTGTACATTGGTAAATTGTCCCTGACATTCCTCAAAACCGATAATAACTAAACCCTCTGTAACCCTTACTTTCACGTTCTTACTATAATACAACACATAAGAGGGCTGTCACGGTAGGTTCAAACATATTCTTGTTACCACATACAACCATGAGACAAACATTTAGATACAAATGTGGGGGAGATATTTCAGGTTCCCAAAACAAAAATGAAAAAAAACAAAAACAACCAGATGGAATGCTGCCTTCACTTTTTCAGCGCTAGAAAAAAAAAATACAATGGGAGAAAGACGAGAGCAGCTTGAAATCTTTGCATGGACCAGTCACACAAAGTCCAAAAACAGGCCTGTGAATTTTAATCACACAAACGTTTGTACTACACATCCATCAACTCACTCATCATTACAGATTTCTGAAACCACAGCTGAACTACTTCCAAAGTATTTTTATTCTGGGGTCTCATACCTCCAGACATCAAAAATACCTTCCAAAGGAATACACCTTACTGTACCCTCTGACCATATCTGACAATCTTTAAGGGGTCTAATGGCCTTAGCCCCATACTCAGATTTCATGTATTGTGCAGCTGTCTGACTGGGGTGCATGGACGACCCATGACAATTCGGATTGATTTTTTGGCAAACTCTGTGTCGAGAGAACCCTGCGCTTTATTTTCGGAACGGTTATGGTTTGCGCCTTTATCACCATAATCGACCCCTGCTTCCTGATTATTACTCACGTTTATGCTAATACAATCGCACACTGGAATTCTGACTATTATACATGGCCCGACCAGTCTCATGATATACAGCCTTCTAAACGTGTTTGTCAGACAAACTACAAAAGCACCATGCAATCCTCCACTTATTCAAAACAATATTATGGCTTCTATCTGTACCTAGATATTGCAACAATAACTTGGATGCCTCCTGTTTGCTCTCTACCCAAAACTGTATTACAGTATAAAACTTAGAAAAAACAGCTGGAAGTGTTTTCCATTGTCCTTCCAAGCACAAATCTCATTTGCTTGTGTCATAGGACCACAAGCTCCTCCCATCAACTTCCTGTGGATACATAAAATGCTGAAAAGAACTTCCTGTTGCATGCCCAGCTCTAAAAACCCATCAAAACTGGTTTATTTACATATCAATGTACAGGAAAAGGGAGGGGAGGGTAAGCCTAGTTTCATATACTGCAGGCTATACCATACAAACCTCAGGTAAAGCAATACAACCCAAAACTATGGGGCAGGGGCATGAATTGCCTTGCCCTGTGAGAAACTCAGAGAAAACGCCCAAACAAAAAAGATAAAAAAATAAAAAACACATGCACCGCTAAAAGTACAAAAACTCAGTTAAAGCTAGTCTTGTTATCCATTGAAATTCAGTGCAAAGTAGAGATTTCACTCAAAACCAAAATTCAATACAGAAAACGCAATAGCTTTATTGAAAAGTATGTAAAAAGTACAAAAATAGAATTCACTTAAAAGGAAATGGTGCCTAGAGAGAAGGTGGCGGCCCAAACCGCATGGCTACACACACAAAGGAAATGGAGCAGTTTCCACTCTGGGAAGATTTACAGGATAAACAGCACAAAATCCTTAAACTGCACCTCTCAAAATTGCAGCCGACCATGGCCACATGGTGACTACAAGAAAAGCCAGACCACAACAAAATGGCGCATTTTCCCGCCAAAACCAAAATTTCTTCACTTAGTTACACAAACTTCTCCCCACAAAATTACACATTTGAGATACCAAATGAACACTTACAAACATTCCATTCTGCATAAAACGGTAGTTGCAACAAATGAACATCGTGGCATGGCCTCACGATGACACAAAATGGCCTATGACAAAAGGGGCACACTAAAACACCAACACATGAAATGCAATTGTTGATCCCACCAAAATCAGACTTCCCCACTAGAATCTTTCTCCACAAAGACTGACAAACAATAATACAAACACTTTAGGCAACATCAGCTTTCACAGAAAGAAAAGACATTTGAGAAATACAAACATCATTCCTAGAACTTCCTGTTGCATGCCCAGCTCTAAAACAACAAATCAAAACTGGTTTATTTACATATCAATGTACAGGAAAAGGGAGGGGGAGGGTAAGCCTAGTTTCATATACTGCAGGCTATACCATACAAACCTGGTTCTGTTCACTCATATCGCGGCCTGCCATTTTAACTGTTGTGGATATTCCACTACACTCTTGCGCTAATAAGCACCCTTCCACCATAATGGTATAATGCAGCCTTTTGATCCATGTCTCCCCTGGTTCCCCAGTAAACATACATTACCATCATTCTTACGTTCTCAGCTCCATCAGCATCTCTGCCTTTCTGAGCCGTGCCTCTGCTTTTATTTACACATAAACAGGAAGTCCCAAAGTTGAGGGTGTGCCTCCAACAGCCAATTGCCTCCTACACAGTTTGTGACCTCACAGGAAATGACCAAATAAGGATGTAACAACACAGGATGTGAATGACCAAATAAGGATGTAACACAGGATAAATGAATATATACAATAACCAATGAACGATGACTACAATTCCGCTGATCCCTTATTATGCATTGTTCCAGAGAACAATGTATACCTGGATTATGCTACCGTTCCTTGTGGATGGAAAGCTATCTGCAGGTGCACGCTGTGAATCTCGACAAGTGCTGATCAGACACAGCAGAGACAAGAGCGTACATCCGCCCATAACCGATAATGTCTTTGCAGAGCGAACATATCCCCCCAGACGATCGTCTGTGCAAGGCACAGGGGTCCTTTCGCTGGCGGACATACCCCTACTCTGCAAATACCTCTCTCCAATCCCAGGAAGTTTTCCACTACCTAACGGATCTCAACCAGCGTCAATCTGCCCCAGTCAGCTCTTTAGAGCAGGCTGCGGGAGTGCTAACAATGGGAGACTCTTATGACAATACATATTAAAATACATCTTCATAAAATTTCCACAACAGGGCAGGGGCCCTCACTCTGCTCCGGGAGACCCACCACCCGCACATTACACCTACGTGACCTGTTTTCCATTTCATCCATCTTTAGGGCTTGAAGTCCTAGTTGTTCTTGCATTACTTTGACTTCCTGTTTTAGGGGAAATAAATCATCTTCAATTAGACCTAATCTCTCCTCTAGGGTGGTTGTCCTTTCCACAGTCCTCCGCAATTCCTGACCCATTACAAGTAACTCCTCCTTAATTCCCCCTAATTGTTTACAGAGATTGTTCAGTGAGCTCTTGCATGCATTGACAGCTAATAACACATCTTTCAATGTTGGTTCCTCCTGTGATAATGGAAAAGTATCAGGGACCAACACTGACGTGGGTCCCGAGATCTCACCCTCTGGCCCCCTATTAAACTGAGGTATCAAAGCCGAATGGTTGCTGGCTCCAGGCCTTTTCTAGAGAAAGTTCTAGTGGGCTACTGTCTAGTTCTTTAACAAGCACCAGGCACACAAATTACATAAGAGTGTCCTATGGTATTGTCCATTGATGCAATAGCACTTAATACAACCATATTGGGCACCAGGGATAACGAAAGGAATATTAGCGTGTTACAATCTTGTATATTGATCCCTCCAAGGGCGGATGTGACGGGATGATGCACAATAATACTATACATTGATACTACAAGGCAGGCATGCATAGCACTAATCACTGCAGCTATTGAACCAAAAGTACCTGGATATCATATCCTGAAGTCACTTGAAGCCAGGAAACTAAATTGCATAGGGTGCCTTAGTAGAAAATATTCAATGTGCCATATTAAAAAAGCTTATAGTCCAGAAGTCTAGGTGTCATGCTTAATCCTGCACCGAGTACAGTCTTGCAATCTTTGCCTGCTATTCACCTGACATAGCCTTGTTAATGTAAAAATGACAATATTAAAAACACCAATAAAAGTCCTTTTGTAATATTGCAGCAGCGCTTTTATGTCCACATTCAAGTGCAGACATACATTCTCATATAGAGTCAATAAATGAGATAAGCATAGTGGCAAGAAAAAAGTCTTTGTTGTAATGTGTATAAAGCTTCCACCCAAACTTCACCACGTGCGGCAGAATCTCCCCTTTGGGGATACACTCACCAGACAATCTGAAAAATAATGCCTTGAAATACAATGAATTTTTCCACTTTTCCACTGCTCCTCTCCTATCATCCACTAGATGTCAGTGTTGTTTTATCAAGGGCTCAGGATCTGTTGTTCAGTTGAAGTACTATATGTGCTGATGAAAGAAGACTTTGTGGTACCGCTGAAGAAGGATTGGTGTAGCAAAGCAGCAGCGATCATTTAGCCTATGTATACTGCTTCCTGGTCACAGTTGTGATCACCATGTGACCAGGAAGCAGTACATACATAGGCTAAATGATCGCTGCTGCTTTGCTACCACCTACATTTTTTGGAAATTTGTATCTGAAGTGAAGTAATAAACTGCATTTATTTATTAGCACTGAAACCCCTCTCGCATAGGAAGATACAGACTTCACCAATCCTTCTTTAGCGGTACCACAAAGTCTTCTTTCATCAGCACATATAGTACTTCAACTGAACAACAGATCTGGAGCACAAAAGCACTTTTATTGGTGTTTTTAATATTGTCATTTTTACATTGTTTTTTAATTAAGTAGCTGCTTTGGAGTATTTTTACCAGTATATTTAAAAACATAAGGTGATTGGTCCAAGTGGCACGGAGGGGTGTTCATTGGGGCGGGCTTAGAACATCCTTTATCACTATAGCCTTGTTAATGCCTTGTTAATGCTAGTGCATCACTCACCGCCTGGGCAAGTCCTTAACCCACCCTGGGGGGACACTGCTCGTACCTCAATCCTGGAGTTTATCCTGATGACAATGCAAAGTGTCACCTCAGTGTATCTCACTCAACTCCTGCAGTGTCTCGCTCGGTATCTTCGAGTGTTTTCCTCCTTCCTCTCGTGGGGTTTCACAAGATCTTGTGGCTTACACGCCACCTCTCAGCTGTTCGGAAACACTCTGGCTTGTCCGAGAATGAACACCGCCTCCTCTCCTGCCCCTCCACATGGAGGCTCAATCCGCCAGTCAGCCGGCCAGGTCAGTCAGAGCAATCCATGCCCACCGCTCTTGCTGTCAGACATCAGCTCCAGCCGCCTTAGTATAAGTGTCTCCAGACACTGCTGAACTTTAGGGGGAAGGATAGGAGAGAGCACACACACGTCCTCATGCTCTCACTCCATGCTCTCCCACCTCTCCCATTCGGTCACGCCCCCTCCAGTTTCTGAATTCCTAACTGTGCAAAAAAGGCTCGCCAAAACCTGGAGACAAACTGGCTACCCCTGTCAGAGAGGATAACCTTGGGTAGCCCATGCAACCGAAAGATCTCCCGAGGAAAATTGGATGCCATTTCTTTGGATGTGGGCAACTTCTTTAGTGGAATACAATGTGACATTTTCGAGAACCGCCATAAGAATAACTGTGTTGCCCTGGGAGTTGGGTAACTCCACAATAACATCCATAGACAGGTGGGACCAAGGCCTCTCTCCATTGGGTATTGGTTGCTAAGCTAAGCTCAAGGTGATACCAGCATCTGCTTTTGTGTTACTTGAAGAGAAAGAATGGTACGTTTTCCCGACATTATATGAGAGAGCTGTATTTGTGCTTTTATGCGCAAAGAAATTATATGCTTATAGGGAGAAGCTTATAATTTCCCTGACATTTATGGCGGGCCAGAAAGGAAGCCAACAGATCATCCTAATTCAGCAGACCGCGAGGGGGAAGGGACATCTAGAACGAGACCAGCAAAGGCCGGCCTATGGTAAGACAACCATACTTCAAGTTTTTTGAACATTTTTGCTGTTCTGTGTTCGGGATCTTGATTCTCTGTCCGCCGTATGAGGTAAGATCTGCCAGGCACAGAACCTTGTGGTATTGCCCAATATCCAAGTCCCTTATTAAAAGTTTTATTGATCAACTTTATAATCTTGTTGATGAGGCCTTCTATTGTGGAGTATTGGACAAAAACACTTGGGAATTTGTTAGGATCAAATACCCTAGAATAGCTAATTTTTATGCCCTTCCCAATGTGCATAAAAATGCAAGTACCGTATATACTCGAGTATAAGCCGACCCGAATATAAGCCGAGGCACCTAATTTTACCACAAACAACTGGGAAAACTTATTGACTCAAGTATAAGCCTAGGGTGAGAAATGCACAGCTACCATAAGTGGAAAAGAGGGTCAACAATGCCCATTTGCATGCCTCACTGTGCCCATTTGCATGCCTCACTGTGCCCATTTGCATGCCTCACTGTGCCCATTTGCAGCCATAGGTCCCCCAAACTTCAAACTTGGTAGTTAAGGTTTCCTAAATGCCCCCTAGCTCCATTTAGGGGCTCTGGACCCAAGTGGCCCCGAGATACGGGCCCCAAAGTCGGGTCGGAAAATGTCATTTTCTGCTGCAGAAAAGTGCTTGACTCCAGTATAAGCCGAGGGGAGCACTTTCAGCACAAAAAAATGCGATGAAAAACTCGGCTTATACTCGAGTATATACGGTAAACCACCAGGCAGACCTATTGTTTCAGGAATAGGTAGTCTTACCGACAACCAAAGTATCGGTCGGAATGGCAGCAGCCCCCCCAAAGGATCGGACTTTAATATTACAGGTTCCAGGACCATGAACAGATTTTTAAACATATTTACTGTAAACCATGCTCTGGCAACAACATTTTTTAAAGCACATAGCTGTTGTTCCTATGGATGAATGTATCTGCTAATTTGAATATGATTTATTATTTTTTTTTGTAATACATGTGGAGATTGAAAGATAGACTGCAGGCCATCCAGGGTTTATTGATGTTGAATGCTGCAGAAGACATGTAATAGTGTAGTTTCAAGAACAGGGATGACTGATTGACTGGCAGATCTCCTTCCAAAAGGAAATCAGCCAGGCACCTAAGTAAAAGCCAACGATTACCTTGCCCCCACCCCCACTACACCCCCCCCCCAGGCAGTCAAAAAATAAAATGTTAAAAAAAATAAAAAAAATGTTTTATTTAAACATGTCCCTTTAAGATTTTTTTTTTTAAAAGGTCCTTATGTGCACTGTGTACCGGGCGCAGTGCTATATTGGAAGCGCCACGTCTATGCAATCACAAGATTGCAGGCGAGGCACATCATTTGCCCCAAAAAAAGTCGCTCTGTGGCACGGTCGATCGCAAATGCAGATATGTATGATTTACAGGTTGCAGAATGCAGAAATGTGCGGTTTACAGGTTTCTTTAGTAGAGCCCTGTGTATAATGTGCAGCCTGGTATATGATGTGCAGAGGCCTGTGTATAATGTGCAGCCTGGTATATGTTGTGCAGAGCCCTTTGTATAATGTGCAGCCTGGTATATAATGTGCAGAGCCCTCTGTATAATGTGCAGCCTGGTATATGATGTGCAGAGCCCTGTGTATAATGTGCAGCCTGGTATATGATGCGCAGAGACCTGTGTATAATGTACAGCCTGGTATATGATGTGCAGAGCCCTGTGTATAATGTGCAGCCTGGTATATGATGTGCAGAGCCCTGTGTATAATGTGCAGCCTGGTATATGATGCGCAGAGCCCTGTGTATAATGTACAGCCTGATATATGATGCGCAGAGCCCTGTGTATAATGTACAGCCTGGTATATGATGTGCAGAGCCCTGTGTATAATGTACAGCCTGGTATATGATGTGCAGAGCCCTGTGTATAATGTGCAGCCTGGTATATGATGTGCAGAGCCTGTGTATAATGTGCAGCCTGGTATATGATGCGCAGAGCCCTGTGTATAATGTACAGCCTGGCATATGATGTGGATTCTATAAGTGGTGTGGCTTATGAGAAGGGGGCTGGGCCAAACATGGAGGGGCGGGGTCTTGTGCCCCCCCATCCTAAAACTTCACCAGTCGCCACTGTCTTGGAGATATTCTCAAACGCCAAAGCCATTTTGAGCCTGCAAGAGTTCAGTTTGTACTATTGGCTCTGGATTTTGTACTAAAACATATTTTTTCCGTTTCTTGATTCGCACTTCCTCCAGGTACAGTGCATGGCCATGGGCACCTCGTGTGCCCCATCCTACGCCAACTTGTACCAGGGGGAGTGGGAACGTTACTTATTCATGGATGACAATGCACCATTGTTTACTGACCATGTAACTGCATGGTACCGTTACATTGATGACATTTTTGGGATGGTTCAGTCACACTCCTTAATCAATTCTTGAATCACATTAACTCTCAAAATGCATTTAATCTTAAATTTACTATGAATTGCAGTATGGAAGCTATAACATTTCTGGATCTGAACATAACTAAACACTAAGATAGACACTTACTGAGCAGCCTTTACCATAACCTACTGCAGGCAACACTAATTTGGAAGCTTCCAGCTTCCACCATTTGCCTCTGCTCAATTCCATCCCGTATGGCCAATACATACAAGCCAAACGGAACTGATCCACTGATGCACTTTTTGAAGAAGAGTCAGACAATCTTAGAGCCAGATTTAAAGCGGTTCTGCACTCTGCACACTTTTTTTTTTTTTTTGGGCTATATGCCAAGGGCATATAGCTCAATTGGGGGACTTACCTGTTCCATGTTCCATCTCGATCGCCGCCGGTTTTCATCTTCATCTTCTTCTTGTCTTCTTCTTGTCTGCTGGGGTCCATCTTGCCTGTGGGCATGTGAAACCCCACAGGCACTGTTGATGGCCCAGCATGCACCGCCGTTACTCGCGCGTGCAGATGTGGCCGAAATCTCGGGAGATTTCGGAAGATGTGGCCGAAATCTCGGGAGATTTCGGAAGATGCCCGCACTGACTCCTGGGATCAATGACACCAGATCCCAGGAGACAGTGCGGCGTGACGACGATCGACGCAGAGACCCCGCCCGCCGCGCAGAGAGAGAAGACCGGAAGTCTTCAATTACAAGGTAAGTAAAAAAAAAAAAAAAAAAAAAACATTTCTGATTTGGAAGGCAAAGAGATTTACTAAATGAAATGGGTGCCGAACCGCTTTAAAGCCTGTGGTTATTCCAATTCAGTCTTGAAAAAGGCTTACCATAAGGCAAAAAACAAAACACGTTCAACACTTCTCTTTTCCTCCAAAAAAGTGGAGACTGACAACTCAATTATAGTTATCACTCAATATACCTCTGAACATAAAAAAGTTAGGAACATCTTACAAAAACGATGGCACTTGCTTCATACGGATACCACCTTGGCACCATTATTGGGTGGACGTCCTCTAATTACATTTAGACGAGCCCCATCACTTTATGACAAATTAGTGCATAGTGAATTTACCATTAAACAAAATATACACAAATATTGTGGTACCTTTCCATGTGGCCATTGCGGGTACTGTAAATATATGGATACGCGGAGAGACATCACTTTACCAAATGGGGAAAATTTCAAACCCAGACAATATATAAACTGCCGCACCACCAGTGTGGTATATTTACTCACCTGTGAATGCAGCAGTTTTTATGTTGGTAAGACTAAGCTTGAGTTTTGGCAGCATATTTACCGACATATAATGAGCATTTAGAAACAAGATCTGGCTTTGCTTTGGGTAGGCACAGTGCTGCCATACATGGTGAAAGATGTCCGTTGATTAAATTCCTAGTACTCAACCACATTGGTCCTTCCTCTCGGGGGAGGGGGGGGGGGGAATTACAATAAATTATTGTTGCAGACTGAATGTTAGGTACCTGAGTGGTGAGCCTGACTTTGCTGGGAGAGGGCCTCTCTTACGGCTCTGATTCAGGGCCCACCGAAGTGGAGACAGTGGTCCCGTGAGCACAGCGGGGTAGGAGTGCCTGGACTGGATGCGGTGGCAGGTGTAGCTGGCCGATAACACTCCTCTGGAAGCTGAAGGAGCTGAGACTGGTAGGCAACGGAGCAGGGTCCGGATACAGGATGCCCCCGCGATGACGTCAGCGACCCTGGGGATGTGCAGCATGTGGAGAAGGAGGCAGAGGGGTAGTCAGGCAGGCCGGGTCTGGTACACTTGGCAGGCAGGTAAGTGGGTTCAGGCAGAAGAGAAGTCAAACAGGCAGGAGGTCAGCGTTCAGTATCAATCAAGCAGAGTCAACAAGCCGGGATCAGGGGTGGAGAAGGCAGCAGAGTCAAACGGAAGCCGGGTCAGGTTTTCAGGAGGGTTCAGACAGAGACAGGTTTCACAGGGGTAAGACTGCAGACGAACAGCACCAGTACAGTGCAACTGCCACTCTTTTTAAAGGGCCACTGGCGCCAAACAGCGCCAGCGCGTCACGTGTGCGCCCGCGATGCGCGCGCCCGCGCTCGCCGCGCACGCCTGAGGAGTCCGCCGGAGCGCACCCCCGTTTCGACGCCCGGACGAATCAGCGGTGCGTGTGCGCATGCGCGCATGCCGATTCGACCGCACATCGCGAGTGGGGCCCTGACATTGCCCCCCCACAAGGGGCAACCTCCGGGTGCCCAATTGGTCATCCTTTTCGGGGTGCGAGATGAAAAAGGCACGAATTAGTCTCTTGGCATGTATGTTGTCCTCGGGTTCCCAGGAGTTACTTTCCGGACCGTAGCCTTTCCATTTGATTAGAAATTGTCTTTGCCCTTGTCGCCTTCTGCAATCTAGGACAACCTCCACCTCGTACTCCTCGTTTCCATCCACTAGGACAGGGTCAGGAGGCCCGGACTCCCTATTGGGGAAGGGGTCGGGTACCGAGGGTTTCAACAAGGAGACATGAAATACGGGGTGTACCTTCATGGTGTCAGGCAGGGATAGTTCATAGGACACCTCATTGATCCTCCTCTTTACAGGAAAAGGGCCCAGGAACTTGGGTGCCAACTTCTTAGATGGGCAGGCTAACTTTAAATTAGAAGAAGAGAGCCATACCTGATCCCCGATTTGCAGATTTAGTTCTCCTCTCCTCTTTTGGTCAAAGGCCTTCTTACTGTCCGCCTGGGCCTTGGTTATGGCATCCTGAAGAACCTGATTGTTGCGGCTAAGGAAGGTCACCGTGTCCTGGACTGCTGGAACAGAGGATTCTGCAAGAAAATCGGGGAGAAAGGTTAGGTGGAACCCATAATTAGCAAAGAACGGGGACTGCCCCGTGGTTGAGTGGCTGGCATTGTTATATGCAAATTCCGCTAAGGGCAGTAGAGACACCCAATCGTCCTGCACGAATGAAGTGAAACACCTAATGTATTGTTCAAGGGTCTGGTTCGTGCGCTCAGTCTGCCCATTGGTCTGTGGGTGGTAAGCCGAGGATAGGGCCAGCTCGATTTTCAAGCTCTCACATAGTGCCCTCCAGAACCGAGAGGTGAACTGGACTCCCCTGTCCGAAACTATGTTCTTGGGTACCCCGTGTAACCTAATGATCTCTCGAATAAATACACGGGCCGTCTCTGCTGCGGATGGAGTTCCCCTTAGGGGCAGAAAGTGGGCCATTTTTGAGAGTCGATCGACGACTACAAAGATGGCCGTGTGGCCTTCAGAGGGTGGCAACTCGACAATGAAGTCCATCGTAATCATACGCCAGGGACGGTCGGGTGCAGGAAGCGGCTTAAGTAGGCCCCAGGCTCGGCCCCTAGTGGTCTTGCTCCGGGAACATACTGGGCAGGAGCTAACGTACTTGGAACAGAATTCCTTTAGACCAGGCCACCAGAAGGTGCGCTGCACCAGGTCAAGGGTCTTACGGGCCCCAAAGTGTCCTGCTAGTGGATGATCGTGGAGGAGGGCCAATACTTTAACCCGAACGGGTTCGGGGACAAACACCTGGCTATCCTTCCACAGCAATCCCTCCCTTGGGGTTAATGTCAGGCCCGGGGGAAGGAGCGGGTTCAGGGAAGCCTCCCTGATCTGGGACAGTAAATCTGGTTGTAACAAGAGGAAACTGCTTGCGGGAAGGATGGTATCCGGAGGTGTAGGGTCTTTAGGGCAGTCAAACATGCGGGAAAGGGCGTCAGGCTTCACATTCTTAGATCCAGGCCGGTAGGTAATGTGGAAGTTGAAACGAGAGAAGAACAGGGCCCAGCGGGCTTGTCGTGGTTTTAAGCGTTTCGCCGTCCTCAAATATTCGAGATTTTTGTGGTCTGTGTATATTAACACAGGATGAACTGCCCCCTCCAGCAAGTACCGCCATTCCTCCAATGCTGATTTAATGGCTAGCAGTTCTCGGTCTCCCACGTCATAGTTCCTTTCAGCAGGGGAGAGTTTCCGGGAAAAGAAGCCCACAGGGTGCATTAGGTCGTTATTGCCCTGGCGTTGGGAGACCACGGCTCCCACTGCTACCTCGGAGGCATCTACTTCCAGGATGTATGGGAGAGATGGGTCAGGGTGACTGAGGATGGGAGCGGATGTGAATCGCCCCTTAAGTTTTTCAAATGCCTCCTGAGCTTCTGGCCCCCAATGAAACCGTACGTTCTGCCTTGTTAGCTGCGTGATTGGTGAAATGATGGCCGAGAACCCCTTGATGAACTTCCTGTAAAAGTTCGCAAATCCGACAAAACGCTGCACACCCTTCTTGTCAGAGGGGGCCGGCCAGTCTAGTACAGCAGCGACTTTTTGTGGGTCCATCTCAATGCCTGCTGGGGAGATCTCTAGCCCCAGGAAATTGATGCTCTGCTGCTCGAAGGTGCATTTCTCTGCCTTGGCGTATAATCCGTGTTGACGGAGACGGAGCAAGACTCGGCCCACATGAGCCCGATGTTGCTCAAGCGTCCTGGAAAAGATCAGGATGTCATCCAGGTATACAATGACAAAAATGTCCAGGAAGTCTCTGAAGACCTCATTTATGAGGTGCTGGAAGGTGGCCGGGGCATTACAGACGCCAAAGGGCATGACCAGGTATTCGTAGTGCCCGAAGCGGGTGCGAAAAGCAGTCTTCCACTCGTCGCCTGGTCGGATGCGGACCAGGTTGTAGGCCCCCCTTAAGTCCAGTTTGGAGAATATGGTGGCCGCTCTTAGCTTTTGGAACAGTTCAGGGATTAAGGGTAGAGGATATCGGTTTTTGATCGTAATTTTATTTAATTCCCGATAATCTACACAGGGTCGGAGGGACTGGTCTTTCTTGGTCACAAAGAATATGCCGGCCCCGGCAGGAGAAGTGGAGTGACGGATGAACCCCTTCTTCAGATTCTCCGAAATGTAGGCCTTCAGGGCCTCTTGTTCCTTCTCAGAAAGGGGGAAGATACGCCCAAATGGAATCTCAGCCTCCGGCAAAAGTTCAATAGGGCAATCGTAGGTGCGGTGTGGAGGTAGAGAATCCGCCCCTCGTTTGCTAAAAACGTCCAGGAATTCATGGTAGGGTTCCGGCACTACTTGATCAAGGTTAACATCCGAGTCCAGACAGAGAAGCGTAGTGGGTGGTGCCGAAACTTCATGTAGGCAGTGCTCCAAGCAGTAGGGGGACTGGAACTTGACCCTCCCCGTGGACCAACTGATGGTTGGGTCGTGGGCCTGCAGCCAGGGAATGCCCAGGATTACCGGAAACAAAGGGGAAGAGATTACATCCAAGGTTAATAGTTCCTTGTGGTGAAGGGAAGAGGTGGTGAGCAGAGGTTGGGTCTCTTGAACAACTTGGCTCGATCTAATGCGGGAACCGTCGGCCAAAAAGACGGATAGTCCGTGAGCCTTTTTCTGGAGAGGAATGTCGTGCTGGCTGGCAAAAGTGGCATCGATGAAACAGCTGCAAGCTCCAGAGTCAAGGATAGCGCTGGTGAGAACCGTCTTTCCCAGGAACTGAAACGACATGGATAAAGAGATGTGGGTGGCATGGACTGGCAAGGGTACAAGGTTGGCTGACACAGACGAAAGGCACTTACGTGTCTTACTTGGGCATCGGTTCACAAAGTGTCCAGACCCACCGCAATACAGGCACAAGTTCAGTTGCCGGCGCCTGGCTCGTTCCTCCGGAGTCAGAGTAGGTCGCATGAGACCAAGTTGCATCGGCTCGCCGGCGTCAAGAGAAGAATGGGTAGGACCCACTGGTTGAGCGGGCAGGTAGCGGGTGGCCGGCAATGGGGCTCTTGCAGTCATCCAGGCCGGGCGGTGGACTTGAGCAGATCTCTCAACTCTGCGCTCCCGGAGCCGACGGTCAATCTGAATACTCAGGTTTATTAGGCCCTCCAGAGTATCAGGGGTGCCCACGCGGGCAAGTTCGTCTTTTAGGCCTTCAGAGAGGCCCGTGCGGAACTGATGCCTCAGTGCAGAGTCATTCCATTGGGTGTCTGCGCTCCAGCGTCTAAAGTCTGTCACATAGTCCTCGGCCGTTCTGCGGCCCTGCTGGAGCGCAGACAGAGCAGATTCGGCTGTGGTGGTTAACTGGGGGTCCTCGTAGAGTTGCGCCATAGCCTCCAGAAAGGATGAGAGGGACTGGGTCAACATGCTTTCTCCCTCCAACAGTCGGTGTGCCCAGATCTGAGGTTCGCCCTGCAGTAGTGAGATCACAAACCCCACTTTGGTGGCCTCTAGGGAGAAAGTTCTGGGTTGTAGGGCGAAATACAACTGACAGGCGTTGCGGAAGACCCGGAACTTGGAGCGATCACCGGAGAACCGATCTGGAACAGGCACTCGTGGTTCTGGAGGCAGCATTACCACTGCAGGTGAAGGAGTAGCAGGTGGTGCAGAAAGCTGAGGAGGCGCAGGGGCTGCGACTTCGGGACCAGCAAGTTGCTGCACTCGTCCTTCTAGTCTAGTATATCCGTCTTGAAGGGATTGCACCGCCTGGGTGAGGGCTGCTAGATGGGAGCAGATCTCCCTCATGGTAGAGGCTTCTCCCGCAGGCTCAGTCATGGCTGTTCGTACTGTTAGGTACCTGAGTGGTGAGCCTGACTTTGCTGGGAGAGGGCCTCTCTTACGGCTCTGATTCAGGGCCCACCGAAGTGGAGACAGTGGTCCCGTGAGCACAGCGGGGTAGGAGTGCCTGGACTGGATGCGGTGGCAGGTGTAGCTGGCCGATAACACTCCTCTGGAAGCTGAAGGAGCTGAGACTGGTAGGCAACGGAGCAGGGTCCGGATACAGGATGCCCCCGCGATGACGTCAGCGACCCTGGGGATGTGCAGCATGTGGAGAAGGAGGCAGAGGGGTAGTCAGGCAGGCCGGGTCTGGTACACTTGGCAGGCAGGTAAGTGGGTTCAGGCAGAAGAGAAGTCAAACAGGCAGGAGGTCAGCGTTCAGTATCAATCAAGCAGAGTCAACAAGCCTGGATCAGGGGTGGAGAAGGCAGCAGAGTCAAACGGAAGCCGGGTCAGGTTTTCAGGAGGGTTCAGACAGAGACAGGTTTCACAGGGGTAAGACTGCAGACGAACAGCACCAGTACAGTGCAACTGCCACTCTTTTTAAAGGGCCACTGGCGCCAAACAGCGCCAGCGCGTCACGTGTGCGCCCGCGATGCGCGCGCCCGCGCTCGCCGCGCACGCGCGCGCGCCTGAGGAGTCCGCCGGAGCGCACCCCCGTTTCGACGCCCGGACGAATCAGCGGTGCGTGTGCGCATGCGCGCATGCCGATTCGACCGCACATCGCGAGTGACACTGAACTTAGATGGATTTTCCATCTAAAGGCCACAGTGGCTCCTGGATTGAATGAGGCCTTTAACTTCAGGCCCTATCCTCCCGGATTTGAGTCTGGAATTTGTGAATTGGATATGTAAAGAAATTGGCTGATTTCCCACCTCGTGGTGGTTGTCTTTTAGTCAGTAATTGCATTTTTACACCGTGTTGCCAGGGGACTCCAGGAGGGTGAACGGCGCAATGATATCACGTCGCACCCTCCCTCTTTCTCTGCACCAGCTGTTTTTGATCGCGATTGGCTCAAGGCTTTTTTCACACATGCTCACCAACCGGCCGCCATGTCTCTTTAGAAGACACTGAGGGATCGTCTGGGTATGAGCAAATGATTTCCATGTGCAAGGTCAGTTACTAAATACTTATTGACAGGCTTTGGCATTCCCAGTCCTGTACATATATTGTTGGGGCAGGGGCTTGCTGCAGCCTTATGTTGATACAATTTTCCAGCATATTTAATTCATATAGACATATATATACTTTTTTTTGTATCAATTTAGAAAAAGCATTGGTTCCAGAGTTTGGTGGGGGCGTTCACATAATGCCCCACCATACATATCTGAGTCCTTGTAGTGAAGCAAGTTCCGGTCTTTATGTATAATTCGTTCGTTGGTGGCTCTTGAGGGTGCATGACCAACAAGATTCCTGACCGAGCATAATCCCTTTAGTCAATCGGTCCATGTTAATGGTTTGCCATGTAAGTAAACTCATTCATGCATCAGACCACATTTATGCTGTGTGTTGCATTGTTTGCTATTTAGCTGAACAGTCATTGATATTATTACTCTGTACTTATTTGTATCAATATTTATATACTCCTTTTCTTGTTGTAGAAACCTTATACCCATTTTGATTCAATAACATAAAACCTCCGAAGAAGGACCATGTGTCCGTAACATCTAAGGTGTTATCAACACTGTATTGATCCTCGCCAATACTCTGCACCAGGATGGTGATTTTTCTATACAACTGTATTAATCAGGGTATCAGATATGTTTTTTTATGCATTGTATGTATTGTTTGTACATGTTGAATTTGTGTAATAAAATGTATACTTTTTTACTACTGGCTTGATCTGTCTAGTAACGACCCTAAGGGGTTCCTCACCGTACCTCTTGGTACCAGGTGGTTTTTCTATATTTGCTACTATTGGGTCAGAAAGACCAAGCTTTTTTCACATACAGACACACTCCTCCTACATTCGGGATCTAAAGGACAGGGCAGAAATGAGAGTGATATTTATAATCTGTGGGGTGGAGAAGAGGGGTGAAGAAAAGAGCGTTTAAAGAAAGAGGACACAACTGTGAGGAGAGGTAGAGAGCACGTTATTAGAATGACTTCAAGGCTAGGTTCACACTGTGCAGGTGTGGGAATCGAACCCGGTTCCACACCCGCAGCCAAAATGTACTGCTCTTTAGAGATTCATTCTTAAAAGAGAAGAATGGAAATGTTTTTTTTAACACTTACCTAGGTGGATGAAGCATCTGTCCCCCACTGGCTCTAATGCCCTGTACACATGGTCGGATTTTCCGACGGAAAATGTCCTATCGGACCATGTTGTCGGAAATTCCGACTGTATGGGGGCTCCATCGGACTTTTTGACGGAAAAAGTTTGAGATCCTGCTCTCAAATTTTCTGACAACAAAGTCCTATCGGACTTTTTCCGAACGTGTGTAGCGAATTCCGACTGACAAAGTGCCACGCATGCTCAGATCACATTACAAGACCAAAGCTATTGGCTACTAGCCTCTACGTAGTCCCGTCGTACGCAACGAACGTCACCACGTTCAGAATGATCGGATTTTCCGACAAAATCCGTCGGAAAAAATCTGACAGATTTTGTGGTCGGAATTTCCGACCGTGTGTACGGGGCATTAGACTGAGAACCAAGCAAACAAACACTGTTGATTGCTTGGTTCTCAAAGCTCCCTGAGCAGAGAGCTGGTGACTGTCTGTCACCGGCTCTCTGCCCCTCTGGCGCTCATTGGAGTGCTGGGCTGTGGAGGGGGCAGGAGCAGCCGGCTCAGGCTCTCATTGGCCCGCTAAGAGACTTAGCCGAGTGTCGGTCCAGGCATGTGGGCAGATCCTGACCATATGGTTGCGATCTTTCCCAAACCTGGACCAGCTCTGTGACTTCAGCCCACTGTCTGCTGAAAACAGGTCACAGGAGGGCAGAAGGAACTGCACGCCTGTGATCCGGTGGAGAAGTACAGCCAAACAAGCTTTAGCTGTATTTCTCATTTAATGGCGCACCCACACATCTCAACCCCTAGCATGCAGAAGCACCATGCGATTTCCCACGCTTTTAAAAATGCTCAAGCAGCTATTTGTTTGCAGAAACCGCAAGCGCAGCAGTCCATTAAAATGAATATGATGCCATGCCCACAAAAACATGGGCCGCAAACCTGCAGCCATGTGAACCTAGGGTAAATGCTAGGAGTACAGCCATGTCACAGGCGGCCACCATCAGCACACATCTTCTCAGACAGGCCCTGTCTGTTTTTCCCATAATGCAGTGCTGATAAAAAGGAAACTACACAAAGCCTCCTGGCAGGACAGTGATGATTACACATGTCAGAGCCCTGCAGACCAGGTCCGCGCACACCTTGATATTGACCTATAGACTCCTCCATGTGTTCCGCCACTATTCTTCCCTCAAAGACACTGAAGGACATGACCGCGCAGGTCACGCCGCCACTCAAACCACGCCCCACCCGTGATTGACATCCTGCTTGCTGCCACACCCCGCCCCGTTGAGACTGACGAACCCACAACGCCTGTATTATCCAATAGGAATAAAGAATGTACTAAAGTGGCACCAGTTTCGTCAAACCGCGACAGAGCCCTCCCCGTGACGTGCCTTCGGCTTCCCTTCTTGTGCCAGCCCCCCGGACTAGACCTGCCGAGTGCTCCTTCTCTGCTGCTGCTCTCTGCTTCTGACGCCGCCATGTTAGGAGCTGTAGGACGCTGCTCCGCCGGGGCCCTAAAGGCCTTCAAGCCGGCCGCCAGCGCTCTCCAAGGCCTGCTAAGAAGCGCTCCTGCGGCTCTGCACTCCCGTAAGTAGTCCGGAGCGCCGCGTTACGCGATGACCTAGGCTTGTCATTGAATGGCGGGCCGGGCCTGTGTGGTGCGGGCTGGGCCGGGGACACGCCGCTCTCTCTCTGTGACACGCCGAGCCTTAGTGAGGGGAGGGGGGGGGGGGCGCTTCACTTGTTATCGGAGGGTGGAAGCGGCGGCCTGCTGGACGGGCTGGGCCTGTGTGACCTCCCTCATCCCTGACCTTGTGTGCGGCCTTCACGTGTGCTGTCTGTGCTCAGTACAGCGGGACCGCCTGCCCTCCAGCCATGGCCTACTACGATTTCTGCAGAGCTTTCCTATCCGGCGTCTCCTATAGTGACATGGATTTCCGGGTACGAGGCCCAGGGCTTGAAGGTTAATCTGGGAAGTCTTTGTCCTGTCATCCTCCACTAGTATCCTCTCCATTTATATAGCTGCATGCTAGATTCTGCCCCAATAGTGCTTCTTTATTTAAACACACGTGTATGTATTGTCAAGCTTTCTGGATCATTTAAAGTGATAAACTTTGTGGTGATGAAGAGCTATATCTCTCCTATCTATATCAAACATGTTATAGGTGCATGAATGTTGTCCCAAGGACTAGTTTTATTTTGTCCTGCTTCTGGCTTTAGTGACATTGATCACCAGACACAGGGATCTCTCTAGCAGCTACAAAGACAGCAAGGTTATGGACTCAATGCCACTGAACTAAAATGATTTATATCTATATACATTTCTACACAACTTTCACCTGAGCTTCATACACTTTTATTTCAACTTTGGGTACTTTTATAGCACCATCAATTTTATGCAGTGCTTTACACCCATATAGTGTACATTCACATCAGTCCCTGCCCTCAAGGAGCTTACAATCTAAAGTCCTTAACTTACGATTGTACAAGGATCAATTTAGAGTGGAGCCAAATGACCTACTAGCATGTCTTTGAAGTGGGGTGAAACTGGGTATCCGGAGGAAACCTGCATAGGGAGAACATGCAAACTTCAGGCAGGTAGTTCTGTGGTTTGGATTCAAACTGATGACCCTAGAGCTGCAGGGTGGAGGTGCTAACCACTTAGCCACTGTGCTGCCCCACTTTAATGAACTTTATGTGATGTGTACAGTGTCACTGCACAGCAGCAATTTTACATGCAATGACATCTAGTGAGGTGCGATGTTATGAACTCCTGTTGCATAATATGGCAAAGCTCTGTAATGCAGTGGAACACCACATTCTGGTGTGGACATAATGACTTGCTGTCTGTGTCCTTGCACTTATGGAAAAATGCATGCAACTGCACATAATGTGACTGGACTGTGAACATTGTTCAAAAACTTTTGTAAATGGACCCTTTTTCAAATGCTGTCTAATGGAGATTCTAAAACTGTTCGTGTGGGGTGGGGGTTTTGTATGTAACCTGTCTTCTTTCTTTTTAGGGCGAGACTATGCAGCACAGACGTCTCCAGCAGCTAAACCTGGTGTAGCATCAGGCCGCATTGTGGCTGTCATTGGAGCTGTCGTTGATGTCCAGTTTGATGCAGACCTTCCACCTATTCTAAATGCGCTGGAGGTCCAAGGCAGAGACACCAGGCTGGTTCTGGAAGTGGCTCAACACTTGGGTAATTATGCAGTATTGATGTCCTGTGCTTGACTTTAGCTGCAACTTGTCAAGAGCTTTTCATTAAAATATCAAATTCCTTCATTGATGATTCAAAGTTATGACTTTCGTTCTTCTGAGCCTCCTGAAGCAACTTGCTTATCTGAGAGGAATGTATGTAATAACATGGTAGCCATTTTCTGACCTAGAGTCTTACCTAGTGCTTTATATTCTTCCTTCAGGTGAGAACACTGTGCGTACCATTGCTATGGATGGTACTGAAGGTTTAGTCAGAGGGCAAAGGGTTCTCGACGCTGGCACACCAATTAGAATTCCTGTGGGGCCTGAGACTCTTGGAAGAATTATGAATGTCATTGGTGAACCTATTGATGAAAGAGGCCCTATTACAACAAAACAGTGAGTCCTATGTGGTTTTGTGTTTTTCTTAACATTAACCCTTTCAAACAGCCTGCAAAATGAAATTAATTCAATATTCTAAAAGCCTAGTAAACTCCTTGAATGTATTGTCTGCCCATTATTTAAAGTGTTGTATAGTGCTATATTTTATAAAGAGGCATGGCATTCTCCAATGTCCTTCAATGAAGTTAAGTTACTAACATGAAGTTTATTTTAAGCGTAGAAAGTACCTGGATACATAGTTAGTTATTTGCGTGGGGTGTTTTAATTTTTTTTTTTTTTTTTAATACTATTTGCATTGTCCTAAACTGTCTTTTAGGTTTGCTGCTATCCATGCTGAGGCTCCTGAATTTGTAGAAATGAGTGTTGAGCAAGAGATCTTGGTTACTGGCATTAAAGTGGTGGACCTTTTGGCTCCATATGCTAAAGGAGGAAAAATCGGTATGTCTAGTGGTCATTTGTAGTTTTTGATGTACATTAATAGCTTCACTAAAGGACTAGTAATCCCAAGAGATTGTTTTGCAGATTATTGACTTTAGAACCCAAAACCCCCTACTTGTCAAAGTGAGCAGCATCAGCCCTGCTGTGTTAAAGATATTGGGGCTTCAAGGTTTTTAAAGTGGGAGTACAAGTACACTTAATATCCTTATTCTCCAATGAAGAAAAATGTGTGTATCTCTATCTTGTACACCTACTTTTTTATTTATTTTTTTTTTTCAGGCTACTGAAGTCAACTTTATTAAAAAAAAAATAAATAATAAAAAAAAAAAACCTGCCCGTTTAACAGACAGAAGTGGTCTTTTCTGTCATAAATGCTTCTACTGCCCTATCAGCAGATCACATTTACAGCACCCTTGCTATGATGTGGCTCCCATAGTCAGGAGTGGCATCATCGCAGCCAAAGACATGTAACCCAGGAGAGACTGGGCAAAGATGAAGCACCCTGTACTGGGGGAGTGGTGACAACGTAGCAGTGAAGCACTCAATTTGGCAGGCTCTGCCATAATGTGCACGGCATACTAGCACATCATGCCATAACACTACAGGGAGCCTGTATTAAAATGTAATAGCCCTGTAAAACTTTTTGTATATGGGGAGACTAGTTGAACTCTGTTTGCATCTAGAAGATTTATTCGCAATTTGAAAGTTTCCTGTTATGATGATTCTAACTTGACTTTCGTTCTTCTGAGATTATCTGAAGTAACTGATCGAATCTGATGAGGAAACTCCTCTAATTGTCAGAAGTTACATTGTGTTGTAAGGAATGTGTTAACTTTTTTTTTATTTTTTTTTGTCACTTCAGGTTTATTTGGTGGTGCTGGTGTAGGCAAAACTGTACTGATTATGGAGCTGATCAACAATGTAGCCAAAGCTCATGGTGGATATTCTGTGTTTGCTGGTGTGGGAGAACGCACACGTGAAGGAAATGATCTTTACCATGAAATGATCGAGTCTGGTGTCATCAACTTGAAGGACACCACGTCAAAGGTACTTTATTTTCCTTCACTATAGATGTAGACATCCCCGCCCCCTTAAATCTAAAGCTAGTGTACAGTTTTTTTTTTTTTTTTTTTTTTTTTGAAGTTGAGATGAATTGATTTGCCTGTTGTGATGAATCACTTAAGACTTTCGTTCTTCTGAGCTTGCTGAAGCCATTTCTTTATTCTGATACGGGCAAAAAGTGTGTGTGTGGGTTTTTTTAATATTATGCCTTGTGTTTTTGTTCTAAAAACCTTGCATAGGCTCTTCAATATGACTGACACGTGCCTGTCTTCCAGCTGAACACCAGACAAACTGCTAAATACTTCATGGGAATGTGTGGAAAGTTGCTTTACTTGCAAAATGTTTGTCTTGTGCCAGTGTGAATAAAGCTTAGGGTTATTAAACCCAGGAGCCTGCTTTTACCCCCATAAATACTGCTTGCTTCTAGGAGTTTAAACAAAACTTGTGCGCGTGTGGTGGCTTTTGGAACCGTGATATTGTGTTGCATATTTCAGCTATGTTTCCTGTTTACAGGTAGCCCTGGTATATGGACAGATGAATGAACCACCAGGTGCTAGAGCTCGTGTAGCCTTGACTGGACTTACTGTTGCTGAATATTTCAGAGATCAAGAGGGACAAGATGTGCTACTTTTCATTGACAACATTTTCAGGTTTACTCAGGCTGGCTCAGAGGTGATGTCTAAATCACTCTACATATTCTTGCTTGTAATATAAATTTGCATTAAACTTGTATTACCCTGACTTCAAATTTGTTGCAGGTGTCTGCCTTGCTGGGTCGTATTCCCTCTGCTGTCGGTTACCAACCAACCTTGGCTACTGATATGGGTACCATGCAGGAAAGAATCACAACCACAAAGAAAGGATCTATTACCTCTGTGCAGGTGTGTGTGTGTGTAAAATATATACATTTTTCAGTGGTGAGCAACCTAGTGCCGTTACCCCTTGATAAAATTTCCCAAGTTGTGGGGACCCCTAACAGGAAAATTATTTTCATAGCATGGGTTGTCGGCACCCAAGACAAGTAGTTTGCGCCCCTAACCCACAGACATTTAGCGCTCCCTTAAAACCCCTTATGGTACCTTTTTTAGGATCTTTTTCTTCAGTGAGTGGCAGTGCTGAATCAGCCAACTTGGATCAACAGATGACCTTGATTAAGAGCACTTGAACTGTAGTGGGGACTTTTAATGGCAACCCTAATCACATGTAGTGTTACTGCGTCTCCAGCTCTGGTGTCTCGCAACAGTGACACCTATGCCGAAATCAGGAGATGGGACTCTCCTCCAGGCCCTCCCACTTCACATTCCTCACCAGTCAGCTGACCTCTAGTGTATGCCATGAACTGAATGAGTGGCTGGGAAAAGGCTAAGTGGGTGGCTGTGGGCTCCAGGGACAGCCCTGCTAGAGTGGAGCAGGCTTCAGGAACAGTCCAGGATTTGATGGAACCACTGCTATAGACTGTACATTCATTCCTTTAAAACAAGCCTCCCGTGGGGCTAGTTACAAATTTCAACACAAGTTGAGATTGCACATAGTAATCAGTCCAGTTTCCCCCTTTTTTTTTTTTTTTCTCTCTTCACTATAGATGTAGAAATCCCCCACCCCCTTAAATCTAAAGCTAGTGTAACTTTAAGAAGTTGAGATGAATTGATTTGCCTGTTGTGATGAATCACTTAAGACTTTCGTTCTTCTGAGCTTGCTGAAGCCATTTCTTTATTCTGATACGGGCAAAAAGTGTTTATTTATCTTTTATTTTTTATTTTTTTTTAAATATGGGTTTGTCTTAATGGTCTGTTTCTCCCCCCCCCCCTTTCCTAGGCAATCTATGTGCCTGCTGATGACTTGACTGATCCTGCTCCTGCTACCACCTTTGCTCACTTGGATGCCACGACTGTACTGTCACGTGCTATTGCTGAGCTGGGAATCTATCCAGCAGTAGATCCTTTGGATTCCACTTCTCGTATTATGGATCCCAATATTGTTGGGCATGAGCATTATGATGTTGCTCGTGGAGTACAGAAGATCTTGCAGGTAAGTGGTTGTTGTAGGGGAAAGGTGAGTGTTTTTGCTTGGCACAGTTTTTAAAAGTGCTGCTTTCACTCTTTTGTAGGATTACAAGTCTTTGCAAGATATCATTGCCATCTTGGGTATGGATGAATTGTCAGAAGAAGACAAACTGACTGTGGCCAGAGCACGTAAGATTCAGCGTTTCCTGTCTCAGCCTTTCCAGGTTGCTGAAGTCTTTACAGGACATCTTGGTAAACTGGTTCCACTGAAGGATACCATCAAGGGTTTCCAGCAAATCCTGCAAGGTATTGTCTAAGTAGTATTGAGTAAAAGGACTTGTGAATGTAATTTTTTGTTAGTAAAAACTTGCAGCAAAATTGCAAGTGGAAAAGTAAAAGGCTTATTATAAAGTTGCACCCTTGCCTGCTAGTAGCCCTAGCTGGAGTTTGGCAATTGTTTTGAATGAATCAGGTCTTGGCTTTTTCATTGAGATTGCTGTTAACGTCAAGTGTTGCTCTGTCTCAAATACCCTACTGTCTGGTATATAACGGTAAGATGTTTTGGTACATTAAAGTGGATGTAAACCTGAAAAATTTTGATGTCATAATGTAGAGTATAAGATTTCCTATCATTTGAGCCCAGTCTTGCCACAAAGTTTAATCCAGCTCTGAGCAATCCTTTTTATTCAGTGAGAAATCTTGACAAACAGAAACTTTGTCAAATCCTTCCCCCTTGCTGTGAGTGACGGGTGATTTACATATCTCGTGCACTAGCCTAAGACATTCTTTTTTTTTTATTTTTTTATTCCCTCCCACTCCATTCTTCTGCTACTCTGCCAGTATTGGATGTTCCACACCTCAGCATAATTGGGCATGCTGAAGTCATGTGGTTACTTTTCTGTCTTTTCACTGGATGTTATAGATCATAGCAGAAGTTCAGTGTAAAATACACAGAAGAAAATGCATATTGACAAGGAGTGTAGAGGTGGGCGGGGAGTCTACTGACATCACAACTCCACCCACCGAGCTCCCGACAACAGACCCACCCACAGAATCTGCAGTTTTTTTTGGGTCTCATAATGGACAGAGGGGAGACATTTGACAGGTAAAGATACATGCAGGAGGCATGTATTTCCTTATAGATAACCCCCTGTGGCTGTAAACCCAATGTCATCCTTTCTAATCAAATTGTGGCGCAATTTCTGTTTTTTTTTTATTTTTTTGTAGTTGTGTAAGGGTTTGTGGTTTATTTTTTTTTACTAATGCTTTTATCTTTTGACAGGAGAATATGATCATCTCCCAGAACAGGCTTTTTACATGGTTGGCCCTATTGAAGAAGCAGTAACAAAGGCTGAAAAACTTGCAGAAGAGCACTCTTAAAAGACTTGCATTTTACTTTAAAGCACTCATCCACACCATCCTGCATAATTCTTTATGCCCATGTCTACTGGACCACGTTGGCAAAAATGTATTTAAAGTTTCCAATAAAACATCTCTGTAAAAAGATCAGAAATGTGTTGGTGACACTTATTTGGGTTTTTATAAAAGTGTGTGTGTGTGTGTGTGTGTGTGTGTGTGTGTGTTTAAATTTTAAACAAAATAAATTAAATATTTTTTTATTGAAATCTTCTAGGCAGTTGGAAGGTTAAATTGTAACACCAACATTTTTGGGACAAATACTAACATTGTTTGACCTACACAACCAGGAACACGTGCTAAATTAAATAGGATTGTGGGCGTTCTCATGACCTGACAATCGCTATCCTAGCTGCCATAAATATGAAGGCTATGAGTTTCCCTGCCTGTCTTGGCGTTCCATCTACCAGTCGTCCCAAAAGAGGTTGCTGTGGAGCTTTATGCAAGTTTACCTGACTAAATGACATTGTAGGTACGGATCCAAAAGCGTTTTACCTTGGGGCAAGACCACCATGTTGTAATGCTGTGCCTTCCATCCACGAAAGCAAGAAGAGGCTACAGAAACATAGGCTGCGATTCTTGTTGGGACCATGTACCATCTCTTTAATATTTAATTTTTTTGTAGTTGGCTTCAATCAAGGAGGTATTATGTATGATCTTAACGCTCACTGACATTTTGAACCATTCATCCATTTCAAAGGTTTCACCTAGGTTCTGTTCCCATTTTGTCATAGAACAGTTTTTTCCGATTTGGGAGTCAGTACTGCATAAATCTTAAATATGCCCAGTGTGCTTATCCAAAGTCCTTCACAAATACTCTATTGATCAGATGTACGCTGTAAAAACTTAAAAAATTAACAATTTGAACATGGTGAGACAATTCAGAGCTTGGAAGTTGATATTTGTCCTGTAGGGTGTCCTTAGACAGGATACCTCTGATCACAAAGATCAGCAATGCGCCGTAAACCTTATGTTAGTCCACCATGCAAAGGTGTGGGGTTGGAGACCTGGAGTGAATGCTGGGCTAAGGGCCATAGGGGTATGCAGTGACTGGAAACCGTGAGGCTGTACAAGTCTGTCGCCCAAATGTAGTGAGAATGATGGCATTGGACACATTATAATCGGCCTAGCTTTTGGTTGCAGCCACATTAAACGACTAATCGGTCTTGTTGGATATAAGGAGGATTCCAGTTTCATCCATGTAGGTGGCAGTAATGAGTGACGCTGTATTAGTTGGGCCAGTTGTGCTGCTCGGAAGTATGTAGCTAGGTCGAACACCCAGGCCACCCCGTAACTTTGTATAGGGTGCGCTTATTCACTCAGTCTCTTGTTCCCTCAGATAAACTTCAAAACCTTATTTTGGAATTTGTGTAGGTCAGGCATGGAAATTTGAACAGGCATTCTTCTGAATAAGTATAACCTAGGCAAAAGGTTCGTCTTTATTGTGTACAGTCTGCCGAACCATGGCGGTGGATTGCGTTCCCACCGTTGAAGGTCTGCCATCTTTTTATATAATGGGGGAACGTTTGTCAAATATAACTTGTCTATAGTGGGAGTCAGAGATGCTTAAATATGGAAAGGCCTTCGTCTGCCATTGGAAGGAGAATGAGTTCTGTAATTGCGTAACCGTGTCTGTATCTAGGGAGAGGTTCAGGGCAACGGATTTAGTATGATAGTGAGGTTCGAGATAGTGAAGAAGTGACGCATTGCACGAAAGAATTGGGAGTGACGTGACTGGAGAGGTGAGTAGGAGGATATTGTCAGCAAAAAGAGCCCATTTGTTCTCTAGGTCTCAGCAATGTATCCCTTTTGATGTCAGGGTGGTTCCTAAGTTTGATAGCCAGGGGTTCCAGTGCCAATATAAATGAAATGGGGGGATAGGGAACACCCTTGTCTAGTTCTCCCTACAAATGTCTAATTGATGTGAGCTGTAGCTTGTCACCAGTAGCCTAGCTGTGGGTCCATTATAAAGGGTTTGTAAGACTGTCAGAAACCGTGGGCCGAATCCATAACCCTTTAGAACATAAAACAAATAGTCCCATGATAAGGAGTCAAATGCCTTGGAGATCTAATGACATCATAGCTTTCCTAGGACCCCAATTGTCCCAGTTGGACTGCACCACAGATATTAGGTCTATTAGTCTACAGCAGTGCTCGACAAATCCAGGTCGCATTGGCGACTAGAATTAGCGACCTGGGGCAGCACAGCTGGGGGTATCCTGTCTCCATAGTGCACCCCTGTGCGATCGCCATGGGCCATGCCGGCTGGTAATTGAGGCCCCGACTTTGCGGCCTTGTGCAGTCCTATGGTATCTTCTAGAATCTAGCGCCCTCTTGTGGTGGCCGTTGGTATGACACCCAGCAATGCTAATGGAGCTGTTTTGTTTTCACTGCCTGCCTATCTCCTTCACTTGGAATCCCCAAACATATACACACATATATATAATAAAAAAAAATTTCTAACACCCTAGAGAATCAAATGGCAGTCGTTGCAATACTTTGTCACACCGTATTTGCGCAGCGGACTTACAAGCGCACTTTTTTTTGGGAAAAAATACTTTTTTTAATTGATAAAATAACACAACAGTAAAGTTTGCCCAATTTTTTTTTTTTTTTTATATTGTGAAAGATGTTACGGCGAGTAAATAGACCCCAAACATGTCGCGCTTCAAAATTGTGCCCGCTCGTGGAATGGCGACAAACTTTTACTCTTTAAAATCTCCATAGATGACGTTTAAAAAAATTCTACAGGTTGCATTTTTTAAGTTAGAGGATGTCTGGGCTAGAATTATTGCTCTCGCTCTACCGATCACGGCGATACCTCACGTGTGGTTTGAACACCGCTTTCATATGCGGGCGCTACTCACGTGTGCGTTTTTCTTCTGCAAACAAGCTCGGCGGGACGGGCGCGTTTAAAAAAAATTTTTTTTATCTTATTTATTAAACTTTTTTTAATTTTTTCATTGTTCTTTGGAAAAAAGAATTGTCACTTTTATTCCTATTACAAGGAATGTAAACATCCCTTGTAATAGAAAAAAGCATGACAGGACCTCCTAAATATGAGATCTGGGGGGTCAAAAAGACCTTGGATCTCATATTTACACTAAAATGCCAAAAAAATAAATTGCCATTTGAAATAATAATAAAATGTCCCTTTTTTAAGAGCTATGGGCAGAAGTGCCGATTTGAAGTCGCTTCTGCCCTGCAATGACTTGGAGACAGGCGGGGGCCATCTTCCCCTCACTTGTGTCCATGTCGTTCAAAAAAAAAAAGAGAAAACCTGGCTCCTAACTTTTTTAGCTGGCTCCTAGATTCCAAGCAAATTTGTCAAGCCCTGGTCTACAGGTTTGATCTGGCGATTGGGCACGAACCCTACCTGATCTCGATGAATGTAGCTCGCCAGATAAGTATTCATTCGATTTGCTAACACTTGTCGTCAGCTTGAGATCCACGTTGAAATTGGGTGGTAGTTGTTACAGTCCCCATGATCTTTCCCAGGTTTTGGGATTACACGGATAAGAGCTGAATTTTCATGACTGGCCAAGGAAGAGCCTTGCTTCAAATCGTTAAATGAGCAGATATGAGTTGTCAGCAATTTGAAATACTTTCTGTAATAGTGACCCGAGAATCCATCGGTACCAGGTGCCCTCGAGGGATGTAGACTCTTGATGGCTGCTTTGACCCCCCCCCCCCCCCCCCCCCCCCAGGTGATATCTTCCATTAGCTCTATGCTCTTAGGTAGAGGGATGTCTCTAAAAAACGTATCTGCTAGTGATGCTGGAAAGGCCGTCGGTGAAGCGTACAATTTAGATTAATAGTCGTAAAATTCTTGGAGCAACAAATGTGGGTTCTGGGTTACTTTGCCATCCCTTAAGCATAGCTTTGGGAGGGCAGGATTGTAAGGACAAGGGGAAAGTTTCCTAGCAAGTAGGGTGGTCGGATTATCTCCCATCGTATAAAATCTATTCCTCGACCAACAAAGGTATTTCTCTGCTTTAGTGGTAAGGCTAATACTTAGCGCCGTGCGAGTAGCATCAATTTTATGCCTCAAGTCTAATTGGGGTTTGATTTTTGTTCGCGTGAAATCTCATGTAGAGCATTTTCTTGTTGGATTGTTTGTATATGTATACGTTTAGTCCTGGCAGCAAATTGAATTGGCTTTCCACGAATAGTAGCTTTGTGCGCTGCCCAATTAATACTAGGGGAGGTGTCTGGCTCCATTTTCGATGAAGTATTGGCGATCGCACATGAGCGAATACATGCTGCAGTGTCTCCGCAATGACCGTCAAGTTGCCCACATTCTAACTGGTGCTGATTACTGGGTGGCCACGCTGCTGGATCCCCATTACAAGGACAACGTACCGTCCTTAATGCCTTCACTGGAGCGGGATCGTAAGATGCGCGAGTACAAGCGCACGCTGGTAGACATGCTGCTGGTGGCATTCCTACCTGACAGCGGGGGCACAGTGGAAGCACAAGGCGAAGGCGGAGGAAGAGGTCGCCAACGCAGCCGGGGCACCGCCAGTACTTCAGAAGGCAGGGTTAGCATGGCTGAAATGTGGAAAAGCTTTGTCAGCGCGCCACAACAACCAGCACCACCAGCTGATATGGAACGTCTTAGCAGGAGGCAGCATTTCACCAACATGGTGGAGCAGTATGTGTGCACATGCCTACATGTACTGAATGACAGGTCTGCCCTCTTCAACATCTGGGTCTCCAAATTGGGCACATGGCCTGAGCTTGCCCTTTACGCCTTGGAGGTGCTGGCCTGCCCTGCAGCCAGTGAATATTTAGCACGGCAGGGGGCGTTATCACAGACAAGCGCAGCCGCCTGTCCAGAGCCTATGTGGAAAAGGTCACGTTCATTAAAATTAAGCAGGCATGGATTCCACAGGACTTGTCCGTACCTTGTGCAGAATAGACATGTATACCGGCCCTACCCAGCCATTGTTGTATTTTTGATCTTTCTCACTCTTTTGGGGTGTACCCCAATTTAAAAAAAATGTTTAATTAAAAAGAAAAACCAGTGTTGGCTACCTTGTCCTCCACTGCCGCTTCCACCTACACTACCACCTCAACCTCCTACTCCATATGGACCTCGTAGTCCTAGGTCAAGATTATTTTTTATTTTAAGTTATTTCCCTATCCACATTTGTTTGCAGAGCACTTGCCATGCTTTAACAACATTTTGCAGCCCTCTAGCCCTTTCCATTACTTTTTTTAGAGCAATTTTAGTCCTCAAAAGTTTGGGTCCCCATTGACTTCAATGGGGTTCAGGGTCAAGTTCTGGTCACGAACTCGAACTTGTTTGCGAAGTTCGGCTGAACCCGTCGAACCCGAACATCCAGGTGTCTGCTCAACTCTAATCAGCAGCTGTTCAGCCGCTTGATTGTTTTTACAGGCACCGGAAGGTGAACATCCCCCTCACTCTGCCCTTTCCTTCTCCATCACGCGGGCGAACCAATAGAAGCAATCGGCCAGAGGTGGAAGTTTACCATAGAGAATACTGTGGGCCAGATGGTCTCACGCAGTCTCTATGACCTTCGGAGGCCGGGCGTGACGTTATGATGTTGTAAATACTGCCATTGCCTTCAGATGGGAAGCCAAGATTGTGTGTGTGTGTGTGTGTGTGGGGGGGGGGGGGGGGGTTGTTTCATTTTAGTATTTCCATCCTAGAGGTGAGATCTAGGGAATTATAGACCTCAGATCCCGCTTTTTTTATTTATTTATTTTTTTTTTTTTTTTTAAATCACTTTTATTCGTATTACAAGGAATTTAAACATCCCTTGTAATACGAATAAAAGTAAAATAATAAAAACAAAAAATTAAAGCGTGCTCGTTTGCAGAAGAGACTGCATAAGTAGGTCGCGCCCACATAGAGAGAAATGTTATATATATTTTTTTTGTCCAGCCCAAGGCCTGTAAAAAAAAAAAAAAAAAAAGTGTACTGAAGTTTGGTGCCATTCCATGTGTGTGCAGTATTCTCTGTATATATGAATCACCTTCTAAAAAACTGAAGAAAAAGGGTGGGCAAAGTATGCTGCCATGGAGATGTGACAGGAAAGGAAAATTACGGAAAGGTAAGTATACAATTTTCCGTTTTCCTGTCGCATCATGGCAGCATATACCTTGGGGAGTAACTCGCAGACAGGGTGGGAATATGCAAGTAAGGATAAGTTTATTGACAAGGAATAGAGGAATTGGCTCGGATAACTGATTTTCCGAAATCTGTAGTTGTTAGGCATGCAGAGTCCACTCTGTAGTGGGAGATGAAAGTATTCCTGGAGGACCAGGTGGCGGCTCTGCAGATGGTTTCCGCCGAGACTCTACAGTAGGCTGCCCACGAGGTCGCCACTGCCCTGGTGGAGTGTGCCCTTAAGCCGTCAGGAATTTGTATTGTGCTGAGTGAGTAGGCCTTCTTGATGGACTTGACTAACCAAGAGGCAATAGTACGGGCCGATGCTGCCTGGCCTTTCCTGAAGCCATGAGGGATAACCAGCAGGTTTTCTGACTTCCTGATGGGTTTGGAAGCGGAAAGGTAGGGCAGGATGTTGCTCTTGACGTCCAGGGGGTGAGGATCGCCCTGGTCTGTGGTAAGGGCCGGTAGGCTAATTTCCTGATTGAAATGGAAGGATGAGGATACCTTGGGAATCAGGCGGTCCGAGGGTCTCAGGACTACCCTGTCCGGGTATATGACCAGGTAGGGATCCTTCGCTAGCAGGGCCTGTATCTCCGAGACCCTTCTTGCTGAGGTTATTGCTATAAGGAAAGTAACCTTTAGTGTGAGGTCCCAAAGGGAGATATTGTCTAGTGGGAAGAATGGTTCCTTGGATAGCGCTTCCAGAACGACCGATAGATCCCATGCTGGAAATGAAGGCTTCCTGGGTGGCCTTAACTTGAGGCATGCTCTCTGGAACTGGATAATGAGAGGATCCTGTGCCCACTTAACCCCGGTCAGGGCGGATAGTGCTGAGACCTGCACCTTCAGAGTGCTGGAGCCGAGGCCCTTGTCCAGGCCTGATTGCAGGAACTCTAAGACCTGGGATGTCAGTAGGGAGGATGGATCCCAGCCCTCCTGATGGGCGAAAGAAACAAACTTCTCCCACACCCTCCGGTAGGTAGTGTTCGTGGTGGGTTTTCTAGCCTGGAGCAGTGTATTGATTACCCTCTGGGAGCAGCCCTGGTCTAGATACCTAGCCCTCTCAGTTTCCAGGCCATCAGGTGCAGCCTCCCCGGGTTGGGTGGAGCAGCTGACCCTGGGAGAGCAGATCGGCTGACATCGGGAGGGGGAGAGGGTCTGCCGTGTTCAGCTGCAGGAGGGTGGTGAACCACGGCCTCCTGGGCCAGAATGGAATTACTGCCACTACCAGTGCTGTCGTCCTCTTGAGTTTCAGGAGGAATCTCGCTATCAGGGGGGTTGGGGGGAAAATATAGCCCAGGTGAAACTCCCATGGGTGCTGGAGACAGTCTGTGCCCTCCGCAGTAGGGAAGGGGGTCCTCGACAGAAACCTCCGGCATTTTGCGTTTGCTGGGGTCGCGGCCAGGTCTATGTCGGGGAGACCCCAGGTCTGGACAATGAGGGTGAAGGCTTGAGGGCTCAGGGACCACTCGTTGTTTGAGATGAAGTCCCTGCTGAGAGAGTCTGCCAGTATGTTCTCGGCGCCCGGAATATAGGCTGCCCTCAGATCCAGAAGGTTTTGTTGTGCCCATTCCATCACAGGGCGCACCTCCTGCAGCATGGAGGAGCTCCTGATGCCCCCCTGTCTGTTGACATAGGCAACAGCTACCTTGTTGTCCATCTTTAAGAGGACCTGTTTTCCTCTCAAAAGAGGACTGAAGGCTAGAAGGGCCTGGAATGCTGCCCTCATCTCCAACACGTTGGAGACAAGGTCCCGTGCTCTGAACGGCCAACGGCCCTGTACAGCATGCTGAAGGTAGTGAGCCCCCCATCCTTCCAGACTGGCGTCTGATGTAACGACTTCCAGAGGGGGGGAGACAATGTGTCTGTACCTGTTCAGATTGTGGGGACGGGTCCACCACTCTAGAGATCGCTGGACTTCCCGGGTGATATGTATTAACTGGGACATGGATGAGCCGTCCCATTGGAGAAGGAACGAGATCTGGAGGGGTCTCGCATTCCACTGCGCCCACTGGACCATCGGGATGGTAGCTGACAGGGAGCCTAGGAGGCTGAGGCACACTCTGGCTGGTAAGGGAGTTGTTGAGATTGCCTTCCTCACTTTCCTGTCCAGAGGAGGAACCTTCTCCGGGGGTAGCTGTACGGAGTTTTGCCGGGTGTCTAGAAGGGCTCCCAGGAAGACCATCCTCTGGGTGGGCTGAGCGTTGCTCTTCCTCCAGTTGATGAGCCATCCCAGGCCCTGTAGCGTGGAGACTAGGATCTCCCTGTGCTGTATGAGGGACTCCTGGCTGTTCGAGAGGAGGAGGATATCGTCCAGATAGTGATGGACCCTTAGACCTCTTTCCCTCAGGGAAGCAATGACCGGGAGAAGGACCTTCGTAAATGTCCTGGGGGCAGTGGAGATTCTGAACGGGAGGCTCCGGAACTGATAATGGTGGTGGTCTATTGAGAACCGGAGAAACTTCTGAAAGGCTACATGGATGGGGATATGCAGGTAGGCATCTTGTAGATCTATGGACAACATCCAGTCCTCCAGGTTTATGGCCTGGAGGATCGATTGTAGGCTTTCCATCTTGAAGGACTATACCCAGATGGAGTGGTTGAGGATTTTTAGGTCCAGGACGGGGCGCAGGTCCCCGGATTTCTTTCTGACCAGGAACAGAGGGGAGTAAAACCCCAGACCTCTTTGTGGTCGGGGCACCTCCACTACTGCTTTTTTCTGGAGCAGCTCCTGGACGTATGTTAACAATAGCGCCCTTCTTTCTCGCGAGGATGGGAGCCTGGTCGGACAGAAATGGTCCCCCGGGGGGCGTCCCCTGAAAGACCACCTGTGCCCGAACCGGACGGTGGCTACCGTCCAGGGGTCCCTGATAGTTTCCGCCCAGAGCAGCCTGAAATTTTGGAGCCTGGCTCCCACTACTGCTGGCTGGGCGGGCGCACCTTCAAAAAGGCTTCTGGTCGGTGGGCACGGAGGTCTTGGATTTCTGGAACCTCGAGAAGGAAGTCTGAGGGTTCTTCCAGTTCCTCCTAAATTCTCTGCCAGGCCTGTAGGCCTTGGCGTCCCTGTACCTGTCGGGGAGATTTCGTCTAGAGGGAGGAGGCCTCTGCTGTTTGGGCCTCCTGTCTGAGGGGATGAGCCCTGATTTCCCGCCAGTCACTTTAGAAATGGCTGAGTCTAGCTTTGCCCCGAAGAGGTTCTCGCCGTCGTAAGGGATACGGCACCAATTGGACTTGGAAGCCGGGTCAGCCGCCCACGGCTTCAGCCAAAGTGCCCGTCTGGCCATGACGGAGGATAGCATGGCCCTGGATGTAGATTTTATCACATCGACAGAGGCCTCTGCCACGAAGTCTCCTGCCAGGCTTAGTTCCTGCAGGGCCTTGACTAATTTATCTTGATCCACTCCGTCTGTAATGAGTTTCTCGGCGCTGGCCGACCAGCTGGAGATGGCTTTTCCTACGGCCGCAAGGGCTACTGCCGGCCTGCCTAATGAGGTCATCAAGCTTCTCTATGAAGGGGAAGGCCTCCGGGTCCCGTCTGAGGTTGGGGAAGTACTTCTTCCGCTTTTGTTGGATCTCCTGAGGCTCATCCCAATTAATAGCCTCCTTTACGGACCTCACAAAGGGTTCGATAAGGGAAAAGTCGAATCCCGCTGATGCCTCTAATTCTTCCTCGTCTGATTGGGAGTCCTGCTCCCTTGAAGTACTCGGGGGGACAGGAGAGGCGCTTCTTGTGGATGCATCCACGTCTAAAGCGGGCTGTGGGGGTGGAGCCCCTGTTGGTTCTCTGAGGTCCTGGTCCCCTCTGGTTGCTTCCTCGAGACACCTGCGGCAGGCTAATTTGTCCGGGAGGGCGGCGGCCCCGCACACCCAGCAGGTGTTGGGAGCGGGCCTGGAGCGGGTCGCTGAGTGGTGTCTGTGTGCAGGTGATCTTCTGCGGCGTGAGCGACTGCGTCGGGAAAAGGATCTGGAGCGACTTCCCCTGCGACTCCTATGACCCGAGCGACTTCTCCTGCTCCATCCTGAACGGCTCCATCTGTGGCCTGAGCGACTCCTTCCCCGCGAGGACCCTCTACGTCCAGACTTGGAGGATCTTGAGGACCTGACAGGGCTGACCATTTAGGTAGCGTTAGTGCCTCAGCTCTCTTTTTTTCTTTTTTTTTCTTTTTTTTTTTTTACTTACCGATCCCGTCCTCCCCCCTTACCTATTGGTCTGGCGGTGATCTGCTGGGGCAGTGGTCTCCATGAGGAAGGGAGATAGGCAGCCTGTAAGACAGGAGAAGAAGAAGATAGGTAAAAAAGGGGGGGGCGGGGGGGGGGGGTGCAAACCCATGGAGGGCACTTACCTAGTGAGGAGCAGGCTGGGGATGATCTGCAGCGGTGAAAAAGCGAGTTTCCAAGATGCTGCCAGGGCTGTGGAAGAAAAGGGAATTTTTTCCCTTTTTGAACTTGGCGCCGGGCGAGCGCCACGCTCGCGCATGCGCAGTAGTGCCGCGCGGCCATTTTGGAAGTTGGCAAGCCCTCAGGCGCCCGAGCAGACCGTACTGCGCATGCGCCGAAGCGCCAGGACGCTCTGCGCACCTGAGGGGGAGAGGAGCAGAGAGGAGAGGGACTACAGAGTCCAGCAGAAGTACGGGTAACGGCGCTTTTATTTATTAATAAAGCAAGGAGGGGGGGGGGGGAGACCACTGCACAATGGAAAGCCTATTTAAGGCTTAGGAGCATAAATGGAGTGTGTTTGCCCTGACACACAAATGCATAACAGCAAGGTGCTTTAAGCCTGTTTAAGGCTTTACACAGAGGCCAGGAGGATGTTGGTGCTTAAAACCTCTTTAAGGTTCTACACAGGGGCAGTCGACAAGGTGCTTTAAACCTGTTTAAGGTCTTGTATATAGCAGTCATCGCAGTGCTTTAAACCTATTTAAGGTTCTACACGTATGCAGTCATCACAGTGCTTTAAACCTGTTTAAGGTTCTACACAGGCAGTCCGCAGAAAACAATAGCAGAGGAAATAATACGATACCCCTGAGATCACCAGAGTGGGGTTCCTTCCATTTAGCTTCCTTTAGAGGCTGTACCGGCAAGGACTTCCAAACCAGGAGAGGCTAGAACCTGGCTGGGGCGAAGCGGTAAGGGGGTGATGTCCGTGCGTCCCAACAGGTGAGGAAAAATAACAGAATACTGGGGCGGGGGCTCTATCACCATTTTATAGTTACGTGGTCCTATCAGGTTGTGGAGGCGGAGTCACAACCCAAGGTATATGCTGCCATGATGCGACAGGAAATAAAGTTATTAAAGCAAAGGATGCCAGTACTACTGCATTCAGAGCCAAGCCTAAGTACCATGAAGGGAACAAGGATTTCAAGGACCACCTTGGTGGTCGTATATGGATTGTGGAAAAATATCCAGGATATTGGCTAGAGCTGGGGACACAGGAAAGAAAACTTTGCTGAGCAAACTTCCTTCATATCCTCTCATATGTATTGTTCATGGTCTCGTGGTTTGCACCAAGATCTGAGTCATCTCGGATGAGAATCCTAGCACCTCTAGTCCAGTTGATTCAATAGCCAGGCTATTAAAAGAGTCTCACTGGATTAGGGTGCTGCCATTGACGTTGGCATAAAAGACCCTGTTTGACCGAAAACGGGATTGGTGGTGCTGATAAGGGATGAGCCGAACACCCCCTGGTTCGGTTCACACCAGAACATAGGAACAGACAAGATTCCTCCAGATGAAGCCACGTGAGAGGTGGTGAAACTAGTAGAGGTGGAGCCTGGCAGTGGAATCTTCTCGCAACTGAGTGAGACCTTTTATAAAACTTTTTAATAAATGTGAGTTGTATATTAGCTGGGGTGGAGAGGTTCATTTTTAATCCCTCGGATACTGCACTATTAGAGGCACTGTTTTTTCCATGTATTTTTGAAACTACCGCAGCTAATGTTGATTATACTGGATTCAAGTCTGAAGTAGCACAGTGAAAGGAACCCTTATCGGATATAGATCATTACTTGTTTCTTGAGAGTCCAACAGAGGTTACCAAGGACCAGTGAGGATTTCCTGAAGGGAGAGTTGCACAGAGTGCAAGGCGTTTGACCCCTAGCAGGGTCTTGTAAGGAAGTGAGCGAGCATTGCATGTGGTGGCGGAAGCACTATGCATATGGAGGTTGTTTGAAGCAAATACATACTTCACATCTCCCCACATGTCAGCAGAAGAAATTATCACTTTATATAATATTATTTGACTTTTGTTTGAACACTTACAGTATCTCACAAGTGAGTACACCCCTCACATTTTTGTAAATATTTTATTCTAGTCTGATGATACTCTATATGTTCTCGCGCTGCAATATCGTACCCTCATTGCACCAATCTTTCCAAAAATGAATGAGCAAATATGCTTGTGTACATAAAATATATAATAAATCAATGAAACTAGCAGCCACTTTAAATATATAAACTGAATTGTGTCTAGATTAAACTCAAACGTGTAATGTAATAAAGTGTTTTACAATAATCAAGTAGCGCTATAAACTATATGAGAAATAAAGTGTTGCAATATTGACATGAAACAACAACATATAACACCACGTGAAATAATGTTAATTGAACAAAAAATCTTTTTGATGACTGTAGTGAAAAAATATATGACAAGATGTGTCCAATGAAGGTCAATCTTCAAAACATTCTTTTATAAACTTCCACCACACCGACGTGTCTTGTGATCCCTCTCCCAATAAGACCACACTCACCAGATAATGTTGCCTCCCACTTTCGTGGTTGGCAAAGAAGCTGTTTAACCACACCTGGGTTAGATAAACGGTCAATCCAAAGGCTATGCCTCCATACAGTGGCGGAACTACCGCCATAGCGACACATGCGGTCGCTATGGGGCCCGCAGACAATCAAGGGCCCGGTGAGCGGCGTTTCTAGGCGGGTGCGGGCCGCGCCGGGTGACACCCGCTAGCGGGGGTGACACCCGTGGGTAGCGGCAGCCGCACCACTAACGCCGCACACCGTGCCTTCTGGACTGGAGCGCAGGAGGGACACAGCGGCGCGGACCGAAGCCGCCTCCCCTCCTCTCTGTTTACATTCAGAGAGGAGGAGGAGCCTGGGAGGAGGGACACACATGGCGCTGTTTCTGAGGTATGTAAGGGTCGGGGGGCATCGTCTGCTGTGGGGTCTGCACAACCGGGGGGGGGGGGGTCTGCATTGCTGGGGGTGTCTACTGATGGGGGTCTGCACTGAGGTGGGGGGGTCTGCTGTGTGTCTGCTGTGGGGTCTGCACTACCCGGGGGTCTGTAATGGGTGGGGGTGTCTGCATTGCTGGGGGTGTCTACTGATGGGGGTCTGCACTGAGGTGGGGGGTCTGTAATGGGGGTGTCTGTACTAAGGGGGTCTGCACTGAGGTGGGGGGGTCTGTACTAAGGGGTCTGCACTGAGGTGGGGGGTCTGTAATGGAGGATTGTCTGTACTAAGGGGGTCTGCACTGAGGTGGGGGGGTCTGTAATGGGGGTGTCTGTACTAAGGGGGTCTGCACTGAGGTGGGGGGGGTCTGTAATGGAGGATTGTCTGTACTAAGGGGTCTGCACTGAGGTGGAGGGGTCTGTAATGGGGGATTGTCTGTACAAAGGGGGTCTGCACTGAGGTGGAGGGGTCTGTAATGGGGGATTGTCTGTACTAAGGGGGTCTGCACTGAGGTGGAGGGGTCTGTAATGGAGGATTGTCTGTACTAAGGGGGTCTGCACTGAGGTGGAGGGGTCTGTAATGGGGGATTGTCTGTACAAAGGGGGTCTGCACTGAGGTGGGGGGGTCTGTAATGGGGGTGTCTGTACTAAGGGGTCTGCACTGAGGTGGGGGTGTCTGTACTAAGGGGGTCTGCACTGAGGTGGGGGGTCTGTAATGGGGGATTGTCTGTACTAAGGGGGTCTGCACTGAGGTGGGGGGGTCTGTAATGGGGGATTGTCTGTACTAAGGGGGTCTGCACTGAGGTGGGGGGGTCTGTAATGGGGGATTGTCTGTACAAAGGGGGTCTGCACTGAGGTGGGGGGGGGGGGGGTCTGTAATGGGGGATTGTCTGTACAAAGGGGGTCTGCACTGAGGTGGGGGGGGGGTCTGTAATGGGGGTGTCTGTACTAAGGGGGTCTGCACTGAGGTGGGGGTGTCTGTACTAAGGGGGTCTGCACTGAGGTGGGGGGTCTGTAATGGGGGATTGTCTGTACAAAGGGGGGTCTGCACTGAGGTGGGGGGGGTCTGTAATGGGGGGTGTCTGTACTAAGGGGGTCTGCACTGAGGTGGGGGGGTCTGTAATGGGGGATTGTCTGTACTAAGGGGGTCTGCACTGAGGTGGGGGGGTCTGTAATGGGGGATTGTCTGTACTAAGGGGGTCTGCACTGAGGTGGGGGGGGGTCTGTAATGGGGGTGTCTGTACTAAGGGGTCTGCACTGAGGTGGGGGGGGTCTGTAATGGGGGTGTCTGTACTAAGGGGGTCTGCACTGAGGTGGGGGGGTCTGTAATGGGGGTGTCTGTACTAAGGGGGTCTGCACTGAGGTGGGGGGGTCTGTAATGGGGATTGTCTGTACAAAGGGGGTCTGCACTGAGGTGGGGGTCTGTAATGGGGGTGTCTGTACTAAGGGGTCTGCACTGAGGTGGGGGGGTCTGTAATATGGGGGTCTGTACTAAGGGGTCTGCACTGAGGTGTGGGGGTCTGTAATGGGGGTGTCTGTACTAAGGGGGTCTGCACTGAGGTGGGGGGGTCTGTAATGATTATTGGGTGTCTGTGTTGATGGTATGGGGGTGTCTGTACTAAGGGGGTCTGCAGTGGTGGTGCCGTGGCTGACATTTTTGGGTAATGAAGCGGTTGGGGGGTGAGTTTTGTGGGTGTGGGGGGGTCTGTATGTTGTGGGGTGAACTCGGGGGTGAGGGGTTAGGGATCTGTACTGAGGAGGTCTTGTAAGGGGGTCTGCACTGGGGGCACGTGGGAGGTGAATGGGTTGGGTTCTTGGGAGGTACTTGGTTGGGTATAGGGGGGGTGCAGTTATGGGGCGGGGGTTTTGTCTGTACTAAGGGGGTCTGCACTGAGGTGGCGGGGTGGGGGGACATCGGTATGAGTTGTGTATGATTTGTGGTCGGATGAGTTGTGGGGGTGTGGGGTGTAGGGGGCTTGTGTTACTATGAGGTGGCGTGGAAATTACGTGGGGTTGGTGACGGCGTCGATGTGATGGGAGAATGGGAGCGAGTGGGTTTGGCGAGTGGCAGGCGTGCATTGTGTTTGGGTGGGGTTTGGGGTGAGGGGGTGGTTCTCGGGGTGGTCGGCGGGGGTTTGTTGTGTGGGGAGAATGAGAGCTTGTTGGTATAGGTTGTTTCGTCTTTAGGCGAGGGTCGAAAGGAGGTTGTGTTGTTGGGTCGTTTGTGTGATGGGGGTTGGATTGGATAATTGTTCGTGGGGGTGTGGGAAGCTTTTGGGTTGGAGTGCGTGATGGCTGTAGGCGGTCGTTGGTGAGGTCGGTTGGGTACTTGTGGGTGTGGGGAGGAGTGGGGTGTGTGTTGTAGGTGGGTCTGATGGGTGGGGGGTCGGGGGTCGCGGGTCTGGTGGAGGCAGGTTTGGGATAGTGGCGGGCAGGGGAGAGGGCGGGGAGGTGTTCGCGTCGGGGGTGGGATTGCGGGGTACAGGTTGGAATGTGTGATCGGAGGGGTCGTGGGTCGAGAGCTGGTAGGTCTTTGCAGCGGTAGGGTGGGGGTTGAGTTGGGGGGGGGGGCAGGGGAGGGTTGCATGCCGAAGGGCGGTGGGGGGAGGGGAGGGTCGGTGGGTGCTTTGTCGGTCTGTGGGGTCAGGGGGGGGGGTTCTTGCGAGTGTGGGTCGTGTGGAGTGGGGGTTCGCTTGGGTGTTGTGAGGGGGGGGCTGGTGGGGTGGTGGGGGTGGGGGGAGAGCGGGGCTTGAGTGGGTGTGGGGACAGGGGGTAGAGCAGTTTGGTGTGGGTTGATGATGGGTGTTCTTTGTGGGTGATAGGTTGGTAATGGGCGTCGGTGGTCGGTTAAGTGCGGGGCTGGCGGGGGCTGTGGTCTGTAGACTTGATGGGTCAGGGAGCGGGAGCGGGATAGAGGGGGGGGTGATGGGTTTGTGGTGTCCAGGGTAGGAAGGCGGAGTTTGGGTGTGTTGTAGTGGGGTGTGGGCGCTGGCGTGGGTTGGGGTTGGGTCGTGAGGATTTTGTGGGAGAGGTGCGGTGGGCGGGGCTGCGCTGTGTGGGGTAGAGATGCGGGTTGGGGTGAGGATGGTGGGGACAGGAGGTGTGGTAAGTATCTTGGATGGTTGATCGAGGGTCGGTTGTGGGTGGGTAGGTCTGTGGGGGTTAGGGTGGGGGAAGGGGTTTTGGTTGTCGGGGTGGTCTGATGATGCGCTGGGTGTGGTTGGAGCGGTCTGGGGGGTCGTGTTTGGTGCGGGGTAGATTGGGGGGATGGGCAGCGGTGGTGGGGCTAGTTGGTGGCGTCGTGGGTCTGTGATGGGGGTGGGTCGGGATGACGTGGTGGGTGTCTGTGGTGGATGGGGGCGGGTGTGGTCCTGGTGGGGATTGGGCGTTGAGGGGGGGTGGTTTCGATGTGGGGTTCTGTGGGGGGGTTGATGGGAGGATTGGTTTCGGGGTGAAGGTGTAGGGGGGGAGAGGTGAATTTTGAGAAGTTTGTGTTTTAGGGGGAGTGGTGTCGTGGGTGGGTGTTCGTGGCGGCTGCCTTCATTGAAGGTTGTGCGGGCGTTTGTGGGGCGGCGTTGGATGGGCGAGCATGTGGGGGGGTCTGGTGGTGTGGTTTGGGATGGCCGGTTAGTTGGGATCGGATTGAGTAGGGGCGTGTCTGTACTAAGGGGTCTGCATGGGGAGTGTCTGAGGTGAGGAAGTGGCGTGGGCGGCTTACGTTGAGTCTGTATTTGTAGTGGGGGGCGGTGCAGGTCGGGTGTTTGGGAAGGGTCGGGTTGGGTGCGCGAAGTGGGGAGGAGTGGTTTATGTGGTGTGTGGTATGTGGTGGTTTGGGGGGGTGTGTTGGTTCGTTAGGTTTGAAGATTGATTGGCATGGGGGGTATGAGTTGGGGCATGTGTGAGGGTGGCTGGTGCGTGTCGTGGGAGTGTGGTCGTAGCGGGGTTCATTTAGGGGTGGGTTAGAGTATGGGGGGTGAGAGGGGGGGGGTTTTATGGGGGCGGCGTGATAGGGCGGTGGGTTCGGTTGGAGTTGGATTTGGCGGATTAGGGTGTGCGTGTCGGTGCTGTGGAGGGGAGTGTGGGGCGAGTGTGTACGAGGTTTGGAGTGAGATTTGGGTGTCAGAATTGTATTGTTGGTGTGGGTCCGAGTTGTGGTTAGAATGTTAATTAGAGAGGTCAGTGGCTTTTGTAGGTGTGGAAGTTACTTGGATTAATGTTTTGGGGAGAGGTGGTTTTGAGGAGTGGTCTTAGCTTAGATTCGGGGATGGGTCTCTGACCAGAGTCTGTGCGGTGGTTTGGTGGGTGGGTCCGGTTGCTGGTGGGATTTGTCGGTGGGGGGGGGGAGGGTAGCGGGGGGTGGTGCTGGTCTGGTTGGTGGGGGTGAGGCGTGGGGGGTTGTGGGTGGCGGTGGGTTGGTTGCGGTGGTTAGTAGGACATAGGCGTCTGGTCGTGGTTAACGTGGGTCGGTTGGGGGGCGGAGAGGGGAACTCGGATTTGTGGGCTTTAGGGGTGGGAGTCGATTTTGAACGTGGGTGGGGTGAGGTCTGGGGTGTTGAGGTTGGGGGCCGGTATGATTGTGGGGGAGCGGGTGGTGTGTTGGTGATGGGAGGTGGTGGGTATGGTTCGTGGGTCTGGAAGGATGAGTGAGTGGGGAGGGGTCTTGGGGTATACTGTGGGGGTGAGAGGGTGGAAGGGGGGTTAGGGGGTTTAGGCGGGGGCGATTGGGGGTCGGGGGGGGTGAGAGTCTGGTTTGTTTTTTTGTTTTAGTGGTGGGAGTGTGCGGCTCAATGGTGGTGGGTTTTGTGTGGTGTTGGCTGTGAGGGGGGAAATGGTGGAGGACTGAAGGGGTGGGTGCTAGGGGGGTGCGGTCGAGGATGCGGGGAGGGCGGGTATGGTGGGATTGTGGGGTGTGGGGGTGTCTGTCGGTGTGGTGTGGCAGAGTTTAAGGGGACTCGCTTCTGCACTGATGTTTGTGTTGTAGACTGGGTGTGGATGGGTAGTGGGGGGGTCTGTGATGCGGTGAATGGGGGTTTGTCTGTAGTTTTTGGGGTGCGGTCTGTAATTGGGTTATGGTGTCTGTACTAAGGGGGTCTGCACTGAGGTGGGGGGGTCTGCTCAATGTGCGTGGTCTGTGGGGGGGTCTGCACTGAGGGGAGGTGGGGGGTCTGTAATGGGGTGGTCTCCTGTCTGTACTAAGGGGGTCTGCACTGAGGTTGGGGGGGTCTGTAATAAGGGGGATTGTCTGTACTAAGGGGGTCTGCACTGAGGTGGGGGGGTCTGTAATGGGGGATTGTCTGTACTAAGGGGGTCTGCACTGAGGTGGGGGGGGTCTGTAATGGTGGTGTCTGTACTAAGGGGTCTGCACTGAGGTGGGGGGGGTCTGTAATGGGGGTGTCTGTACTAAGGGGGGTCTGCACTGAGGTGGGGGGGTCTGTAATGGGGGTGTCTGTACTAAGGGGGTCTGCACTGAGGTGCGGGGGGTCTGTAATGGGGGATTGTCTGTACAAAGGGGGTCTGCACTGAGGTGGGGGTCTGTAATGGGGGTGTCTGTACTAAGGGGGTCTGCACTGAGGTGGGGGGTCTGTAATAGGGGATTGTCTGTACTAAGGGGTCTGCACTGAGGTGTGGGGGTCTGTAATGGGGGTGTCTGTACTAAGGGGGTCTGCACTGAGGTGGGGGGGTCTGTAATGGGGGTGTCTGTACTAAGGGGGTCTGCACTGAGGTGGGGGGTCTGTAATGGGGGATTGTCTGTACTAAGGGGGTCTGCACTGAGGTGGGGGGGTCTGTAATGGGGGATTGTCTGTACTAAGGGGTATGCACTGAGGTGGGGGGGGGTCTGTAATGGGGGTGTCTGTACTAAGGGGTCTGCACTGAGGTGGGGGGGGGTCTGTAATGGGGGTGTCTGTACTAAGGGGGTCTGCACTGAGGTGGGGGGGTCTGTAATGGGGGTGTCTGTACTAAGGGGGTCTGCACTGAGGTGGGGGGGTCTGTAATGGGGGATTGTCTGTACAAAGGGGGTCTGCACTGAGGTGGGGGGTCTGTAATGGGGTGTCTGTACTAAGGGGGTCTGCACTGAGGTGGGGGTCTGTAATAGGGGATTGTCTGTACTAAGGGGTCTGCACTGAGGTGTGGGGGTCTGTAATGGGGGTGTCTGTACTAAGGGGGTCTGCACTGAGGTGGGGGGTCTGTAATGGGGGATTGTCTGTACTAAGGGGGTCTGCACTGAGGTGGAGGGGTCTGTAATGGGGGATTGTCTGTACAAAGGGGGTCTGCACTGAGGTGGGGGGGTCTGTAATGGGGGTGTCTGTACTAAGGGGGTCTGCACTGAGGTGGGGGGTGTCTGTACTAAAGGGGTCTGCACTGAGGTGGGGGGGTCTGTAATGGGAGATTGTCTGTACTAAGGGGGTCTGCACTGAGGTGGGGGTGTCTGTACTAAGGGGGTCTGCACTGAGGTGGGGGGTCTGTAATGGGGGATTGTCTGTACTAAGGGGTCTGCACTGAGGTGGGGGGGTCTGTACTAAGGGGGTCTGCACTGAGGTGGGGGGTCTGTAATGGAGGATTGTCTGTACTAAGGGGGTCTGCACTGAGGTGGGGGGGTCTGTAATGGGGGTGTCTGTACTAAGGGGGTCTGCACTGAGGTGGGGGGGTCTGTAATGGAGGATTGTCTGTACTAAGGGGGTCTGCACTGAGGTGGAGGGGTCTGTAATGGGGGATTGTCTGTACAAAGGGGGTCTGCACTGAGGTGGAGGGGTCTGTAATGGAGGATTGTCTGTACTAAGGGGGTCTGCACTGAGGTGGAGGGGTCTGTAATGGGGGATTGTCTGTACAAAGGGGGTCTGCACTGAGGTGGGGGGTCTGTAATGGGGGTGTCTGTACTAAGGGGGTCTGCACTGAGGTGGGGGTGTCTGTACTAAGGGGGTCTGCACTGAGGTGGGGGGTCTGTAATGGGGGATTGTCTGTACTAAGGGGGTCTGCACTGAGGTGGGGGGGTCTGTAATGGGGGATTGTCTGTACAAAGGGGGTCTGCACTGAGGTAGGGGGGGGTCTGTAATGGGGGTGTCTGTACTAAGGGGTCTGCACTGAGGTGGGGTGTCTGTACTAAGGGGGTCTGCACTGAGGTGGGGGGGTCTGTAATGGGGGATTGTCTGTACTAAGGGGGTCTGCACTGAGGTCGGGGGGGTCTGTAATGGGGGATTGTCTGTACAAAGGGGGTCTGCACTGAGGTGGGGGGGTCTGTAATGGGGGTGTCTGTACTAAGGGGGTCTGCACTGAGGTGGGGGTGTCTGTACAAAGGGGGTCTGCACTGAGGTGGGGGGTCTGTAATGGGGATTGTCTGTACTAAGGGGGTCTGCACTGAGGTGGGGGGTCTGTAATGGGGGATTGTCTGTACTAAGGGGGTCTGCACTGAGGTGTGGGGGGTCTGTAATGGGGGATTGTCTGTACTAAGGGGGTCTGCACTGAGGTGGGGGGTCTGTAATGGGGATTGTCTGTACTAAGGGGGGTCTGCACTGAGGTGGGGGGGGTCTGTAATGGGGGATTGTCTGTACTAAGGGGGTCTTCACTGAGGTGGGGGGGGTCTGTAATGGGGGATTGTCTGTACTAAGGGGGTCTGCACTGAGGTGGGGGGGGTCTGTAATGGGGGATTGTCTGTACTAAGGGGGGTCTGTAATGGGGGATTGTCTGTACTAAGGGGGTCTGCACTGAGGTGGGGGGGGTCTGTAATGGGGGATTGTCTGTACTAAGGGGGTCTGCACTGAGGTGGGGGGTCTGCACTTGGGTGGGGGTTCTGTACTAAGGGGGTCTGCACTGAGTGGGGGGGGGGGGGTCTGTAATGGGGGATTGTCTGTACTAAGGGGGGTCTGCACTGAGGTGGGGGGGGTCTGTAATGGGGGATTGTCTGTACTAAGGGGTCTGCACTGAGGTGGGGGGTCTGCACTTGGGTGGGGGGTGTCTGTACTAAGGGGGTCTGCACTGAGGTGGGGGGTCTGTAATGGGGGATTGTCTGTACTAAGGGGGTCTGCACTGAGGTGGGGGGTCTGCACTTGGGTGGGGGGTGTCTGTACTAAGGGGGTCTGCACTTGGGTGGGGGGTCTGTACTGAGGGGGGTGTCTGTACTACTGGGGGGGGATCTGTACTACTTAGGGGGGGTCTGCACTGAGGGGGGTGGGTCTGCACTGTTGGGGGGGTCTGTAATGTTGGGGAGGCCTGCACTGGAAGGGTGTCTGTACTGAGGGGATGGTGTGCACTGGGGGGGGGGGGGTGTCTGTACTGCTAGGGGGGGTCCTGCACTGAGGGGGGTGTCTGCACTGAGGTGGGGTCTGTAATGCTGTGGGGTGTCTGTACTTAGGGGGGTGTCTGGCATTAGTTCTTTTTTTTTTTTGTGGTGGTGGTGGGGGGGCCCATACAACATTTTGCTATGGGGCCCTGTGATTTCTAGTTACGCCCCTGCCTCCATATGTGAAAATAAAACATAAAAAGTGCTCCACATAGCGTGATTCTGTTTGCACAAACGATTTATTCAAACAAATCAACAACACACTCTTCAATGATTAAACTCACATGGTCAAAGTGATAATACAGCAAAACACAGCAAAATGTTCCACAGCACACTGCAACAGAGGATAACTTGGCGGTACGCACAAATGGTCACATGGGATACCAAACTATGCTATTTCAGGTCTCACCCACTCCTCTAGACGCTGCCCAAGGTGCACACAGTAATGCAATGAACTCTGGATGGCGAATATGTAGAGCGGTGAAGGGAGCAGATCTCTAAGAATACCAATCTGTCAAAAAGATTTTCAAAGTCCGTGTGGCCACGCCCCTGACATGTTTCGTCATGTGACTTCTTCTAAGGGATTGGCCACACAGACTTACAACAGCTCTTATATAGCTCACAATTAGACTGGCTTGATTGGGCCCCCTGTGTGCGATTGCGCACACAACATCAGCTGAGTCTCCTCACCTGTGCATCTCCTCCCATCGCGCACATCCCACATCATTGGAGGCTCGCGCATGCGCAGTAGCGTACGTGTCGTGCGCATATGCTGCGCGCGCATATCTATCCCGCGCATGCGCATTCTATAGTAGCAGCGCGCGCACATCCTGCGCGCGCATCCTCATGCTGATAATAGCCTGCAACCACAGGCATGTCTAGATGAATTAGTCTATCCATTACCCATGCTTAGGCAGCGCCTGCGCACATGTGATATCCCACATGACCACAGCACATCAACACAATGCATAATATGCTAGTTATAACATATAAACAAATGCATATTTTATTATATCTTTTCATGTGACAACAATGAAGAAATTACCCTTTGCTACAATGTGAAGTAGTGAGTGTACAGCTTGTATAACAGTGTAAATTTGCTGTCCCCTCAAAATAACTCAACACAGCCATTAATGTCTAAACCCCTGGCAACAAAAGTGAATACACCCCTAAGTGAAAAAATCCAAATTGGGCTTAATTAGCCATTTTCTCTCCCAGTGTCATGTGACTCGTTAGTGTTACAAGGTCTCGGGTGTATTAAATTTGGTGTTATTGCTCTCACTCTCTCATACTGGTCACTGGAATTTCAACATGGCACCTGAGGGAAAAGAACTCTCTGAGGATCTGAAAAAAAAGAATTGTTGTTCTACATAAAGATGGCCTAGGCTATAAGAAGATTGCCAAGACCCTGAAACTGAGCTGCAGCACGGTGGCCAAGACCATATAGCGGTTTACCAGGACAGGTTCCACTCAGAACAGGCCTTGCCATGGTCGACCAAAGAAGTTGAGTACACATGCTCAGCGCATATCCAGAGGTTGTCTTTGGGAAATAGACACATGAGTGCTGCCAGCATTAGTGCAGAGGTTGAAGGGGTGGGGGGTCAGCCTGTCAGTGCTCAGACCTTACGCCGCACACTGCATCAAATTGGTCTGCATGGCTGTCATCCCAGAAGGAAGCCTGTTCTAAAGATGATGCACAAAAAAGCCCGCAAACAGTTTGCTGCATACAAGCAGACTTAAGGACATGGATTACTGGATCCATGTCCTGTGGTCTGATGAGACCAAGATAAACTTATTTGGTTCAGATGGTGTCAAGCGTGTGTGGCTGCAACCAGGGGAGGAGTACAAAGACAAGTGTGTCCTGCCTACAGTCAAGCATGGTGGTGGGAGTGTCATAGTCTGGGGCTGCATGAGTGCTGTCGGCACTGGGGAGTTACAGTTCATTGAGGGAACCATGAATGCCAACATGTACTGTGACATACTGAAGCAGAGCATGATCCCCTTCCTTTGGAGACTGGGCTGCAGGGCAGTATTCCGACATGATAATGACCCCAAACACACCTCCAAGACGACCACTGCCTTGCTAAAGAAGCTGAGGGTAAAGGTGATGGACTGACCAAGCATGTCTCCAGACCTAAACCACATTGAGCATCTGTGGGGCATCCTAAAAGGTGGAGGAGCACAAGGTCTCTAAAATCCACCAGCTCTGTGATGTCTTCATGGAGGAGTGCAAGAGGACTTCAGCGGCAACCTGTGAAGCTCTGGTGAACTCCATGCCCAAATGGGTTAAGGCAGTGCTGGCCACACAAAATATTGACACTTTGGGCCCAATTTGGACATTTTCACTTAGGGGTGTACTCACTTTTGTTGCCAGCGGTTTAGACATGAATCGCTGTGCGTTGAGTTATTTTGAGGGGACAGCAAATTGACACTTGTTATACAAGCTGTACACTCACTACTTTACATTGTAGCAAAGTGTAATTTCTTCAGTGTTCTCACATGAAAATATATAATAAAATATTTACAAAAATGTGAGGGGTGTACTCACTTTGGTGAGATACTGTATATTGCACACAAATTTTTTTTTATTTGTGTGTTTGTACACCTATGCAGCGCTGTCTCATTTACACTTTATTTAGAGATTAACCACTTCAGCCCCGGACCAATTGGCAGCCAAAGGACCAGGCCCCTTTTTGCGATTCGGCACTGCGTCGCTTTAACTGACAATTGCGCGGTCGTGCGACGTGGCTCCCAAACAAAATTGGCGTCCTTTTTTTACCACAAATAGAGCTTTCTTTTGGTGGTATTTGATCGCCCCTGCGGTTTTTATTTTATGCGCTATAAACAAAAATAGAGCGACAATTTTGAAAAAAAATGCAATATTTTTTGCTTTTTGCTATAATAAATATCCCCCAAAAATATATAAAAAAACATTTTTTTTCCTCAGTTTAGGCTGATACGTAATCTTCTACATATTTTTGGTAAAAAAAATCGCAATTAGCGATTATTGATTGGTTTGCGCAAAAGTTATAGCGTTTACAAAATAGGGGATAGTTTTATAGCATTTTTATTAATATTTTTTTTTTTTTACTAGTAATGGCGGCGATCAGCGATTTTTATTGTGACTGTGACATTATGGCGGACACATCGGACATTTTTGGGACCATTGTCATTTATACAGCAATCAATGCTATTTAAATGCATTGATTCCTGTATAAATGACAGTGGCATTGAAAGAGTTAACCACTAGGGGGAGGGGTTATGGGCTGTGACGTGTGTGTTTTTTTACATTAGGGGGCGGGGCTGACGTCATTGATCGGCTTTCCCGATGACAGGGAACAGCCGATCAATGACAGGCAGAGTAGGAAGCGTGGGGAGAGGTTTGTTTACACAGACCTCGCCCCGTTCTTTAGCTCTGTGACCCGATCGCAGGACACCAGCGGCGATCGGGTACGCTGGTCCCGCGGCCGGGGTTACGGAGCTCCTGACCGGGTCGCGAGCACGCCCCAGACTAGGCTTTTAAAGGGCCACATACCGGTACGTGGTTTTGCCTAGCCGTGCCATTCTGCCGACGTACATCGGCGTGAGGCGGTCGGGAAGCGGTTAAAGTATCTATAAAATGTATTTGGGATATCGTCATAAACAAAATAACACCCAAGAAACCACTCCTCAGACACTTAATTGGTCAAATGGCCTCTGCTAATGCCCCTTTGATACCAGAATAAAAGGGAATGCCAGGACAGTTTGACAGCTTTTATTAACATCAAACCAAGGAAAACTTAACAGGACTTGTGAGAGGCACTGCACAATTTTTGCTTATTCGCTGCACTCTGCTGAAACCAGGATTTGCAAGTACTTTTCCTTTTCAAATCCTCTTTATTTCGCTGTTGCATTATTGTTTTTTTTATTTCTTTATAACACCCCTTTTCTGTCAATTTTTTTATTTGTACCATTTTGACCTTCTTACTATTAAATCCTGTTTTGAAAAGTGTGGAAGATTGTCTCTAAAGCTTTTACTGAAAACTAAAAGAACCCCTGTCTCTTGAAGAGTGCTACTGTAGTATAAATCTCTGAATATACCTGTCTGTAGTGACAGTGTGTGTTAGACATTTATTCTGAAGTCATAGTTATTAATTATTATTATAATTATTGCTAGTCTTGTAGAAGTTTTGACTCTGGTAAAAGTTGGTGGTGGCAGTTAAGGGGTTAATTGACTTAACCCAGTGACAATCACTCTTAAGCTGCTGGCACCTAAATTGTGGGCTTGCAAGCTGGAAAATCTTTGTGCAATGTGCAGCTGAGAGTGGCATTGTTATGCAAGTGACAGCGCAGTGTGAGATTGGCCAGTTCTTTGTCACGAGTTGGTGAGAAGGGCAGGGGTCGTCACAGCTACCATGACACTGGCATACATTTTTCATCAGTGAGGAACCAAAAGTGTAATGGCAGCAAGAAAGGTAGAATGGATCCTGTCCAAAATCTCCTGTTTCAGCATTGTAAACCATGTACATTCCAGGTGTAGACCACGGGTCCCTGGGCCACAGACTGGCACCAGTCGGTGGCCAGTTGATAAAGGGGCCACACATCAGGAGGAGGGCAGTGACCGTGGTCTAGACTGGTCAGTCATAGAGCATGGACGCTGCTCACCCCCTGCTTTGTGTCCTCTCCCATGTCTGCCACCCCGCCGACTATGTCAGCAGGGCAGGGGGTGGGAGGAGCTGGAGATCTGGACAGAGAGTGGGTGTCTTTTCATATCAACAAGTGGGTGATTACCCAATTGTTAAAATAAGTTGGGCAGCTCCCACCCTCCGTCCAGATCTGCAGCTCCTCCCTTCCCCTGCCCTGCTGAAAGGATGGCATCATCGGTGGGGCGGGAGACCTGGGAGAGGACACACAGGCTGATAACTGCCTCTGTCCTGCCGAAGGTAGAACTGTGAAGGGGAGGCAGAGATTGAAAGGGGAAGTGATGTTAGAGAGAAAAGGGGGAGGGCATGACTGCAAGGGACACTATGATTAAGGTGGGGGGAGTGCTGTTATTGTTATGGGCACTGTAATATTAAGGGGACTGCACTATAAAAGGGCACTGTAATGAATACAGTGCAGTCCCCTTTACAATGCAGTCCCCTTTACATTAATGTAACAGGGACTGCACTGTCAAGGGGCACTGTAATGTAAAGCAGGCTGTGATGTTAAGGGGAACTGAGGACACTGTGGGACTGTTTTAAAAGGAGAAGTGGGATGTGTGACGGGATGGCACGTGGAACCAAGAATCCATTGGAAAGGTGAGTGAGAAAATATATCTTGGATTACTTAAAATGTAAGTAATTAATATTTATCCACAATATCTCCCAGGATATATGTAAAGACTATTCTTGGTTGTTAATTCTGAACATTGAAAGAACTGATCACATTGACCTCCGGAGACGGACTGTCTGGTCACCTAGGCTGCCTTAAGTGCTGTGCTAATTAACATGTTAATTATGTAATTGTCTTGTAAGTTGTTGCTATAGGGGAGGGGGGAGTATCCATGAGCCAGCCCTACCTCATTACCTAACCCCTTGTGTTAAAAGTGTATAAAAAGGCTTTATTCTGTCCAATAAAACATTCAAGATTCTACAAGCTATTTTCGGCTAGACTTATATTTAATGCAGCTATAATAATACATCTCTCTGATGGTCAGACTGGAGGAAGCGGTATTACAGACAGAAGCACTCAAGCAGAATGTGGGATAGAATCCGTCACATTGGTGGCAAGCAGTGGGACGCTTCCTGCAGTCTGGGACATCCAAACCTCCACCTGGATCCAAGATCAGAATAGCAGACTTCAGTCACCCCAGAGGAGATATGGACCTGACATCAGAGTTCCCGGGGCTGCTGCGGATCGTCCTTGCAGCATAAACCAGGACTGTTTCTCAGGATGAATACCTGGGGCTCAGGCAGCAGATTTGGGTGGAGCTCTGGATTGGAGCCCTCCAGCTCGCTGGTATAGAACAGGGCAAGTGCTTTCCAACCCAAGAGTAATGGGCCAGTGACCAACGGGCATTGCGGATGGCATTTCTGGGAGAGTGGCCCCAAGAGCAATGGGTGACTGAGTTGGACAGGCTGGTCCAGCAGGAGATAGAGCTGGACAATCATTATCGGGCTCTGCAATGGCACGCAGAGAAGAGATATTTAGGGGAGACAACAGAATGCTCTCCAGAGGGATATGACTTTGGAGGCCCTGGATTGCTGTGGGAGAGCCTTACAGATCGTTTTGTGTTTGGCGATACTTACCCTTGAGGACCTGCGAGAATACAGAGAGGCTATGCTCGGTCTTGCAGAGGTCTCAGAGCTTAAACCTGATCTGGACCATTTGCTAAGGAAAGAACAGCATCTGGAAAAGGCATACAGGAAACTGCTAGAACACGTTCAGCAGCATGCCAGAGAATCGGCAGTGGAAACTCCGGAGACTGCCGTCCCCAAACCTGGAGTGCTGACAACAGGGAAGAGCTCAGCTAACTTCTGCCCAGCACCAACAGTGGCTTCGGCCTTCTTGAGAGAAGAGGTAGTCGGCCTTTCTCCCACAACACTGACAGGGACATGTGATTTTCTGCCAGCAGCATCCATGAAGTTACAACAAACTTCTCCAGCTGAAGATCTGGTAACTGAAAAGAGGGTCCAAGACCTCTGTCCCACACTTTTAGCAATTCCAGAGAATGCAGATTTAATAAACGTTTCTGTAGAGGAGGAACCATCTAGCAAACCCCCAGCAGAAGTTCTGGCAACCGGACAAAAGGGCCAAGACCTCTGCCCCACACCTGCAGCAATTCTGGAGGCCCAGGGTGAGGAGGTGGCAGTCTATCGCAGGCTGCAGATCAGGATCCAAAGATAGAATGCAGTCGGCACCTTAACTGCAGCTTGATCTGGTGTCAGTGGATGGGCCTGTGGTCTCCACTAATAGAAAACCAGCAGAAGTGCTGGCAACCGGGCAGAGTGCTACCAACCTCTGCCCAGCACCAGCAACAACTGCAGAGTTCCAGGGAGCTGGGTCAGTCGGGCTCTCTCCCCAACAGTTAGCTGGAGCAGATGATGTAGGGAAGCTCCTACGCCCACAACTAACAGAGGGCAGATTTCCTGTAAAGGTGGATGGGACTTCAGTCTCCACCTGCATACCCCAGGGATGCTGGGCAGTAGGCCCAGATGCCCAACAGCATGACGGACTGAGCCCAGCCACCCTGTCTTCTCTCCTGCGGCTAAAGGGACTCCAGGGGGAAGGACCAGTCCGCACTTCCCCCCAGCAGCGTGTATGTTCTATGAGAGAGGCAGAGGTTGGCTGGGTGAGTAATGCTCTGTTTGGGGTACTGTGTGGGCACAGGCATTAAAGGACTGGAACTATGGACTAACTTCAGAGTCAACCCATCTGGTGTCACTTGTGACACTAAACAGCATTAGGGCAGTTAGTAGTAGGCCCAGGCAGGTCTAGGGTACCCCCCATTAACCCCCTAATAAAGGTTTAACCCCTTGATCATCCCCCAGTTAACCCTTTCACCCCCTGTCACCAGTGTCGCTAGTATAGTGTAAAGATCTATTTTCTGACTGCCTTATTAGTGGCACGGGTGATGCTAGTTAGTTTCACCATCAGTCTTTTATAGCGTCAGGTACCTCCATATATTACCTAATAAAGGTTTTAACCCCCTGATCACCCCTAGTTAACCCTTTCACCCTCTGTCACCAGTGATCACCGTATTAGTGTCACGGGGGACACTAGTTAGTTTTTTATAGCGTTAGGGTACCCTCCGTATATTACCCAATAAAGGTTTAACCCCCTGATCACCCGGCGGGTGACATCAGTTAGGTTTTAGCATCAGTTAGGGTCACAGTCAATCCCAGGCAGAGTCAGATTAGTACCAGTAGCGCTAACACCCACGCACACACAATACACCTCCCTTACTAGTATAGTGTCTGAATGGATCAATATCTTTCATCTGATCAGAACTATCATAGCGTCTCCACCCAGCCCAGCCCAGCCCATCCAAGTGCAGTATCAATCGATCATGGTCACTTACAAAACACAACACACATAACTGCAGCATTCGCAGAGTCACGCCTGATCCTTGTGAACGCTAATGCTTTTTTTGGTAGCGATTGAAGCAGGCTCTGACAATCAGGGGCTCTTTTGCCTGTGAGTCACACTAGCTGCCCCTTTAAATTTAGAGGCCAAAATGTCCAAACATAGGGATAGGCAGGGTTTTTAAAAAAAATACAGTACTTTTGGCATAACTGACATTTTCAACACATTAATCCTACGTATCCATGATATTGGGAGGGGATTCCATCAAGATAGCATGGCCTTGATGTCCTTGAACATGGGGATATAATTGGCTGAATATAGGGATGAGTACGATGGTGTGATTTGTATACCCAGGTACTTGAGAGATGAGGTGCACCAGCGATAGGGGTAAGAGTTTTGGAGCAATATAAGGTCTACAGCTGGTATATGTAGCAGTAGGGCTTCTGTTTTAGATGTGTTAATTTTGTATCCAGATAGAGAGCTAAACTAGGATAGGAGAGCATGCAGGGAGGGGAGGGATACATGTAGGTTGGTAAGAGTCAGAAGTACATTGTCCGCAAATAGAGATAGTTTATATTCCCTGTGACACATGCGGACCCCTCGGATGTCAGGATGGGATCTTATAGCCTCTGCTAGGGGTTCTAGGCATAGAATGAAAAGCAGTGGGGAAAGAGGGCAACCCACGTGAAAGAAGTCATTTGGACCTGGGATGAGGGGTTGGAGTAGAGGGTTTTTAGGGCCAAGATGAAGGGACCGTGGAAACCAAATTTAGTAAGGGTGGCAAACATGTAGGGCCAGCTTAATCTATCAAATGCCTTTTGGGCGTCGAGGCTGAGGATCACAGCAGGTCTACGTACTCTATTCAACATATCAATGAGGTCAATAGTGCGCCTGGTATTGTCACAAAGCCCACTTGGTCTGGTCTCTATCAATCAGTTTTGTCAAAAATTGGGAAAGGCGGTCAGCCAAAATTTTTTTGAACAGCTTATAATCTGAGTTTAAAAGTGGTATTGGCCTGTAGCTATCTGGAAGCGATGGATCTTTGTCCGGTTTAGTTATAACTGTGATATAAGTGTGTAAGAACTGCTGATTGGTGGACTCGCCCTCAAGAAGAGAGTTATACAAGGATACTAGATGAGTTGAGGAGAAATGTCTTGTAGTAGGAGTATGGGAGGCCATCTGGACCAGGGGGTTTGTGGGTTGGTAGGCTCTTAAAAGTATTGGATAGTTCCTCCCCAGTAATGGGGGTGTTCAGTGCATGCACATCCGACCTGGTTAATTTAGGTAACTTCAAGTCTGACATAAATGCCTAGAAAGCCTCCTGGTCAAATGGGGAGTATAGGTTGGGAGTAAGGCAGTTCTAGAGTTTATCGTAAAACTCACCAAAGACCTGGGTCATGGTCTGTGGGCAGTGAGTGGGGGAACCATCTGGTCGTTTGAGGTGATCCGGGAAGGAGAGAGAAGGCCTAGGATTGAGCCTGGAGACCAGCATTCTAAGTGGTTTATTGGAAAATTCGTAAACTTTTGTTTTGCCCATAAGAGGGATTTATCTATGGCTGACATGTCTAGAGATTTTATTTTATTGCGCAGCGAGGTTACTGCCCACAGTAGCAAGATTCACGATCTTGAGTGGGAGAGAGGACAGCATTAAAACCTCCCCCAATCACCATAAAAGGCTGAGAAAAGAGTTGCAGCCATTCAAATGCATCAGTAAGGAATGCTCTCAATCTTTTGCTGGCTGGAATTCGGCCAGTTCCATATGGGATAACTCCATATGGGACTATATTTGGTAAACCCATTGACCCCTTGAAGCATCCTGACCTTATTCCAAATATTCTGCATGAGGGCCTATGTTGGGTATAGTTTGTTGGATTTGTTGTAGTGTAGGGCCTCCAGGTCATCTGCCACTCCTCCACTGGTCGTGAAACTGAGTAGCTGGGCAGAAGAGTCCAGCATGTTCAATTCCAAGTTCTTTCTTGGTCGCACTACCTGTGCAATATGCTGCATTTGGGAGGCTAAGTATCCACCAGCTTCTTTTGAGCGTTGCAACTGCTCCAGTTTGATTGTAGCGGGTTTAGCTAGCCAAATAAGTGATCTAAATATTGAATTCATGATTCTAAACTTTTTTAAGGGACTAACCATAGGGGAGTTATGTAAGGCATAGAGCAGTTGTGGCATTATAATCATTTTTATTAGATTCACCCTTCCTACTGAGGACATCTTCAGCCTGCTCCACACCTTGACTCGATCACGACAGCGATCAAGCAGAGGGGTCAGATTAAGTTTAACATAATCTAGTGGGGATAATGTTACTTGTATGCCTAAATAGCGAAAGTATGTGGATACCGGTATATCCTGTATGTTTAGCTGGGGGGGGGGGGGGGGGATCAGACACACAGTCTAATAAGAAGAAGAGAGGACTTGGTCCAGGTAATGACCAGACCAGAGTACCCTCCGAACTGATGAACGACTCAGTTAAGGAAGTGGATGTATCACCCAGAAACAACATAGGGGGTAATTTACTATAGGGCCAGGAAGTACTTGGCACTATTGCAAATAATAGCGCGCATTTTAGCCAAGTAAAAATTCAACAGGCGAATGTGCGCATGAAAAAGAGCGCTATTAGTTGAGAACAAACGTTAGTAAATTGGAAATCAGCGCTAATTAGCGCTTACGCGTATATGCAAATGCCAATTCCTACTAAGTTGTTATATAGCACTGCACTGTAACCATGATCCATGTATGTGAAAGAAACATTTTTATGTCAGATGTGCTCTACCTCGTGTGCATCTATTGATGTATATTGCAATTAGTATTCCTAGTTTTTTTTTCCTTCTTTTGCTAACGAATGGAGTTATGAATGATTATTACATAGTAACGTCTGCTATTCTGTAAAGTTACATGTATTAAACATTCAGGTTATCTATTTGTTGTATGTTGTTTTTTTTTTTTTTTTGATTTAGGTGACTATAAAGCGGTAATTATTTATGTTCATTCTTTAATCATACTACACTATTATGCAGGTCTTGTACTTAGCACAATGGCTTAGTGGTCTACTCAGATGTCTCCACAGCACACATGGTACAAGTTCAAATACCAGCCAACCTACCATCCATGAGCTGTGTTTATTTTTTCAGTGCACAAGCAAATTTAAATAAGTAAACAAAGAAATGTAATCTGCCCGTTAGCTAGTGTGTGGTGTTTTGAATTTCACAGCATAATAGTATTGAATATTTACATATTGCATGCATTTGAAGAGTTAATATAATACAATCAGCCAAATTAAAGTGCATTGGCTAATTGGCATTCACCTTTTTTCAGCATATGCTGCTTTGGCTAATAATCATTTGCCTTTTTTTCACCAATTCAATCTTTTAGTATCTCTCTGTGGGTTTTGAACCCATGAGTCCTTCAAAGCCTAAGTTTTTCAAGGTAGAAGTGCTGACCACTAACCTATTGGGTGTAGCACAATCATACATAGAAAATACATTTACTAGTGTTTGATGTTTCTTCTCCCCGAGCTGTCTCTCCTGCCACCGCCGTCTTCTCCCGCTGATGTGTTCTTCCGCGCAGCCGGTTACCCACTAATTAAAAAAAAGCCGCTCTTCTTCTGTGTCGGTCTTCTGTGGCCATCCGATAATGTCACCCGGAGAGTCCGCTCCATGGCTATGTAAGAGACGCCACACAGCGGGTGACAACACAGCGGAGGAAGACCGCCGCAGAAGAAGAGCAGCTTTTTTTTTTTTTTCCAAATAACAGTTTTTATTATTAGTAGTCTCAAAATTAGAAAAAAAAGGGTTTACAGTAGACAATTGTGCATAAATCAGCAATATCTGTAAATACAGGGGTATAATACACATGTAAACATGAAGATTCGATATCTTTAGCTGCTGTCAAACCTGACCCTATTTGAGTAAACTGCAAGAAGTACACAAAAGATAAACATAACAATGAAAGGTTGAGAGTAAAGATAGGAAGTGAGCGGAAGAAGAGGGGGAGATAGAGACGGGAAGGGGGGGGGGGAGTACTAAGGGGGTGTCTGCATTGCTGGGGGGTGTCTACTGATGGGGGGCTGCACTGAGGGGGGGGACTGGGAGGGAAGGGGGAGTAGGATTTAGAAGGGATGACGTACCACCTTCTCGGCTCACCCGCCAGCTCATCGCGTGTCCTCCCGAAGATGCCAACGCTCCCATGTCATTTTGTGTTCGTCCAACTTGTACTTTATTCTGGCCGTCATTTTTTCCATCAGTTCAATGTCTTTAATCCTAGTGTACAGAGCCTCTTGGGATGGGGGTACATTCTTTTTCCAGTTAAGGGCTATTTGACATCGAGCTGCTGTAAGTATGTGCCTGAGCAATTTTTTGCTCGGTGCAGACATTTTTGGTTGGGATAGGCCGAATAGGAAAATTTTTGAACAGTATAGGTACCTCAAAGAGGAGGGTCAGTAGTTGTTGGATGGAGGACCAGTACGGGGCTATTAGAGGACACATCCAGTAGATATGGAAAAGAGAGCCCCTGTCGAGCTGGCATCGCCAACATCGGTCAGAGGTGGAAGGGTAAATTTTGTGGAGGACTGCTGGAGTCTGATACCAAAAGTAGAGAATCTTATGAGTTTTCTTTATATAGAGTGCATATAGAACTCTTGGCTGCCTGCCTCCAAATTGCCTGCCATGCCTCCATTGGGAGTTCTTCCCCCAACTCTCTTTCCCATCTCCTCATGTATGCGTGCTTGCCCTTCGTGCTCAGCGGGTATGCATTTAGAAGCTGGTAAATATCTGATATCAGTCCCCTGTGATTTCGCCCTTCCAGTATGATCCGTTCAAACAGGGATGGCGGAGAAAACTGCAGGTTTGGGGCTATCGTTTGGGCAAAGTGTCTAATCTGTAAGTAGCTATAGAATATTTGTCGTGGTAAGTCGTGTTTAGTTTGGAGCTCTGAGAATGTCAGCAGTCTGCGGGTTCTGGGGTGTACCAGGTGTCCAAAATGAAACAGGCTTCTAGAGGCCCAAGGCCAGGACATCTGGTGGGTGAGGCTAGACGGAATTTTGGGGTTGTAGAGGAAGGAGTTCATCACTGAACATTCAGATTGCAACTCCCCAGAGTAGGACAATTTACGCCAAAGCTGCCGAAAGGTGGGTCATTGGTCCTAGCATTCGATCAGGGGATACCTCCACATTCGTGTTCCATAAAAGACTGTTTGGGTGAACTGGGGCCAACCATGCTTTTTCGATCTGCGTCCATTTGTTATAGGATTTCTGGGGGAACCATGAGATTAACGCCCTTAGTTGGGACACTTGGTAGTACTTCACTAAGTTTGGAAATGCAAGTCCCCCGTCCGCCCGGGATGCAGTCATGACTGTGTTCTGGATATAATCCCAGACATATCTTAGGGTGTCGCTCTGGAGTTTGCATAAGTGGGCAGAGGGAATTGGGATGGGCAATGTCTGGAATAGGTAAATGAGCTTTGGGAGAATGACCATTTTAATAGATGTGATCCGACCTAGGAGGGAGATCTGGTGGGGCTTCCATTTTTGAATGAGCTCCCTTATTGATTTGTACAGGGGTGGGAATTTGGCTTGGTATAGAGTGCCGTAGGAGGGAGTTATTGAAACCCCTAAATATTTAAGAGAGGCACGTTCCCATCTATTGGGGAAGGTGGACTGCAGGTGTTCCAACTCTTCATCTGGAATGTTCAAAGGGAGGGCTGTGGATTTAGTTGTGTTAGTTTTGTACCCTGAGATCGCCTCATAGGTATCTAGTTCAGCATGGAGATTGGACAGTGATACCCTAGGATGGGTCAGAGTCATAATAATATCATCCGCGAATAGGGATAACTTGAATTCCTCGCCTCTAACCGAGATCCCCCTGATGTCCGGGTTGTTCCTAATGGCTGCCGCCAGGGGCTCTACACAAAGTGCAAATAGCAGGTGGGAGAGGGGGCAGCCCTGACAGGTGCTATTAATGATCCGGAAGGTGTGCGAAGTGGCGTACGGGGTCTTTACTTGGGAGGTAGGGTTAGTGTAGAGGTTTTCGACTGCTTGGAGGAAGGGTCCCCTAAAACCCATGTAACGTAATGTGGCCATCATAAAGGGCCAGCTTAGGAGGTCAAACGCCTTTTCCGTGTCTAGGCTTAAAATTACCGATTCCGCTCCCACTCTATTGGCTACTTCAATTAGGTCTATGACTTTCCTTGTATTGTCTCCTGCCTGACGTAGGGGGACAAAGCCCACCTGGTCCTTATGTATCAAATTGGGAAGGAGTACATTCAGTCTGTTCGAGAGGATTTTGGTGAATATTTTCAGGTCGGAATCGAGCAGGGCTATGGGTCTATAACTGGCACATAGTGCCGGGTCCTTGTCCGGCTTGGGGATCAAGGACAGAAAAGATCTCTGCATGTCACTAGGGACCGGGGTTTGTTAAAGGAAGGCGTTATATAACTTGTGATAGTGTATATACTCAAGCGGCTACCGCGCGCAATTACTGGGTGTTTGTGAGTAGACCAGCACCCATCGGCTACATTCATACAAGTATATCTTAGCAGTGCTGCGCAATGTGTTGTATCTTTTTGTATCCATATGTATACATATCTGGAGAAGAAAGAAAATAAGAAAGAGAAAGAGAGGAAGAGAGCAGCCAGAAGTGTCAGCAATAGAAAAGGAAAGTGACACTTGCATTTCTTTCTCTTTTTACACATTAGTGAGCGGTATCTCTCATCTATGGTATTCACATTAATTAGTGGTGTTTGTTCCTAATTACAGTAAGGAGGAATGAGGTATCCACTGTTTGATTATTTGATTATTTAATTATTTAATTAATGAGTAGCTCTACAAGCGGCCGTATGACTTTCAAATAGCGCACAATATATCACTCATCTAATTGATTTATTTTCGGCTTTTTTTATTCAACCATTTTAACCTTAATCTATTTAATTTATTTCACTAATTGGCACTATACTGGACTCAAATAAATAACTGGACCACACCATTTGCCAGTGGATTCAAGCAAGGTTACTACTTTAAGTCCCATATATCTGTTCCCATTTTACCAAGATTGTTTGCACTGATTGATTAATTTATTATACACGTTAATCGATCAACTACTAATTGTATGAGGTTCATGCGATTTGCAGTCACCAATACCTCATTAATTAATTTTTAAAGGAACTTTTAATACATTATTTAATACACTGCATTTTTTCATCAACTATATTTATTTATTTATCACGCACATATAGTTATATAACTTGGTCATGTGTGGGCTGAGTAGGGGGAGGAAAGTCTTGTAGTATTCGTACGGAAATCTGTCCGGTCCAGGGGGACTTATGAGCGGGGAGACCCTTTACTGTCGCTGCCAGTTCTTCTGCTGTAATGGGAGCATTCAGTCCAGTTAAGTCATCGTCTCAGAGTCGGGGTAGTCCTGCACGTTCCAGGTATTGGGTGATACGGTCGGCCAGGTCAGGTGAGGAGGGGTTGTGTGGTATCTCGGCTTTATTGTAAAGATCTGTGTAGAAGTCAGAGAAGGTGTTTACGATGTCCTGTGGGTGGGTCAGTACGTCTCCCTTTTTATCCTTAATTTGATGTGGCGCGGAAGCGTGGGTTTGTTCTGTTAACTTTCTAGCTAGAAGTGATTGCGCTTTGTTACCCTTGTCGTAGTACACCTGCTTTAGGCGGACCAAGGCTTTTTCTATCTGGCCCATAGCTATATCTCGGAGCGTCACTCTTACTCGGACAATCTGTCTCACCAGTGAGACTGTCGGTGAGTTTTGAAGTTTTGTCTCTAGGGACTTCAGTTTTTTAACCGCTAGGTGTTCGGCTGCCCTGGCATCCTTCTTCATAGCCGAAGAGAGTGCTATGCATCGGCCTCTGAGGACCGCCTTATGGGCAGACCACAAGGTTGGGAGCGGGATGCCAGGGGTGTCGTTTTCTATAAAATACTGTTGTATCATGAATTCTAGCTCCGTTTTGGAGGGGGTATGTTGTAGGAGAAAATTATTCAACCTCCAATTGTATGACCTACGGAGGGGGGTGCCTAGGTTCAGTGATAGCGTAATGGGAGCGTGGTCCGACCATGAGATTGGGAGAATTTGCATGGATTCGGTAATCCATAATGTATTATTGTTTACAAAGAGGTAGTCTATACGAGAGTGGGTGTGGTGGGGGGCAGAATAGAAAGTATATTGACGGCCAGTCGGGTGGACAGCTCTCCAGGCGTCAAAGAGACCACGTCTCCTAGTGAGCTGACGAAACAGCTTAGAGTCTCTGAGAGCTCGCGTTTGTGACGCCTGTGGGTTCGTTGCCAGGCGATCGTAAGTGGTGGAGTGGGAGAGATTAAAGTCTCCCCCAATCACCAGCAAGTCATGATGTGTTCGGGACAGGCGGGTTAAAACTTTAGCTATAAAGCGGTGTTGCCGTGTGTTTGGAGTGTATAGGACACACAGGGTTATGTCCTGTGTCTGCCAGGTGCCACGGAGTATAATAAAGTAGCCTAATGGGTCTAAGTGGACTTCAGTGCAAGTGAAAGGGGCTCCATTTTTAATGAGGATGGCCACACCCACCCTTTTACATGAGTTGAAGGCTTGATAAATCTGTGGGTATTGTTTGGAGGCGAATGTAAAGGAATCCCCCTTGTTAAAGTGCGTCTCTTGTACCATGATAATGTCCGCCCGTGACCGTCTGAACTCTTGGAGCGCCAAATGTCTTTTCTTATAAGAAATAAGCCTTTGTACGTTTAAAGATAGTACCTTAGCCATTGTCATATGGAAAGTGAGTCGTAGATATACTTAGCTGGATCCAGTGGTGGCAAGTCTCGTTCCAGGAGTGTGGCATCCAGGGGAGGAGGGTGGCCGGCGGGCGGGGTCCCTGCCGAGTGGCGGTCTGTAGAAGATAAGAGGAAGGGGATCTAGAATAAAGAAAGAAAGTTAAAGTACAATTACATTTAGACAATGTCATAATCCTTCACAGAGGAACTAGGGGTTCTGGGGCCTGTAGAGTTCCAATTGGTCTCCCTACCTGTTCCAGGTACGAAGATACGGAAGGACAAAAGGTCCAATAAGGAACTGTCGAGAACCGGTCTGTCCGAGACAACATTCAAGGTCAGCCCATAATGTGTCAGAGCAGGGGTAGTTAACTTGTAGGCAAGCGGGGGAAGAGTATCAGAACAATAGGGCATGTGGGTGCTCAAGTGTCCAAAATGTGGTTGGTTTTGTTCTGCTGGGGGGTGTAGAAGAAGTCCAGCAGTGTTCATGGAGAGTCTCCTGGGGGGGTGGCTCACCCCATTTTATGTTTTAGGGGTTTGCGCTGGTGGTCCGGGCCCTTTGGATCGTTTGGCTGGAGGTACCCTCTGCCAGACCACTGGCGGAGGGGGTGGTGTGGCCACAAGGTCCCATTCAGGTAAGTTGGGGGTAGGGATCCCCATGGCATCGCAAAAGTATTCCAGATCTTCTGGGTAGCGCAGGATTGCTGATTTCCCCTGATTCTTGGCGGTTAAGCTGAATGGGTATCCCCATCTGTAGGCGATGTTCTTTTCCTGCAGTGAGTGCAGGAGGGGCTGCAGCAATCTGCATTTTTGGAGCGTGATCCATGAGAGGTCTGGATATAGCTGCACTGGGGCTTTGTCAAAAGTTAGGTTTCGGATAGAGCGAGCTTTTTGCATGATGTCCTCTTTTAGAGGGAATGAGTGGACCCGACAGATAATGTCTCGTGGCTTGGATGCTGGGCCCTTTGGACGAAGTGCGCGGTGGGCTCTGTCCATCTCAATGGGCTTGTCCGCAGGCTCCCCCAGCATTTCGTTAAAGAGTTCCTGCAGCATGGTGTGCAAGTCTTCTGTGTCTTCTGTTTCTGGGAGGCCGCGGATCCGAATATTGTTCCCGCGCCCTCTGTTGTCGAGATCCTTGACGTGGCGTTGCATCTCCCGCAGCATAAGGCGGTGGTCCTAGCCCTGTATTTGTGTCCGATGGACTGCTATCTTAGTTTCCTGCAACTCCTCCGCCACCATCTCCACCCTATCAGCTAGATGCTTGAGGCCTGCGTGTAGGGACTGAATTTCAGCTCGGCAAATGGCCTGTACCTCTATATGGGAGAACACCAGGTCTCCGCCCTTACTGAGTGGGGTGCTCCACCCAAAAGGATTTGGTCAAAATAGACAGACATTTTCTAAAAATATGGGGATTTGGTCACACCATATTGCTATATGGTGCTAAAGCCCACTTACTGCGACAAAGTACCCCATGATTAGTGGGTCCTACACTATCCATAGATCGGGAGATCCTGCTTCTCTGAACTAAGGGAGCTATACTCCTCTACAGTGCCGATTCTGACCTCCCTGGGGCCCTAAGCAAAATTCTGCTAAGGGGCCCTCTACTTGACCCGTGAGCTATGTAAACCATTTGCCATTGCCACACAGTCACACCCGACACTTCAGTGCTCCCAAAACAATCCTCCCCCCTTTAAACAAAACAGTCAAAGAATAAGTACAACAATATAGAACAGAATGAGGTCCCCAGAGAGCATCCCTTACATCAGGGTCCCCAGAAAGCCCCTCCTTACATCAGGGTCCCCAGCGAGCCCCCCCCTTACATCAGTGTCCTCAGAGAGCCCCTCCTTACATCAGGGTCCCCAGTGAGCCTCCCTACTTACATCAGGGTCCCCAGAGGGTATCCCCCTACATCAGGGTCCCCAGAGAGTCTCCCATTACACCAGGGTCCCCAGAGAGCCCCCCCTTACATCAGGGTCCTCAGAGAGCCCCCCCTTACATCAGGGTCCCAAGAGAGCCTTCCCTCTTACATTAGTGTCCCCAAAGAGCCCCTCCTTACACAGGGTCCCCAGAGAGCCCCTCCTTACACAGGGTCCCCAGAGAGCCCCTCCTTACACAGGGTCCCCAGAGAGCCCCCCCTCTGACATTAGTGTCCCCAGGGGGCCCCCTCTTACATCAGTGTCCCCAGAGGGCCCCGTCCTTACATCAGTGTCCCCAGAGGGCCCCGTCCTTACATTAGTGTCCCCAGGGGCCCCCTCTTACATTAGTGTCCCCAGAGGCCCCCTTCCTTACATTAGTGTCCCCAGAGGCCCCCTTCCTTACATTAGTGTCCCCAGAAAGCCCCCCCCCCTCTTACATTTGGGCCCCCAAACAGCTGACTCCCCCCCTTGCAATGGTTCCCCTGTACCTGGCTGGTGGAGGTGGGAGGCGGCAATCGGCAGCTATATGGTGTCCACAGGCAGGGGATCTCCCTGGGGCTAGTAGTTCTATCTCCGAATGTATACAGCAGAGAGGGGAGGGGCCTCTGACCCGGGCATCAGCAACAGTGTTCAAGCAGAGTGAAAGTGAAACTGATACCTGCCTGGGTCAGAGGCCCCTCCCTTCTCCTCTCCACTGTATACACTGAGAGTACTACAAACCCAAGGGAGATCCCGCTGCCCACTCAGGCACCATAGAGCTGACGATTGCCGCCTTCCACCTCCTCCCACCTCTCCTCATTGCACTCTAAACGGCCAGCCAGAGGTGCAGGGGGGGATGCTGGGTCTTGGGGGCCCCCCCACAGTGGCGGGGCCCTAAGCAGCTTGCATAGTGTGCCTATAGGGCCGATCGGCTCTGCCTGTACGTCAGTAATAAGTTGCTTAAAGTCCTCCTTTGTTGGAATGGCCTGTAGGTATGCTTGCCATGGGGGGTAAAATCCCCATTCTTGTCCCTGTGCAGTGTGAGCTGGAGGGTTGGATAAATAACTGTCCTCTGTGGGGAGGTCTCGATTCTGGGGGGGGGATGGAGGGGGCCGGGGGTCCCAAGGCGCAGTCCACGAAGTTACGTGAGGGGATGGTATGGAGTGCTATGGTGGGTTTTCGCCTTGGACTTGTGGTGGGGCTTGCACCATCTGTGCATATGAGGGGAGTGTTGCTGTGCCTCCCCAAGACGTACTGTGCTCCCTGGAGCGTGGGGGCCTTTTGGCCTTAGGCATGACTGGGCCTGGCCAAGTGGGTTGCAGTTCTCTGCCCCCAGACATGGCCGGTGAGGCCTGCGGGTGTCTGGGGCTCTGGAGGGCTGGGAAGTCCTCTATTGTGGCCACAGGTGTGGGGGAGGGGTAGTCTGTGCCCAGGGTTCCCGGATCAGAAGCTGTCCTGAGCAGTTTGGGGTAGGCCTCAGTACACTGCGTGTACTGCGATGGAGGCTTCAGTGCGGCCTTGTCTGCTAGGTGGGCGGATGGGGAGCGGGGGGAGCTGTACTGTGGACTCATCCCTGAGACATCACGGTGCGCTGTGGAGGCCCCCAGGCGAAAGTGCTGGCGTCTGATCCGTCCGTCTTCAGCAGCGGCGGTGTGGAGGGTCGCTGTGGTGGCGTGGTGGCCACCTCCATTTTTTTGGCGGCGCTCGCTATTGTTTGGCGCCGCTCGATTTTTTTTGTCACTTTTTTTTGGGGGGGGGGGGGGATCGGCGTATAACACGCACCCACGACGTTCCCCCGATTTTAAGGGGGAAAAGGTGCGTGTTATACGCCGATAAATACGGTAAATACCGCATTTCTATGGACAGGTGATGGAATTACATTACTCAAGAGTTATTCTTCTTGATTTAGTCTCTGATATTTGGTGTTTTTTTGTGGGTGAGAGTAAAATATTATGCTCACATTTTTGGGAATTACATTTTAATTTCTGATGTTGGTAAACATATCACATTTTTTGGGCTCAAATTATGAATATTTGGAACTAATAAAAAGCACAAAAAAATGTGATTAATTTTAAATTTGTATTAGTAATGGTATTGTTTGTGCTTTGTAAAGACACCTGTGTGAGTTTTGGGTAAAATGGAAAATGTATATCAAATACTTACCGTAATTTTCCTTTCCTGATAGGCTCCATGGCAGCATACGTGTGGGTTAGCCCCGCCTCCATAACTACCCAATAGGACCCCTCTGCCATAAATCTTTGCTCCAGGCTGCTATCCGTGTTCCGTAACTAGCCTACTCCAGACATTTGGGAGGGAACTCCTGCTGCCATGGAGCCTATCAGGAAAGGAAAATTACGGTAAGTATTTGATATAAATTTTCCATTTTCCTGACAGGCTCCATGGCAGCATACGTGTGGGAAATAACTTGCCAAACACACCCGGGTGGGCAAAATGTTGAGCAAAGAAAACCAAAATTTATTTCACATTGTCAACCGACAATACTTGTAAACCAAAATTTATGGAAGACAGAGCAGCTGGTTCAACACAATAATGGGAAACAAATGTATTAATTGAAGACCAGGAAGCCGCTCTACAAATGATTTCCGGCGCGACATGCCGAGATGCTGCCCACGAGGTCGAGATACTCCAGGTTGAATGAGCCGTCACTGCCTCAGGAGGAGTCAAGCCCTTTGCTTTGTATGCCCGTTGAATGGTTTGAACGATCCAAGATGAGATTGATCTAATTGAAGCTCGCATCCCCTTGTTTTTACCATGGAGAAAAACAAAAAGAAATTTTGTTTGTCTGAAAGGAGCCGTCGCTTCCAGATTTGGCTTCAATGTGTGACCTACATCCAAAGGATGAACCTCTTGATTGTCTGTTGTTTTAAACGTAGGTAGTACGATTTCCTGATTTTTTCCTGACGTTACTTTAGGGTTTGACCCTAACATAGGAATCAATACTGCTCTGTCCGGAAAAAAGGTCAGAAAAGTTTTCTCCCACCCTAGACTCCTAATCTCTGACACTCTCTTGGCTGAAGTTATAGCCACCAAGAAAGTGGTCTTGAGAGTGAGGTCTATTAAGGACAAAGGTTCATCAGGATCTCTTCCGAGATTAGAAAGAAGGTCCAGCACTAAAGGAAGGTCCCATTTGGGGAACCTAGGTCTTCTTTGAGGCCTAAGCCTGATGGCTCCCTTAAAGAATTGTCGTATTAGAGCATGATTTGCCCACAAAACTCCCGTGAAGGCCGAAATGGCTGATACTTGTATTCTTAATGAGCTGACTGCCAGAGATAGATCAAGTCCTGATTGGAGAAAACTCAGTATATCTTGGACTGCTGAAGAGTTACAAGAATTTGACCTGGAAGACATGTGGACAGTAAATTTGGACCATATGCGCTCGTACACTCTATTAGTACTCTTTCGTCTGGCACTAAGAAGGGTTGGAATAGCTTCTTCCGGACAACCAAGGGCTTCTAACCTCTCTCTCAAGAACCACACCATGAGGTGTAGACAGGATGTGCACGGGTGTAACATCGTGCCTTGGGATAGTAGATCCGGCCTGAGAGGCAGGGGAACTGGATCTTGGTAGCTGAGGAGCAGCAACAGAGGGAACCAAGGCATGTTGGGCCAGAATGGAATCACCGCAATGATCTCCACCTTCTCTGATCTGAGACTCCGAAGGAATTGCAGAATCACAGGAACTGGATGGAAGGCGTAGGCCCTCTGAAACTTCCAACAATCCGTGAGAGCATCTGTCCCGTATGCCTGAGTGTCCCTGAACCTCGAGTAATATTTGGGCATCTTGTGATTGCACAGAGAATCGAACAGATCGACCTCTGGAGACACTCCCAGGGACAGAAGCCAATCGAATACTTCTCTGTGGAGGGACCACTCGTTGTCCATTTTGACACGCGATAGGAAGTCCGCCTGAACATTCTGATATCCCGGAATGTAAACTGCGGAGATGTTGGACACATTCTTCTGAGCCCAGTTCATTATTGGCTCCACTTCCTGTAATAGGGACCAGCTGCGAGTTCCACCTTGCTTCCTTATATAAGCCACCGCGGTTGTATTGTCCAACCTTAGCATTACGGAAGAATCTGCCACTAGATGGCGAAATTATAGGAGCACCTGAAAGGCTGCCCTTAACTCCAGAATGTTGAAGACAACCCTCTGCGATGGGAATGTCCACCTGCCCTGAGCCACATCTGAAAGGCAATGAGTGCCCCATCCTTGGTTGCTGGTGTCTGTTGTTTCCGTGACCCAAGAAATGGGAATGATTGAATGGTGATTGCGCAAAATTCTTCCCCTGAAGCTACCAGAGAAGAGATGTCCTCATGGCTGGAGTAAGGAGTATGCGCTGGGTCTGGCTGGTTGAATCCCACTGTTGTAGAAACCCCTTCTGGAAGGGACGAGTGTGCCATTGAGCCCACTTCACCATGGGAATGGTGGCTGTCATTGTGCCAAACACTTTCAGGCATTGGAGAGCCGAAAGGTGAGATGACGCAAGGGCTGCGTGAATCCTGTCTCGGATCACTCCGATCTTCTCTTCTGGAAGGGAGATAGTGCCTTCTATCGTATTGAACTGAGCCACTAGAAACACAAGGGCTTGTGTTGGATCTAGATGGCTCTTCTCTAGATTCAGGAGCCACCCAAATTCTTGCAGGGTGGAGATGACTAAACTCTTGTCCTCCAAGATCTGATCTCTGTTCTGGGATAGCAGGAGCAAATCGTCCAGATAGTGGTGTAGACGAACACCTTTGACTCTGAGAAGAGCTACTACTGCTAAAAGGACTTTGGAGAAGACCCGATGTGACGTTGTTAAGGGGAGACATGTAAACTGTAGGTGTTGTTCGTGTACTGCAAAGCGGAGGAACTGCTGAAAGTTCTTTGCCACTGGCACGTGGAAGTATGCATCCTTCAAAATCGATTGATATCAACCAGTCTCCCGGATGCACTGACTGCTGAATCGTAGGCAGGGATTCCATTTTGAATTTTTCCTTGCGAATAAAGGAATTGAGATGGGTCAAATCTATCACCGTCCTCCATGTGCTGTTTTTCTTCTGTATCATGAACAGGAAGAGTTGTGGGGACAAACCTTAGTCTTGGGGTGTTGATAAAAACCCATTTGTGACCGGAGGACACCGTCTTGATGGTCCAATAATCTCGAATTGAGGCCGCCCAAACATGCCGGAAGTGGAGAAGGCGAGCCCCCACCTGACATGTTTGAGCAGGCCCAATATCAAAGAGATTTAGTGGAATCCTGGTTACCAGAGGAACCACCTTTTGAGGTCTTTTTGAAGGAAGACTGTCTGGACTTCCATAATCTAGAAAACTCCCGGCCGGGCCTATAGCTGCACGCTTCCCTAGCGCGGTCAAAATGCTGCCTCATTGGAAATGGACGTTTCTGGTTCTGAAGACATCTGTCTTGAGGGAGGAAACCAGATTTCCCACCCGTGGCCCGGGATATGGCACTATCAAGTTTATTACCAAATAAAGAGGCCCCCTAAAAGGGGATACGGCACCAAGCCTGCTTTGACGCTGGGTCCGCTAACCATGGACAGAGCCATAAAGCACGGCGTGCCAAAACTGCCGCTAAAATAGCCCTGGACAACAGGCGGATGACATCAATAGATGCCTCCCCAAGAAAGGCGGAAGCCATTCTAATCTACTGGATAGGAGAATCTTTAGCTGTTTCCATAGAGATTCCTCTTAAGAACTCTTCAATATTATCAGCACAGGATTCAATAGCCTTTGATACCGCTGCTAACGCCAGTATTGGTTTGCATGCCATTCCAGACGTCAGATAAATTCTCTTCAAATCTGAATCAATTCTCCTTTCCAACGGATCTTTAAAAGATACCGTGTCTTCTAAAGCCCCATACACACGGTCGGATTTTCCGATGGATTCTGTCCTATCGGACAATGTTGTCGGAAATTCCGACCGTGTGTAGGCACCATCGGACAGTTTCCATCGGATTGTCCAACGGACAAAGTTCTATCTCCTGCTCTATAAATATTCTGACAACAAAGTCCGATCATACCAATTCCGATCGTGTGTAGCGTAGTCCGGCGGACAAAGTGCTACGCATGCTCAGAAGAAATTCTGTGACGGAAGCGCTCGGTCAGGTAAAACTACCGTTCCTAATCGACACGGCACATTCGTCACGCTGCAATGTTAAAATGTCTTTAATGCAGCGCATTCTCTTTTTCTTTACAATGCAAGAAGAATGACGTGTTTTAGCTGCTCCTATTCACCCTCACTTCTCACAAACGTATTGATTTATTCTTTTTCAGGATTTCTTGGCTAGATGTTTTTTTTTCGTCAGATCGTAAAAGAATGTTTGTTATATTTTTGGGATGATTTGTCATTTTTTATTTTTGGTTTGGAATACATATTTTCAGGATAATTTATTGAGATTTTTGAGGGGGGTTGTGTGTCTCAACTTAGCAAAACAACATTATTATCATTTGTATTTATTGCTTAAATTTACTAGGAGGTTGTTTGTTGTTGGTGCACCTTGTTAATTATACTTTATGATTCGTGAAATGTACCTGCCTACTCACAAATAAACTGTCATTGTAGAAAAGTAAAACACATAGGCAATGATTTTTTGAACTCAAAAATACCTTTATTTAGGTCTCAGCAACAAACCAAAGAGCAACGCAGCGATGGAGAAACTTGGGGAATTTGCAAAGCCTTGGACACCCACGGCAAACATCATTTTTTAAGCTTCTAAACTTGGTGGCCTGAGGAGTACCTATCTTAATAATAAGGGAGTGCTATCTGGTCCTGAAGTCCAAAACATCCGGAACTGCAGCAGATGCCATCTAGGTCCCCAGGCTCTGGTACTACGAGAGGCTCCATCTTCTCTCAGACCAGACTGAATCCAGGTCGTCACTCTCTTGTCTTCCTTGTACGCTTCCTTCCACGCTGTGGTGCTGGTGGGGTGGCAGAAGGAGGAGGAGGAGGCGGAGCATGGTCACTATCACAAACATGTGTGAGTGGGGTCATCCCCCCAGCCATCCCCTTATTTAGGACCTTGAGGATGACCCCCTCACACATGCTGCGTTGCCCCGCCTCTATATCCTTCATTTTAGTGGCAACCAAGGAGCCAAAGGCCTCCTCGTAGGTGGGTGTGGCATGTAGGGAGGCTGAAGCATCTCTGATCAGCCGGAGCGCTGACTCTCCCACCTCCCCCCACCCTTCTCGCCCTTTTGTAGGGAAGGCGGAGGGGAGGGACTTGGGAGACAGTCAGGCTCCTACGCCTACCCCCCTCTTGGCTGCCACTACCCACCTCTTGGCTGCCACTAACCCCTTCCTCCTCCTGACTGCCACATTCCACAGCCACCTCCTGGCTGAGGTCTTCCTGTGTATGAAAAAGGGACATAGTTTGAGTTATTTGTTCATCAAACACACACAATTTTCATCTATTGTCTGTTGCAAAATGTTTACAAATAGAAAACCATACAAGTCTCAGCCCTGCAGTTTAGATTCTTGCCCCAAATGTCTCCAACACTACTGTCCGTTGATATGTCAAACACGATTAGGAACTAAGCAATTGGGGATCCGGAATTAAGTGAACATCATTCATTAATCACAAAATTGGTTACAAAACTACTATACCTGGCTCAAGCTGGGCTCCTCCACATCTTCCAGACTGGAAGGCCCAGGTTGCTCCTCGGAAGCCTCATCAGGGGTGGCATGCGTGAAAGGACGCGTGGAAGGAAGAGTCGAGAGTGACTCCCTGACATCAGCCTGGTCTTTGAGAAAATGGAGCCTGTCATAGTACCAGAGCGTGGGGACATGGACCTGATCTGCTGCAGCTCCAGATGCTTGGGACTTCAGGACCTTATTGCGCTCCCTGAAATAGGTACTCCTCAGGCTGCCAATTTTGAGTCTTAACTTCTCCACGGTTGCCGTGGGCATCCTTGGCTTTACAAATTCCAGAAGTTTCTTCATGGCTGCGTACCTCTTTGGTTTGTTGCTGTAATCTCGGTGTTTCGCCTGCCATAATAGGGGCATTTCCCTGTACTTATCAATGAAGAGGGGGAGAAAACTCACATGGTTGAAACCCTCCATAATCTCTGCAAGACACAACACCACACAAAACACTATAAATAATGTCAGGCTAAACTCTCCTAATCTTATCCATAAATAAGCCTCAAGGTCTAATCAGTCTAGGCTAGTTATGTACCAAGTTCAAATTGTACCTTCGTTCTAGCGTTCGTCTCGTGCGTGAGCTTTCTCTCCCCTCATCTCACAGATCGTCGCTACGACACATGCGTGTGACGTTTTATATTCAGTGCGCATGCGTCAAACTCCGCCCGCCCCTGACGATCTTTCTCGTCTATTCCCCACCCCTTCTCTTTATGGCGCAGTGTGGAGAGCACATGGCGGGGACACAGCAGGTGCGCCCCAAATATTGCAGCAACGAGGAGGAGGACGAGGAAAGGCCGGAGGCAGAAACGTCCCGATCCCGGAGGCTGAAATTTAAGGCGTCCAATATGTAATTTGAAGAAATGTTGGAGATGGTGGACATATTGAAGAGGAGCGACTATGATGGGAAGTATGGGCCTTACCTCAACCCAAATGTCAGAAAGGGCAAGATCATGTCTAAAGTTGTGAGGAGGCTGTACAATAATTTTGGGGTACAACGATCCAAGGAACAACTGAGGAAACGCTGGTCAGACCTGAAACTGAGGGAGCCCGATCAGTACAGAAAGATCAAGCGAGTTCTTCAAAAAAGTAAGTAGTTGTGTTTTGTGTATGATTTCTTGCTTGCATACTGCTCCATGTGTTTTGTTTTTTTCAATGTTGTACCTTTGAAAATGGCCACTTTCATGTTCGTCTGTGCATTCGATCGCACTCAACCTCGATCGTTCGGCCACTTTTAATACGAGGTTTGGTGACGTTTTTAGTGAAAGGAAGTTTGTTCTCAATAGAGATGTCATCAAGAATGTAAAGCAAATTTATTCAATGTAAAGGAGAGGTCACTCAGTAGCTGTTTACCCATCCGGACTCTAGAGCACTAGTGCTGGGACACCCAAACGCCCTTTTTTTTATGCTGATCCACACATGTGCTCCAGTGGATACTAGAGGGGTGTACCAAAAAGGTAGTAAGTTTAGCACCTTTACAAAGTGACTACATTCATGTTGTTGTCATTTGTAACTGGCCAACCCAAAATATTGTCCCTCACTTTCAAGCAATGTTTGACATTTCCTATTTCTGCCCTCAATAGATTGTGGTGCTAAATCTTCCTTTTGTACATTCTCATAGGGGAGCGAAGACTCGGGACGTCTGAGGAAACCAGAAAACCCACACCTCCCAAAGAAGGGGAAAGACCAGAAGCAGAGGAGGAGGAGGAAGGAGAGATCATCGAACTTGGAGAACTTGTCACCACAACAGGTGAGTGTGGGAGAACACAGCTACTGGTAAGCTAATCAATGTATGCCTGCCTCATTTCCAAGAGACATTTTTTTTTGGTGTTTTTAGGTGACGTGGATGTTGTGGAAGAAGAATCGCACTTTACCACTGAAAGTGCACACGTACTCATCGGGGAGATAATGGTCTGCAATTGAGATCTAGATGAGATAAAGAAAAACATCAATGATGTTCAACAAAAATTGAAGAACATCATTGATGTTTTAGGTAAAATCTGAAAACGCACAAAGTAATTAACACACATTTGTGGCTGTTTGTGACAACATTTGCAACTTAAGCACTGTGGCAAATTTGGAACATGCACACATTGTGTCCACATGTGCTAGCTCCCATCATGGTGGATGAATGACAACGTTTTGGGGGTGCAACCACTTTACTAACTACTAAAGTGGGTGTGGTGAAGGGGCTGCACCCCCAAAACACGTCCATTGATCCCCATGATGGGAAACTGCACTTTTGAACATTCTAGGCATGTGTTTTACCATCTAATGTCCATTTTGAGACACAAATTGTGTGCATGTTCTAAATTTCCTTTTTCAAGGGGTGCCCCCCATGTGATGAAGGCAAGATCAAACACACTTTCAACATATAGTCATGTCTGATCTTGTCTTCACTTTAGAAAGTTGAACTTTGCAAGTTCCTATGTTCTGTCTGTTCTGTTTTGCCCCATGCCTGGTTTTAACAAATGCGTAATGTTAGTAAACAATGTTCGAAAGAACCAAGATCTTGTCAGTTTTGCCACGAAGTTTAGAAAGGCACTTGTGAATGTGTTGTAAGTAAACTTTTTTAATCTAAAAAATGTGTGGCTTCCTTCTTTAAAAACACCAAAGCATTATTTATGTCAAAAGTTAATGATTTGGGGGGCAATGGGTGTTATTTACTAAAGGCTTTTCCAGTTTGCACTGCAAGTGTATTTTCCAGGGCACTTTTGCAGTGCACTTGTAGTGCATAGTGGAGTTGGCTTAGGTAAATGACACCCACAGTGGTTTGTACGAAAACACGTAGCACAGCATTTTTGTGAATACACACATTTCTGTCATGGTGATGAAAAGGAGTATTTTGGGTGTCAGTTATGCACTACAAACCTTCTCTAGACAAAAGATTAGGTATCACACACACAACATGTGAAGATTCTTTTTGGGAAGAAGAGACTGTTACCTCCTTTTGCCCAGAAAGTGCATTCCCACTGTTGAAGCTAAAGGGCAAAAATATCCAACACAAATAAGCTAGAATACACCTACAAACAACACAAGCAGGAAATGACAAGAAATCATAGGTATGTTTAAAAAATATATTTATTAAAAAATGCCTCTCACACATCGTCAGGCAGAGCAATGGCCCCCCTACCCACAAAGTAGTCCATATATTGCTCGCGGACCGTGCGGGCATTTCGAGGGGGCAAGCCTGGACGTGCTGCTTGAAGGGCTGTGAGGTCGGCATTGGAAGGCCCGTCCACATCTGGGCCAACGGCCACCACATAGTTGCTGTTGTGTCTTTTCAAAAAGTTGTGCAATATGCAGCAGGCAAGAACTATATGGTTGAGTTTGTATTCCGCCAAGTTAATAGCCGTCAAAAAGAGGCGGAAGCGGCTGGCCAGGATCCCGAAGGTGTTCTGCACCACTCTGCGGGCTCTCGACAGCCTGTAATTGAAGACCCTCTGGTCTGGGGTGAGGGTCCTCATCGGGAAGGGCCTCATCAGATGGGGAGTCAGCGCAAACGCTTCATCTGCGACAAAGACGAAGGGGAGTCCTTCAGCATTCTCCTCTGGAGGTGGCAAACACAGACTGCCACTCTGGAGACGCCAATAGAACTCCGTGTGCGCAATGGCACCACCATCCGAGATCCGGCCGTTCATCCCCACGTCCACATACAAAAACTCGTATGTCGCCGACACCACCGCCAACATCACTACACTATTAAACCCCTTGTAATTATAATAGTAGGACCCCGAGTTGGGGGGTGGGACGATGCGGACGTGTTTCCCATCAATTGCACCTCCGCAGTTAGGAAAGTCCCAACGGCTGGCAAAGTGGGAGGCCACAGTCTGCCATTCCTGTGGCGTGGAAGGGAACTGTGGAGTGAAACAAGAAAAAAAAATTAGTCACTTTGCACATAAACATTGCAAGCAGATTAGACAATAACATCTTGGAACAAGATCAGACTTTAAAATTGTAAGCTGGAAAGTATTTGCACCCAAAAGTAGAGGGTCCCCCTAGCAGATTACTCACCCCCCATCAATCCCCCCACTTCTGATGGGCCATTGACAATAACTAGGGGTTTGGGGGTTTGGACAGGTAACCCTCTCCACTTCATTGATTGCCAAATGGCTCAATAATGTGTGCTAGTTTGGCCAGACCCTCCTTAACAAAACACTATTGGCAGCCCACAGGAAACCTAAAAGAACATTCCAAATCCCACCCCCCCACCCCCCAAAAAAATATGGAAGCACATTTTGACATTCTGCAATTACCTAGCAAGCTAATAGGAGGGAAAGAACACAAAAAATTATGAAATGGAAAGTAGGTAGCCAGCCCCTTGCACTACATGCTTTGCTGAATGCATCCCTAAAGATGCTCACTATAAAGAGGTATAGATAAGAAAAAATCCCCTAGGAGTGGGACTTTAGATAGAACACCAGTCTCACAAAGTTTTTAATAAACCATAGTATAAATGTTTATTTAGATAAAAAATTCCTCCCACGATATTTAGCAGCAGGATGCACAATATCCAAAATACATGACAATATGCGTGTACATAAAATACAAAAAGAAAATATACAAAAATAACATAATACAAAACAACATGAAAAAAGAACACAGATACGGTACTAATACTCCCTCGGAGGTGTAAGTCCCCCGTAAACTCGACGCGTTTCCAGTTGCCCAGATGCGGGAACCTTCGTCAGGAGTGGGGAGTGGGATTTATATCGGAGAAGTACCTGTCGCTCTAAAAAAGAGAAAGAACCATAAACAGGGGAGTTGCTAACATTGTAGGACATTTTGGGGTCCAGATCGCAGTGTTAGGAGAGGGGAGATACATATGGAAAATTGTGTTATCTATGCCAAATGTCTGTATATATCAATTGTCACAGATCATAGCATTGTTGTTGTTGGTGTAGTAAAATTATCTAAAAATCATAGGACCCCTTTAGGAGCATATGTGGCATGTCAAATAAAAATATACACACTATGTTGTCACGTACCCCATTGAAGGCGACATTCATGGACCGGTGGGCTGTATACCCGCGGAGGAGGAGGATGGAGTATATGTCCCCCAAAAGGAGAGGAAGGAGAAGTAAGTGTGACAGCACACACTAGGTTGATGTTAAAGGCGATCCTGCATATGGACTTTCTGTGGTAATGACCAAATCTGTTCATAGTGGACATCGGGGGAGAGAGTGTTACTAATACCTCCCTACAACTCTAATACCAATGCCCAAAGATGCTAAAAATGCCACAGTGTCTTATTCAGAAACAAGAGCCGGTGAAAGAGTGTGATTGTAATTAACAGATGGAAATATTAGTGACAGATAGAGCGTCAGAAATTCCCGCAAAGCGTATTTAGACCATAGATTACTCCCTCCTCTTCCAGTGAAGAGGGAGGTGCCCAAGATATATATCACACCCAAAGGACAGATAGGAGACATTCAGGTATGGACTACATATAGTACACACAGCCAGTGGGTAGAGTAATTGGAGGTGCGGACATGCCAAAGAGGTGGTATAGAGAGTGGCCCTTCCCCCAACATAAATCAAATACTTATATCCAAGGGATGCTTACATATATCTTCCTTGTATACTTATGAAGACAGTCCTCGTCCCCAAGAATTAATGTCTCGAATAGGTGGAAAAAAGGGGGTGATCCCAATGATGGGTACTTAAAACCTAAAGCAAGGGAGGAAGAGGATTAGGGTCTCTGTGGATCCGATCCCCAAATAAGGGAAAAGAAGGGAGACCAGGGAAGGGAATTTTATACTAGGATTGGCCATGTATAGAAGTAAGATATTAGGCTTACCCTGTCCTTGTTATGGAAAGTCCCCTGAGTTAATGCCGTGACGATCCGACCCTAGGTGTTCCTCTGCTGCCCAACGAGGACAGACAGAGGCTTGGTTTAAATAGGGTCCAACGGCGGGGTAGGGGGCGCATGTGTGTGACGTCATATTCCAGCGTCCTATTGTGCGCTTAGCGTCCATTTACCCTGTCTATAATGTAGATGTGCAGAGCGCGTCGCGCATGCGCAGAAGCGTTCCACTGGGCGCACGGCGCCCGTCGCCGCAACCATACAGCGGACGTGCATAGTACATTGCGCATGCGCAGGAGTGCATACAGGTGCTTACCGTTACGCAAACCGTGTGGAAAGTCTGCGCATGCGTGCACCATCTGAGCTGGTGTAAATACGCCGGATTGTGAGACAATCTCGGCATCTAAGGGGGGTGTGTGCAAAAAGCACCAGACGGCCACATGTCCACAGAATGCCCCCCCATATAATCAGCCAGAGATTATCCCTGAGGGTGACATATATTGTATACCATGAGAAGGTGAAAGCGCCCTAAACAAGACGTGTTTGTGTGTATTAAAAATTCCATTGACATGCTCACAGAGTTCAAAAAGAGGGGAGAGAAGCCCAAACAATGCGGAAAAACAGTTCCTTCATAAAATTGACTGTTGGAAATAGTCTACAATGCCATGATCTGTACTAAGAACATACACATGGAAACATCCAAGGCACCAATATGCAGCCCGAGGGAGGTTTATTCGGGTATCCCTAGAGGTCAAAAAAATCAAAATAAAAATAAAAATAAAAAATGAGAATAATACAGAATGAAAGATATAATGAGTAGAATAGTTGAAAAAATGGGAGCTAAAGAGCATGGGACAATATGTATCTGTCCCAAACCATCATATACTCAACAGACCCGGATATTTAAGATAAAAAAATAGGGGTCATATAACCAGGGACTTTTCTAAGATGGTATTAAGCAATCGTTTGTACCTATACATCAATACAGAAGTACATAAGTATAAAAATACAAATAACCAAAAAAAAAACTAAATAATGTGTGGCAATTTCAGAAAACATAATCAGACAGTAAGAGTATTTTTGGAATGACCATAACTGGTACTAAATTGGCGTTCATGGAGGTATGACAGATGTATTACGCCCTTCCCCCCATTAGCCATGTCCCTCCCATGATCCAGAAGTGAACCCTTCCAAGAAGGGTTTATAACTGATGCAGTCATTCAAACCTGGTGGATAGGTGGCCCGGAGTGCCACGATCCATCTTGTCTCACGTTGCAACAACGTTTTGTCCCAATCCCCCCCTCTTGAGGTGGGATGTATGCGGTCGAGGACTAAGAATCTTATTTTTGGGAAGTTCCCCATGTGTACATCCCGGGAGTGTCTTCCCAAGGGTAGATCCGGATCGCAAATGCGGATACTGTGTACATGCCTACTTGTTCGTTTGTGGAGCTCCTGTTTTGTCTTCCCCACATAGAATGAGCCACAAGAACAAGTAAGCATGTACACTACACCGTACGTGCGACAATTCGCGTAATGGCTGGGTTCGAAGCTCCTTCCATTGGGAAGTACTATATTGATATCGGTGTTCATATACTGACATTGGGTACAGCCCCCACATTTGTAGGTACCGGGGCGTTTACATGGATCCCCCCTAAAGGCTCCAGTGTACTCGCTCTTAACTAAAATGTCCCGCAGGGATTTCGTACGTCTAAACGTCACAAGGGGCTCTTTGGGTATGAACAGATTCAATGTGGGGTCGATGTTGAGTACGTGCCAGTATTTTTTGAGGATGCTTCGAACCTGACCATGTTGTTGGTTGTATGTCATCACTACACGTGTTTGATCCGCTGTCTTACTAGTTTGTTTGGTGGGTTTAAACACAAGACTCAATCTTGTTTGTTGCAGAACCCTTTTAAAGGCTTTTTTTAGGCTTGTGGGGGAATACCCCCGATGAAGTAGACGCACCTGTAGGTTTCTTGCTTCAAGTAAAAAGTCGGAATCTTTCGTACAATTTCTACGTATCCGTAGATATTGTGAGTACGGAATCGATTTTACTAAGGGGGTGGGATGGAAACTAGAGGCATGTAAGATGGTATTGCCTGATGTTTCTTTGCGATAAAGAGTAGTGAGGAGATGACCATCACTGTCTTTCATTATAGTTATGTCCAAAAAATTGATTTCATGAGTATCGCAGGTCATGGTGAACTTCAAATTAAAATCATTCGTTCCCATGGCTGCCATACATTGATTCAGTCCCTCCATGTTTCCCTGCCATACCAGAATGATATCGTCAATATAACGATACCATAAAATGATATGGTCCGAATATTGAGGATGCATGGAAAGGAAGGTGCTCTCCCACTCCCCCAGATACAGGTTGGCATAGGATGGTGCACAGCACGTCCCCATAGCCACCCCCTGTATCTGGAGGAAGTGGGAGCCATTGAAGGAAAAAGCATTGTGTGATAATATATACTCCATCGCTTGTACCAGAAAATAATGTAGCGGTTTGTCATCCTTGGATGACTGGGATAAATAGTGATTAATGACCTCTAGACCCTTCTTATGGGGAATCGAACAGTAAAGAGCCTCCACGTCTATGGTGACCAGCAATGAGTCAGTGGGGATACAGAGACCGTCGAGGTATTGCAATAGTTGATTGGTGTCCCTGATATACGAAGGTAGGTTTGTGACGAGGGGCCGAAGCTGCTCGTCCACAAACCTACTTAGGTTCTCAGAGACACCTCCCACCCCTGAGACAATAGGTCTCCCTGGGGGGTTTGACATGTCTTTGTGTACCTTCGGCAGGCTGTAGAAAGTAGGGATCCTAACAAACTTGGTACGTATAAATTCCCATGTCTGTTGGGTCAGTACGTTCTCAAGATATGCTTGGTCGATCATCTTGAAAAATTCAATATCAAACTTTTCAATGGTCGAGCGTGGAATAGATTTATACCAATCTTTATTGGATAGTATTTTGGAACACATGGCCAGGTATGCGAAGTTGTCCATGATGACAATGTTGCCCCCTTTGTCAGAGGGTTTGATGGTCAGCTGATGTTGTTCAGTCAGGGTTTTTAATGCCTTCTGTTCGTCGCTGGTAAGATTGCATGGGGGGGTAGTTTTTGAAAGTTTGTTGATATCATTAGTCACCATGGAAACAAACGCCTTTAAGTTGGCATTTTTCGCCAATGGTGGAAATTTATTAGATTTCTTTTTGAGCGTCGAATTTCCTTTTATTCCTACCCTAGTTGGAGTAATGTGTTCCGCTAGTAATGACTCCAAGTCTATTCTATCAATTAGGTCCTTCTGTTCCTGCTCCTCCAACAACGACACCAAGTCGTCCAGAGCTTTCTTATCCTTATTTTGAGGAGGTACAGGTATGTTTCTAGTATAAAGACATTTAAGTATCAATTTTCTGGCAAACAAATGTAGGTCTTTCACTGTGTCGAAGGTGTCAATGTTGGAGGAAGGACAGAAGGACAAACCCTTACCTAATAGAGACTTTTCATTGCTAGATAAATTATATCCTGATAAGTTGATGATATTGAAGGCGTCCTCAAGTGGGGCTACCTTCTCTTTTTGTCATTGGCCTTCTATTGGGTCGTTTTTAGACCCTGTACTTTGGATCTCTGATGCCATTCGTCCCTGAGTTGTAACACTCCGGGAGTTGCCTGACCTCAATATGCGTTCATTGCTGGTCAATGTATTGGCTGTCTGTGGTGCCGTACTGGTTTCCCCTAATTGTTTTCTATTAGAGTTGGTAGTCTCAGGCGAGCGCCATTTTTGTTTCCTAGGTACCTTCTTCGGTGCCTGTGATCCATTAGAGGAAAGGGAATTTAGAGAGGAGTCAGAGCCTCTAAGGTTGTCCTTATATGTATTACGGGCTTTTTTATTGGTGTTCTTTCTGGCATTCTGTGGACGTCCCTGCGGATTCCACACTTGCCAGCGATATGCCTTGCCTTCAGCGAAGGCCATTTTGTCCCTCCAGAATTTCCTTTCTTTCAGGGAAATGGACTCTTTTACCGTGTGATCTATGTGTTCTCTAATACGCTCTTCGTTTTCAGCAAAAGCTGGTAGTTCTTTTGAGGGCTCTAGCTTTATGTAAATTGCTTCAATGTCTTTTTCTAAGGATACAATTCTCTTTTGGTATTCTTCAATAAGTAGGCGCATCATAATTTTTGTGCACTGTTGGAGATTGTTCTCCCATCTTTTTTTGAAAGTTACGTCCAAGTTGTCCAATGTTGGAAAAATCTGTACTCTTAGACCCAGAGGATTAATATCCTCTTGTATGTAGTGTTCGAAATTTTCCACTTGCCAAAAGAGAGATACCCTATTCTCAACTAGTATTTTGAGTTGCAGGAAGAGCGAATTCATTTCTGAATCTTTTGATTCCTTCTGCCCGTGTTCCCTATACTTGCCCATAAGGGCATCGAATTCCTTTCCCCTAAACATGGTTGATGAAGATGAATGATATCTTCAGCCCAAACTCAATACAATGTTCCCTTATGCCCCTATGCCCAAACTTGTTGCAACCCCTGTCTATTGGAATAGCATCAAAGAATCTCAAAAAATGGTTCTAAAACAGAAAAAACAATACAATGCATAATAACCATATTCCGTATAACCTATGCCTAGTGAGTGATCACATACGAAATTGCATGGAGAATATCCACAGGTGATCAGTGCATCGTGCCGCTAAAATATCTGGACAGGATAGAAATCGTTTCCCCTCTGCTAAGTATGCAGGTTTTTGGGAGCGATTACAAAGACTAGTGGGGGAGCGAATTATGAACCTTACACGGGGGTTGGGTATTTGCTACCCTGTGATTTAACAGGAAAAAATTAAGGTTGGCTCCCCCAGTGAGATAGATATCGATAAGTGGTGATCTCATCCCTATTTGTATAGATAAGAAAAAATCCCCTAGGAGTGGGACTTTAGATAGAACACCAGTCTCACAAAGTTTTTAATAAACCATAGTATAAATGTTTATTTAGATAAAAAATTCCTCCCACGATATTTAGCAGCAGGATGCACAATATACAAAATACATGACAATATGCGTGTACATAAAATACAAAAAGAAAATATACAAAAATAACATAATACAAAACAACATGAAAAAAGAACACAGATACGGTACTAATACTCTCCCGGAGGTGTAAGTCCCCCGTAAACTCGACGCGTTTCCAGTTGCCCAGATGCGGGAACCTTCGTCAGGAGTGGGGAGTGGGATTTATATCGGAGAAGTACCTGTCGCTCTAAAAAAGAGAAAGAACCATAAACAGGGGAGTTGCTAACATTGTAGGACATTTTGGGGTCCAGATCGCAGTGTTAGGAGAGGGGAGATACATATGGAAAATTGTGTTATCTATGCCAAATGTCTGTATATATCAATTGTCACAGATCATAGCATTGTTGTTGTTGGTGTAGTAAAATTATCTAAAAATCATAGGACCCCTTTAGGAGCATATGTGGCATGTCAAATAAAAATATACACACTATGTTGTCACGTACCCCATTGAAGGCGACATTCATGGACCAGTGGGCTGTATACCCGCGGAGGAGGAGGATGGAGTATATGTCCCCCAAAAGGAGAGGAAGGAGAAGTAAGTGTGACAGCACACACTAGGTTGATGTTAAAGGCGATCCTGCATATGGACTTTCTGTGGTAATGACCAAATCTGTTCATAGTGGACATCGGGGGAGAGAGTGTTACTAATACCTCCCTACAACTCTAATACCAATGCCCAAAGATGCTAAAAATGCCACAGTGTCTTATTCAGAAACAAGAGCCGGTGAAAGAGTGTGATTGTAATTAACAGATGGAAATATTAGTGACAGATAGAGCGTCAGAAATTCCCGCAAAGCGTATTTAGACCATAGATTACTCCCTCCTCTTCCAGTGAAGAGGGAGGTGCCCAAGATATATATCACACCCAAAGGACAGATAGGAGACATTCAGGTATGGACTACATATAGTACACACAGCCAGTGGGTAGAGTAATTGGAGGTGCGGACATGCCAAAGAGGTGGTATAGAGAGTGGCCCTTCCCCCAACATAAATCAAATACTTATATCCAAGGGATGCTTACATATATCTTCCTTGTATACTTATGAAGACAGTCCTCGTCCCCAAGAATTAATGTCTCGAATAGGTGGAAAAAAGGGGGTGATCCCAATGATGGGTACTTAAAACCTAAAGCAAGGGAGGAAGAGGATTATAAAGAGGTAGGTATATAGTGTGTATTGACCTTGGGAAAGCCAGCAGATAGAGGATTGGATAGAGGATTGGTAGCATCTGACAGAGCAGTAGGGGGAGGGGGTTCCTAATGAGTTTGGCACCCCCCCCCCCCAAAAAAATGGAAACAAAAGGGGCTCTGCATGAAGTAAAACACACAGCAAACATTTTTGCATATTTTAGGGGGTGTTTGGGGGAAAACAATACTATGCAGCAGACAAAATACATTGCTTAAGGGACTAGGCCATAGGTGTCTATTGGGCCAGAAGAGCATGCTGGGGAGGTAAGTGAAGGGGAAAATGCATGAAGGAGAAAAGGGGCACAGCATATTAGAGCATATTGCAATCATGGTAATTAGGGAAGGAGGTCAAAAATACAAGACATTAGCAAACAGAGCATACATAGAAGGGAATAGTAAAGTAGAAATGTTACCTTAATATAGTCCTCCTGCAGGACCTGGATGATGGCAGAACAGGTCTCTGGAATAATGATTCCCAGGGCCTGGGGAGAGATACCTGAGGAGAACTTCAAATCCTGAAGGCTTCTCCCTGTCGCCAAGTACCTCAACGTGGCAACAAGCCTCTGCTCCGGAGTGATGGCTTGTCTCATGCAGGTATCCTGCCGGCTGATAAAAGGGGTCAGCAAAGCCAAAAGACGGTGAAAAACGGGGTCCGTCATCCGGAGAAAGTTCCTGAAATCATCAGGATTATTCTCCCGGATCTCACGAAGCAAAGGCATGTGCGAGAACTGATCACGCTGAAGCAACCAATTCTTGGTCCACATACTCCTCGTCACTCTGTTCATGGACGGGTCTTGGCTCAAAGCTAAAAGCCCGACACCAATTCCGCGTACAGCACGAACTCGGCGACGAGTACGTACGGGAAACATCGCTCACAAACGGTCGGCTGGTCAGAACGGACAAACAGAAAGCACCGAAAAACAGCAAGGCCTGAAAGAACTAAATGAATACCAGAAACGAGCAGACAATAAGCAGTGAAAATCAAAGCGTCCTATATCAAGATATAGGCCGCAATGACCAACAAATGCGAACTGACTACACGCACTAATAAACAGATACGCACGACAAGCACAAACTGAAGAGCAGTAACGATCTGAGTCACAAAACTGAGAAGCGCGAATCGTAAGTCCCCAAACTTCAACTAACTCGCGATAAACACGGGATCAGCAGAAGGAGCCCAACGGGTGCAGGACGTGGTGCCGAACTTTCCTTTTCTAGTCTCGTGGAAGACGAGTTACACCGCGACGTCCTTGAAGACCGGAAATTCCGACAACGTTGTCCGACCGTGTGTACGCAACACCAACATTGGACAAAGTCCGACGGAAATGATACGACGGAAATGGTCATCGGAAAATCCGACCGTGTGTATGGGGCTTAAGAGAAGAGTTACATATTTTATTAAACGCATGAGCACTGCATCCACCAAAGGAGCTGATTCAAGAAGTTTTACTTCTTCCTATTTAAAGGGATACAGTTTAAATATTTTTGACTGCATGGAACTTTTCCTGTCCATCTTGCTCCACTCATCAGAAATGATCTCTCCTAATTCGGACAGAAAAGGAAAATATTGTCACTCCTTACTGAGCTGCTTGAAAAACTTTCTCTGTTTGGGGGGGGGGGAGTAACTGGGTCTTCCCACTTCAGGGCCTCTCTCACCGCCTTGACTAACGCAGGCACTAACGCATAATCAAACCCCAAACCTGGATCCTCCAGTTCCGAATCGCTGTCTGTGACAGAAGCAGAGTGGCAACTTGGTTGGGAGGATTCCCATGTCTCTTGCAATAGACCTTCCCCCCCTGGGGGGCATAATGGGTCTGATGGGGACTCACAAGTTTGTTGAACTTCCCTTTGCTGCAAGGACTCTTTACTACCCGTCTCACCATTGACTCCAAACCTTGGTCTGCACCATCTCTCTCATCTGCGGCTTTAGAAAAGCAATGATCGCAGAGTGATTTGTCTGATGGAACAGGAATCCTGCAACCCCAGCATGATTTTTCTGGCCTCTTACTAGAGAGAGAAGAAGGGGGGGGTCGAGAATAATCTTCACTGCGCTGTTCAGATCTGGAAGATCTATGATGACTAGACTTTGAGGAGGATTTTTGGTGGTGCGATTTTGACGATCCACTGCGACTATGAGAACTATGCTGCGGATCAGATCTAGAAGGGCTATAAAGAAAATATACAAGAGAGAGAAGGAAAGGTAAAGACCAGTTGGTATCTAATGCTAAAATTCTCCAAAAAATACACAGCAATCAAGCTATGTACATACCTGCTACAAGCGGGCTGGCCACTAGGGGCAGTGAGGCATCGATGGATAAAGATCACTAACTGCAGAGATAATAAATAAACCCCCATAAGCTACCAATCTGAAACAACATGTATATACATTATCATAAGGTAAGGATCCTACCTTTCACCTTCCAGATAATAGCCCCGGGAAGTCGCTGTGTCTCCTGCAATCATTCCCGGGGCTCTGACAGCTCTCTGGCGAATTTAAAAGTGGTGCCCGTGACGTCATCACGATGTCAGACGTGAGGCGCCCGCACGCATCCGCGAGAACCAAGCCTCGCTTCGGATCGGGTCCGTGCATGCGCAAAACGTTGTGCTGGACCCGGGAACAGGGGAGAGAGGCTGCTGGAATGCAGAAGCTTCAGCGCCAATGCATAGAACCAGCCGGAGACAAACAGGAAAAAACAAGTAACACAAACACACTGCTGCCATGTAAAGTTCTAAAATCTCACCACTCCACCAACGATTATCTGGCCGAACTTTGTCAGACACACACCACCGTTCATCCTGGCAGATAATGGCCATCTTACATCAGTAGGCAACAAGCCGTGCACACTATACCAGATCCAGGTCTTCAGCGCTACTCTGCCATACACTCCATACCCATGCTTAACAGACATGGCCTATCAGAGGATCATAGCTTGACAATCGTCCGACTTGATCGTAGTGAAGGTATCTTCAGGTAGGAGAACACCTGTCCTACGGAGGAGGACAAAAAAGGAAAACGGATAGCAGCCTAGAGCAAAGATTTATGGGAGAGGGGTCCTATTGGGTAGTTATGGAGGCGGGGCTAACCCACACGTATGCTGCCATGGAGCCTGTCAGGAAAGATTCTTGTGAGATGGAGAGTAACAAGTGAAAGTGACAGAGAAAAATATATTTTACCAAAACATCAAAACATTCCACATTCTAGTATTCTTAAAAAAATATATATTTTATGTAGTAGCAACAATGTTGCAAAGGAAATTTTATTTCAGAGAAAGATACATTTCATCTCAACATTAAAAGTTTTTTTTATTGTGAAAGTTACAATTAGGGATGAGCCGAACACCCCCGGGTTCGGTTCACACCAGAACCTTCGAACGGACCGAAAGTTCGCTTGAATTTTCGAACCCTATTTGTTACAATGGACGCGAACGTTCGAAATCAAAATTGCTAATTACAACGGCCAATATGCATGTTAATGTCATAAAACAGGTTTGGGGACCCGGGTCCTGCCCCAGGGGACATATATCAATGCAAAAAGAACTTTTAAAAACTAACGTTTTTTCGGGAGCAGTCATTTTAATGATGCATAAAGTGAAAAAAAAAAGTGAAATATTCCTTTAAATATAATACCTGGGGGTGTCTAAAGTATGCCTGTGAAGTGGCATGTGTTTCCCGTGTTTAGAACTGTCCCTGCACAAAATGACATTTGTAAAGGAAAAAAATAAGCCATTTAAAACCACTTGCGGCTTTAATGTCATGTCTTGTCCTGGCCATATGGCTGAAAATCCTTGAGAAAAATGGCATGGCTACCCCATCATCCCCCCCCCCCCACCCCAGCCCCTTTGGGTCTTGTATGGATATTAAGGGGGACCCCGCACCCAAAATAAAACCCTATACCTACAACCCTATATACTCTGAACAGCAGTATATAGGCGGTGCAAACAAGAGAGGGACTGTAGGTTTGTTCTTAAGTAGAATCCGAACAGGTACATTATGAAGTGTAGCTCCATCCCAAAAAAATCAATTTTTAAGCTTTTTGGAGAACATAGGGAGGGGTTATCACCCCTGTAACATTTGCTGTCTTTGCACATCTGTTCAGAACATTCACCTCACTTTCCGTCCCAATGACAAATGTTTTTGGAAAAGTGGGGTTTTAATTGAAACAAGGATTGGTGATAAAGCATCAGTAGAGAGGAGATACCTTTTTCCAAATTAAATCTAACAGGATCGAATTTCCCTTCCTAGGGGTAGATTTCCTCTCACTTCCTGTTTTCTCCTTCCGTTTGCAAGTAGGAGTCGTTTGTAAGTTGGATGTTTGAAAGTAGGGGTATTCCTGCCGTATATACTCTGCAGAAATTTGCCCCATTAGATGTTGGTGTAGCCACAACATTGTAAGCCCTCACAGTTACTCTTGGTGGGCACAGGAATGGGCCCTGCTGTGAGTTATTAGATCAAGATTTGTAATTGCATGCACCTGTTGAACAGGGCAGAAAAATTGGGCCTTTGGTGGTGGACGGTGTTGCCACAAGACTGTAAGCCCTCACAGTTACTCTTGGTGGGCACAGGAATGGGCCCTGCTGTGAGTTATTAGATCAAGATTTGTAATTGTATGCACCTGTTGAACAGGGCAGAAAAATTGGGCCTTTGGTGGTGGTGGTGGTGGACGGTGTTGCCACAAGACTGTAAGCCCTCACAGTTACTCTTGGTGGGCGCAGGAATGGGCCCTGCTGTGAACTATTAGATCAAGATTTGTAATTACACGCCCCTGTTAAACAGGGACTGAAAAATTGGGCCTTAGGCACTGGCGCTGGTGCCACAACACTGCAACCCATCACAGATACTGTACTCTGAGCACAGCAATGAGACCTGTTGCAAAGCATTGCATAAAAAATTGTAATTACAAGCCCCTGTTATATAGGGGCTGAAAAATTGTGCCTTAGGCACTGGTACTGGTGCCACAACACTGCAAACCCTCACAGATACTGTACTTGGAGCACAGCAGTCAGACGTGTTGCGAAGCATTGCTTAAAAAAATGTAATTACACGCCCCTGTTAAACAGGGGCTGAAAAATTGTGCCTTAGGCATTGGTGCTGGTGCCACAACACTGCAACCCCTCACAGATACTGTACTCTGAGCACAGCAATGAGACCTGTTGCAAAGCATTGCCTAAAAATTTTAATTACACGCCCCTGTTATACAGGGGCTGAAAAATTGTGCCTCAGGCACTGGTGCTGGTGCCACAACACTGCAACCCCTCACAGATACTGTACTTGGAGCACAGCAGTCAGACGTGTTGCGAAGCATTGCTTAAAAAATTGTAATTACACGCCCCTGTTAAACAGGGACTGAAAAATTGTGCCTTAGGCATTCGTGCTGGTGCCACAACACTGCAACCCCTCACAGATATTGTACTCTGAGCACAGCAATGAGACCTGTTGCAAAGCATTGCCTAAAAATTGTAATTACACGCCCCTGTTATACAGGGGCTGAAAAATTGTGCCTTAGGCACTGGTGCTGGTGCCACAACACTGCAACCCCTCACAGATACTGTACTTGGAGCACAGCAGTCAGACCTGTTGCAAAGCATTTTTTTTTAAAATTGTAATTACACGCCCTGTTATACAGGGGCTGAAAAATTGTGCCTTAGGCACTGGTGTGGTGGCACCCAGAAACAAAAATGTTCTTCCAAGCTATCAAGGAATGGATCATTGAGGAGGAGGAGGAAGAGGATAGTCAGTGAACATAACAGGACAGTCACTCAGCATCAGCATAGGCAGTCTTGAAGGGATGTGACATTATAAATTATTCAGTTATATCCGCTTCAGGTGCCTGGTAGCTGGTGGTGATCCAAGACTGATTCATTTTTATGAAGGTCAGTCGATCAACCGAGTCGGTGGACAGGCGCACCCTGTGATTGGTGACAAATCCTCCAGCAGCACTGAATGTGCGTTCGGAAAGAACGCTGGATGCAGGACAGGCCAGTAGCTCAATTGCATACTGTGCAAGCTCTGGCCAGTGATCCATCCTCAGGACCCAGTAAGCCAGAGGATTTTCGGTGGTAAAGGTGTCCAAGTCTGACCTTGCCCCTAGGTATTCCTGCACCATGTATATCAGACGCTGGCGATGGTTGCTGGAACCGATCATACCTTGGGGCTGCGGACTAAAAAATTGTCTGAACGCATCGGTCAGACGTCCACCTTCCCCACCGCTCCTTCTGCTACTGACCGAAGCCTCAGCAACTCATCGTCCAGGACCAGGAGTTTGTAACCTCCCAGTTTCTGGGAACGCGTTGCACAGACCTTTCTGCAAGGCCTCCCTGAGATGTCTCATCCTCTGCTCCCTCTGCGACAGCAAGATAAGGTCCGCAACCTTACCCTTGTACCGTGGATCAAGGAGAGTGGCCAGCCAGTAATGGTCCCTCTCCTTGATCCGAAGAATACGAGGATCCTTCCGCAGGCTTTGCAGGATCAGGGAGGCCATGCAACGTAGGTTAGCTGAGGCATTCGGTCTGGAGTCTTCTGGGTCACTGAGGACGACATGATCGCCAGCCACCTCCTCCCAGCCATGTACAAGTCCACTGGTTTGTTGGGACTGTACATCATCCCTAAAAGACTGCTGATGCTGATGCTGAGTGCCAGGCTCCACCTCCATGCTCACACAATCCTCCTCCTCCTCCTCCTCATCCTCTTCCTGTGTGATGGGTGGGACAGAAGGAACACTGTCTGGATAAAGGGGGCCTTGAGAGGCAAGGAAGTCCTCCTCTTCCTGCCTCTGTTCTGCCTCAAGTGCCCTGTCCATTATCCCACGCAGCGTATGCTCCAACAGGTGGACAAGAGGTACAGTGTCACTGATGCATGCACTGTCAGTGCTCACCATCCTCGTGGCCTCCTCAAATGGTGACAGGACAGTGCATGCATCCCTGATCATGCTCCACTGGCGTGGGAAAAAAAAGCCAAGCTCCCCTGACCCTGTCCTGGTCCCGTAGTCGCAAAGGTACTCATTGATGGCCCTCTGCTGCGTGTGCAGTCGCTGCAGCATGGCCAACGTTGAGTTCCACCTGGTGGGCATGTCACATATTAGGCGGTTCTTGGGCAGGTTCAACTCCTTTTGCAGCTCAGCCAGCCGAGCACTGGCATTATACGATCGGCGGAAATGCACACAGACTTTCCTGGCCTGCCTCAGGACATCCTGTAAGCCTGGGTACCTGCCCAAGAACTGCTGCAACACCAGGTTGAGGACGTGAGCCATACAGGGCACATGGGTGAGCTGCCCCTGTCGCAGGGCGGAGAGGAGGTTGGTGCCATTGTCAGAAACCACCATTCCTAGCTTAAGCTGGCGTGGCGTAAACCACCTCTCGGCCTGCCCCTGTAGAGCTGCCAGAACCTCTGCCCCAGTGTGGCTCCTGTCCCCCAAACACACCAGCGCAAGCACGGCATGGCATCTTTTTGCCTGCGTACTCGCGTAGCCCCTTGTACGCCTACGGAGCACCGCTGGTTCCGAGGACCGAGCACTCGAAGAGGCCATGGAGGAAGAAGAAGAGGAGGGGGTGGAGGAGAGAGGTGTGTCACAACCAGTAGTAGCATTTTGGAGGCGTGGTGGCGGAACAACCTCCAACACTACTGCACCTTGTCCTGCATCCCTCCCAGCTGCCAATAGAGTGACCCAATGGGCCGTGAAAGACAGATAACGTCCCTGTCCATGCCTGCTGGACCATGAGTCAGTGGTAATATGCACCTTACCGCTGACCGCCCTGTCCAGCGAAGCATGGACATTGCCTTCCACATGCCGGTAGAGAGACGGAATCGCCTTCCGTGAAAAAAGTGGCGTTTGGGAACCTGCCACTGAGGAACCGCACATTGAACAAACTCACGGAAGGGGGCCGAGTCTACCAACTGAAAAGGCAGCAGTTGAAGTGCTAGCAATTTAGCCAAGCTAGCATTCAACCGCTGGGCATGTGGATGGCTGGGAGTATACTTCTTTCGACGGTCCAGCAGCTGGGGCAGGGGAATTTGCCTGCTACAATCGGACGTTGGTGTACTGCAAGTACTTGGTTGTGACACACCTAATTCTACACCTTCAGTCCTCTCAGAGCAGCTTTCAGAGAGGACTGAAGATATAGTGGGGATGGAGATCCCAGCTGATGAGGAGCAAGGAGAGGTCCGCTTTGTTCTTTGGTGTGGGTCTTTAATGTGCGCTTGCCAACGAGCTGCATGGCAGGTCGACATATGTCTGGTCATGCTTGTGGTGCCCAAGCGGCTGATGTTTTGGCCACGCGAGATACGCTTGAGACAAATATTGCAAATAGCAGTGGTGCGATCTGATGTACTCGTCTCAAAAAAGGCCCACACCAAAGAACTTTTATGATAACGTGCAGAGGCAGCGCCCTGCACAGGCGGAGCTCTGCAGTGTGATTCAGTTGGTGTGCTGGCCTCTAGCTGGCCTCCGGAGGGCATCCTGCCTCGTTGGACATGTGTCGCCGCATCCTCCTCCTCCTCCCCCTCTCTCCCTTCAGGCACCCACGTGGAGTCAGTGACCTCATCATCCCCTCCCTCTTCACCACTAGAGCAAACCTGGCAGTAAGCTGCAGCTGGTGGAACATTACTGCCAGATTGCTGTCCTTCAGCATCCCCTCTCTCTGCGCGCACACTACTGCCTTCCTCAAGCTGGGTATCATCATCCGAGCCTTCAAATCGTTGGGCATCCTCCTGGAGCATGTACCCAACACTGTGCTCAAACAGTTCGGGGGACTCCTCAGGAGGACATGGTGGGTCTAGGGAAGGGGTGCCTGATGATGCCATTGAGTACACATTGGCAGCTGCTCTGCCAGTACCCTGAGCCTGGGTGAGAGAGGATGAGCAGGATGAGGAGAGCTTGGTCATCCATTCTACCAAGCCTTCGGCATGATGCGGCTCAACATATCCAGCTGCCGAAAACAAAGACAAGCTTGTCCCATGGCCACGTGCTGATGACGATGCACGACCACGTCCACGACCAGCACTGTTGTCTCTAGAAACAGAGCCTGCTTGCCCTGTGTTCTTGCCTCGGGACTGTCTGCCTCTCCTTGGCGGTCTTCCAGCCATTGTAGTGGGTAGTGTATATTGTGCTGGAGTCACACAGCACACACACTAACTCCTGCAGATGGATGCCTTGGATGACAGCAACAGGGCCCTATGGCAGATAGAGGCTGCCTTAGATGACAAGAACTGGGCTGACACACACACACACACTAGCTCCTATGTGTGCTGACACACACACACACACACTAGCTCCTATGTGTGCTGACACACACACACACACACACACACACACACACTAGCTCCTATGTGTGCTGACACAAACACACTATAGCTTCTATGTGTGCTGAGAACACACTATAGCTCCTATGTGTGCTGACAAAAAAATATAGCTCCTATGTGTGCTGACAACGCACTATAGCTCCTATGTGTGCTGACACAAACACACTATAGCTCCTATGTGTGCTGACAACACACTATAGCTCCTATGTGTGCTGACAACACACTATAGCGCCTATGTGTGCTGACAAAAAAATATAGCTCCTATGTGTGCTTACACAAACACACTATAGCTCCTATGTGTGCTGACAACACACTATAGCTCCTATGTGTGCTGACAACACACTATAGCTCCTATGTGTGCTGACAAAAAAATATAGCTCCTATGTGTGCTTACACAGACACACTATAGCTCCTTTGTGTGCTGACAACACACTATAGCTCCTATGTGTGCTGACAACACACTATAGCTCCTTTGTGTGCTGACACAAACACACTATAGCTCCTATGTGTGCTGACAACACACTATAGCTCCTATGTGTGGTGACAAAAAAATATAGCTCCTATGTGTGCTTACACAAACACACTATAGCTCCTTTGTGTGCTGACAACACACTATAGCTCCTATGTGTGCTGACAACACACTATAGCTCCTTTGTGTGCTGACACAAACACACTATAGCTCCTATGTGTGCTGACAACACACTATAGCTCCTATGTGTGCTGACAAAAAAATATAGCTCCTATGTGTGCTTACACAAACACACTATAGCTCCTTTGTGTGCTGATAACACACTATAGCTCCTATGTGTGCTGACAACACACTATAGCTCCTATGTGTGCTGACAAAAAAATATAGCTCCTATGTGTGCTTACACAAACACACTATAGCTCCTTTGTGTGCTGACAACACACTATAGCTCCTTTGTGTGCTGACAACACACTATAGCTCCTATGTGTGCTGACAACACACTATAGCTCCTTTGTGTGCTGACAACACACTATAGCTCCTTTGTGTGCTGACATAAACACACTATAGCTCCTATGTGTGCTGACAACACACTATAGCTCCTATGTGTGCTGACAAAAAATATAGCTCCTATGTGTGCTTACACAAACACACTATAGCTCCTTTGTGTGCTGACAACACACTATAGCTCCTATGTGTGCTGACAACACACTATAGCTCCTTTGTGTGCTGACACAAACACACTATAGCTCCTATGTGTGCTGACAACACACTATAGCTCCTATGTGTGCTGACAAAAAAATATAGCTCCTATGTGTGCTCACAACACAATATAGCTCCTATGTGTGCTGACACAAACACACTATAGCTCCTTTGTGTGCTGACAACACACTATAGCTCCTATGTGTGCTGACAAAAAAATATAGCTCCTATGTGTGCTCACAACACACTATAGCTCCTATGTGTGCTGACACAAACACACTATAGCTCCTATGTGTGCTGACACAAACACACTATAGCTCCTATGTGTGCTGACAACACACTATAGCTCCTATGTGCGCTGACCAAAAAATATAGCTCCTATGTGTGCTCACAACACACTATAGGTCCTATGTGTGCTGACACAAACACACTATAGCTCCTATGTGTGCTGACACAAACACACTATAGCTCCTATGTGTGCTGACACAAACACACTATAGCTCCTATGTGTGCTGACACAAACACACTATAGCTCCTATGTGTGCTGACAACACACTATAGCTCCTATGTGTGCTGACAAAAATATATAGCTCCTATGTGTGCTCGCAACACACTATAGGTCCTATGTGTGCTGACACAAACACACTATAGCTCCTATGTGTGCTGACACAAACACACTATAGCTCCTATGTGTGCTGACAACACACTATAGCTCCTATGTGTGCTGACAAAAAAATATAGCTCCTATGTGTGCTGACACAAACACACTATAGCTCCTATGTGTGCTGACAAAAAAATATAGCTCATATGTGTGCTTACACAAACACACTATAGCTCCTTTGTGTGCTGACAACACACTATAGCTCCTATGTGTGTTGACAACACACTATAGCTCCTTTGTGTGCTTACACAAACACACTATAGCTCCTATGTGTGCTGACAAAAAAATATAGCTCCTATGTGTGCTCACAACACAATATAGCTCCTATGTGTGCTGACACAAACACACTATAGCTCCTTTGTGTGCTGACAACACACTATAGCTCCTATGTGTGCTGACAACACACTATAGCTCCTATGTGTGTTGACAAAAAAATATAGCTCCTATGTGTGCTCACAACACACTATAGCTCCTATGTGTGCTGACACAAACACACTATAGGTCCTATGTGTGCTGACACAAACACACTATAGCTCCTATGTGTGCTGACCAAAAAATATAGCTCCTATGTGTGCTCACAACACACTATAGGTCCTATGTGTGCTGACACAAACACACTATAGCTCCTATGTGTGCTGACACAAACACACTATAGCTCCTATGTGTGCTGACAACACACTATAGCTCCTATGTGTGCTGACAAAAAAATATAGCTCCTATGTGTGCTGACACAAACACACTATAGGTCCTATGTGTGCTGACAAAAATATATAGCTCCTATGTGTGCTCACAACACACTATAGGTTCTATGTGTGCTGACACAAACACACTATAGCTCCTATGTGTGCTGACAAAAAATATAGCTCCTATGTGTGCTGACACAAACACACTATAGCTCCTATGTGTGCTGACAAAAATATATAGCTCCTATGTGTGCTGACACAAACACACTATAGGTTCTATGTGTGCTGACACAAACACACTATAGGTCCTATGTGTGCTGACACAAACACACTATAGGTCCTATGTGTGCTGACACAAACACACTATAGCTCCTATGTGTGCTGACAAAAAAATATAGCTCCTATGTGTGCTCACAACACACTATAGGTCCTATGTGTGCTGACACAAACACACTATAGGTCCTATGTGTGCTGACACAAACACACTATAGCTCCTATGTGTGCTGACAAAAAAATATAGCTCCTATGTGTGCTCACAACACACTATAGGTCCTATGTGTGCTGACACAAACACACTATAGGTCCTATGTGTGCTGACAACACACTATATCTCCTATGTGTGCTGACAAAAAAATATAGCTCCTATGTGTGCTGACAACACACACACTAGCTCCTATGTGTGCTGACACAAACACAATATGGCTCCTATAAATCCCTGCCTGCCTGGGATGGGACAGAAGGTTGGGACAGAAAGTTGGGGTGCAATGCTGTTCTAACAGCACTGCGATTGGTGCTACTGCAATGCTGTACTAACAGCACGCACACACCAGACTAATCCCCAGCAGCAGATAATGTCACACTCAGCAGTGCAATAAGCAGCAATGATCAGTATTGAATGAATCAGCAATGGTTTAGCAAAGAAGACGGCGTGGCGGCCTTTTATAGAGTGGGGCGTAAGCCCCTGAGCTTTAATTGGCTACAGGCGTCCTGCCTGTAGCCAATTATTGCTCTCCTCGATGCAGGCGCTGTGATTGGCCAAGCATGCGGGGTCACAGTGGCCAATCATCAGCCAGCAATGCACTGCGCCGGCCGCAATGCATTGCAGGCCGCTCGCATCACACGAATGTGATGCGAACGGTCCAAATAGTTCTGGGCTCGCCGAGCGAGCGAACGCCCGGTTCTCGATTCGAACGTGGGTTCGAATCGAACACCGGGCCCATCCCTAGTTACAATTGTCCCATTAGAATCAATGGTTAAAACTTGCATTGGACTATAATAGAGCAGATTTTCACTTCTAAAAATTGCTCTCTAATTAGCTCTCATTTCGGTATTTACTATAGAGCCGGGTAAAAAAGACACTGGAGTTAAAATGAGAGCTATTTGCAGGTCTGAGCATGCTCAGTTGTGTTGGCACCTAGTTGTCCAAAACAGGGAATTTTTCACTTCTCAGACTTTTAAAGATATTTCAGTGTAGAAATCACCTTTTCACACAGTTTAAAAGCAGATTATCTTTAAATAATATACTGCATATTTCAGTACCATTTAGGCAATTATATCATGCTCTAAACATCATTTCCATGTGCAATTCTCCAGGTTTTAGCAGAGTAAGGGTTTGGGCGCTATTTGGTTTCAGGAAACTATAGTAAATTCGATTTTTGGAGTATTTTCTCACCAGCGCTATAGTGAATACCATTTTAGCGCTAATTAGCGATAATCGCTAATTTGCACTAATTTCTGCAAATTTGCGGTAATTAGCACTAATTTGCTCAAATTTGCGCGCATTAGTGCCGCTATAGTAAATGACCCCCAATGTCTCCTTCTATACAATTCAAGCCTTGATTTAGGTTTTCTGTATTTGTACAAGAAGAGAAAAAAGTTTTAACCCTTTCTGTATCTGACATGCAGGGCCGCCATCAGGGGGGTACAGGCATTACACATGTAAGGGGCCCGCATGTCCCCAGGGGCCTGATCGTCACCCCCTGATAATCAGCGCTTTGCTAGTGAGAGGAGGAGAGTGTCACTATCTCTTTCGGCAGCACCCTGCCCCCCGCTTATCAGCTGCGGAGGAGAGAACTTGTAGTGACACATTTTCGCCAGCCACAACGCACGCATCCCCACCCACGCCGAGCACAATCCATCCCTCCAGTCTCCACAACGCACGCATTCCCCCCCCAGCGCCGAGCACCATCCATCCCTCCAGTCTCCACAACGCACGCATCCCCCACCCACGCCGAGCACCATCTATCCCTCCAGTTTCCACAACGCACGCATCCCCACCCACGCCAGGCACCATCCAGCCCTCCAGTCTCCACAACGCACGCATTCCCACCCACGCCGAGCACCATCCATCCCTCCAGTCTCCACAACGCACGCATCCCCACCCTTGCCAGGCACCATCCATCCCTCCAGTCTCCACAACGCATGCATCCCCACCCACGCCGAGCACCATCCATCCCTCCAGTCTCCACAACGCACGCATCCCCACCCACACCAGGCACCAACTATCCCTCCAGTCTCCACAACGCACGCATCCCCACCCACGCCGAGCACCATCCATCCCTCCAGTCTCCACAACGCACGCATCCCCACCCACGCCGAGCACCATCCATCCCTCCAGTGTCCACAACGCCCGCATCCCCACCCACGCCAGGCACCATCCATCCCTCCAGTCTCCACAACTCACGCATCCCCACCCACGCCGAGCACCATCCATCCCTCCAGTCTCCACAACACACGGAATGTTGGGGGTCGGCCCCCAGGGGGCCTAGGCCTAAAGCTGTGTAAGGGACCCCAAAATTTCTGATGGCTGCCCTGCTGACATGATCTGAAAACAAACCTTCTTTTTATCTACAGTGGTGTGAAAAAGTGTTTGCCCCCTTGCTCATTTCCTGTTCCTTTGCATGTTTGTCACACTTAAGTGTTTCGGAACATCAAACCAATTTAAACAATAGTCAAGGACAACACAAGTAAACACAAAATGCAATTTGTAAATGAAGGTGTTTATTATTAAAGGTGAAAAAAAATCCAAACCATCATGGCCCTGTGTGAAAAAGTGATTGCCCCCTAAACCTAATAACTGGTTGGGCCACCCTTAGCAGCAACAACTGCAACCAAGCGTTTGCGATAACGTGCAATGAGGCTTTTACAGCATCCTGGAGGAATTTTGGCCCACTCATCTTTGCAGAATTGTCCTAATTCAGTTACATTAGAGGGTTTTCGAGCATGAACGGCCTTTTTAAGGTCATACCACAACATCTCAATAGGATTCAGGTCAGGACTTTGGCTAGGCCACTCCAAAGTCTTCATTTTGTTTTTCTTCAGCCATTCGGTGGTGGACTTGCTGGTGTGTTTAGGATCATTGTCCTGCTGCAGAACCCAAGTTCGTTTCAGCTTGAGTACACGAACAGATGGTCGGACATTCTCCTTCAGGATCTCTTGGTAGACAGCAGAATTCATAGTTCCTTTTATCACGGCAAGTCTTCCAGGTCCTGAAGCAGCAAAACAGCCCCAGACCATCACACTACCACCACCATATTTTACTGTTGGTATAATGTTCTTTTTCTGAAATGCAGTGTTCCTTCTACGCCAGATATACTTGGACACTGTAAGGAAAGCCCTGCTGGGCCTAGTAGTTCCTCACCGCTGCGATCGCGTGTGCGGGTTCGAGCGGGTGCGCGAGCTACTGCGCATGCGCGGAATCGAGCGGGTGCGCGGGCACGGACGGGCGCGCGCACGGTCACTGGCGCCGGGCGGGCTATTTAAACCAGCCATCTCCATACAGCCCTTGCTGCCTGATCTACAGCGTTCCGCTTGCTAAGCCCTGAACTTCTCTGTCTCTGCACCTGTGACCCGGCTTGTCTGTTTACCTGCTCTGCTGTCTGCCTGCCCCGATCCCGGCTTGCCCACGACCATCCTCTTGCTTATCCCCTTGGCTTATCCGCAGTGTGCTCCACAGTTACCGAACCCGGCTTGTCTGACCATTCTGTGCACCTGTCCTGAAGTGTCACCTGTTGTCTGCTGGTTCCTGTTGTCCACTGTCTGCTGGTTCCTGTAGTCCGCTGCCTGCCAGTTCCTGTGACCACTTACCTGCCAGTTCCTGCTGTCTGCTGGTTCCTGTTACCTGCCAGTTCCTGTTGTCTGCTGGTCCCTGTTGTCCGCTGCATGCTGGTTCCTGTAGTCCGCTGCCTGCCAGTTCCTGTGACCACTTACCTGCCAGTTCCTGTTGTCTGCTGGTTCCTGTTGTCTGCTGGTTCCTGTCACCTGCTGTCTGCTGGTTCCTGTCACCTGCTGTCTGCTGGTTCCTGTCACCTGCTGTCTGCTGGTTCCTGTTGTCCGCTGCATGCTGGTTCCTGTCTGCTGGTTCCTGTTGTCCGCTGCATGCTGGTTCCTGTAGTCCGCTGCCTGCCAGTTCCTGTGACCACTTACCTGCCAGTTCCTGTTGTCTGCTGGTTCCTGTTGTCTGCTGGTTTTTGTCACCTGCTGTCTGCTGGTTCCTGTCACCTGTTGTCTGCTGGTTCCTGTCACCTGCTGTCTGCTGGTTCCTGTCACCTGTTGTCTGCTGGTTCCTGTCATCCCTTGTCAAGTCCTGCTCATCCATCCGCAACTGGTTGATCCTGCCAGACACTCGTGCCTCCTTTGACTTTTGCGCCCCCTGTCTCCACTATCAGGGGCTGCAAGTCTGGGACGTAAGAGAGGTCTCCCACTGCAAGCCAGACTCGCCACTAGGTACGTGACAGTATCAGGCAGCCATGACCGAGTCTGGGCAGGGAGCCTCTCCTATGGAAGAACTCTGCCTACACCTAGCAGGCTTGGCCCAAGCGGTCAATAACCTCCAGGAAGGCTACACACGCCTTGAGAAGCATGTTCTGGCACAAGGATCTCCAGGCGCTCCAGCCAGCCAGCCTACTCCACCGGCAGTCGTGATGCTTCCCCCGGAACCTCGAGTACCCACACCTGAAAGGTTCTCCGGTGAGCGAAGCAAGTTCAGGACTTTCCGTAATGCCTGTGAGCTGTTCTTTGCCCTGCAACCCCGAACATTTTCTTTGGAGGCCACCAAAGTAGGCTTTGTGATTTCCCTGCTCCAAAATGACCCCCAGCTCTGGGCCCACCGTCTGCTTAAACAGGAAGCCGCCGAACTCGCCCACCTAAGCACCTTCTTCGACGCAATGGCCCGAATGTATGAGGACCCACAGCTCTGTGCCACGGCAGAGACTGCCCTCCATGCCCTACTCCAGGGGCGTAGGCCCGCAGAGGACTATGTTGCGGAATTCAGAAGATGGAGTGTTGACACTAGCTGGAATGATGCGGCTCTCCGCTACCAGTTCCGGTTGGGGTTATCGGACCCCCTGAAGGATGAACTTGCTAGGGTTGGGGTCCCTCCAACTCTTGAGGAGCTCATTAACCAGGCCATACAAATTGACAGGCGCTTACGTGAGCGACGGTCCGAGAAGGCCTCGGCTCCGCCTCGCCCCTCTTGGATGTTGCCAAAGGTGCCCTACTTCCCCAGAGGCCCACCGTCGGCTCGACCTTCTGCCTCCACCGAAGGGACTGAACCCATGCAGCTGGGTATGCTTCGCCCTACTCTCACCCCTGAGGAACGGCAGAGACGCCGTCGGGACAATCTGTGTCTGTATTGCGGGGAGCCAGGACATTACGTGCGATCCTGTCCAGCTAAGACCCGTAAGTGGCGCCTCCCTTCAGTTGACCAGTATATGGCTGTTACTGACACCTCTTCTCACCTCGCCCTCTCTATTCTGTTGCAGCTCCCTGGAAGGAACATTTCGGTCCCCGCCATTATTGACTCAGGAGCCTGCAGTTGTTTCATGGACTCGGCCTTTGCTACTGCTCATTGCATCCCCTTGCAAACCAAGACCCAGGGACTGCGGATACACCTGGCCGATGGCTCTGCCATTCGGTCTGGGCCGGTTACCCAAGAAACCCAGCCTATCTCGGCATGCATAAACCAACTCCACCAGGAACTTCTGTGTCTGGACATTATTTCTTCCCCACTGTTCCCAGTCATTCTGGGCATGCCTTGGCTCCGCGCCCATAACCCCTGCATTGACTGGGCTACCAAGGAGATTACCTTTTCTTCCCACTACTGCTCCCAGTACTGCCTTCCTAGGTCTGATGCTCAGCCAACCACCTTAATGTGTCTGGACAGCGAAACCCGTCAGTTAGTCCCCAGGGCCTATCACTCCTTTATGGACGTTTTCAGCAAGAAAGGGGCAGAAACCCTTCCTCCTCATCGGGTTTACGATTGCCCCATCGAGCTTCTCCCCGGAGCGGAAGTACCCTTTGGGAGGATCTTTCCCCTGTCCGAACTGGAGCTCTCCGCCCTTAAGGACTACATTGATGACAATCTTCGAAAAGGCTTCATCCGTTCATCCACATCTCCTGCCGGAGCTGGCATTTTCTTCGTAGAGAAAAAGGACCACACCCTCCGGCCATGTATCGATTACAGGGAGTTGAACAAGGTGACCATTAAAAATCGCTACCCCCTACCGCTAGTCCCAGAACTGTTCCAGAGGCTAGGGGCAGCAGTCATCTTCACCAAGTTGGACCTCCGCGGGGCGTATAACCTAGTGCGCATCCGGAAGGGCGACGAATGGAAGACCGCCTTCCGTACACGATTCGGGCACTTTGAATATCTTGTGATGCCTTTCGGACTCTGCAACGCCCCCGCCACGTTCCAACATTTCATTAATGACATTTTTCGAGACTACTTGGACTTGTTCGTGATCATCTACCTAGATGACATCTTGATCTTCTCCTCTTCCATTGACAGTCACCGTCAACACGTCAAATGCGTGTTGGGGCGACTGCGGCAACATGGTCTGTATGCTAAACCCGAAAAATGCGAGTTTGAGCAACAGAGCATACAGTTCCTGGGGCTCATCATATCCATCGAAGGCATCAAGATGGACCCCCAGAAAATCTCCGCTATCCTTGATTGGCCCGCACCGGTGGATAAAAAAGGGGTACAGCGGTTCGTGGGATTTTCCAATTTCTATCGGAAATTTATCAAGGGCTTCTCGGCCATCATTTCCCCCATCACACAACTAACCCGACAAGGGACTCGGTTCCAGTGGACGACCGAGGCCCAGGCCGCCTTTGTCGCCCTCAAGAAGCTCTTCACTTCTGCCTCCGTCCTGAAGCACCCCGACCCGGCTCTCCCGTTTGTCTTGGAGGTAGACGCATCGGAAATCGCTGTCGGGGCAATACTGTCTCAGAGACAAGGCCCCAAGGCCCTTCTGTTCCCTGTCGGGTTTTTCTCTCATAAGCTGACGCCCCCCGAACGGAACTACGAGGTAGGCGATCGAGAACTGCTAGCAATCAAGGCGGCATTGGAGGAATGGCGGTACCTGTTGGAAGGTGCGGCCCACCCAATTCTCATATATACAGACCACAAGAACCTGGAGTACCTGAAGGCCGCAAAGAGGCTAAAACCACGTCAGGCCAGGTGGGCGCTGTTCTTCTCCAGGTTCGCTTTTCATGTCACCTATAGGCCGGGCTCCAAGAATACCAAACCCGATGCCCTGTCACGGATGTTTATCGACCCTAAGGAGCCTAACCCACCTGACACCATCCTAAATGCGGAGAATTTCCTTCTTCTTCAGGAAGACTTATTAAGCCGGATCAAGCAGGCGTCCAGAGAGGACCCGCCACCTGCCAAGTCGGGAGTTTCAGCTGGACACTTTGGCATTGCCAAAACTACAGACCTGGTCCAGCGTACATTCTGGTGGCCCCAACTGGCAAAGGACTGTCAAAAATATGTGGAGTCATGCACTGTTTGCACCCGCAACAAGAGCTGCAGAACCAAGTCTTGGGGGCTACTCAAACCCCTACCTGCTCCGGAAAGGCCGTGGAAACTAATTACCATGGACTTCATTGTGGAACTTCCTCCCTCCGAAGGCCATACGGCCATCTTCGTGGTAGTGGACCGGCTATCCAAAATGGCTCATTTCATTCCCATGAAAGGGACTCCCTCGGCACCAGAGACAGCCCAAGCTTTCATTAAAGGTATTGTTAGACTTCACGGGGTTCCAGCGAACATCATCTCGGACAGGGGCGTCCAATTTACATCCCGGTTCTGGAAGGCTCTCTGCAATTCTCTTGGCATCGAACTGTCATTATCTTCCGCATACCACCCACAGACGAACGGACAGACAGAAAGAACAAACCAGACACTTGAGCAATACCTGCGTTGTTTCTCATCCTTTTCTCAACAGGACTGGCTCCCTCTGTTGCCATTGGCGGAATTCGCCTACAACAACTCTACCCATTCCACTACCAAGCAGACCCCGTTTTTTGCCAACTATGGTTACCATCCGTCATTCCTGCCTAACTCAGTACCCGAATGCTCCGTCCCTGCTGTTCTCGAGACTGTGGATTTCTTTTCTTCTAACAATAAGTTGTTGCAGGAAACTATGACCCGGGCACAAGACCTCAATAAGGAGGTCTTCGACAGGGGCAGACGGGGGCAACTGGTCCTGGAACCTGGAGACAAAGTATGGTTGTCCACAATCAATCTCCGGCTTGCTTGCCCTTCCAGGAAGCTAGGCCCCAGATTCTTGGGCCCCTTCGCAGTTAAGCGGAAGATCAACGAGGTGGCATACGAGCTGGAGTTGCCGGGATCACTTCGGGTACACCCGGTTTTTCATGTTTCGCTCCTGAAGCCAGCAGTTCCCAATCCCTTCCCTGGACGTTCCACAGATCCTCCAGCTCCTATAATGGTCAATGGGGAAGAGGAATTTGAGGTGGAAACAATTGTGGACTGCCGGAAAAGGAATAACCAGATACAGTACCTCATCAAGTGGAAGGGATACGGTTCAGAAGAAAACTCATGGGAACCCGAAGCCAACTTACATGCCAGACACCTGATCCAGGCCTTCAAGAGATCTCACCCTGAAAAGCTGTCCCAGTTGGGCATCCGGAGGCTGCCCCTTGGGGGGGGGCAATGTAAGGAAAGCCCTGCTGGGCCTAGTAGTTCCTCACCGCTGCGATCGCGTGTGCGGGTTCGAGCGGGTGCGCGAGCTACTGCGCATGCGCGGAATCGAGCGGGTGCGCGGGCACGGACGGGCGCGCGCACGGTCACTGGCGCCGGGCGGGCTATTTAAACCAGCCATCTCCATACAGCCCTTGCTGCCTGATCTACAGCGTTCCGCTTGCTAAGCCCTGAACTTCTCTGTCTCTGCACCTGTGACCCGGCTTGTCTGTTTACCTGCTCTGCTGTCTGCCTGCCCCGATCCCGGCTTGCCCACGACCATCCTCTTGCTTATCCCCTTGGCTTATCCGCAGTGTGCTCCACAGTTACCGAACCCGGCTTGTCTGACCATTCTGTGCACCTGTCCTGAAGTGTCACCTGTTGTCTGCTGGTTCCTGTTGTCCACTGTCTGCTGGTTCCTGTAGTCCGCTGCCTGCCAGTTCCTGTGACCACTTACCTGCCAGTTCCTGCTGTCTGCTGGTTCCTGTTACCTGCCAGTTCCTGTTGTCTGCTGGTCCCTGTTGTCCGCTGCATGCTGGTTCCTGTAGTCCGCTGCCTGCCAGTTCCTGTGACCACTTACCTGCCAGTTCCTGTTGTCTGCTGGTTCCTGTCACCTGCTGTCTGCTGGTTCCTGTCACCTGCTGTCTGCTGGTTCCTGTTGTCCGCTGCATGCTGGTTCCTGTCTGCTGGTTCCTGTTGTCCGCTGCATGCTGGTTCCTGTAGTCCGCTGCCTGCCAGTTCCTGTGACCACTTACCTGCCAGTTCCTGTTGTCTGCTGGTTCCTGTTGTCTGCTGGTTTTTGTCACCTGCTGTCTGCTGGTTCCTGTCACCTGTTGTCTGCTGGTTCCTGTCACCTGCTGTCTGCTGGTTCCTGTCACCTGTTGTCTGCTGGTTCCTGTCATCCCTTGTCAAGTCCTGCTCATCCATCCGCAACTGGTTGATCCTGCCAGACACTCGTGCCTCCTTTGACTTTTGCGCCCCCTGTCTCCACTATCAGGGGCTGCAAGTCTGGGACGTAAGAGAGGTCTCCCACTGCAAGCCAGACTCGCCACTAGGTACGTGACAGACACACACCTTCCAAAGAGTTCCACTTTTGTCTCATCGGTCCACAGAATGTTGTCCCAAAAGTCTTGGGGATCATCAAGATGTGTTGTGGAGAAATTGAGACGAGCTTTGATGTTCTTTTTGCTCAGCAGTGGTTTTCTCCTTGGAACTCTGCCATGCAGGCCATTTTTGCCCAGTCTTTTCCTGATGGTGGAGGCATGAACGCTGACCTTAACTGAGGCAAGTGAGGCCTGCAGTTCCTTGGACGTTGTTGTGGGGTCTTTTGTGACCTCTTGGATGAGTCGTCGCTGCGCTCTTGGGGTAATTTTGGGCGGCCGGCCACTCCTGGGAAGGTTCACCACTGTTCCATGTCTTCGCCATTTGTGGATAATGGCTCTCACTGTGGTTCGCTGGATTCCCAAAGCTTTGGAAATGGCTTTATAACCCTTTCCAGACTGATAGATCTCAATTACTTTCTTTCTCAATTGTTCCTGAATTTCTTTGGGTCTCGGCATGATGTGTAGCTTTTAAGGATCTTCTGGTGGACCTTACTGTGTCAAGCAGCTCCTATTTAAGTGATGCCTTGATTGTGAACAGGTGTGGCAATAATCAGGCCTGGGTGTGGCTAGAGAAATTGAACTCAGGTGTGGACAACCACAGTTATAGTATGTTTTAACAAGGGGGGCAATCACTTTTTCACACAGGGCCATGATGGTTTGGATTTTTTTTCACCTTTAATAATAAACACCTTCATTTACAAATTGCATTTTGTGTTTACTTGTGTTGTCCTTGACTATTGTTTAAATTGGTTTGATGTTCCGAAACACTTAAGTGTGACAAACATGCAAAGGAACAGGAAATGAGGAAGGGGGCAAACACTTTTTCACACCACTGTACATGAGTAATTAATTCAGAAATAGTTTCAACTTTTTCTATTTTTGAACATAATGTATGATAACAAGAATGAAATATACTTTTGTCTTGATTAGGTAAACAGATAACTTTAGACTGGAATTGTAAACATGATGACAGATCTAATTCTTCTAATTCCGAATTTTCATTGTTAAATGCTAAATCTGTATACTGTAATTTATAGTATAATACTTGTGTATTGCTGACAGGTAATCCTAAAACAGTGATTGGAACCAAAATGTGTTCTTTCCCTGCTATTGGAATCATAGAAGAAATATAACATACACCCTGTTTACATCCTATCCATTTATTTACCCATAAATCTGTATGATTATAGCATACACATATTCTCTGGGTAAATTCTGTAAAATGCCAAGAGGAGTTATTCCACTCTGAAATGCTTGTGCAATTAATTTAAAATTAGTGGAATAGTCTGGATCTCTAAGCATGCTCTGGCTATATGAGAATGTTGTTCACTTGTCATTAAGGTGTCTTTTTATGAAACTGAGATCAGCTGTGATCCCAAGTCTCACAGCTGATCTCAGGTCATTACCAGTTTATGAAACTGAGGTAATCACCGGAGAACATGTTCTCCACTGATTATTGCAGCACAGTGAGAATTTGTAACTGACTGTCACAGAAACGGCCAGTGTATGAAGGTGCGATCTCAGCACCTCACTGGCGATCTGTGACAGAATTCCCACTTTCTAAATTCACCCTTAGGGATGAGCCGAACACCCCCCTGTTCGGTTCGCACCAGAACCTGCGAACAGACCTAAAGTTTGTGTGAACTTTAGAACCCTATTAAAGTCTATGGGACTCGAACGTTCAAAATTAAAAGTGCTAATTTTAAAGGCTTATATGCAAGTTATTGTCATAAAAAGTGTTTGGGGACCTGGGTCCTGCCCTAGGGGACATGTATCAATGCAAAAAAAAAGTTTTCAAAACGGACGTTTTTTCGGGAGCAGTGATTTTAATAATGCTTAAAGTTAAACAATAAAAGTGACGTCCATATATCTATATATCTATATAGAAAAAATAAATAAATAAATAAAAAATATATGTGTATGAATGTGTATGAATGTGTATATATATATATATATATATATATATATATATATATATATATATATATATATAGAGAGAGAGAGAGAGAGAGAGAGATAGATAGATATATTATATATATATATATATATATATATATATATATATTTTAGATGTCCATATCTCTGGCTGGGTTCACGCTTGTGTGATGTGTGAACCAGCTTGATTCCTGTACGGGTTTCCACATCGCACCTGCATTGACATCTGCGCACCACTGCGGGTGTCAATGTAAAGTTAATGACACCCCTAGATCATTTCACAGATCTCAGTGTGAACTATGAAATGGTGCAGGAATCGGATCGCATGGGTGTGAACACCCATGCGATCCGATTACAGGGCAGACCAAATAAAGGGTCCTGTACTATTTTGGTGCAAATGCAATATGATTTAAATTTACATTGCACAAACATTGCATGTGATATACACAGCAATGCGTCACATGCAATATCTGTGATTGCACAATTGTGATGCCAGCCTCTTTCCCTCTCTCTCTATCTATTTACAGTATCTCACAAAAGTGAGTACACCCCTCACATTTTTGTAAACATTTTTGTATCTTTTCATGTGACAACACTGAAGAAATTACACTTTGCTCTCTCTCATCAGACCACATGACATGGTCCCAGTAAACAATGTCCTTAGTCTGCTTGTCTTCAGCAAACCGTGGGCTTTCTTGTGCATCATCTTTAGAAGAGGCTTCTTTCTGGGACGGAAGCCATGCAGACCAATTTGATGCAATGTGCGGAGTATGGTCTGAGCACTGACAGGCTGACCCCCCACCCCTTCAACCTTTGCAGCAATGCTGGCCGCACTCATATGTCTATTTCCCAAAGACAACCTCTGGATATGACGCTGAGCACGTGCACTCAACTTCTTTGGTCGACCATGGCGAAGGCCTGTTCTGAGTGGAACTTGTCCTGTTAAACCGCTGTATGGTCTTGGCCACTGTGCTGCAGCTCAGTTTACGAGTCTTGGAAATCTTTTTATAGCCTAGGCCATCTTTATGAAGAGCAACAATTCCTTTTTTTCACATCCTCAGAGAGTTTTGTTGCCATGGGGTGCCTTGTTGAACTTCCAGTGACCAGTATGAGAGAGTGAGAGCGATAATACCAAATTTAACACACCTGCTCCCCATTCACATCTGAGACTTTGTAACACCAACGAGTCACATGTAATCGGGAGGGGAAATGGCTAATTGGGCACAATTTGGACATTTTCAATTAGGGGTGTACTCACTTTAGTTTTCAGCGGTTTGGACAATAACGTCTGTGTGTTGAGTTATTTTGAAGGGACAGCTAATTTACACTGTTATACAAGCTGTACACTCACTACTTTACATTGTAGCAAAGTGTAATTTCTTCAGTGTTGTCACATGAAAAGATATAATAAAACATTTTCAAAAATGTGAGGTATTGTAAATAACTGTTAACGATTCTTTATATATACATATACATATATATAAATATATATATACATGTATATATATTATTCTACCTGCATTTAAATGCTATTATTAATGTCATTTTTATATAATTTTTAATTTATTAGTAAATAAAAATGTGTAAACACTGAAATATGGTTTTACCCATGCATGGCATGTTCTAATACAGTTATACGGGGGTTTATCAATTATGAAATATATTTTATTTTAATTTATTAATAAATATTTATACTTATATACTTTATTAAAATTATTTTTTAATGATTATAAATGTATTTTACATTTATATGAATGGTGTATAGCTGCATTACATATGTGGATTACATTCATTTACTATACACCAGGGCTTGACAAATTTGCTTGGAATCTAGGAGCCAGCTAAAAAAGTTAGGAGCCAGGTTTTCTTTTTTTTTTTTTTTAACGACATGGAGACGAGTGAGGGGAAGATGGCCCCCGCCTGTCTCCAAGTCATTGCAGGGCAGAAGCGACTTCAAATCGTCACTTCTGCCCATAGCTCTTAAAAAGGGACATTTTTTTTTTTTTTTTCAAATGGCAATAATTTTTTTTTGCATTTTAGTGTAAATATGAGATCCGAGGTCTTTTTGACCCCAGATCTCATATTTAAGAGGTCCTGTCATGCTTTTTTCTATTACAAGGGGTGTTTACATTCCTTGTAATAGGAATAAAAGTGACAATTTTTTTTTCAAAAGAACAGTGAAAAAATTAAAAGTTAAAATAAGAAAAAAATAATAATTTTAAACGCGCCCGTCCCGCCGAGCTTGTTTGCAGAAGAGTAGCGCCCGCATATGAAAGCGGTGTTCAAACCACACATGTAAGGTATTGCCGTGATCGGTAGAGCGAGAGCAATAATTCTAGCCCTAGACATCCTCTGTAACTCAAAACATGCAACCTGTAGATATTTTTTAAATGTCACCTATGGAGATTTTAAAGGGTAAAAGTTTTGTCGCCATTCCACGAGCGGGCAAAATTTTGAAGCGAGACATGTTTGGTATCAATTTACTCGCTGTAACATTATCTTGCACAATATAAAAAAAAATGGGCAAACTTTACTGTTGTGTTATTTTTTAATTAAAAAAAGTGTTTTTTCCAAAAAAAGTGCGCTTGTAAGTCCGCTGCGCAAATGCGGTGTGACAGAAAGTATTGCAACGACCGCCATTTTATTCTCTAGGGTGTTAGAAAAATAAATATATATAATGTTTGGGGGTTCTAAGTGAAGGAGATAGGCAGGCAGTGAAAACAAAACAGCCTTATTAGTATTGCTGGGTGTCATACCAACGGCCACCACAAGAGGGCGCCAGAATATAGAAGGTACCATAGGACTGCACAAGGCCGCAAAGCCGGGGCCTCAATTACCGGCCGGCGCGGCCCATCGCGATCGCGCGCGCGGTGGGGGGGGGGGGGGGTGCACTATGAAGAAAGGATACCCCCAGCTGTGCTGCCCCAGGCGCCAGGTCGCTAATTCTAGTCGCCAATGCGACCTGGCGCCTGGTATTCGTCGAGCACTGCTATACACCATTCACATTTAAATATATAAGTATATTGTGTAGGGAGAATTTAACTTTATTATTTTATTAATATGTTGGGGAATAATGTGTGCTGATTTGTGTTTAACTTTTGTATTTTACATCTCTTCATACTGTAATCCCGCTACATCACGCGAGATTATAGTGAGAGGAGCCGTTCTCAGGAGTTCCTGTCGTTTGTAGCTCGCTTCTCAACTCAACATGAGAAGCGAGCTACAAACCATCATAAACAGGCACTCAGAGGACGCAGTGGACGCAGAGGACACATTCCATATTAACCAAATGTCCTTGACATTGTGGAAACCTTGTAGAAATTTTCCATTCTGAAACATTAAAGTTCCACAATATAATGACAAACTTTCCCTCTCTCAAAAGAGTTCTGGATTGGAAATGGTTAATCTGAAATGGATTTGCAGAAACACTTTTCTTATTAATATATGGAGTTTTCCTTGGAGACATTACAACAACACTTGCCTTAGCACATTTCAACGGATAATTTCCTATTGATATGCAACATTCATATATACCAGTATAATTAAAAGATACACTCATTTGTTGATAAACAAATGTATTATTGATCCAATTCACACTACCAAAAATTCCTTTATGAATTATGATAGTAGAACTGTGAAGAAAACTACCCAAAAATTCACCATTATAGGAAGCTCTCCTGATGACGCAATTGTATATGCGAAACGTGTAGAGGCCGCAGGGAAAGAATACTACGTCACTTCCTGCCAAACCCCAACGAGGCTTGAGACACACGCCACAATAGGATCGTACGGCGCTGTGATGACAATAGGAATAAGCGGCGATATCTCCATCTAAACCGCTGGAAAAGTTTGGTGCCGACATATGGGCACACTATAATGTGAGTGATACAGACTTTTTGTTTACCTTTTTTATAATAAATGATATATATATATATATTGCACAATGATTTTTGTCCATTTTTTATGAGGACGAATATTTCCTATATCCAACTACTGGGAGCAGCATAGACCTAAGTGGAGTGACAGGGCTCAAGTCCTGCAGGAACGCATGGGAACGGAGTTCCTGTACTTTTTCCACAACAGGGACTCAGTTCCCGTTAGCAGCCGTGTCCTGCAAGACTTTGTATGCGAGCTGTGTGACAGGTGCTACACCAGCAGCTGCCGACACAGCTCGCAATAGTAAGTGCCGCACACCTGACCATTCAGGCATTACCAGTAGGGGGCCCAATGACAGCTTCCGCTTCGATCTACCTGTCAATCACAGCTAGCTGACAGGTAGATCAGGTCCCTGCTGCTAAGAGATTGTATTTAGTCAGACCTCTCGTGATGCACTCCTCCCCGCCGGCCCCTCCTGATTTTCTGTCTCCTCATCTCCCCCCCCCCCAGTCTCCTGCATACTTGCTCTGTGTGTCCCGCTGAATCCCCCCTCCTCTATCTTCAGTGCCATATGATGAGAGAACCCAGAGGAAGAGCACAGCTATTCTGCTCACAGGACATACAGGGAGAGAGGTGAGCTGAGGGAGGAACATCAGTTTGGGGTGGTAAGCTGAGCACAATACCTGGCAAAGTTTAATGCCAGGAGGGAAGTTTATGTGGAAATATGTGAAGGGTTGGAATAGCAGCGTGTGTGTGTTGGAGCCCTGCAGAGTTTGCAGCCCCCCAAGCTAACATACATCTCCTAAGCAGGAACACATCACTATCTCCCCAAGCATTCTGTCCAGATAATTTGCAGTTATTTTATGACCTTTCCGTTTTAACCCTGTGTTATCCAAACTCTGTTCAATGAAACGTATGTTATGTATTTATGTTTTTTGAGGATTGAGGATTTTTTTTATGTTTATTGAGGATTGTTTTTTTTATATACTAACAGTTAAGCTTCAAACACACAATACGAAAATTGGATGAAAAATACCACTTTTGAAGCGTTCATGTACATGAACGTATAATTTTTTTTTTTTTTTGGTGGGCGAGTGGATCTTGGGTGGGAGTTCCCACACTTTTTTCCCCAGGACTTGACCCCTGTGGAGTGGTTATCCCTATTAATGAACCAAAGGCATTTTCTATACGAATATCTGGTCAGTGGCCAATCCCTTTGGTGATGGTGTAGTCACTATACTGGTGGATAAAGCACATGGAATCACTGATGCAAGAGATATATGCATAGGAGTAATTTCACATACAGTGGAGAGTTTGCAGTTGTACTAACTGTTGGCATATTTAAACCAGCAGCAACATTGGACACTTATATCTAATTTAAAAAAAGTTTTTTTGTGCCATTTATTGTTTGTTATATCTTTCTACAAATTTGGAGGGTTGTTGTTAGAATTTTGGAGCACTAATTAATAATTCACCTAGTAATATAGCACTGGTATACTGCATGTAATGAATGCTTATTGCGCTATAATATTTATATAATTTGTTTTGAAATATTTTTTCTGGATAACTTTAGTGGTATATCATTAGGATATACCAGTAATATAAGGGTTAGCGCAGTCAACACTTTATTGTTTCATATTTGCTTTCCACCCTAAAGTGGAATATATATTTGACCGCAGCAAACAAATATTTTTTTCACAATAGTGGGGTCACACTACACTATATGGAATTTTAGTACTATTTTAGCAATATTATTCTATTGCGCCGGTGACCACACATTTGATTATTCTCTCTTTAAAACCTTTCTTTTGTTGCGCTGACATCTTTTCTTCTTTTTGGAATCCACAATTTCTCCATGTTACATTTTTATAATTCATTCCTGAAAAAAGAAATGCAGCATCATTATCTCGGAATATAAAGTTTGCATTGGTCAGTGTGTATACTCATGTTTTTTGTTGTCTACGTGCATTTTTCACTGAATTAAGAGGTCTTTGTACCTGTACCATTACCCCTTGAACATCCAAAATGTCAAATGGACCTTCCCAATTACTTTGGCATGGTCCACTTTTCCTGAAACATTTTATCATAAGTTGACCTCCTTTCTCAAACTTAGAAATGTGTGGAGGGACCATTTTTTGCATACAAGTAGCTGCATGTGGCAAAATACTGTTCAAATTGTCCTGTAACATCTGCAACCATTTTGACTTCTCTATTGCCTCCCTTTGGGGTGTAGACAAAAGAGGTTCATGGGTAAACACAAGTGGTATCTTTCTTCCTGTCATTAATTCAAAAGGAGAATACTTTGTAGCAGCATAAATTGTGCTTCTTACACTCATTAAAACGAAGGGAACAACATCAACCCAAGTATTTCCTCTCTAACAACATTTTTGCAATTCTGGATTTAATAGTCCTATTCATTCTTTCAACAATACCTGCAGACTGTGGATGATATGGTACATGAAATCTCTGTTCTATTGCCAAAATTGTATACATTGCCTGCATGATTTTACCTGTAAAATGGGATCCTCTGTTACTACTGAGGTTTGCTGGTATACCCCAAACTGGAAAAACATGATTAATCAACATCCTAGCAGTTGTTAAAGCATTATCTTTGCGTACTGGAAGAATCTCGATCCACTTTGAAAAAAAAACGAATGCAAATCTGAATCCATTTTTTCCTGATGGTAATGGCCCTATATAATCTATTTGTATAGAAGACCAAGGTCCATCTGCTGGAGGAATTCTTTGTAAAGGAGATTTCTGACCCTTTGGTCTAGGATTCACTTGTGCATAAATTAGACAAGATTTAATTATACTGTCTACTGTCTATTCCATTTTGTCCCAATAGAATTTCTCTTTAAGAATTTCAAGCAAATTTTGCTTACCAATGTGACCTAAACTGTCATGGTTGAATTTAGTGAATTTAGGTGTTGTGGTATAACAGGACGCAAAAATCCATCTAAGTCATGACATAAGATCCCGTTTTCACAAACAAAGGAAGATCTTAAGTCACCCGATGAAGAAGAAAAAAGTGACGTGTCCCTCTTTTGTTCCTCTGAAAACGAAGGAATCTGTGTGTCTGTTTTCTTCACAACATTAATTGAAACCGTTTCAGGTTGAATCACTAACACTCCATGCAAAGCTGCTTCCTTTGCTAATGTGTCTGCGGTTCTATTGCCTACAGATAACTCACTATTATCTTTTTTATATGATGGGAATTTTACAATAGCATATGCAAGAGGATTACTCTCTGCAAGGTCAAAAACTGATTCTAGTGTCTCTTTCTGCACAAGAGTCTTATTGGATGAATCTACAAAACCTCTACATTTCCAAAAAGTTAAGTAATCAGTAAGAGAATGAACAACATATGAGCTATCACTATAAATCACTAGTGAACCTCTATTCTCTTCCTTGTCAATTGTCAATACAGTTTTTACTGCCTCAAGTTATGCTTGTTGAGCTGAAAAATGTCCTGGCAACTTGTGTTGTATGGCAAGATTACACTTTGGATATCAAATTGAATACCCACTGTAATAATTACCTGACATACAATATCTCGAACCATCAACAAACCCAGGTTCATCAATTTTCTCTGCCTCTCTATGATAGAGAGGAGAATGTGTTTTCATGGACTTCACACAAACATTCATGTTCTAGCCCATTGTATTCCATAAACTGAGGAAGGATATACTTGGCATTGTGTTCAACCTGTATTTGTTTAGGTGACAGAGCCAACAACCATTGAGGAATCAAAAAGGAACCTCAAGGTACTATGTAGGGTTTGTAAAATGATTTTGTTAAATCCTACAATATGCTCTGTTGCTTTTACTGCATAATGCACAGCCCCACTAATTGTTGAACACATTTGTTTAATCCCCTCTCTACCGGTGTAATTAAACGCAAAAAATACCCAAGAATTCTCCAATCTTCTCCCTGTTTCTGAAGCAAAACATCTGAGATGGCAATCTCTGAAGCAGGCACTTGCAAAGCAAATGGTGCCTGTTTATCGACTGTCGCTAATGCAGGGGCTGACTGCAAATAATTTTTCAACACTTCAAAAGCTTTTTGCTGGACTTCTGTCCAGGGACCAAATTCATTATCCTCTGTATGTTTTAACAAGTCATATAGCTGTTTCGCCTTCTCTTCCAATGACTCGATAAAATCTCAATGCTTTGAATGTTGTTGGTACAGGTAAAGATGCAATAGCCTCTATAGATTCCTGTACAGGCTGTTTCTTCCCTGGACCAATTTTACCTCTCTTTTCATGAGTGGAATTTGCGTGTATTCAGCTTGAGACCTTCTTCTTGCAGAAGTGTCAACAGTTCTGCCAGAAGAGTCAAATGCTCCTCCTCATTTTCACTTGAAAGGAGTATGTCATCTACATACTGAATTAAACAATCGGGTCTAGAGAACCTTGATAAAACATTTGCCAATGCCTGATGAAATATAGACGGGAGCTATGATATCCTTGCGGAAGTCTGGTGAAAACATATTGGACATTTTTATGCACAAATGAAAATTTATATTGACAGCTTTTGGCCAAAGGAATGCTAAAAAATCAGTTTGCAATGTCTAGTACAGAAAACACTTTTGCGTTAGCATTTAATTGTGACATGATATCTGGTGTTTCCGCTACAATAGGCAAACAACATGGTATTTATTTGTTTAGCATTCTTAGGTCAATCAAAAGTCTGTATGCACTAGGATCATCTTGTTTAGCCACAACCCATAAAGGATTATTTGTCACAGAATTTCCTTTCCTGATGATACCCTGTTCCAAAAACTCTTGAATGATCAATGAGACAGGTTCATCAGAATCTGGTGATAATTTATATGGCTTCACAAAAGGATGATCCTTACCTTCAATATTAACAATAATATCCTTATATAAGCCAACCTCGTTCTTTTTCTGACTCCGAAGTGTTTTGTGTGACTGTACCACTTGTTTTAACTTCAAATTCTCTCCTGTATCAGGCCATTTGTAATCAATGTCAACTGCTTCTGTCAAACAGATGCTTCCCACTTCTGAATAATCGGCTGGATCAATTACCACAGGCTTATGATTAGCTGAACCTTTCCAAATCACTCCATTGCCTAAATCAATAATCCACCCTCTTTGATACAAAATATCGGTTCCGATTATATTTTCCGATCCCTTACAGAACCACTTGAAGAGTGGGTATTACCAAATCCCCATGCACCCTGAGGATCGAGAGAAGACCATTTTAATTACCCCGGAGGGGATCTTTGGATTTTGACCATATGCATCAAGGCCTGTCTGGTGCCCCAGCCACCTTCCAACGGCTAATGGAGAAGACTGTGGGTGACATGAAACTGATCGAGGTGTTGGTGTACTTAGTGTCATGAAGATCCTGCCAGAAACCTGAACCCTGGCCATCCTGACCCACAGATGCCATTGCGCATGCGCATGCGCGCCCGGGCGCGTGCACGTGTGCGGCCGCGCACAGGTGCGCGCACAGGGAGACAGGTGCGCGCTCTGGTTAGCGCCAGTTAGGCTATTTAAACCTGGCCTGGGCAGAAGGTCCCCGCTGTCTGCTCTACAGCGTTGTGGTGTATGTTACCTGATCCTGATTCCTCTGACCTGTTGACCCGGCTTACCTGTGACTATCCAGCTTTCCGCCTGTACCTGACCTCGGCCTGTTGTGACCCTCCTTCTGCCTCATCCCCTTGTACCTTGATGCCAGTCTGATACCTGACATTCTCTGTTGAACCTGATCACCTGCATTGCTTCAGTCCGGTCTGCAGTTCTGTTCCCTGTGATGAACCTGATCACCTGTATTGCTCCAGTCCGTTCCGAGGTTCTGTTTCCTGAGCCAAGTCTGATCACCTGTACTGATCCAGTCTGTTCCAAGGTCCTGCTTCCTGTTTGTTTGCTGAACCAGCTTACCTGTCCAGTTCCGGCCTGCTCTGCTGTCCAGTCTGCTAAGCTGTCCATCCAGACCCAACCTGCTCTGCTATCCAGTCTGCCAAGCTGTCCATCCAGATCCAGCCAGCTCTGCTATCCTGTCTGTTTGCTGAACCTGCTTACCTGTCCAGTTCCGGCCTGCTCTGCTGTCCAGTCTGCTAAGCTGTCCATCCAGACCCGTCCTGCTCTGCTGTCCAGTCTGCTAAGCTGTCCATCCAGATCCAGCCAGCTCTGCTATCCTGTCTGTTTGCTGAACCTGCTTACCTGTCCAGTTCCGGCCTGCTCTGCTGTCCAGTCTGCTAAGCTGTCCATCCAGACCCAACCTGCTCTGCTATCCAGTCTGCCAAGCTGTCCATCCAGATCCAGCCAGCTCTGCTATCCTGTCTGTTTGCTGAACCTGCTTACCTGTCCAGTTCCGGCCTGCTCTGCTGTCCAGTCTGCTAAGCTGTCCATCCAGACCCAACCTGCTCTGCTATCCAGTCTGCCAAGCTGTCCATCCAGATCCAGCCAGCTCTGCTATTCTGTCTGTTTGCTGAACCTGCTTACCTGTCCAGTTCCAGCCTGCTCTGCTGTCCAGTCTGCTAAGCTGTCCATCCAGACCCGTCCTGCTCTGCTGTCCAGTCTGCTAAGCTGTCCATCCAGATCCAGCCAGCTCTGCTATCCTGTCTGTTTGCTGAACCTGCTTACCTGTCCAGTTCCGGCCTGCTCTGCTGTCCAGTCTGCTAAGCTGTCCATCCAGACCCGTCCTGCTCTGCTGTCCAGTCTGCTAAGCTGTCCATTCAGATCCAGCCAGCTCTGCTATCCTGTCTGTTTGCTGAACCTGCTTACCTGTCCAGTTCCGGCCTGCTCTGCTGTCCAGTCTTCTAAGCTGTCCATCCGGACCTAACCTGCTCTGCTATCCAGCCTGCCAAGCTGCCCATCCAGATCCATCCTGCTCTGCTATCCTGCCTGCTAGACTGAACCAGCTTGTCCACTGAGTTGACCTTGTCACTCCACCGGTCTGTTGATCCTGCCAGGCACCCGTGCTCCTCCTCACTCCTGGGTCGCCTGTCCCCCCTACCAGGGAACCGGGAGTGGGAGACGCAAGGGAGGTCTCTCTCTGCAATATCGGGCTCGCACCACCAGGTACGTGACAGTAGCAGACAGCCATGTCTGAGCCCGAGCAGGGAGGCTCTGCAATGGAGGGGCTATGCCAACACCTGGCGGGTCTGACCAAGGCAGTGAAGAACCTTCAACAAGGGGACACCCGGTTGGAAGAACGGGTACTGGCCTTGTCCAGCCCTACTTGTGCCCAAGGGACTTCACACCCGTCTACACCCCCAATGGGGGCTGCACCTGCCCCAACTGTAGTGATGCTACCACCCGAACCTAAGGTCCCCACTCCGGAGAAGTTCTCAGGAACCCGTGGCAGTTTCAGGACTTTTCGCAATTCCTGTGAACTTCATTTTGCTCTACAGCCGAGGACCTTTTCCTTAGAGGCCACTAAAGTGGGCTTTGTGGTAGCCCTGCTGACCGGGGATCCCCAAGTCTGAGCCCACCGCCTCTTAGAACAAAAAGACGCAGCACTGACCAGTCTTACTACCTTCTTTGACGCCATGGCGCAATTATATGAGGACCCCCAGCTCTCAACTACTGCAGAGGCCGCCCTGCGTTCTCTCCAGCAGGGTCGGCGACCAGCAGAGGACTATGTGGCCGAGTTCAGGCGATGGGGCGCCGACACTGACTGGAATGACGCTGCCCTTCGTCACCAGTTCCGCATGGGCCTCTCGGATGCGCTCAAGGATGAGCTCGCCAGAGTAGGGGTTCCCCAGACCTTGAACTCTCTCATTGACTTAGCTATCCAGATCGATCGGCGCCTACGGGAACGTAGGGCCCGAGCGAACCATGGGGTCCCCAAGACCAACCTGGATGCTCCCCAGTGCCCCAAGTCATTTCCGCCCTGCTTCCACTGCCCGGCCTGTACCTACCCCCTCTGCATCTGAACCCATGCAGTTGGGACTCCTGCGGCCTTCTCTCACCCCAGCAGAATTACAATTTGTGCCTTTATTGCGGGGAGCCGGGCCATTATGTCAGGAATTGCCCGGCTAAACTCCGTAAGTTCCCAGCCGTGTTATCCAGTTATGTTGATCCAGTGACTGGGGTCTCGTCTCATCTTGCCCTCTCTGTTTCCTTTCAGCTCCCAGGAAGGACTCTGCGGACCACCGCCATCATTGACTCTGGGGCCTGTAGTTGCTTTATGGACTCTGATTTTGCTGCCCGGCACCAGGTTCCTCTTCGTCCCAGGGAACAGGGACTATCCGTCCATCTGGCGGACAGTTCCATTATTAAATCAGGCCCAGTAACCCAGGAGACTGCCCCACTACCCACGATCATCTCTGGATCACATCAGGAACTTTTGCGGTTGGACATTATTTCTTCTCCTCTATTCCCAGTTATTTTGGGCATCCCCTGGTTGCAGGCACACAATCCAGCCATCAACTGGGCCACAGGGGAGGTGGTCTTTTCCTCCCTTTACTGCCAGAGGTCTTGTGGCTCTACGGTTCCCGTGAAACCCTCTGCCCTGCTCTGCCTGGAGGCCGAGGCAGGCTTACGCCAGTCCATCCCAGAAGCCTACCATGCCTACTTGGATGTGTTCAGTAAACAAGGGGCAGATGTGTTGCCACCCCACAGGCCTTATGACTGCCCCATTGAACTTCTCCCCGGGGCCAAGATTCCCTTCGGTAGGGGTTTTCCCCTAACAGAGGTGGAGCAGGGGAAACTCAAGGACTATATCGATGAAAATCTGAGAAAAGGATTCATCCGTCCTTCCACATCCCCAGCAGGTGCAGGGATATTTTTCGTGGAGAAAAAGGATCATTCCCTTAGACCCTGTGTGGACTACCGTGCCCTAAACGACGTAACCATTAAAAATCGCTACCCTCTCCCCTTGGTCCCAGAACTGTTCCAGAGGCTTGGCACGGCCTCTATCTTCTCCAAGCTGGACCTCAGAGGGGCGTACAACCTGGTTCGTATCAAAGATGGGGATGAATGGAAGACGGCATTTCGGTCTCGATTCGGGCACTTCGAGTACCTGGTGATGCCCTTTGGACTCTGTAACGCCCCTGCTACTTTTCAGTTCTTCATTAACGATGTGCTCTGGGACTTTTTAGATTTTTTTGCCGTTGTTTACCTTGATGACATACAAATTTTCTCTTCCTCCCTAGAGTCGCACCGGGGGCATGTCAAGAGTGTGCTAGGCCGTCTCCGGCAACACGGCCTCTATGCCAAGGCCGAAAGTGCCTCTTTGAGGTGGAGAGCATACCCTTCCTGGGCTTAATCATCTCCAGCAGGGGCATCCGGATGGACCCCCAGAAGATAGCAGCCATCCTGGACTGGCCTACTCCTGCAGACAAGAAAGGTATCCAGCGATTTATTGGCTTCGCCAATTTTTATCGCAAGTTCATCAGAGGATTCACGGCCATAGTGGCGCCCATCACACGGCTCGCCAAACAAGGTACCCGCTTCCACTGGTCTTCTGAAGCCCAAGGGGCCTTTGAGGCCCTTAAGGGGCTCTTTACCTCAGCTCCCATCCTGAAGCACCCGGACTCTTCTTTACCCTTCGTCCTGGAGGTGGACGCTTCTGAGATAGCCGTGGGAGCAATCCTATCCCAGAGACAGGGCATCAAGGCTCTACTTCACCCCGTGGCTTTCTTCTCGCAAAAACTATCCCCGGCCGAGAAGAACTACGATGTGGGTGATCGGGAATTGGTAGCGATAAAAAACGCCCTCGAGGAGTGGCGCTACCTGCTGGAGGGGGCTACCCATCCAATCCTGATCTTCACGGATCACAAAAACCTAGAGTACCTGAAGACTGCCAAGAGGTTGAAACCTAGACAGGCCCGATGGGCCTTATTTTTCTCTCGTTTTACTTTTCACGTGACCTATCGTCCGGGTTCCAAAAACGCGAAGCCGGACGCTTTGTCACGTATGTACCACAAATCCCAGGATGATTCCCCTCTGGACACGATCCTTGCCCCTGGAAATTTTCTTCTGCTACAGGAGGATCTGCTATCCCAGCGGGCTTCCAGTGGCCTCGTACCCACTCCTGGACCTGGGTTGCTAGCCAAGGATGGTCTGCTGTGGCATGAGGATAAAATTTTCATTCCCAAGGATCTGCGGGTAACCGTCCTGGAATTGTGCCATGATCATAAACTTGCCGGACATTTCGGTGTCACCAAGACCACTGAATTGGTACAACGTACCTTCTGGTGGCCGCCGGTTAAGGGAAGACTGCAGGAAGTTCGTAGACACATGCATTATATGTATACGGAGCAAGAGTTACAGGACCAAAGCCTGGGGTCTACTCAAGCCTCTACCAGTGCCAGATCGTCCTTGGAAGATGTTGTCCATCGACTTCATCGTGGAACTGCCCCCAGCAGAAGACCACACCACGATTTTTGTAATAGTCGACCGTCTGTCAAAGATGGCACGCTTTGTTCCTATGAAGGGCAGCCCCTCTGCTTCAGAAACCGCACAGGTGTTCATCCGAGAAGTCATCAGGCTCCACGGGGTACCAGCCAACATAGTGTCCGACCGAGGCGTACAGTTCACCTCTCGGTTCTGGAAGTCGCTCTGTAAAGCCCTCAATATTGAACTATCATTCTCATCCGCCTATCATCCTCAGTCCAATGGGACCAACCAGACCTTGGAACAATATTTACGGTGCTTTTCCTCCTTCACCCAGGATGATTGGATCTCCCTGTTACCAGTTGCCGAATTTGCATATAACAATGCCATCCACTCTGCTACCCAACAGACGCCCTTCTTTGCCAACTATGGCTTCTACCCTTCATTTTTACCCAATTCTCTCCCTGAATGTACCGTGCCTGCGGTTCAGAAAAAGATTGACTTTTTTGCTTCCAATAACCAACTCCTGCAGGACACCATGGCCCGGACCCAGGAACATAATAAAGCAGTTTTTGACAAGAAGAGGCGAGGGGAGTTGGTACTGGCACCAGGTGACACAGTATGGCTTTCTACTTTAAACTTGAGGATGGCTTGTCCCTCGAAGAAACTGGGCCCCAAGTTCTTGGGTCCCTTTCCAGTCAAACGGAAAATAAACAAAGTGGCCTATGAGTTGGAACTCCCAGATTCCCTCAAAGTCCACCCGGTCTTCCATGTTTCCCTGCTGAAACCCTCCACTCCTAACCCCTTCCCCAACAGGAGAACAATACCCCCGGATCCAGTCCTAGTAGATGGCGAAGAGGAGTTCGAAGTGGAGGCCATCCTAGGAGAAGGAGGAATCAGAATCAGTTCCTGATAAAATGGAAGGGCTACGGTCCTGAAAAGAATTCCTGGGAGCCCGAGTGCAATATCCACGCTAAGAGTCTTGTTCAAGCCTTTAAGACAACTCATCCTGAGAGGTTTGCCCAGAGGGGCACCCGGAGGTTGCCCCTAGGAGGGGGGCAATGTCATGAAGATCCTGCCAGAAACCTGAACCCTGGCCGTCCTGGCCCACAGATGCCACTGCGCATGCGCGCCCGGGCGCGTGCACGTGTGCGGCCGCGCACAGGTGCGCGCACAGGGAGACAGGTGCGCGCTCTGGTTAGCGCCAGTTAGGCTATTTAAACCTGGCCTGGGCAGACGGTCCCCGCTGTCTGCTCTACAGCGTTGTGGTGTATGTTACCTGATTCTGATTCCTCTGACCTGTTGACCCGGCTTACCTGTGACTATCCAGCTTTCCGCCTGTACCTGACCTCGGCCTGTTGTGACCCTCCTTCTGCCTCATCCCCTTGTACCTTGATGCCAGTCTGATACCTGACATTCTCTGTTGAACCTGATCACCTGTATTGCTTCAGTCCGGTCTGCAGTTCTGTTCCCTGTGATGAACCTGATCACCTGTATTGCTCCAGTCCATTCCGAGGTTCTGTTTCCTGAGCCAAGTCTGATCACCTGTACTGATCCAGTCTGTTCCAAGGTCCTGCTTCCTGTTTGTTTGCTTACCTGTCCAGTTCCGGCCTGCTCTGCTGTCCAGTCTGCTAAGCTGTCCATCCAGACCCAACCTGCTCTGCTATCCAGTCTGCCAAGCTGTCCATCCAGATCCAGCCAGCTCTGCTATCCTGTCTGTTTGCTGAACCTGCTTACCTGTCCAGTTCCGGCCTGCTCTGCTGTCCAGTCTGCTAAGCTGTCCATCCAGACCCATCCTGCTCTGCTGTCCAGTCTGCTAAGCTGTCCATCCAGATCCAGCCAGCTCTGCTATCCTGTCTGTTTGCTGAACCTGCTTACCTGTCCAGTTCCGGCCTGCTCTGCTGTCCAGTCTGCTAAGCTGTTGCCAAGCTGTCCATCCAGATCCAGCCAGCTCTGCTATCCTGTCTGTTTGCTGAACCTGCTTACCTGTCCAGTTCCGGCCTGCTCTGCTGTCCAGTCTGCTAAGCTGTCCATCCAGACCCAACCTGCTCTGCTATCCAGTCTGCCAAGCTGTCCATCCAGATCCAGCCAGCTCTGCTATCCTGTCTGTTTGCTGAACCTGCTTACCTGTCCAGTTCCGGCCTGCTCTGCTGTCCAGTCTGCTAAGCTGTCCATCCAGACCCAACCTGCTCTGCTATCCAGTCTGCCAAGCTGTCCATCCAGATCCAGACAGCTCTGCTTTCCTGTCTGTTTGCTGAACCTGCTTACCTGTCCAGTTCCGGCCTGCTCTGCTGTCCAGTCTGCTAAGCTGTCCATCCAGACCTGTCCTGCTCTGCTGTCCAGTCTGCTAAGCTGTCCATCCAGATCCAGCCAGCTCTGCTATCCTGTCTGTTTGCTGAACCTGCTTACCTGTCCAGTTCCGGCCTGCTCTGCTGTCCAGTCTGCTAAGCTGTCCATCCAGACCCGTCCTGCTCTGCTGTCCAGTCTGCTAAGCTGTCCATCCAGATCCAGCCAGCTCTGCTATCCTGTCTGTTTGCAGAACCTGCTTACCTGTCCAGTTCCGGCCTGCTCTGCTGTCCAGTCTGCTAAGCTGTCCATCCGGACCCAACCTGCTCTGCTATCCAGCCTGCCAAGCTGCCCATCCAGATCCATCCTGCTCTGCTATCCTGCCTGCTAGACTGAACCAGCTTGTCCGCTGAGTTCACCTTGTCACTCCACCGGTCTGTTGATCCTGCCAGGCACCCGTGCTCCTCCTCACTCCTGGGTCGCCTGTCCCCCCTACCAGGGAACCAGGAGTGGGAGACGCAAGGGAGGTCTCTCTCTGCAATATCGGGCTTGCACCACCAGGTACGTGACACTTAGACAACATCATCGTTTTCGGCAAGACCATGGAAGAGCGTCTGCAGAAGGTCCAGAAGAGACTCCATGATGAGGTTGTTTAAGCTGTCTCTGAAAAAGTGCCAGTTTTATCAATCCTCAGTCAACTACCTTGAACACATTGTGTCTGCTGATGAAGTAGCCACCAACCTCCAGAAGCTGGAAGCTGTCACCTCCTGGCCAAGGCCTACCAACGTGACTGAGCTTAGGTAATTTCTGGGATTCTGCTCTTATTACAGAATATTTGTCAAGGAATTCGCTAAGACGCAAGAAGGCCTCATTGTTCCAGAGACCCTCCAGAAGAATAGGCCCAGCTGACACCTGAAGGGGTATGAGCCTTATGTCAAGGAGCAGAACATCAACCTGGAGTAGGATCCAGGACCGAAGAAGTTGGAGTGTTAGCCACTGGTGTCCCCAGATGTTATTGCAATGTCACCCAAGTCGGGGATAAAGGTCTGCCCAAGCTGTCAAAGAAAGACCTGTGAAAGGACCAGTTGGAGGACCCTCCCTGTAGCTTGGCATTGGAGGCCTTGGAGAGCCAATGCCCTGACTTGCTCCTCACTGACTCCCTGAAGGAAACCTATCTACTGCACTGAGAGTGGGATCGGTTTCAGGTGCACAGAGGGTTGGTCTACCGAAGGGGCCCCTCTGACGATTCTGAAGAAAAATGGCAGCTATTCCTACCTGCAAAACATACAGAGACAGTATTAACTGCCCTACACGACAACCATGGCCACCTAGGGCCCAAGAGGACTTTTCACCTGGTGAGGGACCAGTTCTACTGGACCTGCATGCAGGCTGAAGTTGAGGACTATTGCCACTCCTGCATCAGATGTATCCAAAGGAAGACTTTGCCTCACCGAGCTGCCCCATCTTCAGAGTCAGGGACCCATGGAGCTGGTGTGCATTGACATTCTGTGCTTGGAGACTGATCTGAGCAGGCAGGGAAATATCCTGGTAGTGACTGACCATTTCACTCGGTATGCCCAGGCGTTTTCCATGAGGGACCAACAAGCTTCCATGGTGGCCAAGATCTTCGGGGAGAAATTCATTGTGCACTATGATCTGTCTCCACTCTGATCAAGGGAGAGATTCAAGAGTAGTCTCATCAAGAGACTTTCAGACCTGTTGGGCATCAGGAAGTCTAAAACCACCCCGTATCATCCTCAAGGAGATCCTCAACCAGGATCTCAACTCAACCGAGAGATCCTCAACTGAACCCTCCTGGATATGCTCGGAACTCTAAATTCAGAACAAAAGCAGTACTCGAACAAGCATATAGTGGCTATTGTGCATGCTTATAACAGCACCACCAATGATGCCACAGGTTACTCTCCCTATAGTTTGATGTTCGGACCGTAGGCCCGGCTGCCAGTAGACTTGGTCTTCGTCACATCCCTCGACCATACCTCAGCAACTTTCCACAGAGGGTATGTGGATCGTCTGCAGAGACGTCTGAAAACCACCTATGATAAGCCTCAAGCTGCCTCATATGCCCGAGGACAGAGAAACAAAATAAACTTTGACCTCAGGGTACAAGTGCAGGACCTAGAGCCGGATGACAAGGTACTGCTAAGAAACCTGGGTGTCCCTGAAAAGTACAAGTTGGCTGACCACTGGAAGTCGCAGCCCTATGTTGTTTGCAAGCATCTGCCAGGACACTCAGTATATCAAATCCGGCCAGAGAGAAGCACAGGCCCTCTGAAGATTTGGCATCGCAATCATCTGTTGCCTCTGTCAGAAGCAGTTCATGTGCCACCACAGCCAGATTTACAGTCCATGCCCACGACCTCTCAAAGATCCCGGCCAGTAACTAGATCTCACTCTGTACCCCTTGCTGAAGATGAAAACAGCGAGGATGAAGAGAAAGATTGTCTGTGGCCATCTCAAATGCCAGGGCCTGCCACCCCCCTTTTCTTCTCCTCCTAAGGTGACTGAGGTGACTCTCAGGCTAGAGGCTCCTGAGTTTGTACCTCAAGATCCACCTTTTGAAGAATTGGAAGACCCTCAATCTTCCCTGCTGACAGCAGACCCCTAAGACTTTCCATCCTTCATTGAGGAAGCTGAAGATGATATGCAGGAAGAAGAAGAGACCAGTGTGCCTGTAACCCCAGAACCTAAAGAACAGCGAGAGCGAAGGGTTATTCACCTGCCCAAAAGACTAACATTTGATACTTTGGGTGAAAGCTCTGAGGAGGTCGTTCTCTTTGCAAAAAGGACTCTTGAAGTAACTGATCCTACCTCTGCAGATTTGGTGGTGGACAATCCCAACTCACTGTCAGGGCTGGGCTCAGTCCTTCCTTCTCTGAGCTGGCCGCTCAGCTGTCTGCTAATTGTCAGCTCATATCTCTCCACAGTTACTCAGCTGATGATGATATCCTGCTCGTCAGTCCTGCTTACTTAAGCCGTCCAGTCCAGAGGATCTCTGCCTTCGCCTTGGTCAACATTACAGAAACAATCTCCTGTGAACGGAGGTGTGAGGAGAAACTACAGGCACCCGCTGAAGAACCATTCAAAGACGGTTCCAGAGACCATCCAGAGACAGTTGAAGATGGATATACCTTCTGTACCACCTAATATCTCTAATTTTATGTGAAATTATGTGAGATCTAAAGTTAAAACCACTTGATTCTACCGGATCTAACAAATAGCTATTAGCCTGAATGATTTTTGGTCAGAAAATTGCATGTGGATGGGCCAACCCGTCCTTATGTACCACCTAATATCTCTATTTTGATGTGAAATATCTCAGAAATTCTGTGAGATCTAATGTTAAAACCACTTGATCTTACCAGATCTAATGAATATCTATTAGCCTAAATGATTTTTGGTGGTCAATGGTGGTGTGGTGGAAGAGCACAGAAGATTTTATTTGATTGATTTATTTCACTCCAATTATTCATCTTTGAACTTTTGCACTAACCACCAGCGGTTATTTGAACTTTATTTAATATTTTTTCTTTTTTGCTTGAGTTTGATTGGCTGTTGCCAATCATCTTACACATATATGTATTAATTTTTGTATATGTATTTTATGGTTATATAGAACACTGGGCAAGTATTTGGTGTGTTATACACATATATGTCGAGTTTATTATATTCACATTTTCTCACTGGAATATTGTGTGTTTAGAAGTGTGGTATATATTACAGCGCCGCTATTTGTTTTAAGTCTTTTTAATTTAAGATTTTTCACACAAATTCACCTTCTAAATGATTTTTGGCCTGAAAATTTGATAAGGGGGGCCAACCCGTCCTTATGTACCACCTAATATCTCTATTTTTATGTGGAATATTTCTGAAATTATGTGAGATCTAACGTTAAAACCACTTGATCTTACCGGATCTAACAAATATCTATTAGCCTGAATGATTTTTGGTCAGAAAATTGCATGTAGGGGGGCTAATCCGTCCTTATGTACCACTCATATCTCTATTTTGATGTGGAATATCTCTGAAATTATGTGAGATCTAATGTTAAAACCACTTGATCTTACCGGATCTAACAAATAGCTTCCAAAATAGCTAACTGTTTGGTAAATTTTTTGATAAGGGGGGCTGATGACGGGTTAGCCCCCCAGAAAATAACTGTAACATTGCTTCTTCTATGTGAGATCTAACGCAAACAACAGTTGATCCAACCTGATCTAACAAAGATCTAACAAACTGCATAAGATCCGGCAGAGGTGGGTGTTATGGGTATACAAAGTATATAGATGTGGGCAGTGACTTAAGGAGGATTTGTTTAGCTGTCTAAGTAGTGTAGATTTATTGCACTTAGGGCAGGTTCTCACCATGAATCACATTGTTGTGAATTTATGAAGAAATATATTTACTATTCAATGACAGAAATGTATAATTTCAAAAAGACACGTGAACTGTGAGGTCACCAGAATTGACCTATAGAAGACCTCTAAGACACAGTAAACTTATGTCTTCTAAATTACCACAACTATACTATCCAAGGGGTTTTTACAAGCCTGTATTGAGCCAGAAAGAAAACAGGAACAATGGTAGCCTTTGTCACCAAACAAAAGGTGTGTACTTATTTTGGTTGATTAGTTTGAGAAGGCCAAATTTATTAGGTATCATCACTTGGAGGTGGTCCGTGACTGGGAAGAATCCTTTGTGCTGAAGTAAAGACTGTTTGGACAATTTACAACCATCAAGACAAAATTCAATAGCCAACACCTTGTCCGACAAAACCTATTGTGTGAAGTCCTAGGAAATTGTGTACATAGCTAAGCTATCAAAACATGTATTGGACTGCCCAAAGTCCATCTCAAAACATGATGTTACAAGTCAATTCAAAGTATATGTGATATCTGTAAGTCACAAAAGAATACTATCATTTTAGTATCCGATGAATTGATGAAATCGGTTATAAAGAAAACATAATAAATAAAGGGTGATTATTAATAGAATTGTTTTAGGAACAAATTAGTATTAAGACAAATATATGATTATGCTATGAATGTATAAGAATTTAACTATGCTAGATAAACAGATATTGATTGGATACCCAAATTATACAGGTATCCAGATAGATAAAAATTGTATGTGATGTTGATTAATATATATATATATAACTTGTGTTCTTTTCAAATGGACTAAATTTTTACAGATATACAATGATATGCATATGTATCACCATTTTATGCAAGTGATTAATCAATAATTATGCTAAGCGTATTTGATAGTATGGGTTTAGTAGAATTCCCAAACACTAAAGATATAGATATTTTCACTAAGGTACAATATACCATATAAAATAAAAAAATATATTAATTTACAGAGCAGCATCGAAACACATGTGGGACACCTGGTGGTTGAAGGTGCAATTACATTAAAAACATTTAAGCCCCATACACACGCTCGGACAATCCGCGGACCAGGTCGGTCGGACTTTGTCCGACGTACTTTGTCCGATGTTGGCGTTGCGTACACACGGTCGGACTACGTTGTCGGAATATCCGGTCCGGAAGAACGTCGTGACGTAAGTCGTCGTCCACGAGATTACAAAAGGGAAGTTCAGCACCACGTCAGGCACCCGTTGGGCTCCTTCTGCTGATCCCGTGTTTATCGAGAGTTAGTGGAAGTTTGGTGACTTAAGATTCGCGCTTCTCAGTTTTCTGACTCAGATCGTTACTGCTCTTCAGTTTGTGCTTGTCGTGCGTATCTGTTTATTAGTGCGTGTAGTCAGTTCGCATTTGTTGGTCATTGCGGCCTATATCTTGATATAGGACGCTTTGATTTGCACTGCTTATTGTCTGCTCGTTGCTGGTATTCACTTCGTTCTTTCAGGCCTTGCTGTTTATCGGTGCTTTCTGTTTGTCCGTTCTGACCAGCCGACCTTTTGTGACCTTCTGAGCGATGTTTCCCGTGCGTACTCGTCGCCGAGTTCGTGCTGTACGCGGAATTGGTGTCGGGCTTTTAGCTTTGACCCAAGACCCGTCCATGAACAGAGTGACGAGGAGTATGTGGACCAAGAATTGGTTGCTTCAGCGTGACCAGTTCTCGCACATGCCTTTGCTTCGTGAGATCCGGGAGAATAATCCTGATGATTTCAGGAACTTTCTCAGGATGACGGACCCCGATTTTCACCGTCTTTTGGCTTTGCTGACCCCCTTTATCAGCCGGCAGGATACCTGCATGAGACAAGCCATTACTCCGGAGCAGAGGCTTGTTGCCACGTTGAGGTACTTGGCGACAGGGAGAAGTCTTCAGGATTTGAAGTTCTCTTCAGGTATCTCTCCCCAGGCCCTGGGAATCATTATTCCAGAGACCTGTTCTGCCATCATTCAGGTCCTGCAGGAGGACTATATTAAGGTAACATTTCTACTTTACTATTCCCTTCTATGTATGCTCTGTTTGCTAATGACTTGTATTTTTGACCTCCTTCCCTAATTACCATGATTGCAATATGTTCTAATATGCTGTGCCCCTTTTCTCCTTCATGCATTTTTCCCTTCACTTACCTCACCAGCATGCTCTTCTGCCCCAATAGACACCTATGGCCTAGTCACTTAAGCAATGTCTTTTGTCTGCTGCATAGTATTGTTTGCCCCAAAACACCCCCTAAAATATGCACAAATGTTTGCTGTGTGGTTTACTTCATGTAGAGCCCCCTTTTTTTTTTTCTTTTGGTGGGGGGGGGGGGGGGGGCAAACTCATTAGGAACCCCCTCCCCCAACTGCTCTGTCAGATGGTACCAATCCTTTATCTGCTGGCTTTCCCAAGGTCCATACACACTATATACCTACCTCTTTATAGTGCGCATCTTTAGGGATGAATTCAGCAAAGCATGTAGTGCAAGGGGCTGCCTCCATACATTCCATTTCCTATTTTTTTGTCTTCTTTCCCTCCTATTAGCTTGCTTGGTAATTTAATAATGTCACACTGTGCCTGCCTTTTTTGGGGGGGGGGGGGGTTGAAATGTTATTTGATCTTTCCTGTGGCCTGCCAATAGTGTTAAGTACAGAGGGTCTGGCCAAACTAGCCCACATTATTGAGCCATTTGCCAATCAATGAAGTGCAGAGGGTTAGCTGTCCACCACCCCCCCAAAACCCCTAGTTATTGCCAATGGCCCATCAGAAGTGGGGGGATTGATGGGGGGGTGAGTAATCTGTGAAGGGGAGCCTCTACTTTTCTGTGCAAATACTTTCCAGCCTCCAATTTTATACAATGCTCTTGTTCCAAGATGTTGATTGTCTAATCTGCTTGCAATGTTTAGGTGCAAAGTGACTAATTTTTTTTTTCTTGTTTCACTCCACAGTTCCCTTCCACGCCACAGGAATGGCAGACTGTGGCCTCCCACTTTGCCAGCCGTTGGGACTTTCCTAACTGCGGAGGGGCAATTGATGGGAAACACGTCCGCATCGTCCCACCGCCCAACTCGGGGTCCTACTATTATAATTATAAAGGGTTTAATAGTGTAGTGATGTTGGCGGTGGTGTCGGCAACATACGAGTTTATGTATGTGGACGTGGGGATGAACGGCCGGATATCGGATGGTGGGGCCATTACGCACACGGAGTTCTACTGGCGTCTCCAAAGTGGCAGTCTGTGCTTGCCACCTCCAGAGGAGAATGCCGAAGGACTCCCCTTCGTCTTTGTCGCAGATGAAGCGTTTGCGTTGACTCCCCATGTGATGAGGCCGTTCCCGATGAGGACCCTCACCCCGGACCAGAGGGTCTTCAACTACAGGCTGTCCAGAGCCAGAAGAGTTGTGGAGAACGCTTTTGGCATCCTGGCCAGCCGCTTCCGCCTGTTCCTGACGGCATTTAACTTGGCGGAATACAAACTGAACCACATAGTTCTTGCCTGTTGCATATTGCACAACTTCCTCAAAAGACATAACAGGAACTATGTGGTGCCCGTTGGCCCAGATGTGGAGGGCCCTCCAAATGCCGAACTCACAGCCCTTCGAGTGGCACGTCCAGGATTGCCCCCTCTAAATGCCCGTGTGGTCCGGGACCAATATATGCAGTACTTTGTGGGTAGGGGGGCCATTGCTCTGCCTGACGATGTGTGAGAGGCATTTTTTTAATAAATCTGATATTTTAACCAACCTATGATTTCATGTCATTTCAGTCTTCTTTTTAGCTTATTTTACTTTGACATTTTTTCCCTTTGCCTTCGACAGTGGGAATGCACTTTCTGGGCAAAAGGAGGTAACAGTCTCTTCTTCCCAAAAAGATTATTCTCATGTTGTGTGTTTGCTACCTAATCTTTGGTCTAGAGAAGGTTTGTACTGCATAACTGACACCCAAAATACTCCTTTTCATCACCAGGTCTGACATGTGTGTATTCTCCAAAATGCTGTGCTCCGTGTTTTCGTACAAAGCACTGTGGGTGTCATTTACATAAGTCAAATCCGCTATGCTCTACAAGTGCATTGAAAAAGTTCCCCGGGAAAGAAAATTGGAGTGCAAAGTGGATTTGCGTTTAGTAAATAACACCCATTGCCCCCCATATCCTTTTCATTTAACATACATAATGCATTGTGTTTTTTAAATAAGGAAGCCACACATTTAGAAAAATAAAAGTTTACTAGGAAAACATTCACAAGTGCGTTTACAATCTTCACGCCAAAACTGACAACATCTTGGTTATTTACAACATTGTTTACAAACATTCCGCAATTGGTAAAACCAGGCATGGAGCAAAACAGAACCTAGGAACTTGGAAAGTTCAACTTTGTAAAGTGAAGACAAGATCAGACATGACTATATGTTCAAAGTGTGTTTGATCTTGCCTTCATCACATGGGGGGGTCACCCCCGAAAAGTGGAAATTTGGAACATGCACACAATTTGGGACTGAAAATGGTCATTAGATGGTAAAACACATGCCTAGAAGCTTCAAAAGTGCCATTTTCCATCATGGGGATGAATGGACGTTTTTTGGGGGTGCAACCCCTTCACCACAACCACTTTCGTAGTTCGTAAAGTGTTTGCACCCCCAAAAAAACGTTGCCATTCATCCACCATGGTGGGAGCTAGCACATGTGGACACAATGTGTGCATGTTCCAAATTTCAGACAGTTTTTAAGTTGCAAATGTGTTCTGAAGCTGGCACAAATGTGTGTTAATTACTTGGTGCGTTTTCATATTTTTCCTAAAACATCAATGATGTTCTTCAATTTTTGTTGAACATCATTGATGTTTTGCTTTATGTAATCTAGATCTCTATTGCAAACCATTATCTCTCCGATGAGTACGTGGGCACTCTCTGTGGTAAAGTGCGATTTTTCTTCCACAACATCCACGTCACCTAAAAACCACAAACAAACAAAAAATGGGGTGTTGGAAATGAGGCAGCCATACATGGATTAGCTTACCAGTAGCTGTGTTCTCCCACACTCACCTGTTGTGGTGACAATTTCTCCAAGTTCGATGATCTCTCCTTCCTCCTCCTCCTCCTCCTCTGCTTCTGCTCTTTCCCCTTTTTTGGGAGGTGTTGGTTTGGGGGTTTCCTCAGATGGGCCAAGTTTTCGCTCCCCTATGAGAATGTCCAAAAGGAAGATTTAGCAACACAAGCTATTGAGGGCAGAAATAGGAAATGACAAACATTGCTTGAAAGTGACGGACACTATTTTAGTTTGGCCAGTTACAAATGTCAACTACATGAATGAAGTCACTTTGTAAAGGTGCTAAACTGACTAGCTTTTTGGTAGAAGTTTGTGTGATGGAGACCCCCCTCTAGTATCCACTGGAGCACATGTGTGTAAAAGCATAATAAAAAGGGGGTTTGGGTGTCCCAGCACTAGTGCTCTAGAGTCCAGATGGGTAAACAGCTACTGAGTGACCTCTCCTTTACATTGAATAAATTGGCTTTACATTCTTGATGACATTTCTAGTGAGAACAAACTTCCTTTCCCCCAAAAAAAAACACCAAACATCGTATTATAAGTGGCCGAACGATCGAGGTTGCGTACGATCGAATGCACACACACACGACCATGACAGTGGCAGAAAGATCGAGGCTGAGTACGATCGAATGCACAGACGAACCTGAAAGTGGCCATTTTGGAATGTACAACTTGGTAAAAATCAAAACACAATGGAGCAGTATGCAAGCAAGAAATCAAACACAAAACACAACTACTTACTTTTTTGAAGAATTCTCTTGATCTTTCTGTACTGATCGGCCTCCCTCAGTTTCAGGTCTGACCAGCGTTTCCTGAGTTGCTCCTTGGATCGTTGTACCCCAAAATGATTGTACAGCCTTCTCACAACTTTAGACATGATCTTGGCCTTGCGGACATTGGGGTTGAGGTAAGGCCCATACTTCCCATCATAGTCGCTCCTCTTTAATATGTCCACCATCTCCAACATTTCTCCAAATGACATATTGGAGGCCTTGAATTTCAGGCTCCGGGATCGGGACGTTTCTGCCTCCGGACTTTCCTCGTCCTCCTCCTCGTTGGTGGGATATTTGTGGCGCACCTGCTGTGTCCCCGCCATGTGCTCTCCCCACTACGCCGTAAAGAGAAGGGGTGGGGAATAGACGAGAAAGATCGTCAGGGGCGGGCGGAGTTTGAAGCATGCGCAGTGTATATAAAACGTCACACGCCTGTGTCGTAGCCACGATCTGGGAGACGAGGGGAGAGAAAACTCACACGAGACGATCGCTACAAACGAAGGTACAATTTAACGTTGGTACATAACTAGCCTAGACTGATTTGAACTTGAGGCTTCTTTATGGAGAAGATTAGGAGAGTTTAGCCTGACATAATTTATAGGGTTTGGTGTGTTGTTGTGTCTTGCAGAGATTGATATGAAGGGATTCAACGACATGAGTTTTCTCCCCCTCTTCATTGCCAAATACAGGGATTTTCCCATATTGTGGCAGGGTATACACCCACATTACACCAACAAACCAAAGAGGCACGCAGCCCTGGAGGAACTTGTGGAATTTGTCAAGCCAAGGTTCCCTACGGCAACTGTTGATGATATTAGAAAGAAAATTGGCAGCCTGAGGAGTGCGTATATCAGGGAGCGGAAGAAGGTCGTGAAGTCTGAGGAAACTGCAACTTCAGCAGATGAGGTCTATGTCCCCAAGCTCTGGTACTATCAGAGTCTCCATTTTCTGAAGGACCAGGCTGATGTCACGGAGCCAACCTCAACTCCTCCTTCCACGCTTCCTTGCGCGCAGCCCACCCCTGATGAGGCTTCCGAGGAGCAACCTGGGCCTTCCAGTCTGGAAGAGGTGGAGGAGCCCAGCTTGTTCCAGGTATAGTAGTTTTGTTACCATTTATGGGAATAATGAATGATGTTCACTTAATTCAGGATCGCCAATTGCTTAGTTCCTAACGTGTTTGACATATCAACAGACAGTGGTGTGGGAGACATTTGGGGCCAGAATCTAAACTGCAGGGCTGAGAATTGTATGGTTTTCTATTTGTAAACATTTTGCACCAGTCACTAGATGAGAATTGTGTGTGTTTGATGAACAAATAACTGAAACTATGTCCCTTTTTCCTACACAGGAAGACCTCAGCCAGGAGGTGGCTGTGGAAGGTGGTAGTCAGGAGGAGGCAGGGGTTAGTGGCCGCCACCAGCTGGGTAGTGGCAGCCAAGAGGGGGCTAGGCCTCGGAGCCTGACTGACACCCAAACCCCTCCCCTCCGCCCTCCGTACAAAAGGGCGAGAAGGGGGGGTTATGCGGCACAGTCAGCGCTCCGGATGATCAGAGAGGCTTCAGACTCCCTACATGCCACACCCGCCGACGAGGAGACCTTTGGCTCGGTGGTTGTCACAAAAATGATGGGTATGGAGGTGGGGCAACGCAACATGTGTGAGGGGCTCATCCTCCATGTCCTAAATAAGGGTAGGGCTGGGGAGATGACCCCAGTCACACATGTTTGCCATAGTTACCATGCTCCGCCTCCTCCTCCTCCTCCTCCTCCTTCTGCCACCCCACCAGCACGACAGCCACAGCGTGGAAGGAAGCGTGGAAGGAAGACCTGAGAGTGACGACCTGCAATCAGTCTGGTCTGAGAGAAGATGGAGCCTCTTGTAGTACCAGAGCCTGGGGACCTAGATGGCATCTGCTGCAGTTCCAGATACTTTGGACTTCACGACCAGATTGCACTCCCCTTAATATACGTACTCCTCAGGCCCCCCAATTTTCTACGCTTGGACAATGATGGTTGCCGTGGGGGGCCAAGACTTTGCAAATTCCCCAAGTTTCACCATGGCTGCGTTCCTCTTTGGTTTGTTGGTGTGACCTAAATAAAGGTTTTTTTGATTTGAAATAATCATTGACTATTGTGTTTTACTTTGCTACAATGACAGTTTTTCTTTGAGTAGGCTGGTACATTTCACTAATCCTAAAGTAGAATTAACAAGGGGCAACAACAACAAACAACCTCCTAGTAAATTTAAGCAAGAAATACAAATGTAAATAATGTGTTTTTGGTAATTTGAGACACCCAACCCCCCTCCAAAAAAATAAAAATAAAACATTCAAATATGTATTCCCCAAAAAAAAAAAAAAAAAGACAAATCATGGTAAAAAAATAACAAAGATTCTTTTCCGTTCAGAGTAAAAATAAACATGTAGTGTATAAATGCTGCAAAGTAATAAAGAAGTAAGTTTGTGAGAAGTGCGGGTGAATAGGAGCAGCTAAAAGATGTCATTCTTGTTGCATTGTAAAGAAAAAGAGAATGCGCTGCATTAAAGACATTTTAACATTGCAGCGTGACGAATGTGCTGTGTCGATTAGGAAAGGTAGTTTTACCTGACCGAGCGCTTCCGTCACAGAATTTCTTCTGAGCATGCGTAGCACTTTGTCCGTCGGACAAGCGTACACACGCTCGGATTTGGTGTGATCGGACCGGGTTGACGGGAAATCTTTCCAGCAGGAGATAAGACTTTGTCCGACGGACAAACCGACGAACACTGTCCGATGGTGCATACACACGGTCTGATTTTTCAACAACCTTGTCCGATCGGACCAAATTGATGAAAAAGTCCGACCGTGTGTATGGGGCTTTAGGCTACTAGGAAAGGTGATTAAGTCTGCCTGCCAATAGGAAAGAGACACATACCTTTTGGGCTGAACATATTACAAGTTTTATAATCTTATTGTGTGAGAGGGTATTTAAGAAACAAGAGAGATAGTGAAGGAGGAGAGCTCAGGGGAACCTGAGAGGAGGCTCACCCTCACCCTGGGGGAAGGGACAATGGGAGAAACATCTTCCCAGATAGACTGACAGCCATGCCTGGAAATATACTTTAACCTCCAAGGAGATTCCTGAACCCGGTAGCCATCTTAAATCCAGACGAATAGCCATTTTGGAATGGGTAAATATAACATGTTGATTTTGTCTGATATGTTCTCTTAATTATTGATGTATTGAATATTCTAGTATTGATAATCATTCTCCAGAATCAATAACCGCCTTTTAGATTTTTCTCTAATATTCAATTTTTTTTCATTATATATTACTTTTTGCATAGTTACCAAATTTTATTGACAAGCAAATGTCTAAATTATTTTTACATTGTTCAACGTTACTTACCTGCAGCATAGTAACGGCTAGGTGTGTGTAAAATACAGACATTCTGTTAAATTGTCAAGTATAAGGTTATTGATTCTACTGAAGAAGTTATTGTGGTGATATTGTGTCCAAGGTACCACTACGCCCAGTTTTGGGTATTTCCATTAATTGTCAAAATGTTCAAATAATGCAATCTGTATTTTTATTTCATGTAAATATTTGTTTTCTGTCAACCAATAAATGTGACTATTAAGTATGATCACTCGTCTCCGTGAACAAGTTTCGCATATATAGACTGTGTCGTATAGATTGATTTTGTATCTTAAAAATATCTTCGTTAAAAATTACTTAATAAAAATGTGCGGGAAACTTTCCTTAAAAAAGCACAACAACATGCAATTTGGGTGCAGTGTGATTTTAGCCCATTCATTTGAATGGCCTGAAGAGGCTCCAGACCTCACCAAAAATAGTGCACAACAACCAGATTGCATGGTGCTACTTACTATACCATGGAATCCTCTGCGGGCAAAAGCATTGTATTTGTGACCTGCGTTCCTGGTGTTATTACATTAGACTTTTTCTGACAATCATTTTCTTATGAATGGGTCTTTCTTGGGAAATTATCTCCTTGAATGTGATCCACAAGGAATTGTCAATGAGATTGCTCAGCGCCGCGGCATCTATGTGTGTATGGCTTTTTAACAATTGTTTGTATTGTCCCCTGCCCTACGCGGAAGGCCAACGGCTGCCTGAACCGACCAAAACAATCAGGCTTGGCCATGACAGTGGATGGCAAAATCTTGGGCAGATAAACTGTCCAAGAACAAGAAGTTTAAAGCCTGGTGAAAAGTGATTACTAAAGTACAAAAATTCTTATACAACAGAATAAATATTCAGAAGTGATGTAATGTATTTTCCGACAAAAACTGTACTGATTAAAAAAAATCTGGTATCGTACGGGGAAAATTTTTGATGTTTGTCCCTTTGGATGATTTTGGGCAAAATCTGTGTACTAACGATCAGATTATCGTACGATCACTTCAAAATCAGTATTTTTTTGTATGGGCATTAAAGTGGTTGCAAACTCTCCTGGAAAAAAAAACACCCTGCAAGATAAAGGCATAATGAGCTAGTATGCATAGCATACTAGCTCATTATGAATTACTTACCCGAGAACGAAGCCCCCGCAGCCGCCCTTATCTCCCCCTCCGGCCGGTGACATCTATCCCGGAGGTTACTTCTGGGTATCACGGCTCCGGCGCTGTGATTGGCCGGAGCCGCGATGACGTCACTCCAGCGCATGCGTGGGAGCCGCCGGGAACGGCTCAGTACAACTGAAGCAACGGCACATACGTGCCATTGCTTCAGTTGGCTTAAGTGTATATGTACCGCATGACGTTGGCACATGCAAATACAGGGATATCTCCTAAACCATGCAGGTTTAGGAGATATCCAGTGCAGCAACAGGTAAGCCTAATTATAGGCTTGCCTGTAGTTTAACCACTTGCCTACAGGGCACTTTCACCCCCTTCCTGCCCAGACCAATTTTCAGCTTTCAGCACTCTCACATTTTGAATGACAATTACTCAGTCATGCAACACTGTACCCAAATGAAATTTGCGTCTTTTTTTTTTGGTCGTATTTAATCACTAGTGGGTTTTTCATTTTTAGTGCTATAAATAAAAAAAGACCGAAAATTTGGTGAAAAAATGCCTTTTTCTTTGTTTCTGTCATAAAAATTTTGCAAATTAGTAATATTTCTTCATAAATTTTGGCCAAAATTTATACGGCTACATATCTTTGGTAAAAATAACACTAATTAGTGTATATTATTTGTTTTTTGTGAAATTATAGAGTCTACAAGCTATGGTGCAAATCATTGAAAATGGATCACACCTGATGTACTGAAGACCAATCTCATTTCTTGAGACACTAACAAGCCAGGAAAGTACAAATACCCACAAATGACCCAATAGTGGAAAGCAGACACCCCAACTTATAATCTATGAGGCATAATGAGTCTTTTGAACTGTTCATTTTTTTCCAGAAGTTTTTGGAAAATGTGGAAAAAAAATGAAAACGCATTTATTTTCCACAAAGTTGTAAATTTTTAAGATATTTCCAACACATAGCATGTACATAGCAAACATGACACCCCAAAATACATTCTGCTACTCCTACTGAGTATGGAGATACCACATGTGTGAGACTTTTACACAGCCTGGCCACATACAGAGGCCCACCAGTGAAGTAGCACCTTCAGTGGTTCTACAAGCATAAATTACACATCTCATTTCTCAACCACCTATTACACTTTTGAAGGCCCTGGAGCACCAGGACAATGGAAACTCCCTCAAAATGACCCCATTTTGGAAAGCAGACACCCCAACGTATAATTTATGAGGCATAATAAGTCTTTTGAATGGTACATTTTTTTCCAGAAGTTTTTGGAAAATGTGGAAAATAAATGAAAACCCCTTTTTTCTTTCCACAAAGTGGAATTTTTATTTCCTGGCCAGCCTCACGTCAGCACACAATGGGTTAACCCCTTCCTCCAGTCTCTCAGTACCACCTTCTCTTAGCTGATAAAAAGGGAGCCCCTCCTCCCCAGCCCTTGTTCCTTTTTTTTTGGTCGGACTCCAGACTACCATGCTCGTGGATTAGACTACACCCCCCTACCGAACCTACCCACCCAGGTTCAAGCCTCTCCTGGGATCGGAAGGTCCAGAACAATAAAGGTAGTTCCTTTTATCACACTGGACGCGCTATGTGCAGGAGCCATGCGGGCATACTAAGGCTTAAAGAGCTTACCATTTTAGGCTGTGGTGTTGCTGTAGTATTGTGCTTTACTTTCCTGCTTCCTAGGTGCTGCGCCGGCCGCCTCCCCTGTGTTTTCGGATTGGTCGATGATGACCTCACAGGGGGGCGGGGCTGTAGGGCTATAAAGCCTGGAGAGCCAGAAGCTCCAGTGCTGTTTGCCACAGCTAGTGAGGGAAGTGTACTGGTGAGTTTTCCTTCACAGAGGGGGAGGGGTGGCTGGGCTGTGTCAGTGTTTACTGAGCCATGATCACAAAATGCATTACACCATGTGTTTACAGCTTTTCAGATACCCTACAAATCTGCTGCCACCCTGAGTGACTCCTTATCCAGTATTAAGGTAAAGTTATTTCCTTTAAAGAGCCAGTAAAAAAATAAATAAAAAAAAAGCGATAGAATAGGAACTTCTTTTTTCTTATTTCTATATCTTGTCTTTTGTTGCTGTAGTATGAGCTCACCACAGCCCCAAAATGCACGAAGATCGTCGGAAAGGTAGGAGGGGTCTACGGGGGCCACAAAACAAAAGAGTGCAACACCAGTCTAATAAGGTGTTTTGTCTTTATAGGAGCAGAAGTCCCGCCACCGCTCAAAATCTCCGCATGTATCTCGATCACGCACAGGACATAGACCCCAAGCAATGGGCAGTCCACGCCGCAAAAATGCTCAGACAGCTATGGCGGCAGAACCGAGTGCGACAAGAGGCCGTCCCGCTGAAGGCCTCTGCTGGGCTTGTTCAGCGCCATCCGCCCCCGAGAAGCTCTTGTGCGCAGAATGCATAAGAGATGTAGCCACAGATAGAGAAACTGAGGGACGTAGGATAAAGGACTATATTCAGGAGGCGGTGACAGAGAGTATGCAGGCAGTCGCAGGCGTAAGTGACTCCGGGACTAAGCCTAGAGCCAAAAACGCATCTAAGCAGAAGCGAGACTCTTCACCGGGGCTTGAAATATCTTCAGGAGATTCTTCAGACTCTGATGAACCGTCTGAATATTTGTTCGACTTCCAACTCATAGACCCTTACATCGTAGCAGTGAAGGAGGCCATAGACTGGGAACAAGACACTCAGCCTCCGGAAAAAATTAAAAGATATTTCCCTAACTTGAAAAGGCAAGGGGCAACCTTTCCGTTCATGATGGAGATCCGCGAATTATTCGAAGAGGAATGGGGAAAGCCAGAAAGGAAGGCGAACATACAAAATCGCTTTTTAAAATTATACCCATTTAACACCCCAGATGCTGCCTTTTGGGAGTCACCTCCAGGGGTAGATGCGGCCTTGCAGCGCCTAGCAAGGCAGGTGTCCCTGCCATTGCAGGATTCTACAACCTTCAGAGACCCGATGGACAGACGCACAGACACAGATCTAAAGAAAATCTATTTAACTGCTGGCGCAGCTTGTCGCCCGGGCATAGCCCTAACCTCGATCTCCAGGGCTCTGAAGGTCTGGGTCACAAATGTGGAGACGGCCCTGAAGTCTGGCGTAGAGACGGCCAGAATCATTTCAGCAATGGAGGAACTTAATCTCTCAGCCGCCTTTTTGGCAGAAGCCTCTATAGACCTAGTAAAACTGCTCGCAAGAATTATGACGTTTTCAGTAACGGCAAAAAGGGCCCTATGGTTACGCCATTGGGTGGCAGACAGTACCTCGAAACAGGCACTTTGTAACATCCCATACAAGGGCAAGATGCTTTTCGGGGACACCCTGGAGGAAGCTATTAAACGAGCTACTGGAGGGAAGTCGGGTCTGCTACCACAGAGACCCAAAAGGAGACAGCAAACCGTTCGGTCAGGCCAATCAGAGTTCAGAAGGGCGCAGGAGGCCAGGTCATATAGACCAGGCCGAGAATATACAAGACCCCAATGGAGAGGCTCACAAAGCTCCTTTCTTCGGAACGTGAAGTCTAAGGCCGCTCAGACCGCTAAGAAACCGGAGAAGTCCTTTTGACGAGTTGACCGCCCATCACCCCCAGGTGGGTGCCAGGTTGGCATCCTTTTGGAAGGTATGGGCGGAGAAGGTCAAGGACCAATGGGTCCAGAAAACAGTCAAGCGAGGGTACAAGATAAGGTTTCGAGAGAAACCACCGGACATCTTTGTCCAGACAGAATGGCCACAAGATCCGAAGAAACAAAGGTACTTGCAAGAATATGTGACCGAATTACTTCAGAAAGAGGCAATCTTGCCGGTTCCTCTAAAGCAGCAGGGAACAGGGGTTTACTCCCCAATTTTTTTGGTGCCCAAAGCGTCCGGAGATCTCAGACCGGTCTTAGACCTAAGATCTCTGAACCACTACATCGATCCCAAGACATTCAAGATGGAATCAATATTTACAATTATATCAATTCTGCAACCAGGGGACTGGCTAATATCAGCCGATTTAGCAGATGCCTACCTTCATGTCCCAATCAACAGGCATCATCAAAGATACCTGAGATTCATGGTAGGGGAAGATCATTTCCAGTTCAAATGTCTGCCCTTCGGAATCAGCACAGCACCACGAGTCTTTTCCAAGATCCTGCTAGCTACCATCGCTGTTATACGTTTGAAGGGCATAAAGATTTTCCACTACTTAGACGACATCTTGGTAGTGGCCCGTGCAAGCGAGGAGTTAACAGCACAAGGCGAAGTGGTGCTGAAAATTCTATCCGAATTCGGCTGGATTATCAACAAGCAGAAGAGCCAGTTGATTCCCTCCCAAGAGATGGAGTACCTAGGGCTTGTTTTCAACACAAGCAAAGGGCAGGTCTCGCTACCACATCGCAAGATAGCCGAGCTAGTAGCCTGCGTGAACAGCGTGATGGAGTCCTCGTCGCTGTCGGCGAGGGACTGTATGACACTTCTGGGAATGTTTACCGCAGCAACCCCAGCGGTTCCATGGGCAAGATTCCATACAAGGGCATTCCAAACGTCATTTCTGAACCAGTGGGATGGCGTATCACTCCACCAAAAAATATTCATACCAAGACGGATTCGCCAGGGCTTGGCATGGTGGATAGCGCCAGGAACTCTGTCGCAGGGCATGCCTCTCAGCCCCGGAGATTGGATCCAAATAACCTCGGATGCCAGTCTCCGGGGCTGGGGTGCTCACTGCCTTGGCAGACGGGTTCAAGGCAAATGGAGCAGGATGGAGACCAGACACTCCAACCTTTTGGAGTTACAAGCGGCATACCTAGCCCTACTGGCATTCGAGAACCTGATTCAGGGAGCTCGGGTCAAGCTTCTGTTGGACAACCGGACAGCGGTCGCTTATATAACCAAACAGGGTGGAACCAAGAGCTTGCCACTGCTGCAGTTGGCAACCGAGATATTCGTCTGGGCCGAGGCACATGTGGAAGCCTTGACTGCAGCCTACATTCCGGGCAGTCAGAACTACATAGCAGATCATCTGAGTCGGGATTTTCCCAACAAAAACGAGTGGGCACTCAACAAGGACTATCTAAGAACAATATTTTACAGGTGGGGTACACCCTCGGTAGATCTGATGGCGACCCCATGGAATGCACAGGTACCCCAGTTTGTGTCAAGATTCCACTGCAACGAAGCGCTAGCTCAAGATGCCTTCTCAATCCCGTGGGAATTTCCCCTAGTCTACCTTTTCCCACCGGTACCTCTGATAATGAAAACCCTATTAAAAATTGCGAGGGAGAACGTCCATACAATTGCAATCCTACCCTTCTGGCCACGGAGGCCATAGTTCCCACTGCTCCTGCAGATGGCGGCAGTTCCCCCAATATGGCTGCCGCTGAAGAGGGACCTTCTACAGCAGGACCAATGGTGTCACCCAAACCCAGGCAGATTGCAACTGACAGCATGGCTGTTGAATCAGCCAGACTGCAGTCTCAGGGCATCTCAGAGGAGGTAATCTCGACACTATTGAAGTCAAGAAGGGCCACAACTAATGCCACATACACCAGGATTTGGAGAAAATTTACAGCATTCGCTTTACAACAAAAATTCTCCCCATTGTCCGCAAACATTGCGCAGGTGCTGGAGTTTTTACAGTCAGCTCTAAGTATGGGCTTAGCATACAACACCATAAAGGTGCAGGTGTCAGCCTTGTCTTGCTTCACAGGCCACAAGTGGGCAAACGAGCCACTAATAAAGCAATTTCTTAGAGCGGCCATAAGAATAAGACCACCAAGGAAGTCCCTATTCCCAGCTTGGGACTTGGGCACAGTGCTAAAAGCGTTGCTCCAACATCCATTCGTGCCTGCGGAGACATGCCCACTATGGTTCCTGACAGTCAAGCTAATTTTCCTCACAGCCATAACGTCAGCAACGAGAGTTTCAGAGCTGGCAGCTCTATCTTGCAAAGATCCCTTTTGCATCATTCTCCCGGACAAAGTGATCCTAAGGCCCTCACCAGCCTTAACCCCTAAGGTGGTTTCCAAGTTCCATGTAAATTGGGAGGCGGTCCTACCCAGCTTCACGCAACCGCCGAGACAAGCGGAGGAACTAGATCTCAGACCATTGGACATGGTCAAATTATTTTCAACCTACTTAAACCGCTCTCTACAGATGCGCAAAACGGATACCTTGTTCGTCCTGCCGTCAGGACCTAGAAGAGGAGAAGCGGCATCAGCTAGAATCATAGCTACCTGGATCACCAAGGTGATAAGCCTCACGTATGAGAAACAGGGGCTGACGCCTCCACAAGCTATTAGAGCTCATTCTACAAGAGGGGTGGCAGCATCATGGGCAGCTTCTGCTAAAATATCGGTTGAAGACATATGCAGGACCGCTAGTTGGAGCTCCTGCGAAACCTTTGCAAGACATTACAGTTTAGATGTCACAGCAGCTAGTGCATTAAATTTTGGAAACGCAGTGGTGTCAGCACCCTTCCAAGCAAAATAAAATATTCACTAAAGCAGCATTATCAGTTGTTTTTCGACTCTTTTTTTGTTATCCCATCCTATATCAGCTAAATCAAATCCCATTGTGTGCTAACGTGAGGCTGGCCAGGAAAACGGAAAATTGTTACCAATACTTACCGTAATTTTCCTTTCCTGGCCTGCCCTCACGTCAGCACAATCTTTTTTTTTTCCCTCCCTATAAGCCTGTCGTCCGCTAGTTAATGGAACAAGGGCTGGGGAGGAGGGGCTCCCTTTTTATCAGCTAATAGAAGGTGGTACTGAGAGACTGGAGGAAGGGGGTTAACCCATTGTGTGCTGACGTGAGGGCAGGCCAGGAAAGGAAAATTACGGTAAGTATTGGTAACAATTTTCCGTTTTTTTTTTAACAGAAAGAGAAAGTTGTCAATTTTTAAGATATTTTCAACACATAGCATGTACATAGCAAAAATAACACCCCAAAATATATTCTGATACTCCTCCTGAGTATGGCAATACCACATGTGTGAGACTTTTACACAGCCTGATCACATACAGAGGCCCACCATTGAAGTAGCACCTTCAGGCTTTCTACAAGCATAAATTACACATCTAATTTCCTGACAACCTATTATTTTTGAAGGCCCTTATATTTCTAACACATAGCATTTACATACCAAAAATTACACTCCAAAATAAATTCTATTGAAGAAAGGGTAATAAAAAAAGTATTACCTGTGTTTTTAGTAGTGTTCCCAGAGGAGAGAATTGCAGGCAGCAGGCAGGGATGTGCTTAGCAACAAAAGTAATTATCCAGGCAGCAGGCAGGAATATTGTCTATAGTCAGCACAAGGATATCATCAGCACAGCCAAAGCAATTTGTCCATAGAAATTGTCCAGGCAGAGACAGCCAGCACAGCCATAATATTGGTCCTGGTACACCGTTACCTCCCTGCACTCATTATTGTACCGCTCTCCAGCCCTTCATAAACATACTGCCTCTTGCTACAGCTAATTATTTCCATAGTCCAGGTAGCAGGCAGAGGTGTGGTCAGTTTATGCTGCAGGCAGAGGGATGGCGGCAGTAAGTCAGTAGCAGGCTGAGGGCCGTAATCAGGTAAGACCTGTGCACAGGGGTACAGGGGTAGAAGCTTTGACCCACCCAAATCTCTATGAAGCCTCCGGACTCCAGACCCTAATCCGGAAATTACGAAACCCGGAGACAACAAAAAAAAAATGTTTTCTCTTTCCGGAAAAACATTTCTGGAGCCCCTCACATGTGAGACCCCTGTGTCCTACAGTAGAAGGGCAAAAGATCAGTCCAAGCGTTAGGCAAAAGCATAGTCCATAAAACAGGCCAGGGTCATATGACCTGCAAGCAGTCCAAGCGGTAGGCAGAAGCGTAGTTGATAAAACAGGCAGGGTCAGTTCACATGGAAGCAGTCCAAGCAGTAGGCAGAAGTGTAGTTGGTAAAACAGGCCAGGGTCAGTTCACATGTAATCAGTCCAAACGGTTGGCAGAGGCATAGTCAAAAAACAGGCCAGGGTCAGTTCACGTAGAAGTCAGTGGCATGGTTATTTGAGGAAGCATGGGAAATGGTCAGCATAGATGATGAAAATGGGGAAATGGTTAAGAATATGGGCTAATATTTTAGGGATGTGTGATATAGTCTGAAGCATTCACCAATGCAAAGGCCAGGTTCAGAGGGACACTGGGGACAATGGTAGCTAGTATCTCTTAGAAAATCCTTTATTGCTGCATACTCAACATCTTTTTTGGCATCTTCGGACTGCTTCAGATGGTGGAACGTGGTCCGGGAAGTGGCGTCCATGAAGTCGGCTAACAGCATCAGAGCGAAGGTTTCCTGGGGGGGTCTTTGATGGTAGATGAGGGATGTGACAAGTTCTTCTATGAATTTTAGGAAGTGGGCAGGGCTTTCGGTGGATTTGGTGTAAATTATGTAGGCATTATAAATGGCCAAATTAATTAAATAAAGTGCTACTTACTTGTACCAGAAATGGGACCTTCTTATTGCTAAATAGGGCTGAAGCATTTGGTCGTTGAAATCCACCCCCCCCCCCCCCCCCCCCCCCCCCCATGTACAGATTGTAATCTTGTACACATTTTGGCTGTAGTGTCGTCATGGACTGTGGACATCAAGTACACAATACTGGTATCCTTCCACCTTAAGGCCAGCACTTTGTTGCTCTTTCTCCCCTTCGCAATTTCTTATTTACTATGGCTTGTGGGAAGCTCTTCCTATTCTTTCTGGAGGTTCCACAGGCCAAGGTTTCTGCGAGGTATAGGTGTTTAAAAAGGGGTAAGCTGGTGTAGAAGTTATCCAGGTATATGTGGTAACCTTTTTTCATCAGTGGGTATGCCAGGTCCCATACAATTTTACCAATTGTGCCCATGTAGGCCAGGCACTCAGGGGGCTGGAGCTGGAAATCTCTTCTTTCGTATGTGCGGAACGCATACAGATATCCCATGACTCTCTCGCAAAGCTTATCAAATTTCAATCCGTATTTGGCCCTTTTGCTAGGAATGTATTGTTTTATTCCTAGCCGGCCTGAAAAGGGTACCAGGGACTCATCTACACATAAATGCTTATCAGGGACATAGAGTTCTGCAAATCGTTGGGAAAAGAAATGAATGAGTGGGCAAATTTGATATAGTTTATCGTAAATTTGATGATTGCGGGCACTGGGTGTTATCACTGAAATGAAGAAAGCGCATTATCATCTCGTATCTCGGGACCTGGACATTACGAAAGAATAAATGGCCATGTGGTGGATGGGGTGGGTGGACCAATAGGCATGTCCTTCATTTTTTTTTTGTAAGCCCCATGTTTATGGTGAGGCCCATAAACACTTTGAACTCCTCCAGAGTCAAATCCTTCCACTCAAATGGATGGGCGTATGAAGATTGGGGGTTATTGGCAATATGCTGCTGAGCATATAAATACGTCTGGTCCACAATGAGTTGCAGCAAAGTGTTGGGCAAAAATAAATGAAAACAATCAATTTCAGAAAAATTTGGGGTATTGGCCTGCACGGTGAAAGGGGGAATTCTTGCTGATCCTGAGTCGGAAGGCAGCCATGTTGCATTGGCAAGACCATCTGGGAGATATGTAGCGGCCCTGGCTCTTGGGGGACGTGGCACTCCAGTGCTGGTAGTTGGAGTTCCTGTGCTGGCATTTGGGCGTGATGCTGTGGCAGTGCTGGTACTGGGCCAGGGTATTTCTTGTGGCCTTTCGCTGGCAGCAGCTCTGGTACTGGGCCTTTGGTTTTGGGGTCTATCGCTGGCAGCAGCGCTGGTACTGGGTCTGGGAATTTGATCCTGGGGTATATTGCTGGTGGCTGCCTGGTTTTCAGAGCGCCGTGCTCTTTTAGGAGGGATCCATTCTTCCTCTGATTCATTTGCCGATCCACTACTATCGATCGGTTCAAATGCTGAATTTGATTCACAATCGGAATTGGCATTTGAATCTGATGAGAACTCCCCGCTGCTCTCATCAGTCATGGAGAGGATCTGGAACGCCTCCTCACTTATATAGAATCTTTTGGACATTTTTTCTGATGGGCTGTGCGACGGGTGACAAATGACGGTTACTGATGGGCGACAGGTGATGGTCATTGATGGGCGGCAGGTGATGGGTGACAGGTGACGGTCACTGATGGGTGACAGGTGACGTGAGACGGTCACTGGTGGGTGACAGGTGACGTGTGACGGTCACTGTTGGGTGACAGGTGACGGGTGACAGTCACTGATGGCAGTCAAATTGATATTCCTATCGCACTCATTCCTGGTATTTGTGGCTCGTAACAAAATGGCGGGTGCTGCAGCGATTACCAGTCGGGTCCTGGAAACATCAAACAAACGTACATATTCGCCAGCACACCATGGATCGATGAAACTTCGTCCAAAAAAGTTTTTTTTAATGAAAAAAAATAGCTGGCACCTTATATTTTTGTGATGTAATTTTTTTTCATTAAAAAAACTTTTTTGGACGAAGTTTCATCGATCCATGGTGTGCTGGCAAATATGTACGTTAGTCACTGATGGCAGTCTCTGATGGTGACTGGTGCACTTTATGGGACTGATAGGTGACAGATGAGGGTCACGGATGGGTCACTGATGACGGTCACTGATGGCGGTCACTGATGACGGTCACTGGCGATGGTCACAGATGGGTGACAGGTGCACTGCTGACGGCAGTCTCTGACAGTGACAGGTGCACTTTGTGGGCAATGATGGGTGACAGGTGCACTTTGTGGGCACTGATGGGTGACAGGTGCACTTTTATAAGCACTGATGTAGTGATTCATGTGACTGTTGGGTGACAGCTGTAATGGGGGGGGGGGGGGGGGGGGGGCGATGTGACAGTTTCTATTTTTTAAGTTGGTGCAGTAAACTACAGTACAAACACAGATCGGTAACTCACTGCTCCTGGCTCTTCTCTCCTCACACTGGAAACGGTGTGTGAGGGGAGAAGAGCCGGTAACAGCTAGCATCTGGTCTTTGTTTACATTTAGCGATCGGCTGTGAATCACAGCCGATCACGTGGTAAACAGCCGCCAGCCATTGGCTGTTAACCCTTGTCAGTGACAAGCAGTGTTCCTGGGAACACGCCACCACCAGGGCTGGACTTACTATTGGGCTTGACTGGGCTCAAGCCCATGGGCCCCGCCCAATAGGGGGCCCCGCGGGCCCCGCCGAGATACATAGCCGAGTGTACTTGGCTAGGCTCCGCTCACAGTCACGACCAGTCCCCCCCTATGATGGACATAACACATGACACTGACAAGGCTGCAATGACACTGGACAAGGCTGCAGATGGACATTTAAATGTAAGTTTTTTCCTTAAACTTCCCTCCTAAAAGTTTTTTCCTTAAAATTCCCTCCTAAACTTGGGGTGCGTGTTATACGCCGATAAATACGGTAATGTATAGAAGGTAGGGCCTGAAAGTGACTCAAGCCCAGGGGCCCCCACCACCCTAAGTCCTGCCCTGGCCACCACCAACGTGACCGTGCTGCGTACTCCCGATCGCGCGCATGCGCGGTCTAAATCGGGGAATACCCATTTGTGATCGGCCGTGATGTAATCGTGGCCGATCACATGGTGAACAGCCACGCCCAATGGCTGTTCACCCCTGTCGGTGACGCGCTGTGCCTCAGGGACATGGCGCCACTGAAAGAGCAGTGCTGCGCGCCCGCAATCGCGCGCATGTCCTGTGTTTATCAGCCGCCATTATATGACGGCAGCCCAGAACAAGTGCCGCACTGCTCCGCCGTCATATGATGGTGGGCGGGCGACAACACTTTAAGGCTGGCCATACATTATACAATTTCCTTGTTCAATTTGCTTTAGATTTACCTTCAACTATATAGTGCAAGGGCCTGCCTGATTGCATACAAATTAAAAGTGTTTAGGTTTCACCGCATATTATATGGTTTTGGTAAACTAAAAGGAGAATTGTACAAGAAAATTGTATAATGTCTGGCCAGCCTTAAGCCCCATACACACGCGCGGATTATCCGAGGACCAGGTCCGTCGGATCATGTCCGTCGTACTTTGTCCAATGTTGGTTTTGCGTACACACGGTCGGACAAAGTTGTCGGAAAATCCGATCATTCTGAACGTGGTGACGTTTGTTGCCTACAACGGGACTACGTAGAGGCTAGTAGCCAATAGCTTTGGTCTTGTAATGTGATCTGAGCATGCGTAGCACTTTGTCCGTCGGACTACCATACACATGATCGGATTTGGTGTGATCGGACCTTGTTGTCCAAAAATCTATCCAGCAGGAGATAGGACTTTGTCCGTCGGACACTGTCCGATGGTGCATACACACGGTCGGATTTTTCAACAACATTGTCCGATCGGACAGAATCCATGCGAAAATCCGACCGTGTGTATGGGGCTTTAAGCTGCTTGATCCCAATTCATATACATTCTGTGGCACTTAAAGCCACTCTGTATACCTTAGGAGGATTAGCACATAAGATAGCACTGACATTTTGCTGAGACCTGCAGTCACACTTTCTTAGCTTATACACCGCTGCACACTTCTAAATAAAATGGGAATAGTCACTCACATGTGACACCTACTGGCCAATCATGTTACTTGAAATTGTTGTGTTAAATGACTAGGCTGTCTTCAGTCAAGTGAGGGAGTGCTATTAACCATTTCACTGAAAAAGCCTTGAGTTGGATGGAAAGAACATAAAAGTAGAAATAACAAACAAATCATCTGTAGTTGTCTAGCTGGAGATCGATACAAGAATGCCAGGGAAACAGAAAAAAGTGGAAAAATTATAAAGTTAGCACTCTGTTTTGATGACAAATACTGTAAAGGTTTCAAAAGGCATTAGAAAATGTATAATATGTATAATATACCTTTAATTGTAGAAAAGGGAGAAGGCATTGGTGTCTTCTGTCAGGAAAAAAAACACATTGATTAGTACTGTAATCAATTGATGTTTGTTTATTCATTTATTTTATTCTTTATATCGTATTGATATTATTCCTTTACCAAGTGAACATTTGCATGTGTACCTTCCCCATATGACCTAATTAATGTACCCCCAACAGTCACACAAGTAAACACTAATAAGTCTTTGAAACCATGCGATTTTAGGTGCGACTTGGTAGACACCTGTCCGACTTCATGCACAGATGTATGCATGACTTGATACATTTGACTTGATGCACAGCAAAAAGTAGTGCAGGAACTATTTTCAAAATCGGTGCGACTCCAATGGAGTCAGAGTCACACCGCTTTGACCGATTTTATTGCCAACAATAGGAAACTATTAAATTGCATGACAAGTAGCACTGGTGTTACCGGGGACTAAGGGTCATTTTATGAGTAAGATGATTGATACTGCCCTGGGGGACATGTATCAATGCAATATTTTTTTTTTTCAAAAAGATCGTTTTTACAGGGCAGTGATATTAGGGATGCCTAAAGTGAAACAATAAAATAAAAATTCCTTTAAATATAGTGCCTTTGGGGCCCCCTTAGTCTGCCTATAAAGTGGTACATCTGTACAGAACCTGCTGCAGCAAAACTGACATTTATAAAGAAAAAAAAAATCAATACAATATCATTGCCAGGAATAGAAACATGTTGTGGAGGTCCCACCTAATCTATACCAGGCCCTTTGGGTCTGGTACGAGTTTTAAGGGGAACCCCAATGCCAAAATTTAAAAAAAGAACGGCGTGGGGTCCCCCCCCAGAATCCACACCAGACCCTTATCTGAGCATGCAGCCTGGCAGGCCAGGAAAGGGGAGGGACGAGTGAGCGCCACCCTCCTGAACCATACCAGGCCACATGCCCTCAACATGGGGGTACTTTGACCCTACCCCAAAGCACCTTGTCCCCATATTGATATACACGATCAGCCATAACATTATGACTACTGACAAGTAGAGTGAATAATATTGATTGTCTTGTTGCAAAGGCATCTGAAAGTGGGTAAAATATATTAGGCAGCAAGTAAACATGCTGTCCCTGAAGCTGATGTGTGGAAAGCGGTAAAAAATGGGCAAGCGTAAGAATACCAAAAGTGGTCCAAGGAAGGAAAACCAGCCACAGGGTCATGGAGGGACAAGGCTCATTGATGCATGTGGGAAGCGAAGGCTGACCCGTGTGGTTTGATCCTATAGAAGAGCTACTGTAGCTCAAATTGCTGAAAAAGATAATGCTAGTTTTGATAAAGGAAAGGTGTCAGAATACACAGTGCAACACAGTTTGCTGCATATGGACCTGTGTAGCCGCAGACGGGTTAGAGATATAACAAACTCAGGAGCAGAGCTAACCTTAGAGCCAGTGCCGAGAGGTGGGGGGCCCACACAGGGAGGGGGAATACTAAGGGACGACTGTCTTTCTTAGCAGATAAAAGCTGGCAGCAGGGAAAGGGGAGGAGAGCAGCTTTCAGCTGCTGGACAACAAGAGACACAATTGTCTGTCACTAATCCCCCTCGCTGTGTGGGCCCCTTACAAGAGGACTGGTGGTCCCCCCCTATCTGCGGCCCTGCCCATGGTTCCTTCCTGCCTGCAAGCTGTGATTCCTGTACTGACTCCGCCTCCCAAAACTCTTCCTCTCAGCACTTCTGTAGACGACAAGGCAGGCTCTGTGAAATGTGTGACACAGCAGTGCCTACTCACAGGACATAGTGAAAACGTGTCACAGAATTCAAGGAAGTAAATGTGAGGGGATCGTCACAAAGTTTGCAAGCTTCAAGATTGTTCAGTTTACTAGGAGTAGTCTAGAAATAATTGAAATATAAGGTGAAAATAATGATTTTACATTTAGACTATGGATATGCTTTAGGTATAATAGAGTACTAAATGCAGAATGTATATAGTCTACATTAAATATTTGTAGCACCCTCCTCTAGTTAGGCTGCTAGGCTAAATTTTTTTTTTAGCTTCATTGCAGTCAGTGGAACAGTGATCCATTGTTTTTGTCTATTCAGGGTCAGTGATTCCTAGCTCGGTGTTTGTTTTTCCACCTGCTTCTAGGAGAAGCTTCCAGAATATAGGGCAGGGAGAGTCAAATGTCCAGTATGAATATTTATAATGCCTCAGCCAATCCCTGGAAAGAGGCATCCAGACGGTAGCTGGGGAGGTGGTAAATGTTTTGGAGGCTTTTCTAGAGTGCTCTTTCCTCTCCAATGAGGGTTCCAGTTCTGCTGCCCCTGGGAGAGAGCTACTGAGTCAAGAAATGCAGTCTGGGACTCAGTAGATGCTGGGCTGATGGTCTGCAGAAGATTGCTAAAGGATTATTTGGTGAAGGGCTTTATCCTGAAGTCCTGATCAGGAGAAGGATCTTTTATCTTCCCCACTGAGGATCTACCGGTGGATGCTGGATGGCAGACAGCTCCTGGGACACCAGGATTAAAGACCTTGCTGTGGACTGTTGTGAAAGTGGCAGATGGGAACTAAGTGCTGAAGGTGGCTATATAAACTGCTGCTATAGGGTCCTAGATATACAGTCAGATCCATAAATATTGGGACATTGACACAATTATAATCTTTTTGGCTCTATATACCACCACAAAATTTGAAATGAAACAAACAAGATGTGCTTTAACTGCAGACTTTCAGCTTTAATTTGAGGGTATTTACATCTAAATCTAAATGTAGGAATTACAACAGTTTGTATATGTGCCTCACACTTTTTAAGGGACCAAGTAATGGGACAGATTAAGAATTTTCCATCAAACTTTCACTTTTTAATACTTGGTTGCAAATCCTTTGCAGTCAATTACAGCCTGAAGTCTGGAATGCATAGACATCACCAGACGCTGGTTTCATCCCTGGTGATGCTCTGCCAATCCTCTACTGACACTGTATTCAGTTCCTGCTTGTTCTTGGGGCATTTTCCCTTCAGTTTTGTCTTCAGCAAGTGAAATGCATGCTCAATCGGATTCAGGTCAGGTGATTGTTTTGGCCATTGCATAACATTCCACTTGTTTCCCTTAAAAAAACTCTTCGGTTGTTTTTGCAGTATGCTTCGGGTCATTGTCCATCTGCACTGTGAAGCGCCGTCCAATGAGTTCTGAAGCATTTTGCTGAATATGAGCAGATAATATTGCCCGAAACACTTCAGAATTCATCCTGCTGCTTTTGTCAGCAGTCACATCATCAATAAATACAAGAGAACCAATTCCATTGGCAGCCATACATGCCCACGCCATGACACTACCACCACCATGCTTCACTGATGAGGTGGTATGCTTTGGATCATGAGCAGTTCCTTTCCTTCTCCATACTCTTCTCTTCCCATCACTCTGGTACAAGTTGATCTCGGTCTCATCTGTCCATAGGATGTTGTTCCAGAACTGTGAAGGATTTTTTAGATGATGTTTGTCAAACTCTAACCACTTTCAGACCGGACCAATTTGCAGCCAAAGGACCAGGCCCCTTTTTGCGATTCGGCACTGCGTCGCTTTAACTGACAATTGCGCGGTCGTGCGACGTGGCTCCCAAACAAAATTGACGTCCTTTTTTTCCCACAAATAGAGCTTTCTTTTGGTGGTATTTGATCGCCCCTGCGGTTTTTATTTTTTGAGCTATAAACAAAAAAGAGCGACATTTTTTTTCCTCAGTTTAAGCCGATACGTATTCTTCTACATATTTTTGGTAAAAAAAATCGCAATAAGCGATTATTGATTGGTTTGCGCAGAAGTTATAGCGTTTACAAGATAGGGGATAGTTTTATAGCATTTTTATTAATAATTTTTTTTTATTAGTAATGGCGGCGATCAGCGATTTTTATTGTGACTGCGACATTATGGCGGACACATCGGACATTTTTGACACATTTTTGGCACCATTGTCATTTATACAGCAATCAATGCTATTTAAATGCATTGATTCCTGTATAAATGACACTGGCAGTGAAGGGGTTAATCACAAGGGGGCAGTGTAGGGGTTAAGTATGCCTAGGGGTGTGTTTCTTACTGTGGGGGGGCGTGGCTGTCAGCTAGTGAATGCTGATCTCTGCTCCAATCACAGGGAGCAGAGATCGGTGTCACTAGTTGCTAGGCAGAACGGGGAGATGATGTCTATTTCCACATCTCCCCGTTCTGCCTTCCCGTGAGACGATCGCGGGTGTCCCCGCGGTGTCCCCGCGGTGATCTCACGGGGTCCCGACCGGCGTGGGAGCGCGCCGCTCCCATCACGCTCCCGATGGCATGGACGGTTTAAAGGAGGGACTTATATATACGCCCTCCTGCCTGTCCGTGCCATTCTGCCGACGTATATCTTCGTCTGCCGGTCGGGAACCGGCTAATCTGGCCTGTTTTTGAGGCTCACCAATGGTTTACATCTTGTGGTGAACACTCTGTATTCACTCTGGTGAAGTCTTCTCTTGATTGTTGACTTTGACACACATACACCTACCTCCTGGAGAGTGTTCTTGTTCTGGCCAACTGTTGTGAAGGGTGTTTTCTTCACCAGGGAAAGAATCCTTCGTCATCCACCACAGTTGTTTTCCGTGGTCTTCCGGGTCTTTTGGTGTTGCTGAGCTCAGTGGTGCGCTCTTTCTTTTTAAGGATGTGCCAAACAGTTGATTTGCCCCTAAAAAGTGGGAGGCACATATACAAACTGTTGTAATTCCTACACCATTCACCTGATTTGTAAATACCCTCAAATTAAAGCTGAAAGTCTGCAGTTAAAGCACATCTTGCTCATTTCATTTCAAATCCATTGTGGTTGTGGATAGAGCCAAAAAGATTAGAATTGTGTCGATGTCTCAATATTTATGGACCTGACTGTACTTGCCATTTCCTGCTACCTCCAGAAAAGCTGCTATTTCAAGATTAGATAGAAGTGTGTCCCCCTATTGTTGCTACTGATCGTTCTGAAGTATCCTGAGACACTAAACCCCTCTCCTGTTGAAGTTCTTCAGCAATAAAAACTAGACATAAAAAAAGACATCCCCTAGACCAAGGGTCTCAAACTGGTGGCCCTCCAGCTTTTGCGAAACTACAAGTCCCATGATGCATTGCAAGGCTGACAGTTACAAGCATGACTCCCACAGGCAGAGGCATGATGGGACTTGTAGTTGGAGGGCCACCAGTTTGATACCCCTGCCCCAGACTAAGCCTAAATTGTTGGTGTGCATGGGACTGTGCAGGACATTCAGGAGCATGTGCTACATTTTGTAGGTGTGCTAAAACTTGGATGGCTCAGGAAAAAAACAAAGAGCATAACATAGATGCAGCTACAAACTTATAAACACTGCCATTTATTGGTTAAAGAATACAGTTGCGCTCATATGTTTACATACCCTGGCAGAATTTATGATTTCTTGGCCATTTATCAGAGAATATGAATGATAACACAAACTTTTTTTTCACTCATGGTTAGTGTTTGGGTGAAGCAAGTGGATCTTCTCAGGTCCTCCAAAGGAGTTGTCACATCTGATAGAGATCAGGTCCGTTTCTGGGCTCTTATGCAATGTGGGTTCCAAAAGATGGTAAATAATACAAAGTCTATGGAGCAATGTAAAGTGAAGATGGGGGGACGTTAACACAGTCACCTACTGTGGGGTCTGTACAGCCAGGTCTGCTTCCGTGTGTTATTACAGGCACAGCCGTGTCTATGGAGCTTAAAGCGAGGCTTGGACCGCAAACGTCACACCTCGGCGCCTAACACTGTTTGCGGTCCAAGCCTCGCTTTAAGCTCCATAGACATGGCCGTGCCTGTAATAACACACGGAATCTTCACTTTACATTGCTCCATGGACTTTGTATTATTTACCATCTTTTGGAACCCATATTGCATAAGAGCCCAGAAACAGACCTGATCTCTATCAGATGTGACAACTCCTTTGGAGGACCTGAGAAGATCCACTTGCTGCATCCATCTGCCTACATCATCTCCCCAGGATTTGATAAAACGACAGCTTTGTGTGAATCTCGCTGAGACTTGTAGTCCCGCCGGCCCTCCGATCCAGAGATGTGTCAAAACGCAACACTGCATTTTTACATGTGAGTGGATATTGTTCTTTTAATAAATGTTTACTTGATACATATTCAGAGGCGCCCCTTTCCTTGTGTTTCTCTTCTAGCTCCTATTGGACCTGGCTTCAGGCCTCTTCGGTGGCAGCCCTGACAACTTTTAATGCTCTATTGTGTATATCATTACACATATACATCCTGCCCCTTCCCCCCCCCTTCTTTGGACTATTAGGAACCTTATACATATAAACAAGGTATTGTGACTGTGCGCCTTTTTACTTGTTTTTTTAGTGTTTGGCTGAAGCCATTTATTATCAATCAACTGTTTTTACTCGTTTAAATTATAATGAAAACAGAAACTACCCAAATGACCCTGATCAAAAGTTTACATACCCCAGGTTTTAATACCGTGTATGACATTCTGAATGAATGACATTCTGTCGGTTGACAGCCCCAACTTTATATATGTTTGCTTTTATTGCCTTGACATTTTGTTATTTATGTCTTGTGTCTTATAGACCAATACATTTGTAATTTTTTACGATTACTGTTTGTGGTCCATTTAAAATCCCAATTTGAGGAAACCCATTCTTTACTATATGTATCAGGGATGTGGTCCACAAAGAGCTCACTCAGCTAGCTGGGGCAAACTTTCTCTTTTCATTACCTTTCATCATAGGCCTTGTTGACTCCTCTCCAAAAGAAGCGTTTATGGTTGTGGCCAAAAAGCTAAATGTTGGTCTCATCACTCCAAATGACTGTGCCAGAAGGTTTGAGGCTTGCCTCTGTGCTGTTTGACGTATTGTAAGCGGGATACTTTGTGGCATTTGCGTAGTAATGGCTTTCTTCTGGCGACTGGACCATGCAGCCCATCTTTCTTCAAGTGCCATTCATTATTGTGCATCTTGAAACAGCCACACCACATGTTTTCAGAGAGTCCTGTATTGCACCTGAAGTTATTTGTGGGTTTTTATTTGCATCCCAAACAATTTTTCTGGTAGTTGTGGTTGAAAACTTAGTTGGTCTACCTGACCGTGGTTTGGTTTCAACAGAACCCCTCATTTTCCACTTCTTGATTAGAGTTTGAACACTGCTGATTGACATTCTCAGTTCCTTGGATATGGTTTTATATCCCTTTCCTGTTTCATACAGTTCAACTACCTTTTGCTGCAGATCCTTTGACAATTCTTTTGCTTTCCCCATGACTCAGAATCCAGAAACGTCAGTGCAGCACTGGATGAAAGATGCAAGGGTCTGTCAGGAGTCCAGAAACTCATTGGCCTTTTATACACACACACTAATTATAAGCAAACCGATCACAGGTGAGGATGGTTACCTTTAATAGCCATTCAAACCCCTTTGTGTCAACTTGTGTGCATGTTATCAGGCCAAAATCACCAGGGTATGTAAACTTTTGATCAGGGTCATTTGGTTAGTTTCTGTTTTCATTATGATTTAAAAAGAGTAAACACAGTTGATTCATAATAAATGGCTTCAGTCAAACACTAACCATGAGTGAAAGAAAAGTTTTTGTGTTATCATTCATATTCTCTGAAAAATGACCAAGAAATCATAAATTCTGCCAGGGTATGTAAACCTATGAGCACAACTGTATATCTCTACTAAATACTGATGTACAGTAGTTGTAATACAATATTATAATATTAAATACAATTCTGTATTTCAACACCCCCACTCAACAACTACTCCTTATATTAGTCCCATTTCCTATCTCAGTTCTATAAATCTGTTTCTTGTAAGCGGTTTTGTCAAAGCATCTGATCCACTTTTGTTTCTCATGGGTTGGAAGTCCTTCCATCTCATCCCATGAATCTGGCTCTGGTTTTAATGCTACACAAGCAACATAGGATAGACGTTTGGCTGGGATGCCTTTATTGCTTCTGATGGCTTTCCTAATTGAAGCCTCTTGTGGCCTGGTTTTTTCTTTTACAATATTTGGATTGTGTGCATTAATTTCTATTTCTGTGTCACTTTGTTGTTTATCTTCATGTGACACTGATGTGGAACTTCCCTCAGTATGAAGCGTTTGTGTTAGTTCATGAGATTTTTTAACACACTGAAATTTCATAGATAATTACACTTCTTCTGATGGTTACCTTGTTTGTGTTTTGGTGTAGAATTCTGTACCCCTTTTGAGATTTAATGTACTCCACAAGTACACCTTCCTTTGTGTAAGCATCCTATTTTGTACGTTTTTCTTTAGGGATGTGCACATAGGCTTTGCTTTCAAACTTTTTTAGATGGTTCACACTCAGGGCCCATCCATTTCACAGTTCATATGGAGTTTTATCAGTTGATTTTCCTGGTAGTTGATTTCGGAGATAGCATGCGGTCATAATTGCTTCCCCCTATTATCTGGTTGGCACATCTGCATCAAACAGCATGGTTCTTCCACTGAGTATGGTTCATTCTTTCTGCAACCCTATTTTGTTCTGGGTTGTAAGATACAGTAGTTTGAAATAATATGCCATGCTTTTTGAGAATTGCTTGTGTGTTATCACATTCAGTTCCATTGTCTGTGCTCAATACACTCAGCATTTTGCTAGATTTGTTCCTTACTTGAGCCTAATACTGTTCAAGTTTCTCTGGTACTTCACTTTTGGTGTGTAACAGATATAGTGCAGTATACCTAGAGTAATCATCTATAAAAGTGAGAAAATACCAAATTTTCCATTGGACCGCAAAGAGCTGAATGAATTAAAGTGGTTCTAAAGTCAGAAGTTTTTTTTTTATCTTAATGCATTGTATGCAATAGAAAAAAAAAACTTCTGTGTGAAGCAGCCCTCCTCGGCCCCCTTAATACTTACCTGAGCCCATCTTGATCCAGCGATGTTGCTTGGGAATCTCCCTCCTCATTGACTGAGACAGAATCAGGGCACCATTGGCAGTCAGTGAGCCAATGAGCAGAGAGAGAAGGCGGGGCAGAGACACAGCTACATCTCTAAATGTACACACAGACTGTTGGACAGGTTCATTTGGGTGGTTGGCAGACTGGTTGGTGAGTTGAACTATGGAATGTTCTGTTTTTGTCTTTCATGCATTTGCCCTTGCATGTGCTCCTTGCTGTGAAGGCCAGTTTTAGGTAGGGGCAGGGGCCATTTGTTTGTTACACTTATATTCACCCACAAGCTTGCACTTAACACATTCCAATGTCAGTTCATCATTTGGACTTGCATCAAGTGCCGTGACAAGCGTTTTATAACTTTCTGGTAAGCCACTTAGTAATAGTGCTGCAACATGTAAATCTTTTATTTCTTCTTCTATTCCTCTCAGGCGTTCAACCATTTCCAAGGTGTGCCTTATGTACTCCTGCATATCCTGTCCTTTCATCAGCATAGCTTGGTATAGCTTTCTAATCAAATACAGTTAATTGCTGAGATTAGCTCTTTCATACACTTTTTGTAATTCTTTCCACATTTCTTTAGCAGTTTCATACTTACATATTATCATCTTCTATGCTAAGAGCAGTGGCGGCTGGTGCTTAATTTTTTGGGGGAGAGGCGGTAAACAAACCATCTGCCACCCCCCCTCCGTTCGGTCCGTCCGTCAGTCAAACCCACCACCGCCTCCCGCCCACCAGCCCCACACTTACCCTATTCTAGGTCATGGGCAGCTTCGGCGGCTTCCCCATCTGCATCTCCTCCTCAGTGGCCAATAGGGTCGCTTCTCCTCTCGGGTCTTATTGTCCTGATTGGCCGGGAGGAGAAACAGGAAGACAATAGTGAATATTAATTTGCTATTATCACACAACTGGGTGGGCTCAGTGCTCTGTGCCCCGAGCTTACCCTTTTTTTTAAGCCAATTGGAGCCTTAGGCTCTAATCATGTGCTTCAAAAAAACAAAACATTGACATCCATGCATCTGGCATCCTGCATGTAGATTAGAGACTGGGCGCATGGACTAGGGGGGCGGCCCGCCACTGGCTAAGAGAGATTGTGCTCTGAGCTTTTTGGTCTTTCTCTATACACTCATCAGAAGGGTGTTCTGTTCTGACTTAATTTATACATTTCCATGTACCTTCTCTTATTAGCAGCATTTTCATCTTGAATTTCAAAGACTCATAAATTTGCAAATGAAAGCTTTGTTGTAGCTGAGTTACTGGCCATTTCCTTTTATTCTGTTGCAGTCTTCTTTCTGTTGCTGTATCTTGCACTTTTTGCTGTAACTGGCTATTACTGGGCTATAACTGGTTCTCAGCTTTTCTTTGCCAACCTAAGCACCAGTGCAGGAGGGGGGAGTCAACCACCAATGGCACCAATGGTGTGGTTCTTTATTGTGGTCACTGTCACCAATGCTGGGGGGGGGGGGGTAATATTTTGGTCACTGACACCAATGCTATGGGTTATTAGTGTGGTCATTGACACCAATGCTGGGGGTTATTATTGCAGTCAGTGACACCAATACTGACACCATTATTTTTATTGCAGTCACTGACACCAATGATGAGGTTAATATTGTGGTCTGACACCAATGTAGGGGGTTATTATTGTGGTCACTGACAAATGCTGAATGTTAATATTGTGGTCACCGGCAAATTCTGGGGGGTTATACTGGAATGCATGCGTTATTTATTGCATCCACTGACACCAACGTTGACTCCACCATTCTCTTCAGTAAAAAATGTAGCAGGTTATAAAGTTTTGAGCATTGAGATGTCTTACGGCCCATTAATTTTAAGTGGGCTGCCTAATGACACAATAAACCTTAAAACACAAAAACATGCTGTTTATTATGCTGTTGTCTTGTGCTGCCCCTGAAGCATCGGGCCGCACTTGAGGCCCTCTATTATTTTCAAGTCAACCACCACTGGCCTAGAGATACATTTTACTGGGATTTCTTTTAGAGGGATCAAAACTTACCCTGTGGGTCCTTCTCTGCTGGTAATATCCAGTGAGCTGCTGATTAATGTTTATCTGTACGCAGACTGTATTCTCCTCTTTTAAAGTGAAACTAAACTGGTTTAAAAAATATATTCTATTGAAGTATGTATTAACTCAAACAGTACCTTCTATTGCTCTCGTGCTCCGCCAAATCTGCCAATTTTTTTTTTTTTTGTGATCCAACTTCCTGTTAGTTCCCCTACACACGAGTCGAATGTCGGGAGACAGTGGTCGGTTAAAAATAAAATGACATTCGGCCTGTGTGTATGTTGGTTTGGTCGGCTTCTGTCGGACGTACATGCTGGAGAACCAGCATCCGACCGACTCCCAATCAGTACTCTTAGCCAGAGAGCGCTGATCGAAGTATTCTGGCGGAGCTTAGCAAGGGAGCTTAGCAAGGGAGATTGCTGGACTAAACTTGCATGGTTAGTACAGCGGCTCTGACAGGAGCTGACAGTTTTGTTTTGTGCAACCTAGTGTGTAGTGTGTACCCGGCTTTAGAGGGTGGCTACATTTGTTCACCATGATCCCACTGTATGTAGGAATACAGCCATCGTCTCTTGCTCGCTCCTGAGAAGGACTAGAGACTATGACCATGGGATTTGTAGTGTGCAAAGAACAGAACACATGACCATAATTAATGTGCAGTGCTCATTCAAAACAAATGGAAGTGCGGGGAAAAGGAAAGGTTCAGGGGCTTACAAAGGATGTAACAAGGAGGCAGAAAAACAGTGAAAAACAATTTCATGAAAAAGATTACTGTACCATTAAATAGTGGATGCGTATGTATTTTATTAATTTTTTTCAGAGAATACAGATATTGATTAGTGTCTCTTTAAGGGCTCTTTCACATTGGCATCTGTGAAGAGGTAAGAATAGGTGACTGAGCTGTCATTTTACCTCTCCTCGATCCTCATCCTACGGCCCTCCAGCTGTTGCCAAACTACACATCCCATGAGGCATTGTAAAACTCTGACATTCACAGACATGACAAGGCATGATGGGAATTGTAGTTCCTGAACAACTGGAGGGCCATAGTTTGAAGACCTATGGTCTAAAGCCTTTTGTTGCATGCTAGTCTCATGTCGAAAGTGACATGACCATACGAAAATTCTCATACGACAGAATACAACTTCAAAAGTGATGTATTGTTTTGTTTCTGAGCATGTTTAGTCTTGCTCCTACGATTTTTTTGTACGGAAACCGTACTAATTATACAAAAATTGGATGTTGTGTTCACATCAGACAAAAATTTTATAGTCTGCACATCCAGCTTTTGTCAGATGAAAAACCGGAATTGGCTGTCAAAAGCACTGTACTAACGATTCGAAAATCGTCAGATCGTTTGTCGGACTAAATTTTACTTCCGATTTTCATATCGTGTGTACGAGTCTTTACACTGCAGCCTAACAGGTCTGTACACATACTGCAGCTATGATGCTTTGCTTTGTGGCCATGGCGATTTTAGCTTGGGCTGCATATTTTGACAGGCAGCACCGTCCCATTGAGATCAAGCAGGGCTGCACCGCAACTGCAAGCAGTTGCAGCGTGGTTCCGCAATGTAAAATTACCTTTCCACAAAAAAAAAAATAGCAGACATAACAGTAGTGCTTTCTGAGCTTCTGCTGCTATCCAAAATAAAGGAAAATGGTACTGGCACCTTAAAGGGGTTGTAAACCCTCGTGCTTTTTCACCTTAATGCATCCTATGCATTAAGGTGAAAAAACACCTGCCAGTCACTGGCCCCCCGTTTTACTTACATGAGCCCCTTCTTCTCCTCGGCAGGGACATGCTGTCCCTCTCTGCACGGGGTCCCGGCTCTTGATTGGATAGATTGATAGCAGCGCAGCCATTGGCTTCCGCTGCTGTCAATCAAATAAAATGACGCGGGTGTCGGGGGCAGGGCCGAGTCCGGCATTCGTGTCTGTGGACACAACTGCTGGACTCGGGAGCGTGCCCGCAAGTTAACCTTCCCGGGAGAGCGCTTCTCCTAGGGGGTTATCTGATGTGGGGAGGAGCCGCGAGAGCCGTCGGGGGACCCCAGAAGAAGATGTTCAGGGCCACTCTGCAAAACGAGCTGCTCAGTGGAGGTAAGTATGATATGTTTGTTATTTAAAAAAAATAAAAAACGATCCTTTAAAATCACTTTAAGTAAATACATACACACTGAATATTTCTCTCATCAGTACTGTAAATGTAATGTATATTTACTATTGTAGAAATAAGCACTTTCTGGATTTAATATTTTTTTCCTTTCTGCATACAACGACTTAGCCTGCAGTTTCTATATCCATGATAATACATTTTTTCAAGACAAAATAAATGCTCTGAACAGCCCTTCTTGCAGTCCCCAGTACTATTTGTTATTTTTAATCACATTGTGCCTCCCACCTCCACATTGATGAAAACGGATCCTGTTTCTTTAAATAATTCATGTTAATCTAGCTGCTGGATGGAAATGATGGGCAGTGAATACAGTGACATCAGCAGCAAAGCAATATCAGCCACCTGCTTCCAGCAAGAGACACACACATACAGAGAGAGGGTGGAGGGAGAACCCGAGCTACACCCCTTCTTTAACTCCTCGCTGCACTTGAGCTTCAGAACAGAATATCTAGGTGAGTGACCTGCCCCCAGACAGCTCCCTGCCCTACAAACTGCACCCCGTCCTGATTGTTCTCATACAACACTTTGCAGGCAGCCCCAGTTTCGTTTCCTGCAGCTGCCGACAGCAGCTGGTGCCTGCTGGGTCGCACAGGCCTTCTCTCACAATCTAGAATCACTTTCTAAAATCTCCTGTCTGATGCCTACTCTCCTCCCTGCCTGTCCTGCATACAGATGGACACGTGCAGCCTGGCGAGATTAGCGAGCTTTCCTGACCCACAAAAACTGGTTGTTAGGAAGTTAGGTTAGCATCATCGTTAACCAATCCTGCTCTCCCATTCCTAATACTGAAGCTTAGAGTTAACCTCTTATATATCCAGTAAGTATTATGGATGGTGATCAATAATAAAAGGTAATAGAATCTTTAAGCGGTATCCTATTGTTATCCAACTTCTACCTATCCTATAACTAAGATAGAAGGATCAATCGGGCTCTCTGAATCTTACTGTATTAAACTGTGTTGTAATTGTACTGTCTACCCTTATGTTGTAAATCGCTGCGTAAACTGTTGGTGCTATTAAAATCCTGTATAACAATAATCAATCGATAGACAATCTGAGTTGTGCATTCACAAACAATATTCTTGACCATGATCTAGTTCAATGTATTTATTATCTTCATTTCCTATCTTTCAATATCTTCATCTTAAGGAAGTTGCAGGATATTAAGGACCCTTATACAAATTCTAAATCACTTCCACATTTGGACAATTCAGCGTCTACGGACAGGGCAAATCAGAGGTTTAAGATACACATTGGGAGAAGATCTGAGGCCGACTCAAGGGTGTCTCGCCTCTTCTGTTCCCAGCTGCTAAATTAGCGCGCACACACTTCCCCTCCCCTCTTATTACAGAATATACAGTGCAGTCATATTGTGCTGTAGAATAAATAAAGATGTCAGATCTTCAGCTTCCTGCATTAATCAGAGCTTGTAAGAGGGTGCTGGAGCCCCGAGGTTGTAGGATGGGCCAAGCCCACTATCCAGAGCTTTGACTTTGTGAGGTTTATGATGTAGCTTTACAAATAAAATAAGAAAACACTGGCAGCTTGTGAATGAAAACAGGTTTAGCCAATTTTAGTTTTTGCCTGAGCTTGTGAGATTTCCAAAAGGGAGGGAGAGAGGGGACTGAAAGGAAGGAGCACAGACTGATTCGTGACCAGAGATGAGGGGCGGATGGGAGCTGTGTGTCTGCTTGTTCTTAGATGGATGGCATTATGTGATTGTATGTAGGTGATTCTTCTCCATAGAGGCGCAGAGCAGGCGTCCCATCTGTTGTGTGCTGCACCTGATAAACTCAGTGGGTGACTGCAGCTCCTGGCAGAAGGTGAGCACTGGCAGAGCATCATGTGGAAGCAAGACAGAGTTCATCCAAGTGGAGAGAGAAGGTAGCAACATTATACCTTTACAAACGCTGAAGGAAATTCTACCTTTCTACTGAACATCTCTAGAAATATTCTCTTTACAGCATCCTTTCTCAACTAGGGTTCTGTGAAAACCCTAGGGTTCCTTCATAGGTTGCTGGGGGCTCCTTGAACAATGAGAACTTCCTTCCAAATGACTACAGATGTATGGAGCATTCTTTCCACTGACCATCACGCTAATGTACCATGAGCTTCAGATATACAGTAAAACCTTGGTTTGAGAGCGTTTTGCAAGACAAGCAAAATTTTTGGCTAAATTTTGACTTGATATAAAAGCGATGTCTTGATATACAAGTAGAGTCATGTCACAACTGAGACTAAAACAGAACAGAGGCTCCTCGAAGTGTAGCAATATGGTTACATTTAATGAAGGTACAACATTTAGCAAGTCACATGGTTGATGATTAAACCAGGCACATTTAAGTATGCAGGCATTTGGGGTAAAGCTGTCCAAATAGACCATCCTCCACACCACCAATGACGTCATCCCTTCCACGTTGCGTGCCTCGCTTTCAAAGCGCTCTACTGCAGGGTAGTCTTCCCAGTCACGATTGCAGACTGACAGCGGTGATAGCCGGCAGTGCAGAGGATGGTCTATGTGGACAACTTTACCCAGGATACCTGCATACTATTAGATGTGCCTCTTTTAATCATCAACCATGTGAGTTGCTAAATATAGTATATTCATTAAGTGTAACCATATTGCTACACTTCAAGGCGCCTCTTCCCTTTTATACTCTGTAGTAGGGATGGACCCGTTGTTCGATTCAAACCCATGTTCGAATCGAACATCGGGCGTTCGCCCGCTCGACGAGCCCAGAACTATTTGGGCCGCTCGCATCAAATTCGAGCGGCCCGCAATGCACTGCGCCAGTTGCAGTGCATTGCTGGCTGATGATTGGCCAAGCATGCACTGTGACTCGCATGCTTGGCCAATTAAAGAGCCAGCGGCGAGGAGAGCAATAATTGGCCACAGGCAGGATGCCTGTGGCCAATTATAGCTCAGGGGGTTTGGTATACGCCCCACGGCACGCCCCGGCGGCCTCGTGTATTGTGTTGTGTTCCAGCATCAGTGTCAGTGTTATGTGCTGCTGACTGCTGACATTATGTGCTATGATTCTGGGGATTAGTGTGTGCGTGCTGTTAGTACAGCATTGCAGTATCACATCTGGGGGTGTCTATAGTATGCTGTGAAGGGGGGCATGTTTCCTGTGCTTAGAACTGTCCCTGCAAAAAGTATAATTTTTGCAGGAAAAAAAGCTATTTAAAATCACTTGCGGCTAATGTATTGACGGCTCCCGTAACACAGAGAACAGTCATTCATTGAAAGCCATTCATAAAAAAAAAAGTAATTGATAAAAAATAAAAAATAAATTAAAAAAGCGTGGGGGTCCAAATTCAATAACCAGGCCCTTCAGGTCTGCTATGGATATTAAGGGGGACCCCAGGCAAAACAAAATGGCATGGGGTCCCCCTCAAAATCCATACCAGACCCTTGAGATCTGGGATGGATTTTAAGGGGAACCCCAGCCAAAAAAAATGGCGTGGGGTCCCCCTCAAAATCCATACCAGACCCTTATCCGAGCACACAACCTGGCAGGCCGCAGGAAAAGAGGGGGGACGAGAGCGCCCCCCCCCCTCCCTCCTGAACCGTACCAGGCCACATGTCCTCAACATTGGGAGGATGCTTTGGGGGTCTGAGACCCCCAAAGCACCTTGTGCCCATGTTGATGAGGACAAGGGCCTTTTCCCCACAACCCTGGCCATTGGTTGTGGGGGACTGCGGGTCGGGGGCTTATCGCAATCTGGAAGCCCCCTTTAACAAGGGGACCCCCAGATCCCGCCCCCCCCCCTGTGTGAAATGGTAAGGGGGTACAGAGGGGGGCCGGGTCACCAGGTGCCCTCCGTTATAAAAGACCTGTCAGGCGGAGCGAAGCCTCACACAGCTGGAGCCTCCTATTGCGCGGAGCGGCCCGACAGAAGAACAGACGCCGACGCCATGGAAGAAGATGCCGGACAGAGAAGGACGAGAAGACCAGCGCAAGAAGAAGCGGATTGGAGGAAGAAGAAGATGGAAGAAGAAGATGGAAGAAGATGCCGGAAGGAGAAGATGAAGAAACCGAAGGATGAAGAAAGGAAGACCAGAAGAAAGAAGAAAGAAGATTTTAACCGCTTCAGCACCGGGCCATTTTTCACCCTTCCTTACCAGAGCACTTTTTGCGATTCGGCACTGCGTCGCTTTAACTAACAATTGCGCGGTCGTGCGACGTTACACCCAAACAAAATTGACGTCCTTTTTTTCCCACAAATAGAGCTTTCTTTTGGTCGTATTTGATCACCTCTGCGGTTTTTAATTTTTTGCGCTATAAACAAAAGAAGAGCGACAATTTTGAAAAAAAAAACACAATATTTTTTACTTTTTGCTATAATAAAATATCCCATTTTTAAAAAAAAAAAAACAATTTTTTTCCTCAGTTTAGGCCGATACGTATTCTTTTACATATTTTTGGTAAAAAAAATCGCAAAAAGCGTATATTGATCGGTTTGCGCAAAAGTTATAGCATCTACAAAATAGGGGATAGATTTATTGAATTTGTTTTTTTTTTTTTTTACTAGTAATGGCGGCGATCTGCGAATTTTTTTTTCGTGACTGCGACATTGCGGCGGACACTTCGGACACTTTTGACACATTTTTGGAACCATTCACATTTACACAGCGATCGTTGCTATAAAATTGCAATGATTACTGTGTAAATGTGACTGGCAGGGAAGAGGTTAACACTAGGGGGCGCTGCAGGGGTTAATGTGTTCCCTATAGGAGTGATTCTAACTGTGGGGGGAGGGGACTGAAGGGGAGGAGACCGATCATGTGTTCCTCAGTACTGGGATCACATGATCGGTCTCCTCTCCGCTGACAGGACGTGGAGCTGTGTGTTTACACACACAGCTCCACGGTCCCGTTGTTTTAACGGGCAATCGCGGGTGCCCGGCGGACATCGCGGCCTCCGGGCACTGGCACCGGGTCCCGAGCGATGCCGCGGGTTGCGCGCGCGCCCCCCAGGCGGCCGGGAATGCGAGGACGTTATATGACGCCCACCCAGGATGGGCGATCCACCTTGTGGGCGTCATATGACTATAAGGCGGTATTGAAGTGGTTAATAAAGGAATTGTCAAAGACCGTCTCCTGTCATTTTTACCATTTTTGACACTTTTTTGGTGAAATGGTAGGGGTACTTTTGTACCCCCTTACCATTTCACACAGGTGGGGGGCAGGGATCTGGGGATCCCCTTGTTAAAGGGGGCTTACAGATTCCGATAAGCCCCCCGCCCGCAGACCCCCACAACCAATGGCCAGGGTTGTGGGGAAGAGGCCCTTGTCCTCATCAACATGGGGACAAGGTGATTTGGGGGTCTCAGACCCCCAAAGTATCCTCCCAATGTTGAGGGCATGTGGCCTGGTATGGTTCAGGAGGGAGGGGGGGCCGCTCTCATCCCCCCCCTCTTTTCCTGCGGCCTGCCAGGTTGCGTGCTCGGATAAGGGGTCTGGTATGGATTTTGAGGGGGACCCCACGCCATTTTATTTGGCTGGGGTTCCCCTTAAAATCCATCCCAGACCTCAAGGGTCTGGTATGGATTTTGAGGGGGACCCCACGCCATTTTTTTTTTTTGGCTGGGGTCCCCCTTAATATCCATAACAGACCTGAAGGGCCTGGTTATTGAATTTGGGGGGACCCCCACGCTTTTTTTTTTTTTTTTTTTTTAATCAATGACTTTTTTTTTATGAATGACTTTCAATGAATGACTGTTTTCTGTATTACGGGAGCCGTCAATACATTAGCCGCGAGTCATTTTAAATAGCTTTTTTTCCTTCAAAAATTACAATTTTTGCAGGGACAGTTCTAAGCACAGGAAACATGCGCCCCTTCATAGGCATACTATAGACACCCCCCCCCAGGTATGAAATTTAAAGGAATATTACACTTTTATTGTTTCAATTTAAGCATTATTAAAATCACTGCTCCTGAAAAAACGTCCGTTTTTAAAAAAGAAATTTGCATTGATACATGTCCCCTGGGGCAGGACCCAGGTCCCCAAACACTTTTTATGACAATAACATGCATATTAGCCTTTAAAATTAGCACTTTTGATTTCGAACGTTCGCATCCATTGTAACTAATAGGGTTCTAATGCTCGCACAGACTTTAGGTCCGTTCGCGGGTTCTGGTGCGAGCCGAACGGGGGAGTGTTCGGCTCATCCCTACTCTGTAGCTCCTGCGGGATTTTGCTTCTAATCCCCTTGTGGAGGCTTCCATTTGTGGATGGACATTTTATGGTTACACAAGCTATCACATTGCTATAATTGCGATAAGAAGATTGCCAAGACCCTGAACTGAGCTGACGCACGGTGGCCAAGATCATACATTGGTTTAACAGGACAAGTTCCACTCAGAACAGGCCTTGACCAAAGAAGTTGAGTGCACGTGCTCAGCGTCATATCCAGAGGTTGTCTTTGGGACTGTCTCGCCTACAGTCAAGCATGGTGGTGGGAGTGTCATGGTCTGGGGCTGCATGAGTCCTACTGGCACTGGGGAGCTATAGTTCATTGAGGAAACCATGAATGCCAACATATACAAACTATATTTTTGAGAGGACTAAATGCGAGCCTCCTGACAACCGATTATGGGCCCTGGATTTTAAGGGGCACAGGGTGAAGGAGAACCCCAACCATCAATAATCTGTGCTAGTCAGATTCAATTGCAGGGTTAATTAGCACATACAACAATAGGTGAAATACTCTTTACAATCTGTGACAAGACAGATTAGCCTCATTTGCATTATACAAGACAACAGACAGGTGGCTGGAGTTGATGATATTAGCATCTAACATGTGTGAAGCTCGGTGACAACAAGTCTGACCTGTAGTGAAATCCTGATTGGCACAGAGTCACATCGGCTGCTTAAAGGGATTAGTTAATTCATTTATGTTAATTTGTTACAGGTGTATTGTTAGAGTAATATGAACATGAGGGGGGATCTCCTCTTCTACTTTATTATAAATACTTGTCATTTTGGTTCTAATAAATCAGTCCATTTTTAGCACTAAGCAAGTCTCGTCTCGTTTGGTGCTTGGGAGCGGTTGGAATATCTGAGATCCATTCAGACTGGAAGGAAGTGGTATATGACGAAAGCACTGAAGAGGAGTGTGGGAGCGTTTCATTATACCCTCCCTTTGGAGACTGGGCCACAGGGCAGTATTCCAACATGAAAACGACCCCAAACACACCACCAAGAGGACCACTGCCTTTCTAAAAAGCTGAGGGTAAAGGTGATGGCCAAGCGTGTCACCAGACCTAAACCCTACTGAGCATCTGTGGGGCATCCTCAAACAGAAGGTGGAGGAGTGCAAGGTCTCTAACATCCACCAGCTCCGTGATGTAGTCATGGAGGAGTGGAAGAGGACTCCAGTGGCAACCTTTTAAGCTCTGATAAACTCCATGCCCAAGAGGGTTAAGGCAGTGCTGGAAAATAATGGTAGTCACACAAAATATTGACACTTTGGGCCCAATTTGGACATTTTCCCTTAGGGGATGTACTCACTTTTGTTGCCAGCGGTTTAGACATTAATGGCTGTGTGTTGGGTTATTTCGAGGGGACAGCAAATTTACACTATTATACAAGCTGCACACTCACTACTTAACATTGTAGCAAAGTATAATTTCTTCAGTGTTGTCACATGAAAAGATATAATAAAATATTTGCCAAAATGTGAGGGGTGTACTCGATTTTGTGAGATACTGTATATGTGTAGTCCTTTAATATGTGAAAATATTCCAAAAATTGACAGGTGCTCTTCTAGTATTGCAAAAAGTGACAAGTTCTCTTCATTTGTTTGTGCTGGTGCTCCTTACAGTGCCCCTATAGGTAATGCCCCTATAGGTAATGCACTCACCAGAACTCCTCACCCCACGCATTCACAGTATCTGCCACTGTGCGGCAATATGAAGATTTTTGAAGATATGAAGTGAGGGGTGAGGAGTTCCGGAGAGTGAATTACCAATAGGGGCACTGTAAGGAGCACCAGCACAAACGAATGAAGAGCACTTGTCACTTTTTGGAATACTAGAAGAGCACCTGTCACTTTTTTGAATATTTTCACATATTGAAGGACTGCACATATATGTACTGTATATATTTTCAAGGACTGTATCATTTGGCTAATATATACTGAATTTAAGGATTGAAGTCACACATGAATGAAGAGCACTGATCACTTTATATTTAATCCATTTAATTATTGATTAATTCATTTAATACTATTGATCAATTTCGGCACCAGTTTATTATTTATTATTTCATATGATTATTGTTTGCACATGTTTGCATTAATATTGCACTCAAGTTTGTTTATACTGTATATCTGAAGCAGTGACTAGCAAGTGAATTGGGATCACATATAGTTTAAAATAAGAGAACAGCTCCACACATACACCTTTTGAAATTATATACCTAAAAAATTTACCTGTTCCGACTTAGAAACAGATTCAACTTAAGAACAAGCCTTCAGACCCTATCCTGTTTGTAACCCAGGGACCGCCTGTATAGCATACCTGGCCAATGCCTCTGGAAGCTGGAAATCACTGAAGTAGACACTGCTACCTACTCCAGTGATCTCCACTTGCTTCTAGATCCTGTGCCAGCTGGCTGGCCTGCTGCATTCTGAACATAGGAAGTCAGCTGTATGGACTGAGTGCCATTCAGGGAATGCTTTGCATTCTTTACATAAATGGTAGCAACCCTCTTCTTTTGAGGTGCCTCTAAAGTGTGACACCAAGCGAGTGGCGTGAAACCATGAGAGTACAACACTTTGAAACATGTAAAGCCCCATACACACGGTCGGATTTTCCGATGGATTCTGTCCTATCAGACAATGTTGTCGGAAATTCCGACCGTGTGTAGGCACCATCGGACAGTTTCCATCGGATTGTCTGACGGACAAAGTCCTATCTCCTGCTGGATAGATTTTTTGACAACAAAGTCCGATCACACCAAATCCGATCGTGTGTAGCGAATTCCGACGGACAAAGTGCTACGCATGCTCAGATCACATTACAAGACTAGCCTCTACGTAGTCCCGTCGTAGGCAACAAACGTCACCACGTTCAGAATGATCGGATTTTCCGACAACTTTGTCCGACCGTGTGTACGCAAAACCAACATCGGACAAAGTAGGACGGACATGATCCGACGGACCTGGTCCTCGGATAATCCGCGCGTGTGTATGGGGGCTAAGAATGACAAAACTGAGAGTATGCAAGTAGACTAGAAGTTACCCCAACCCACCTTTAAGATTCAGCATACCCAAGTCATTGCCCAGAACAGTAAGGACAGTTGAGATCTCTGGTGTGTAACACATGTCATTAGCAGCTTGGTAATTTCTAATCAGTTATGCCCCGCACACACGATTGGACTTTCCGGAAGACTAGGTTCGGCGGACCGAAATCCATCAGACAATTCGATCGTGTCTGGGCTCCAGCGGACTTTTTTTCCCCAAAAGTCAGATGGACCTAGAAATAAAACATGTTTCAAATCTGTCCGACGGACTCGAGTCCGGTCGAAAAATCAGTTTGTCTGCTAGTCCGACGGACGAAAACCGACGCTAGGGCAGCTATTGGCTACTGGCTATGAACTTCCTTTTTCTAGTCTGGTCGTACGTCATCACGTCATCTCGTTCAAATCCGTCGGACTTTGGTGTGCTTGTATGTGGCCAAGTCCGTTCATTCGGCACTCCGCCGAAAGTCCGTCGGGAAGACCGTCGGACCGAGTCCGTCGAAAAGTCTGCTCGTGTGTGTAGTATATTATATCTAATATATATATATATATATATATATGTATACATATATATATATATTATATATATACATATTTTTATATATATATGTAGTGTTTTTTATGTAGTTCGTATAGACATTCTATTTAGGCATTCTAAGACAAATTCATTATGCAAGAATATAGATTGGGGATTCAAGTCTATTCTACACCTCAAAAGGGTGTCCAGGTGTCATCTCTTAATCTAATCAGTAGTCGCACACATCAAAGACAATGTTACCCTTTGATGTGTAAATCTTATGCAAGTTGTGTGTGTGAGGAATAGCCTTTTCACCTGGTATTTACTGATGGTAATTAGAATTGAGGGGGGTATTCATGGTAAACATTTGGTTGACCCCCCCCCCCCAGTGTCAGATCAGTATATGAGAAGACAGGCAGGTTGCCAGCTAGTAGAGAGAAAGACGGGTCTAGGAGAAGAAATTCCTTGTCATGTACTCTGCTGGATTTTGTCATCTGTAATAATGTTCTGTTTTGGAAGTCAATAAAATCTCTCTCTGGGAGAATCGGGTTTTGCTGCGGACAATACTTTTAATAACCATATACCATCTACGAGGAAGGAACGACGATTATAGATTAGATCACTACATTGGTGCCGTTCAAGCGACCAGAAGAGCATTTTCAGGACTTTGTATTAGAAATCGTGGTGATAACAATCCGTGAGTTGGACAGAAGTCTGATGGAGACCCAAGACCTGTGCTGTGACTCTAACGTCTGGTTGTGACATAAGAGAGTCTGATCTACAAAATCAAACAAGTTTGGAACCCCAGAATTATTCTCTGGAGACTGGAAACGAAGAAAAAGGACTGCATCGTGTACCAGAAGACGTGAGCTGGAAGCTGAAGGAGTAATTAATGCGGTGAGTAAAATATTTCTCTTTTTAAATTATTAATAATATAGTAAAAATGCTTACTCAGTGTGAAGCTAGTGTCAGTTCTGATAAAGTTAACAGATGGGTGTTAAAATGTATTAAGCGTCATGGCGGTCCTTATGAAGTGCCAGAAAAATATAAGCAGACATGGACTATGATGAATGAATTTTTAGAAAAAAACTGTTTTTGATAGTAAAATTTCAGAAGGTAAAAGAAAAGGTTGTATTGTACAGGGCTTGTTATCTTGCTGTTTAACAATGGAAAGTTCGTTGAAGGATAAGGTTGAGGAAATTACCCAGTTACAGAGTGCAGTTGATAATAGCAACAAGGTTTGTCAGAGGTTACAAAACCAATCAGAATCTGAGACTGTAAATTTAAAATTGCATGCAGTCACCATTGGGGAAGCTCTGCTTGAGAAGTCTAAACGTTGTAATGAATTATCAGAGGAAAATGAGAGATTGAAATTAAGAATTATGGAATTAGAGAAGAGATCTCAGGAATGCAGATATGCATCGAATCGTGGATTCAGCAATCTGCAGCAAAATGCAAATACAAACATTCTATCAAATGAAACAGAACCTCATATTAAATCTGATAATTCATTGCCAGCCGCACCCACTGAGACCACCACAGTTTATAACAATAATAATAATGCAGGTGAAGTTCAGCTTGTAATGAAGCCTTTGAAACCAAAAGAATTAGATGCAATTCTTAAAGAAATAGGAATGATTCCCTGCCATGATTTAAACAGATTTTTAAAATGGTTTTGTGACTTGCAGAATGTCAGAGATGTGTACAATCTCAACCCATCTGATTTAGACAGAGTTATGCAACATTCTATAGGAAATAGTCTTTGGGTGAGAATTAAGCAGATCTGTACTCAGCCAATGAGGACAAGGGACATATTGATGGAATTATTATGTGTTTTGTATGGTGTACGTTCTGATGTTACTGTTCATGGGAAGATCAAACAAATGAAAAGCGAATCTCCCTACGAACTGTCAGAAAGGGTAAAATCTATTATGGAAATATTGGTCAGTAATAATCTTGCATTTGAGCATGGTGGCTTGTTACATATGAGTATATTTCTACATGCTTTAAATGAAGAGATCAGACAAAATATTTTACTAGTTACCCCAAATCCTCATGATTTAAAAGACGTATTGTTGAAAGCAGACAATTTATGGAGAAAGTCAAATGAACAAGCTGTCAAGATTGATTTAGCCACATTGTTTAGGACAAATACTGAACATAAAGATCAAAAGATAATGTCTTATGATAACAATCAAAGAGGAGACACCAGGTCAAATATAGGTGATATTAATATGAAAAGCAGAGCTGACCAAAATCATAATAAAAAGGTACCTAAGGCTTGGATACCATTTTCTCAGTTAAAACAGAAATATGACCACTTGAAGATTGAGTACGATAAAATGAAAATGGAACATAACACATTGCTGGGACAGCTAAACAGATTACATTATCCAGATCTGTTTTTGAATACAAGTGACATTTCTCTAACAGTGGGGGTGTTTTAGTTTCAACCTGTGGATGTGTAAATAGTCCTTTGTTTTGACTTCAAACAGTGTTTAAGGACCTTGCTAATTCGTTTTGTTGGAGAGTTTTTTGTCTTTCAGATATTGAAGATACTGCATCCGCATAGCATGTGAACTGCAAGCTGAAATTTCTGGCTAGTGGGGGAGAAACACTGAATAAACAATATCATGGACTCTCTCAATATTCATCAAGCAATTGACCTTTTTTTTTTTACTTTTTTACTTGGACAATGGACTTTTCCCTATATTTTTATTTTATTTTTATTTTTTTTATTTTTCACCCTTTCCCATTTTTATTCATCAAGCCCTATTTTTTATTTTTATTTTTCACCCTTTTCCATTTTTTTTTTTTTTTTTTTATTTTTTTTTTTTTTTTTTTTTTTTTTTTTTTTTTTTATTATGTTTTATTTCTTGAACTTTATCTTAAACCCAGAGCGAAACATTTAAACCGAAAATAATTTTTCATGTTACATTACATGTTGCATATTACATATTGCATATTGATCAATATATTTGATATCTAAGGTGAGATGCTGCACAATGGCTTGGCATAGCATAAATTATAGTATGTTGGGTGGTTTTCCTAAATTTATAAGAGGGGTGAGTGAAGTTCATCACTCCAGTCATGATTTGAAACTTTGTTGAATCAGTCATTAATATTATTGACATATGGATGAAAAAAAGACCTAACTTTACTGGCAAGATTTTCCACTGCTGCTTTGTCTGGATAGAAGATCTGATAAACGCTGATGTCAAGCTGATTCTATCTGAAAGTGGGGGATTATATATGGATTATATGGATATATGAATTATAGATTGGTATATAGATTGGTATACCATTCAGGTGGAATTATGGACTGAATGATTCAAGCAACTGCTCTATTAAGGATGGAAATGAGGAGTCGGCCTACAGCAAATTACAAAGTACAGCAATAGCAGTTTTTTTCAGCCTTTTGAACTTGAAAGTGAATGCTGGTACATGGATGGTTCTTCTTACTATAAAGATGGAAGTAGAATTTCGGGATTTGCTGGTGTTTGTGCAAAAGCATCTTTAAGAAAATGAAAACCTTGAGCCTGGAGAGGAATCCTGGAGTTATGTGGATCGGAGCTCCCAGCACACCAAGTCTACTTTCAATGAGAGTTATGATGAAGTTGAAAATTGAAGAATGAACTGCGACATCCGCTCGTTTTTGTGCAATATTCAAGATCTTGATGTGATATAATAAGGATGTTTACCGAATCCTTTTCCAGTCATGGTCTAAAGCTATATTATCTAATGACTGTTTCATGGGGATATTTTAGAGGCTGGTGAAGAGAGATGTAACCAGTTTCAACTTTATATTTCATATGAGCCATTGTGAAGCATCCAATACCTCAAGTCGGTAATGCTATGTTTGTTGCTTGATTTATGGGTCAGTTCTAGTAGTTAGAACGACCCAAGTGGGGGTATATGTAGTATATTATATCTAATATATATATATATATATGTATACATATATATATATATTATATATATACATATTTATATATATATGTAGTGTTTTTTATGTAGTTCGTATAGACATTCTATTTAGGCATTCTAAGACAAATTCATTATGCAAGAATATAGATTGGGGATTCAAGTCTATTCTACACCTCAAAAGGGTGTCCAGGTGTCATCTCTTAATCTAATCAGTAGTCGCACACATCAAAGACAATGTTACCCTTTGATGTGTAAATCTTATGCAAGTTGTGTGTGTGAGGAATAGCCTTTTCACCTGGTATTTACTGATGGTAATTAGAATTGAGGGGGGTATTCATGGTAAACATTTGGTTGACCCCCCCCCCCAGTGTCAGATCAGTATATGAGAAGACAGGCAGGTTGCCAGCTAGTAGAGAGAAAGACGGGTCTAGGAGAAGAAATTCCTTGTCATGTACTCTGCTGGATTTTGTCATCTGTAATAATGTTCTGTTTTGGAAGTCAATAAAATCTCTCTCTGGGAGAATCGGGTTTTGCTGCGGACAATACTTTTAATAACCATATACCATCTACGAGGAAGGAACGACGATTATAGATTAGATCACTACAGTGTGTACGCGGCATAAGAGAGGTGTTGTTTGCTTTCCATACAGGCTTTCCGTGATAAATATGCAACTCATTTTTTGTTTATTTGTGGAAGCAGGTTTCATAAAGTCCCCTTTGCTGCCTGGCAGGGGTGAGTGCTGTGAATTGTCCCATTAAGGACAGTGTGATCTTCAAATGACCATTAGAGCCTATATAAGCAATGGTACATCATTTTATGGCTCCTGAAAAGTGGATGTTTTTGGCACAGAAGCTTTGGCACAAATAACTTTTACTGCATGTAGTAGACATTTATTACATGCAGAAAAATGAACACAAAATAGTTGCTGTCACTACAATTTATATTCTTACAGTAAAATAATAGCAGTTATAAAACGTTGAAAATCATTCAATGTACGCTTTGCCGCTATTAGCAATGCCAACAAACCTTCTCAAAAATGTGTAATAAAACATCAACTGATCTATATAAGCAAAAACTTCCCGACTAAAGATGAAATCAACACATTCATTCTAATACCTGTCGCTGACAGCTAAACTGGCAGATGGTAATCCTGCCCATATTTTCTGAGCTTCACTGAGTAGTATTGAATATCAGCAGTGCTACACATTCCACCCTTTGGGGAACACAGGTATAGTAGTAAGAACAATGGCGCTCTGTAACTGATGAAGTTTTAAATTTTTCTTTTTTTTTCCTTCCTCGGTGCCCCATATTAGGAATGGCATAAAAATATGTCTGTTCTCTTGTAATTTACAGGAATGCAGTTATGTGCAGACCCGATTTTTCTTTTTTTAATATACATTGCCTCAATTCTAGAATTAAAACCTAGCTTTAGCAGGGTAGATACAACAGATAAACTTCTGTATGTGAAAATTCAAACTGACACATTTATCTGTTACACAAAATTTAACAGTGATACTATATTTTGTGATTATAATATTTTAAAGAATGTGTGTATAATACAGGGGGTCCCCTACTTACAAGCATCCGACTTACAAACGACTCCTACTTACAAATGGAGGGAGACAACAGGAAGTGAGAGGAAATCCACCCCTAGGAAGGGAAATTCACTCCTGTAAGAGTTAATATGGGAAAAAGGTGTCTCCACTGATGCTTTATCACCAGTCCATGCTTCCCTAACAACCCAAAAATTGTCATTGGGACAGAAGGTGAGGTGAAATCTTCTGAACAGGGGCACAGACAGCAAAACAAATGTTACAGGGGTGATAATCCTTCTCTATGTTATCAAAAAAAGTTAAAATAGATTTTTTGGCTGGAGCTACACTTAAAAAATGTACCTGTTCCGACTTACAAACAGATTCAACTTAAGAACAAACCTACAGTCCCTATCTTGTTTGTAACCCGGGGACCCCCTGTAATTTCAACAAAGATTACAGGTTAACTACATCATCAAAATGAATTATAAAAGAACTCTAATGCCACGTACACACGATCGGAATTTCCGACAACAAATGTTCGATGTAAGCTTGTTGTCGGAAATTCCGAGCGTGTGTAGACAGTTCCGACGCACAAAATTCCACGCATTCTCGGAATCAAGCAGAAGAGCCGCACTGGCCATTGAACTTAATTTTTTTCGGCTCGTCGTACGTGTTGTACTTCACCGCGTTCTTGACGTTTGGAATTTCCGACAACATTTGTGTGACTGTGTATATGCAAGACAAGTTTGTGCCAACATCCGTTAGAAAAAAATCCACGTTTTTGTTGTCGGAAAAACCGATCGTTTGTACACGGCATAAATGTATTTTTAACTATAGGCCCCCTTTATATATAACCGGAACACGGTACATTCTCTGGGAAGTTTTGACTTTTCTCCAACACTGAAACAAAATCAAAAATCAAAAACTGAACCAGCTTCTTCTCCTTCCGCAACACACTCTCACGCGGTGCCTCGTGCAGGAAAAGAACAGCGCAGACTCCTCCCACTGATCGCTTGGGCTGCGTAACTTTGCGGGCTTTTCGGCAAGGGCTCCTGCCACTCTTACGCACCTCAGTGAAAGAATCAACCTGAGTAAAGATGCCGCTGATGGCGCAGTTCAAAAACACTTCACCCTCTATTCCGTTAAAGTTGTGAGGTAACGGTAAATCCCGGACTGCGAGCCCCCACATGTAGCGGCCATAACCCCTAGGGGCGACCTTTAATTTTCTGGGCTTACCAATTACCTCCTCCTAGCTCATCGGTTGCTGTCTAGGGGTTCACAGGGTTAGTACCCAGTAACTTCAGAAGATGACACACAAAAGTCCTTTTGAGGATTTTTATTTTGCAGGGGTAACATCCAACTATAACACAGTCTCAGGTGGGAATAGAGGGCACGGGTGATAAAACTCAGGCACTTAGAACTGCTGACATCAATTAAATGTCTCTTAGATAGCCCAGAGAGTAGCCAGTCGCAACTGGGCTCTTCAATGCTGGATAAACCTCTAACCATAGATTTAGCAGCCAACATGTGATCCGGAAACTCTGCAAAGTCTCTGCCACAGACTAGATTGTAACTGAAGACAATTAGGAACCTTTCCCACAGTACCTCGATCTCTCAGCCTGCTTGCCGATACTGTGAGAAGCGTGGATTCTCTAGTGTCCATACAACTCAGCTCCCAGGCTCTTACCGAGCAGACAGCTTCTTGGCCCTCCTCCGAAGAGTCCTCCCCTGGTCGCTTGTACGAGTGCCGTGTCCCTCCAATACCGAGGCTGGGAACTAGCCAGTTCCGAGGCTCGGGAATGGACGGATCCCCACCCCAGACAACGAGGGCCTCTGGGGCTGGTCGGGGTGACCATGCTTATGTGGACGGCAGACACTCCTGGGTCCGGGACCCCTCACGGGGTTGGCCCAGACCGGAACAAGGAATCAAAGCAGCAGCCGAACCCTGAACACGTGACTTCAGCATCTTAAATACCCCTTCCCAGATTATGCAGCGGGGCCAGACGCGCCCACTGATTGGCTCCGGGAAACATTGGTACCTAACACGTCCAACCAGGCTTGGTTCTTAGCCTGTCACAGGTGCCTCACTGCACCTATGACCAGGCAGAACTTCAATACAGCCCAGCCAAACTGACGCTGAAGTAAAAACCTGCACAATTAACCCCCAGAACTCTGTTACAGTTCTGGAAAACTAAATTTACATATGTATAGCGCACACTTTAGTCAAGTGTCAGCGCTACATATATATATATATATATATATATGTGTAACAGCCTAACCCCTGTGCAGGGCGGCCATGTATTTTCTGGGCTTACCGATTACCTCCTCCTTGTAGTTCGTCGTTCATGTCTAGGGGTTCCCAGGGTTAGTACCCAGTAATTGCTGAGACTGACACTCAAAGTCCTTTTGAGGATTTTTATTTGCAAAAAAAACGTTGAAACATAAACACAGTCTCTCAGTTGGGAATAGAGGGCATGGGTGATAAAGCTCAGGCACTGTAGAACTGCTGACATCCAAATAAATGTCTCTCTAGATAGCCCAGGGAGTAGCCACTCGCAACTGGACACTTCACTGTTGGATAAACCCTTGTTTTGTAGATCTAGCAGCCAACAAGTGATTCGGAATTAGCAACGAGAGCCGTGCTGCCCAGCTGTCATTTGACAGCCGGCAGGCGGGAAGTGGTTAAGGTCGTTGTCCTGCTGGAAGGTGAACTACCCCAGTCTCAAGTCTTTTGCAGACCCTAACAGGTTTTCTTCTAAGGTTGCCCTGTATTTGACTCCATCCATCTTCTCATCAACTCTGACCAGCTTTCCTGTCCCTGCTGAAGAATATATATATATATATATATATATATATATATATTGTATTCACACCGATTAGCCATAACATTATGACCACTCACCTAATATTGAGTAGGTCCCCCTTTTGCGCCCAAAATAGCCCTGACCTGTGGAGGCATGGACTCCAAAGAAACATCTACATTAATGACAGGACCCAAGGTTTACAAGCAGAACATTCCCCGAAGCATCACACTGCCTCCACCAACTTGCACTTTTCCCATAGAGCATCCTGGTGCCATCTCTTCCCCAGGTAAGCGACGCACACACACCTGGACATCCACTGGATGTAAAAGAAAACACAATTCACCAGACCAGGCCACCTTCTTAAGCCCCATACACACGGTCGGACTTTTTCATGGATTCTGTCCGATCGGACAATGTAGTTGAAAAATCAGACCGTGTGTATGCACCATCGGACAGTGTACGTCGGATTGTCCGACGGACAAAGTCTTATCTCCTGCTGGAAAGATTTGCCGACAACACGGTCCGATCACACCAAATCCGATCGTGTGTACGGTTGTCCGACCGGACAAAGTGCTACGCATGCTCAGATCACATTACAAGACCAAAGCTATTGGCTACTAGCCTCTACGTAGTCCAGTCATAGGCAACAAACGTCACCACGTTCAGAATGATCGGATTTTCCGACAACTTTGTCCGACCGTGTGTACGCAAAACCAACATCAGACAAAGTATGACGGACAGGATCCGACCGACCTGGTCCGCGGATTGTCCGACCGTGTGTATGGGGCTTTACATTGCTCTGTGTTCCAGTTCTGATGCTTCACATGCACATTGCAGGTGCCTTTGGCTCTGGACACAGGTTGGCATGGGCACCCTGACCGGTCTGTGGCTATAAAGCCCCATATGCAACAAACTGCAATGCACTGTGTGTTCTCCCATGATTTTATAGGAACCAACATTACCTTTTTCAGCAATTTGAGCTACAGTTGCTCACACACATCAGTAAGCCTTGGTTGCCTAAGACCCTATTGCTGGTTCTGCAAGGGTGCTGACCAAACATGTCTTACACACTCAGCCATTAAAAAAAGGATTTAAAATGATATTCAATAGCAGTAGATCCATAGTGCCATCCCAGGAGCATATAAGGTCATCCAGGGAGCTTGTGGGGTACATTGCAAGCCCATCTGAAGGAGATATTTTTTAGTACTGGGTAAAAAACGGATTTGTTGCATTGTGCTTTGGCCCCTTATGCTTTTTGATCTGTGAGCTAAACAGGGTGATGGTGGCTCTAGAGGGTGGTCTGGGGCTTAACTTAGTGTCGTCGGACGACTGGTACTGATTTGGTGGGGGAGCATAGAGGGAAATGTTAGGGAGCATTGTGCCAACAAGCACCATTGCTCTGATTAGTAGCCTATAGCTTCTCAGTCATCCAACCACAAGTTTGGTTGGTTGCAGTGAATTGCCATACTTTGTGCATCCTCACTGCTCCAAATGCAGCTTTACTAAATGGGCCTGTAAGTCTTTACAACAAACATGCTTCATTTGCAGTTATGAAAAGAAAATAATGTATAGAACATCATTCAAGAACTATATGCATTGCATGTATATGTTGAGTAGGTGTGCAGTTGACTCTAGTGGCAATGTTTATTATCACTATGGACCTCCCAAGTCTGTTTCTAGTATTTAAAGACTGAAAAGATATGAGATATCTTGTAAAGAGAAATTTCCCCTTAACGTCCCAGTGACAGGGAGATACAGTGACCATAATAATAACACTTTTTTGTGGAGTGGGAAAGATTAGCACCTCAGTCATGTTTTTTTTTTTTTGCTGTCTTCCTGTCCTGTTGACCCCAGTCCCCTCATTGCTTGTGTTGGTGTCACAAGGATAAAAAAAATGGAAAATTTACATAAAGGAAACTCATCAGAATAGAGATATCGGAGCTGCCAGTGTTTCAAATTGCTAGTTACTGTATGTGTGATTATGGTTTTATTTTCACAATAATGTGCTAATTAGAATATTGACCCGGGTAAATTAGTTTGACATGGACGGTTTATGCAACAGTCTGACAGTCATTAATAACATGAATGTAGTCTATGAAAGTTTTTGCTAGATGTGAGCAATCCGTTTATTGTTACAGCAGTCTTTTGTAACATGTGGGCAGTCTTTAACAGTCTTTTGTAACATGTGGGCAGTCTTTAACAGTCTTTTGTTACATGTGCGCAGTCTCTGAAAGTATTTTGTTACATGCTAGAAGTTTTGAAAGTCTTTTGCAACATGTGACCAGTCTTCTTTGACAGTCTTTATCTACATATGAGCAGTCTTTGTCAGTATCTTTTAATATGAACAGTAACAGTGTTTTCCAAGTGAGTTGGATATCATGCTTTAGAAAAAAGTGTTTTTTTTTTCTCTCAAATTCACATTTATTTTCTATGCTGGCTAGAAATACTCCACTGCTGTTAAACTATGTCTACTGACAACAAGACACTCCCACTATTGCTATGAAGCGGTACGTGCCATCTGAAGATGGTCTATCACTCTCAATTCCTCTCTTGAGCCCCATGTACTCAAACACTGCTGGCATCTGTTTTATAATGCATTGTGCAGAACCATTAGCACAAGAGTACATCAGGTACAGTGGGAGGCTAACACCCTGACTACCTCCAGCCCCTGCTTGACATCAGCCATGCCTCCAATTACTGCCTGTGCATACCACTATCTAAAGCACTTCTGAGTCCACCGGAGCATATTATATATCATGTTCCCCAGTGACAGGTGCTTAATATGAACTGCACCATGATAGCAGTGTTGCCAACCTTCCGAAGTAAAATCTACTGACAGGTCGCCAAAAATGTACTGACGACACCCTTTTTTTTTTTTTACTGGCACAACATGTGAAATTTACTGATAGAGTAAATTTTTTTTTTTATTAACACTTTAAAAAAAAGTACAAAAAAAATTACTTTTTAGTGAAAATATCAATATTTAAGCCAAAAACATGTAGCTAGTGCTACTAGCAATGTATTAAGGTATAACAAAAGGCATAAAACATATATCTCCTTTTATATGAAGGTCAGAGTAATATAACCTAGCACAGAGTCCCCCCTTACATCAGAGTCTGCAGGGTTCATCTTTACAGTGCAAGGGGGAACTCTGCAGACCCTAATGTAAAAGGGAACACTGTGAACTTTGATGTAAAGGGGAACTCTGGTGTAAAGAGGAACGCTGCGGACTATGATGTAAAGGGCAATGCTGCGGACTCTGGTGTAAAGGTGAACTCTGATGTAAGGTGGTCTCTTGTCACCAGAGCCCCTCCCCTTACATCAGAGTCTTCATTCCCACTAACATCATAGTCCGCAGTGTTCCCCTTTACGTCAGAGTTCCCACTTACATCAGGGACTGCACTCTGCAGCGTTGCACTTTACATCAGAGTTCCCCTTTATGTTATGGTCGGCAGAGTTCCCCCTTACACTTTAAGAGAGAATACTGCAGACTCTGATGTAATGGGAACTCTGAAGACATTGATTTAAGGGGGAACGCCGGGAACTCTTATGTGGGGAGAACTCTGGTGGTCACAGACCACCGTCTGCAGAGTGAATAAACTAAGGTTAGGTGGAGTTACTGATATAAGGGGGAACCTTTATATCAGTGTCCCTCTTACCGTAGTGTATTCACTCCCCCCTTACATCAGGGACCCCCCCACCCACACAGACTTTGTGTTGATTGGGTGGCTGGAGCTGTCACTGACCTGCCTCTTCTGTGGGACTGCTCGGGTGCAGGACAGTGGAAGCACTGAGGGCAGGGTCAGTCATATGGCAGGCCATGGTCCTCCTCTGCCTCTTCATCCTCCAGCTGGACTCCTCCCTGTCCTGGTGCTTCAGCTCCTGCCATTGAGGCTCAATCAAAAAACGGTCCGAGTGACGGTCGTCCTCTGCTTCTCCCTCTCTATTCTGGACTCCACTCCAGCTGGACAGTCCTCCCCCATCCTGGTTTTCACTCCCACCCTCGGCCCCCCTCCTACTCCAATTCGTAAAGGGCACCAAGCGGGCTCCATAACATCCCCCTGAGCCCACTTGGCTTCAGAATTGTGCATGCACAGTTCCAAAGCTGGCCAGTGGCCATTTTTTTATTGGCAGCTGCCGTCTGTACTGGACATTTACAAAAAGTGTAAAAATTGGCCAATTTTTACAAACTGTCTGTAAATTTATGGATGGTTGGCAATCTTGCATGGTAGGCTATGCAGTTTGGTCTGTTAGTACAGGGGTTCCATGTATTGACAAATCACACATGGCAAAATGCTAAACCGAACAGGTAATTTAAAGCTCAGCTCTGGGAAAATCAACTATTATACAAATACAACAGTCATGGGTATTTTTATTTGAATCTTGGATGCTTTGTGTATTTATTCCAGATCTGTGCAGTGCCAGAAACCATGAATCAGACTGAGACAGAAGTACAGTTGAATCACACTAGTTTAATAATAAAAGTAAATAGAACAAATGTAGTCAAAACATAGCCAAAGTTCGGTAACCAGAAACGGATAGTCAGACAAGCCAGAAAGTCAGGAAGCCAGAGATCAGCGTAGAGGAACAGCAAGCAGGATCTGGAGCCAGAAGGAATGTCAGCCAAGCAAGTCTTTAACAGGAAAACAGGAGATAGTCTCTGTGATGTTAACCAAGGCAAAGGCAGAGATCATCTGGGCTGGACAGCTTAAGTAGGAAGGACTGACAAGCTGGATATAATCAACATGTGAGACACTGTGAAGAGATAGGAGCTGGCAATTAGCCAACAGCTGAGCGGCCAGCTCAGAGAAAGGAAGGGCTGAGCCCAGCCCTGACAGTACCCCCTCCTCAACGACCCCTCCCCCTTGGAGGACCACCAGGCTTGAGGGGAAAATGTCTATGGAAATCATGGAGGAGGACAGGAGCATGTACGTCCGAGGATGAGACCCAAGAGCGTTCCTCTGGACCATACCTTTTCCAATGCCCACGGAACCTACGGGACTCAACAATGGACTGTACCTCATACTTCTCATGGTTCTCAACCTGTACAGGGTAAAGCGGTTGCAGACCCAGTAAAATATAAGAGATACGCATATTAGAAGGAAGATCTAATGCGTAAGCCACTGGGTTAATCGAAGAATACAGAAAGGCCCAATAAACCGAGGTGCGAACTTCAGAGAGGGAACACGAAGTCAGAGGTTGCGAGATGACAGCCAGACCCTGTCCCCAGCCTGTTAGGAAGGCGCAGGCAGGTGTCTGCGGTCAGCATAGAGTCTGTACCTATTATTAGCATGTCGCAAAGCCTCCTGGTCCAAGTGTAATGAAGACCACAGAGATGCTTCTCTAATGCAGGAATACTCTGCGGAACAAATGAGTCAGGCAACATGGAAGGTTGGAAACCATAGTTCGCCATAAATGGGGACAATCACCTTGTGAGTAGCCCATGTAAGCAAAAGATCTCCCAAGCAAAAATGGAAGCCAGTTATTTAGAAGTGGGCAACTTCTTAAGTGGAATACAATGAGACATTTTCGAGAACCGGTCAACCACCATAAGGATAACTATGTTGCCCTGGGAGTTGGGTAACTCCACAATGAAATCCATAGACAGGTGGGTCCAGGGCCTCTCTCCATTGGGTATGGGTTGTAGGAGGCCCACTGGAAGGTGTCGTGGAGTCTTACTCTGAGCACACACGGAACAGGCAGCTACGAAGGCGGTTACATCAGCAGGTAGACTAGGCCACCAGAATTGTTGGGAAATGGCCCAAAAGAGTTGATTCTTCCCAGGGTGGCCAGCAGCCTTGGGAAAATGGTAAGTCTGGAGCATGGCAGTACGGAGACTCTCTGGGACAAAGCAGTGGTCACAAGGTTTCTCAGGAGGAGCATGGACTTGGGCAGAAAGAATTTGGTCACCCAAAGGAGAAGTGAGACTGGTGTGAACCGTAGCCAGAATACGTTTAGGAGGAATCACAGGAACCGGAACTGACTCCATCTTGGAAGTGGAGGAAAATTGTCGTGAAAAAGCATCAGCCCTTACATTCTTAGTACCAGGTAAGAAAGAGACAATGTAATTGAAACTTGACAAGAAAAGCGCCCACCTCACCCTTCTGGGAGAGAGGCGTTTAGCCTCAGACAAGAATGTGAGATTCTTATGGTCAGTAAGAACGAGAACCGACACAGTGGTACCTTTGAGATGTCTCCATTCTTTCAGGGCTAAAAATTATCGCTAACAGCTCTCTGTCACCAATCTCGTAATTGCACTCCGCTGACTCAGATTCCCATTCTTGTAAATATAATTAACTCAAATACATCTAAAGGTCTAATCTCCAAAATTTACACCAGTCTGGAAGCTAGAACAGTAAATAGAGCAGGACTCTCTGTGGTGATCTGGGGTTAATGACCACAGATGAGTGGGATGAGATCTTGAAACGAGGAACGTTGGTTTCAATTTCCCCCTCTCAGAAGGTATCTCATCTGTTTTTAATACACAGGGTATATTATACTCCAAAAATAATGTTTAGACTTGGGTGGAAACAAAACGATTATTGTCCCAGGTGTGGGGCATCAGGGGATCTTATCCATATGGTTTGGAAATGCCCGAAGCTATTTAAATATTGGGTAGAGATAGTAGATAGAATAAATAAAATTTTCAGGACTGCAATGAAACCGATGGCCAAGATCTGCCTACTGGGAGGTATGGAGAGGGGTAGAGCCTCAAAGGATACTATGGAGGCAGTCCTAAGATGCCTATATCAGGCGAGAAAATGTAATTACACAGAAATGGCAGACACATAACCCCCCGACTGTGCAGAATTGGGTTGAGACTATTAACTCAGTAATCGGGAGCGAGAGAGCGATGTATATTAGACAGGGTAATTATGGCAAGTTTGTGGGAATGTGGAGACCTTGGTTGGATGGGATGGGGCATCTATCTATAGTTGGGGGTTGGGAACGTACAGAGACCCCCCTTTTTTTTTTTCTTTCTCTCTCTGTCACTCCCAACCCCCCCCACCTTGAGGTGTCTAGCCGTTCTCCTGCTCTGGTACTTTCTAATGATTCTCTGAAAAGTTCCTGCCCACCCCGCCATGCTCCTTGATGACTTTTGCAATCAATATAAGGTAAACATAGGTATAACATGGGTGGTGTGAGGGTTAGGAGGGGTTGGGAGGGTGGGCGTGGGCAGATAGGGCAACAAAGGCACCATGTACTATAAGCTATTACATTGTATCACATAATGTTGTAAAATCTTCTTCTCTTTTTTAAACAAGGAAAGGGAAGTATGCAATTTCCTTGCTATGTGTGTAATAATAATATTATAAATTAATAAAAATTATTTAAATAAAAAAAAAATAATAATAATGTGTGACTATATGTGCTTTAACCGGTTCCCGACCAGCGATGTACGTCGGCAGAATGACACGGACAGGCATAAGGGCGTACAGGTATGTCCCTTTCAGAATGCCGCCATGCCATCGCGTGCGCACCGACGGCGGCGCGCGTGCGCCGGTCGGGACCCCCGGGAGTCCGGTCGCGGGTCCCACTGACTAGATCGCCACGGGGATCCCCGTGATCGTCTCACAGGAAGGCTGAACGGGGAGATGCGGAAGTAAACAGCATCTCCCCGTTCTGCCTAGCAACAAGTGACACAGATCTCTGCTCCCTGTGATTGGAGCAGAGATCAGTGTTCACTAACACACAGCCACACCCCCCACAGTTAGTAACACGCCCCTAGGACACACTTAACCACTTCACTGTCAGTGTCATTTACACAGGAATCAGTGCATTTGTATAGCACTGATTGCTGTATAAATGATAATGGTCCCAAAAATGTGTCAAAAATGTCTGATGTGTCCGCCATAGTGTCGCAGTCATAATAAAAAATCGCTGATCGCCGCCATTACTAGTAAAAAATAAATTATTAATAAAAATGCTATAAAACTATCCCCTACTTTGTAAACGCTATAACTTTTGCGCAAACCAATCAATAATCGCTTATTGTGATTTTTTTTACCAAAAATATGTAGAAGAATACGTATCGGCCTGAACTGAGGAAACAAAACGTTTTTTTATATATTTTTTATACGTTTTTTTTTTTATATATTTTTGGGGGATATTTATTATAGCAAATTGTAAAAAATAATGCGTTTTTTTCAAAATTGTCGCTCTTTTTTTGTTTATAGCGTAAAAAATAAAAACCGCATCAAATACCACCAAAAGAAAGCTCTATTTGTGGGAAAAAAAAGGACGTCAATTTTGTTTGGGAGCCACGTCGCACGACCGCGCAATTGTCAGTTAAAGCGACGCAGTGCCGAATCGCAAAAAGGGGCCTGGTCCTTTGGCTGCAAATTGGTCCGGTCTGAAAGTGGTTAACTATCAACTATATCATACTTTTAAACACAAATAATATCTAGGTCCCTGTTGCCATTCTCTGTCACTTCCACCTCCAGAACTCCTTCAGTTTATGGTACCTTTAATTTGTATTCTTACGTGTTTCCCCTGATGAAGTTTATTGGATATCGCTACCTATTCTGTAAAAGAAGAAAGGGCTAGTAGGAGACAGGAAGAGAGGGTGGCATAATGGTAGAAACATGTAGACAGGTACACAAGTGTGCATAAATTACTATTATAATTATGTAAAGAAGGGTTAAAAGACAAGGACAGTGAGGTCTTGTCTTGAAAGAAGAGTCACGGGATCTACCGGTATTTATAAATGTTTTCTCACTATTTTCACCCTAAATTCACACATTTTTAAAGTCTGATTTAATTGGCAACATGTGTGAATCCTGGGTGAAAGTTGGATGAAACATGTGTGAAAACATTTATAAACAGACTACTTGGTGTTAATCATACAGATTTTTTTTTTTAACAAGAAAAATCATACAGATTTTTAGGAATGCTTTGAAAATGACTTTATGATCCATTTGGCAAAGTAGCACGTGGTAGGAAAACTGAGGTTTGGTTGTAGAGGCAATTGATAGAGCCTGGACTCAATGGAGAGGGCCTTTATGAAACAAACATTGTCCGCTTGGGCAGGAGGTAGATCTTTTTCCTCTGGTGATTTTTATGATAAATTATCTTTTTGCTGAAGCTGCAAATATTGAAGATCTACTACAGTAAGTAGTTTCATCAAACATCACAAAGAACCGTTTTAGGACTTGGGTACCATTTAAGGTGGATATCTAGAATGGCACCCACCATGAGGAGAGTCAAGCTCCTGTGTAGAGTTTTATTTTCATTCTCATTGTTACGATCTCTCAATAGGGTTGAAGAATTGTCTGGAAGTGCTTCCGCTCCCTCTAACAGCCTGAGAGCTGATGTGCAAAAGACTACAGGAGGTTAATAGCAGAAAAAATCAAGGACTTTATATTAGCTTGTACTTGTGCTTGTTTAGCATTGCCCGAATACTTTTATAGTCTAGAAAAAATCAAGGACTTTATATTAGCTTGTACTTGTGCTTGTTTAGCATTGCCCAAATTGTTTTAGTCTTGCAATGTTTATATAGTCCAGGCCTGTTTCCCTTTGGTTTCAGATGTGAACTCTGAGATGGACATAATCAGCTGCGGCCAGCAAACCCGTACAAATCATATAGAGGCTGACAGGTGGCCGTGCAGGTTACCTGCAATGTTTTAAGATGATGACAGGGTCTCTTTAAAGAATAACTCCAGTCTAATTAAAAGTATTTCAGCATTTTGTAATGACAGAACATTTTACATTTATAAATAAAACTTAAAGTGGTTGTAAACCTCAGGCATGAACAAGACATATCTCTCTATAGTGTGCACTTGTCTCAACTAAGAGCACTAAGTGTCATTTCTGTCAGTTGCTTTGTTCCTCTGCTATCAGCATGAATCACTTCTGACAAGTTTTTCTGACACCAAGAGAAAAAAGGTGACAAGGAGGCATCCCAGCTGATTGACAGCCTCAGCTCTGTGTCTGTGTGCTGTGTGTAGGGGGGAATGGTGTCCCTTCCTCCAATCAGTTCTCAGAGCTCTGCTTACTGAGCTCTTCAGAGTGTAATTTCACCTCTCTGCTCCCTGTTTCCTGACAGCTCAGATAACCTTTATAAATTCTGCACTTTGAAGGGATATATAGAAGAGAAGACTGCAGATAAACAGACGCAACTTATTTGGAAGGATTTGTTTCATCTCTGTCACTTCACTGGGTATATGGAAGGGTTTACAACCACATTAAATCTTTAATCCAGGAAAATTGTTAAATACAGAATTTAACTCTTATATGGTAACTCTTTTAGCTACAGATTATTTGTATATCTGTGCAGCTAGTTTTTTTTTTTTTAATATAGGCACCCAAGCAGCATAGCCAGCTCCTAGACACCCACTGCAGCAGCACATCATGGTCAAGAAAACACCCACAGCCAACTGATTGGACCATGAAACAGCAGATGCTCAGCTGTGAGTCATCACTTTTGTTTATGGAGTTTTTGCCTCCTGTTAGCCGTGCTCCCTGTCAGGATATGGCACTGCAACAGAACCTGGTTGTCTGGAAGAAGTGCTTCTGCTTCCTCTATCAGTCTGAGGGCTGCTGTGCAAGGAGGCTGATAGCAGGACAAATCGGGACCTTTATACTAGTTACATTTAAAAATGCATTTAATTACAGTGGGTATTAGGGATGAGCCGAACACCCCCGGGTTCGGTTCGCACCAGAACCTGCGAACGGACCGAAAGTTTGCACGAACGTTAGAACCCTATTAGTTACATTGGACGCAAACGTTCGAAATCTAAAGTGCTAATTATTACGGCCAATATGCATGTTATTGTTATAAAAAATGTTTGGGGACCCGAGTCCTGCCCCAGGGGACATGTATCAATGCAAAAAGAAGTTTTAAAAACTGACATTTTTTCTGGAGCAGTGATTTTAATGATGCATAAAGTGAAAAAAAAAAAGTGAAATATTCCTTTAAATATGGTACCTGGGAGGTGTCTAAAGTATGCCTGTGAAGTGGCATGTGTTTCCCGTGTTTAGAACTGTCCCTGCACAAAATGACATTTGTAAAGAAAAAAAGAAGCCATTTAAAACTGCTTGCGGCTTTAATGTCATGTCTTGTCCAGGCAATATGGATGAAAACCTTTGAGAAAAATGGCATGGCTATCCCATCCCCCCCCCTACCCCAGCCTATTACCAGCCCCTTTGGGTCTTGTATGGATATTAACCACTTCAGCCCCGGACCAATTGGCAGCCAAAGGACCAGGCCCCTTTTTGCGATTCGGCACTGCGTCGCTTTAACTGACAATTGCGCGGTCATGCGACGTGGCTCCAAAACAAAATTGGCACCCTTTTCTTCCCACAAATAGAGCTTTCTTTTGGTGGTATTTGATCGCCCCTGCGGTTTTTATTTTTTGCGCTATAAACAAAAATAGAGCGACAATTTTGAAAAAAATGCAATATTTTTTGCTTTTTGCTATAATAAATATCCCCAAAAAATATATAAAAAAACATTTTTTTCCTCAGTTTCGGCCGATACGTATTCTTCTACATATTTTTGGTAAAAAAAATCGTAATTAGCGATTATTGATTGGTTTGCGCAAAAGTTATAGCGTTTACAAAATAGGGGATAGTTTTATAGCATTTTTATTAATATTTTTTTTTTTTTACTAGTAATGGCGGCGATCAGCGATTTTTATTGTGACTGCGACATTATGGCGGACACATCGGACATTTTTGACACATTTTTGGGACCATTGTCATTTATACAGCAATCAATGCTATTTAAATGCATTAATTCCTGTATAAATGACAGTTGTAGTGAAAGAGTTAACCACTAGGGGGAGGGGAGGGGTTATGGGCTCTGACGTGTGTGTGTTTTTTTTTACATTAGGGGGCGGGGCTGACGTCTGACGTCATTGATCGGCTTTCCCGATGACCGGGAACAGCCAATCAATGACAGGCAGAGTAGGAAGCGCGGGGAGAGGTTTGTTTACACAAACCTCTCCCCGTTCTTCAGCTCCGTAACCCGATCGCGGGACACCAGCGGCGATCGGGTCCGCTGGTCCCGCGGCCGGGGTCACGGAGCTCCCGACCGGGTCGCGAGCGTGCCACCAGCGGCGCGCTCCCGACCCACGGGCAGGCATTTAAAGGGCCACGTACAGGTACGTGGTTTTGCCTGCCCGTGCCATTCTGCTGACGTATATATGCAGTGGGCGGTCGGGAAGCGGTTAAGGGGAACCCTGCACCCAAAGTAAAACCCTATACCTAAAACCCTATATACTCTGAACCGCAGTATACAGGCGGTGCAAACAAGACAGGGACTGTAGGTATATACTGTATGTATGTATGGACTGTTGGTGTATACTGTGCTGTGCTGGAGGCACACAAAACACACTAACTCCTGCAGATATCTGTCTTAGGTGACAACAGGGCAGATACAGTGTAAGGTGGTTTAGTGTGCTACTGCTGTGCTATACTCACACAGCACACACACACACTAACTCCTGCAGATGGCTGGATTGGTAGAGAACAGGGCAGATACAGGGTAAGGTGGTTTAGTGTGCTACTGCTGTGCTATACTCACACAGCACACACACACACACACACTAACTCCTGCAGATGGCTGGATTGGTAGAGAACAGGGCAGATACAGGGTAAGGTGGTTTAGTGTGCTACTGTTGTGCTATACTCACACAGCACACACACACACTAAAGCCCCATACACACGGTCGGACTTTTTCATGGATTCTGTCCGATCGGACAATGTTGTTGAAAAATCAGACCGTGTGTATGCACCATCGGACAGTGTACGTCGGATTGTCCGACGGACAAAGTCTTATCTCCTGCTGGAAAGATTTGCCGACAACACAGTCCGATCACACCAAATCCGATCGTGTGTACGGTTGTCCGACCGGACAAAGTGCTACGCATGCTCAGATCACATTACAAGACCAAAGCTATTGGCTACTAGCCTCTACGTAGTCCCGTCGTAGGCAACAAACGTCACCACGTTCAGAATGATCGGATTTTCCGACAACTTTGTCCGACCGTGTGTACGCAAAACCAACATCAGACTAAGTATGACGGACAGGATCCGACCGACCTTGTCCGCGGATTGTCCGACCGTGTGTATGGGGCTTAACTCCTGCAGATGGCTGGATTGGTAGAGAACAGCACTGAGAAGAACACACTATCCCTGCCTATTTTTCCTCTATCCCTACACTTTTCCCACAAGCAAAGGCTGAGAAGAATACACTATCCCTGTCTATTTTTCCTCTTTCCCTACACGTTCCCCACACAGTAATGATACACATATAGTGTGTACATGTACAGTACACTGTCACTGTTCCTCAAGCTGGAACACACTACATGAGGCCGCCGGCGCGCCGTCCTTATATAGTGTGGGGCGTGTACTAAACCCCCTGAGCTATAATTGGCCACAGGCATCCTGCCTGTGGCCAATTATTGCTCTCCTCGCTGCTGGCTCTATGATTGGCCAAGCATGCGGGGTCACAGTGCATGCTTGGCCAATCATCAGCCAGCAATGCACTGCGACTGGCGCAGTGTATTGTGGACCGTTCGCATCACACGAATTTGATGCGAACGGCCCTCAGAGTTCTGCCCTCGATGAGCGGACGAACGGCCGATGTTCGATTCGAACATGGGTTCGAATCGAACACCGGGCCCATCCCTAGTGGTTATAGAAAAGAATCCCCCCCCACCCTTTAAAGTAATCAAATTATGTTGCTTTGCAGTCTGAAATGAAGACAGACACCGTTTTTGTTTTATCCAGCTGTATTTACGTAGTGTAACTTATAATATCCAAATGAAAGATATAACATGCACATGTCAGAAAAAATCAAAAAATCAAAAACAGAATCACTGAGTTGGAAAAAGAATCACCCCCCCTCTAATGTCAGTATTTTGTTGGACCACCTTTTGCTTTAACCGCTTCAGCCCCGGAAGATTTGGCTGCTGAATGACCAGGCCATTTTTTTGCTATTCGGCACTGCGTCGCTTTAACTGACAATTGCACGGTTGTGCGAAGTTGTACCCTAACAAAATTTACTTCCTTTTTTCCCACAAATAGAGTTTTCTTTTGGTGGTATTTGATCATCTCTGCGGTTTTTATTTTTTGCGCTATAAACAAAAAAAGAGTGACAATTTTGAAAAAAAAACACAATATTTTGTACTTTTTGCTATAATAAATATCCCCCTTTTTTTTTTTTAAAAGGCTAATTTTTTCTCAGTTTAGGCCGATATGTATTCTTCTACATATTTTTGGTAATAAAAATCGCAATAAGCGTATATTGATTGGTTTGCGCAAAAGTGTCTACAAAATGGGGGATAGATTTATAGCATTTTTATTATTATTATTATTTTTTTTACTAGTAATGGCGGCTATCTGCGATTTTTATCATGACTGTGACATTATGGCGGACACATCGGACAATTTTTACACATTTTTGGGACCATTGTCATTTATACAGCGATCAGTGCTATAAAAATGCATTGATTGCTGTAAAAATGTCACTGGCAGTGAAGGAGTTAACACTAGGGGGTGATCTAGGGGTTAACTGTGTTCCCTGCTATGTGTTCTAACTGAAGGGGGGATGGGACTTGCTAGGGGAAGAGATAGATCGGTGTTTATACTTTGTATGAACACATGATCTGTCTCTTCTCCCCTCAGAGAACCGGGATCTCTGTGTTTACGCACAGAGATCCCAGTTCTCGCCGTGTCACGAGCGATCACAGGAGCCCGGCGGCTCAGGGGGCGAGCGGCAGGCGGCGCACCCCCAGTGGCCGCTTTAAGGTTGTCTATTTTTCAGACGGAAAAAGTTCCGATCGGAAATTCCGAGCGTCTGTGGCAATTCTGATGTGCAAAATTCCGATGCCTGCTCGGAAACAATTTGACGCATCCTCGGAAGCATTGAACTTAATTTTCTCGGATCGTCATAGTGTTGTACGTCACTGCGTTCTTGGTGGTTGAAAGTTCCGAGAACTTTTGTGTGACCATGTGTATGCAAGCCAAGCTTGAGCCGAATTCCGTCGGAAAAACAATCCAAGAAATTCTGCTCGTGTGTACGGGGCATTAGAGTGATGTGGTTAAACTCCCCAGACATAAATGTAGAGAAATATAGATACTTAGATAGGAGTGTTGTGGTAACTCCTCCAGGCACAAATGAAGAAAGTTATGGATAAGAGTGATCCGTTAACCCCCCAGACACAAATGAAGTGAGTTACAAATAGGGGTGATGTTATGACCCCCACCTCCCACAGATGAAGAAAGTTATGGATAAGAGTGATCTGGTAACCCCCCAGACACAAATGAAGTGAGTTACAAATAGGGGTGATGTTATGACCCCCCACCTCCCACAAATGAAGAAAGTTATGGATAAGAGTGATCTGTTAACCCCCCAGACACAAATGAAGTGAGTTACAAATAGGGGTGATGTTATGACCCCCACTTCCCACAGATGAAGAAAGTTATGGATAAGAGTGATCTGGTAACCCCCCAGACACAAATGAAGTGAGTTACAAATAGGTGTGATGTTATTACCCCCACCTCCCACAAATGAAGAAAGTTATAGATGAGAGTGATGCGGTAATAAGAGGGTTATAATTAGGAGTGATGCATCTCTCTTCATTTGTGATATGGTGACCCTAAGGCCCCTTTCACACGGAAGGCCCGTTCAGATCCGCCTGTCAGTTTTGACGGCGGATCTGAACGGGCGCTCCATGTTACTCTATGGAGCGTCGGATGTCAGCGGAGACATGTCCGCTGACATCCGATCCGGTCCGATCCGCCAAAAGCAGACGTATGGACCACACGTCCAGATCCGTCGGATCGGGTGAGATCGGGTGAGATCGGGTGAAAACGGACACACTGTCCGTTTTCATCCGATCTCTCCATAGAGATCAGCGGCGCTCGCAAGCCCCTCCCCGCTCAGTGAGCAGAGAGGGACTTGTCATCCGCCGGCTCAGCGGAGATCAACGGACAGATCTCCCGCTGAGCCGGCGGACAGAGGCGGGCTCCGTGCAAGCGGAGTCCGCCTCGTCTGAAAGGGGCCTAAGGGCGCTGTTGAAAAAATGCAGTTGGGTTGTATTTTTACTACTAAATTGTTAAAATAGGAAACAGATGGAGGTGTACACATGCAGTGTTAGCTATGCCTTACGTTGTGGCAAGGCAAAAATAACACTGCCTGCCGAGATCACCAGGCACTGACACTCTGCAACCACCTCCATTCCTTTCTATTGAAACTAGCCCAAAGCACACTGTAAATGTGCCTATGGCATTTAAAGTGCATTTAATAGGGCATACAATAGTTAAAAAGTGATAATTTCCCATATTAGACTTGTAAAAAACATTGAGAAATAAAATCTCACAGGATGTTAGAGGAACATCACCTGACACAACTTGAACATATGTGTAACACATCAAAAATGCTCATTAACGCTACTGTGTGTTAAAGGCTGCTTTACAATTCAACACTTTGTAAATTAACTCTCAGACACAAATGAAACATTATAAGGATGATGTGGTAGCATCTTCCCACACCCACCACACAAATGAAAAGCTATAGCTAAAAGTGATGGAGTGAAGACTGCCCCAGAAAACAAAGAGCGCTATAGATAGGCTTTTCAATAAGCCGCATGGTTTTCATATGCCCCCTTTCTGCAGGATAGACACCCTTATCTAATTGTTTTGCACTTTACACCAATCAGTCATAACATTAACACAACCCTCCATAACCCATTGAGGCATGGGCTCCACTAGACCTCTCAAGCTGTGCTGTGGTATCTGGCATCCAAGTCGTTAGCAGAAGATCCTTTAAGTACTGTAGGTTACAAGGTGGGACCTCCATGGATCTGACTTTTGTTTTCAGCACATCCCGCAGATGTTCAATTGGATTGTAATCTGGAGAATTTGGAAGCCAAGTCAACATCTCAGACTCGTTGTTTTGTTCCTCAAACCATTTTTGAATTCATAGACCAGGCCACCTTCTTTCTTTACTCTGTGGTCCAGTTCTGATGCTCATATGCCCATTGTAAGTAAATTTGGCTGTAGACAAGGGTCAGCATGGGCATCCTGACTGCTCTGCAGCCTTATACACAACAAACTGCGATGCACTGTGTTCTGATACCTTTCTATTGGAACCACCATTAATTCATCAGCAATATGAGCTACAGTAGTTCTTCTATTGGATCAGACTACTCAGGCCAGCCTTTGCTCTCCACGTGCATGAATGAGCCTTGGCTGCCCATGACCCTGTTACTGGTTCACCAGTTTTCCTCCCTTGGACCACTTTTGATAGGTATTGAGTCTGACCACTGCAGACCGTCAACATCCCACAAGAGCTGCAGTCGTCTAGCCATTACAATTTGGCTCAAATCCTTACACTTGCTGTTGAACTATATTAGGCAGCAAGTAAACATGTGGTCCCTGATGTTGATTTGTTGAAAGCAGAAAAAATGGGCATCCCACTTTGCTTTGTATGGGGATGCCTAGCTGCCGACACTGTGCCCATGCTGACCCGAGTCCACAGCCAAAAGCACTTACAATGGGCATGTGAGCATCAGAACTGGACCAACGGAACAACTGGTCTGATGAATTACATTTTCTTATACTGTACATCATGTGTATAGCCAGGTGTGTGTGTCGCTTACCTGGGGAGAGATGGCACCAGGATGCAGTATGAGAAGAAGCCAATTCTCTGCAGGGAAACCTTGGGTCCTGCCATTCATGTGGAAGTTAGTGGACATGTACCACCTTCCTAAACATTGTTGCTGACAAAGTATACCACTTCATGGAAATGGTATTTCCTGATGGCAGTGGCCTCTTTCAGCAGGATAATGTGCCCTGCCACACTGCAAAAATTGTTTGAAGAATGGTTTACGATGTTGATATGGCCTCTGAATTCTCCAGATTTCAATCCAATCGAGCATCTGTGGGATGTGCTGGAAAAACAAGTCCGATCCATGGAGGCTTCACCTCAACTTACAGGACTTAAAGTGGGGTGCCCACAAAAAAAAAAAATTAAAAGTCAGCAGCTACAAATACTGCAGCTGCTGACTTTTAATAATCGGACACTTACCTGTCCCGGGGTCCAGCGATGCGGGGGAACGAGACCCCCCCTCGTTCCCCTCTCCGCTCGTGGCCCCGGCATTCTTAATGTGGGAACCCGGCTGTGGCTTCACAGCCGGGCACTCACTGCACATGCGCGAGCGGCGCTGTGCGCCGTGATTCGACGCTCACTCATCTGGGACACATGACAGGTCCCAGGTGACTGTGCGGCGCCTAGGGGAAGTGACGTTTAGCCCGGGCAATGAAGGTGGCAGACTACGAGGGACCCCCTAGCAACAGGCATTTAGAGGTGAGTAAAAAAAAAATTTTTTCCAATTATTTTTTTTTTATGATTTTTAAGCCACATTTTTTTTTTTGGTGGCAACACCACTTTAAGGACACACTATAATAAAATCAGGCAAAAGATTGTCTGGTTTTCCTCAATGTTTCATAGCAGGTCAAAACAGAGAATGGAATTTACAAACATTTTGTACAACAAAAACTTTTTTTGTTGTTTATTGTTTCTGATCATGAGCAGTCTTTCATATCTGATTATTCTCATATGAAAACTGTACGGAAACAGTACACATTAAACGAAAATCGTTAGTTATGTTCACATATGAGAAAAATGTTGGCGTTTGTCCCTTTGGAAATTTTTGTTTCGAAAGTCTAAATTGGATATTGAAAGTTGTGTACACACTATACAAAATTCGAATGATCGTTCTAGCACAGGAGTTTTCTTCTGATTTTCTTATAGTGTGTATCCAGCTTTAAAGTGGTTCTAAAGGCTGAATGCATGAAAGTCAAAAACCTTGAGTATGCAGCTCCCCCTTATACTAACCTGAGCCTGATCCAATGATGTGCACAAGAGCAGAAGCTCTCCCGGGGCTCTCCCTCCTGACTGGCTAGGACACAGCATCGGGAGCCATTGGCTCCCACTGCTGTCAATCACAGAGAATGGTCCAAAAAAGGGAAAAATATCCAGTGAGCACCAGGTATGTGGATGAAAATGCCTTGTTGATGTCAGAGAAGAATGGGCAGCCTGGTTTGAGATGACATGATGTAAACAGTAACTCAAATAACCACTCGTTACAACCAAGGTATGCAGAATATCAACTCTGAAGGCAAAACATATCGAACCTTGAAGCAGATGAGCTACAGCAGCAGAAGATCCCACTGGGTGCCACTCCTGTCAGCTAGAACAGGAAACTGAGGCTACAATTCGCACAGGCTAACCAAAATTGGACAATAGAAGATTGGAAAAACGTTGCCTGGTCTGATGAGTCTTGACTTCAGCTGCGACATTCAGATGGAGGGTCAGAATTTGGTATAAACAACATGAAAGTATGGATCCATCCTGCCTTGTATCAACCATTCAAGCTGGTGGTAATGGTGTGGGGGATATTTTCTAGGCACACTTTGGGCCCCTTAGTACAAACTGAGCATTGTTTAAACACCACGGCCTACCTGAGTATTGTTGCTGACCATGTCCATCCCTTTATGACTACAGTGTCTCCATCTTCTGATGGCTACTTCCAGCAAGATAATGCACCATGTCTCAAAGATCAAATCATCTCAAACTGGTTTCTTGAACATGACAACGAGATCACTGTACTCCAATGGCCTCCACAGTCATCAGATCTCAATCCAATAGAGCACCTTTGGGATGTGGTGGAATGGGAGATTTGCATCATGGATGTGCACCCGACAAATCTGCAGCAACTGCGTGATGCTTTCATGTCAATATGGATCAAACACCTCGTTGAATCTATGCCATGAAGAATTAAGGCAAAAAGGTGGTTCAAACTGGTACTAGCAAGGTATACCTAATAAAGTGGCCGGTAAGTGTATACAGAGCCTTAAAAAAGTATTCATACCCCTTGACATTTTCCACATTTTATCATGTTACAGACAAAAACGTAAATGTATTTTATTGGGATTTTATGTGATAGACATACAAAGTGGCACATAATTGTGAAGTGGAAGGAAAATGATAAATGGTTTTCAAAATAGTTTTACTAAAAAATATGTGAAAAAAGTGTGGGGGACATTTGTATTAAGCCCCCCTAAGTCAATACTTTGTAGAACCATCTTTCGCTGCAATTACAGCTGCAAGTCTTTTTGGGGATGTCTCTACCAGCTTTGTACATCTAGAGAGTGACATTTCTGCCCATTCTTCTTTGCAAAAAAGCTCAAGCTCTGTCAGATTGGATGGAGAGCGTCTGTGAACAGCAATTTTCATGTCTTGCCACAGATTCTCAGTTGGATTTAGGTCTGGACTTTGACTGGGCCATTCTAACACATGAATATGCTTTGATCTAAACCATTCCATTCTAGCTCTGGCTGTATGTTTAGGGTCGTTATCCTGCTGGAAGGTGAACCTCCGCCCCAGTCAAGTCTTTTACAGACTCTAACAGGTTTTCTTCTAAGATTTCCCTGTATTTGGCTCCATCCACCTTCCCATCAACTCTGACCAGCTTTCCTGTCCCTGCTGAAGAAAAGCACCCCCACAACATGATGCTACCACCACCATGTTTCACGGTGGGGATGGCGTGTTCAGGGTGATGTGCAGTGTTAGTTTTCTTCCACACATAGCGTTTTGCTTTTAGGCCAAAAAGTTAAAATTTGGTCTCATCTGACCAGAGCACCTTCTTCCACATGTTTGCTGTGTCCCCCACATGGCTTCTCGCAAACTGCAAAAGGGACTTCTTATGGCTTTCTTTCAACAATGACTTTCTTCTTGTCACTTTTCCATAAAGGTCAGATTTGTGGAGTGCATGACTTATGCCCCGTACACACGGTCGGAAATTCCGACGGGAAAAGTCTGATCGGATTATTTTGTTGGAAAATCCGATCGTGTGTGGGCTCTAGCAGGCTTTTTCCATCGGAATTTCCGACGGAAAGAATTTGAGAGCAGGACCTAAAATTTTTCGACAACAAAATCCGATCTGACTTTTTCCAATCGTGTGTATAGAATTCCGACGCACAAAGTGCCATGCATGCTCAGAATAAATTTGAGGACGAAAGCTATTGGCTACTGGCCTCTACGTAGTCCCGTCATACGTGTTGTATGTCACCTTGTTCGGAACAATCAGATTTTCCGACAACTTTGTGCGACCGTTTGTGTGCAACACGAGTTTCGGCCAAAATCCGTCTGAAAAAATCTGACGAATTTTGTGGTCGGAATGTCCGACCGTGTGTACAAGGCATAATAGTTGTCCTGTGGACAGATTCTCCAACCTGAGCTGTGGATTTCTGCAGCTCCCCCAGAGTTACCATTGGCCTCTTGGCTGCTTCTCTGATTAATGATCTCCTTGTCCATCCTGTCAGTTTAGGTGGACGGCCATGTCTTGGTAGGTTTGCAGTTGTGCCATACTCTTTACATTTTCAGATGATGGATTGAACAGTGCTCCACGAGATGTTCAAAGCTTGGGATATTTTTTTTATAACCTAATCCTCCTTTAAACTTCTCCATAACGTTATCCCTGACCTGTCTGGTGTGTTCCTTGGTCTTCATGATGCTGTTTGTTCACTAAGGTTCTCTAACAAACCTCTGAGGGCTTCACAGAACAGCTGAATTTATACTGAGATTAAATTACACACAGGTGGACTCTATTTACTAATTAGGTGACTTCTGAAGGCAATTGGTTCCACTAGATTTTAGTTAGGGGTATCAGAGTAAGAGCCAGTTCACACAGGAGCAACACGACTTGCAGGCCGACTCTGTGAGACGACCTGCACACGACTTCAGTGGCGACTTGCAAAAACGACTTCTATATAGAAGTCAATGCAAGTCGCCTGAAGTCGCCCCCAAAGTAGTACAGGAACTCTTTTCTAAGTTGGAGCGACTTGAGTCGCTCCTATTAGAACGGTTCCATTGTACAGAATGGAGCGCGACTTTTCAGGCGGGTAAGTCGCTTGACAAATCGCCCCTATGTGAACTGCCTCTAAAGGTGGCTGAATACAAATGCACACCACACTTTTCACATATTTATTTGTAAAAAAAATTTAAAACCATTTATCATTTTCCTTCCATTTATGTGCCACTTTCTGTCAGTCGATCAAGTAAAACCCCAATAAAATACATTTACGCTTTTGTCTGTAACATGACAAAACGTGGGAAATGTCAAGGGGTATGAATACTTTTTCAAGGCACTGTAGGTGAAGTGCTGTGTAAACTGATATAAGTACCCAGTGGCAGGTGGTGGTATATTTTTATTTTTTTTGTGGGGGGGCTACAAAATATAACCCCTTCCTGCAGGATGAAGCCCTCTATGACACACACTCCTCTATGTATTCCTATGTCCCCCCACCCCTCTCTCTTCAGTAATATCGCACACTACCCACCACAGAGAGGCTTGTGCATTACAAATGAAGACAAACCGGGCACAGAAACGGAGTTGTGACCAACAACGACCAATCAGGTGTGACATTTGATTTTTTAGAGCCTATTGAAGAGGAATTCTGATTGGTCTCCATAGGAACCCTCTCCAGCGCACCTCTTCTGTCTCCAGTAGCGCCCGCCGTGTGTGGGACAGCGGGGGAGAAGTTAGGCGGTGCGGTGCTGTCTCTAGGACCCGGCGGCCTCCCTCCGTACTTCCTGCCTGGCTCGCTCACACGCTCAGCTTAGGAGCCCCGGAGCCGCGTCCTTACTCAGGCCAGGCCGGGGACACCATGTGAGGACAGGCCCGCTCGTCTCCTCTGCCTACCTTCAGCTCCGGCCCAGGTGAGTACAGGACAGTCCGGGCGGCGGCCGAGTCATGAGGGGGGGCACATGGCCCGGGGGGGTCCGCCACCCTGCACTCTCTATTAAGTTGTGTGGGTGATAATATACGGGAGTGTGGGAGGTGAGGGGAAGGATCCTGTATGAGGAGACAGGCCCAGGCTCACATGAAATGGCCTCCTTGTTAATAATCCGAATCACACTCATTAATTGGAGGAGAGCTGTGCTCCTCCATCCAGCCTCTTCCTGTATTGTCCCCCATTCCTCCTCTAATACCATTCCTACTCATCTTCCTCACCAACATGGGAAAACTTCTACTCATCCAGCCGTGTGCAGGATGCTGGCTGTGCATTGTGTGTAAACATGGACCTGGATGGAGCAACCCCCCCCCCCCATCTTCACCATTTTATGATTGAATACTTTCTGTAATGTGGATGAATCACACCATCACACTTCACCAGCAAATGGAGCAGAGCCCCGCAACCTCCTCCATTGTTCCACAAAGCTGCACTTTTCCCTGCCCAGGGCTTTGTCCATCACACAAACTTTCTGCTAACATTGCCAGTGGTCACACTTACCAGCTTCAGTATTTTAGACTTAAAGCTTTGCTTTTGAGCTTACCACCACTTTATTATATTGCAGCTTATCCATTCTTAGATGTGATGGCTGCATTAATTTCTTTCCTTTATATAGCGCTGGCAATTAACGCAGCACTTTACATATATGTTATACATTCACATCAATCCCTGCGCTCAAGGAGCTTGCAATCTAAGGTCCCTAAGGCTGGTCATACACTGTTCGAATCTTGCTGAACCGGCTGCGATTCCAACTGTTAATGGGCAGTGGGGGGTGCTTGTAGTTCCCACAGTACAAGCACCCCCCACACCGTTAGAAAGCACTCCTTAGGGACACATTTAAAGTGATGCTAAAGGTTTGTTTATAAAAAACAAAAACAAAAAACAAACATATCATACTTGCCTCCACTGTCCAGCTCGTTTTGCAGAGTGGCCCCCGATCCTGCTCTTCTGGGATCCCTCAGTGACTCTCGTGGCTCCTCCCCACAGCAGATAACCCCCCTAGGAGAAGCGCTCTGGGGGGGGGGTTACCTTGCGGGCGAGCTCCCGAGTCCAGCATTCGGCGTCGTCATTGGATTTGATTGACAGCAGCGGTGGCCAATGGCTGCGCTGCTATCAATCTATCCAATCAAGAGCCGAGAACCCCGAGCTGAGAGCGAGCGTGTCCCTGTGGGACAAGTTTGAGGGTTCAGGTAAGTAAAACGGGGGGCCGGTCACTGATGGGTTTTTTTTTTTTACCTTAATGCATAGGATGCATTAGGCCTCATGTACACTGCTGCTGGTAAACGGACGTTTGGGAGCAGTTGGGCATTTTTTTCAGCTGCTCCTGAACTCTCCTCTATGTTGTCTTATCAGTACATGTACACAGGTTCGTTTATAGTTGTTTCTAGGCAGTTGTGTTTAGAGGCTTTTTTTTGGAACCCAAAAAAATGCGTTCAGAAGCTGTGCTTGAAAGCATTCTAAACGCGGCAACTTGCGTTTAGCAGCATTTTGTTTACAGGCGTTTTTCATTTTTGGCTATTTTGGAAAAAACACTTTTTTTTTATTTATTTATTTATTTTTTTTCAAACGCTTATAGACGGAAACGCGGCATGTAAACGTGGCTAAACGGCCGTTTTTAGACGCCAGTTTCTAGCTGTCAAGTTAAATCGTTCAGGAGAGGGTGAACAACGTCCCGCGTACATGAAGCCTTAAGGTGAAAAAAACGCAAACATTTACAACCCTTTTAAGGCTTCTTGTTCACGGGATGTTGTTCAACCTCTCCTGAACGATTTAATTTGACAGCTAGAAACCGGCCTCTAAAAACATTTGTTTAGCCACGTCTAGCAAAGTTTGTGTCTAGAAGCATTTGTAAAGGGTTGGCGTTTCAAATGCCTCTGAACCCATTTTTTTTTGTTTGCGTTCCAAACTCAACTGCCTATAAACGACTGTAAATGACTGTGTACATGTACTGAAAAGATAACATAGAGGAGAGTTCAGGGGCAGCTGAAAAAAAATGCCCCCCAACTGCTTCTAAATGTCCGTTTACCAGCAGCAGTGTACATGAGGCCTAACCCTTTGAGCACCCCTGATGTTAAACCCTTTTCTGCCAGTGTCATTAGTACAGTGCACATTTTTTAGCACTGATCACTGTATTGGTGTCACTGGTCCTCAAAGTGTCACTTAGTGTCTGATTTGTCCGCCACCATGTCGCAGTCCTGCTATAAGTCGCTGATCGGCATTACTAGTAAAAAATAAAAAACTGTGGTTGCAGAAAATAATTTTTGCACTGTGTATGGCTTGCCTAAAGCCCCATATACACGATCGGATTGTTGGCCAACAAAGCGTTAGACTTTTGTCTGAAGGGCATGTGACAGACTCTTGTCTTGAATACAAACGGTACACAATTGTTGGCCAACAAACACGAACGTAGTGATGTACTATGTGGAATTTCAGCTCTTGAGCACCACCCTTTGGGCACCTTCAGCTAATGTTGTGTTTGGTGAGCATTGATTCCGAGCACGCGTGTTTGTACTTTGGACTTTTGTGTGACAGATTTGTGTACACACGATACTAAAATCGGCCAAATTAGACAGGAGTCAATTAAAAGAGAAGTATAGGTTTATAGAAAAAAAAAGCCTTTTCACGCTAACCGCACAGCCACGTTAGGGGTAAAGTGCCGCTAGTTTTAGTGGCATTTTACCGTAGTTTTAGCATTGCTTTTTGGCCGCTAGCGGGGCGCTTTTAACCCCACTAGCGGCCATAGAAAGGGTTAATAGTGCCCGTGCAGCGCAGAGGTGTTTTGCAGGCTGGGTCACAGAATGAACTGCACTCCTGTGATCCACAGGAGAAGTCCAATAAAGCTTTAGTCGTACTTCTTCAACCCCTTCCAGACAACTTTCTCCCAGCTTTTTAAGACCCCTTTCACACCGATTCACGCCTATAGCGTCGGCGGTAAAACGCCGCTATTTTTAGCAACGTTTTACTGTCGGATTTGGGGCGCATTTCGGCCGCTAGTGGGGCGCTTTAACCCCCCCCCCCCGCGCTAGCGGCCGAGAAAGGATTAAAACTGCCCGCAATAGCAGTGTTTTGCCGGGGGTATTACAGCGCTACCCCATTGATTTCAGTGAGGAGCAGTGGTATAGGAGCAGTAAACACGCCACTCCTTCGCCGCTCCAAAGAAGCTGCTGGCAGGACTTTTCCTGACGTCCTGCCAGCACACCGCTCCAGTATGAAAGCCCTTGGGCTTTCACACTGCAGACAATGGAGCAGCAGTTTGAGGGCGGATTGCAGGTGCTATTTCTAACGCTATAGCGCCTGCAAAACTCCCTCAGTGTGAAAGGGGTCTAAGAGTTCCAAATGCCGGGAGGCGAAGGTGGGCATTCGGGTCATGTAATCGCTGTCACAGCGGTCACATGATCGGAAAGCTCTTGATCAAAGGTATGCATCAGGAGCTTACTGATTCCCCCGCTGGCTACCGTGCAGGGAGCGCGCTCTCAGCAAGGTTAGTTGTTCCCACAGGGCTGCATATATGCGGCCGCTCTGCATTAAGGCCCACCTGCTGAGGCCACATATATGCGTACTGTTGTGTAAAGGGGTTAACCTACCATCATGTCTTTGGAGTGTAGGAGGAAACCCGCAAAGGGAGAACATGCAAACTCCATGCAGGTAGTGCCGTGCTTGGGCCTTCTTTAGGCTTTCTTTTTTTACCTGGTTATCCAACCAATAAAGTTGGCTATAGATGGATTTATATTTAATATTTGACTTCTCGCGAATGGGTTTGGGAAGGTTTTGTGCGATCAGCACTGTGGCCAATCGGCTGCAGCACTGATCAGTGTAATCTGATGAGTCCTTGCAGTTAAAATACAATAGCTACCTTCATTGTGTGGATGGGGGAATCTGTTCATTTTTTGATTGGCCTGACAACTGAATGGAAAAAAACAGCCATGTATGGCCAGCTTAAAGATGAACTATACTCCTCTTGGCTCTAGTGATGCGACGTCCTGGAGCTCCCTGCCCGCCCCTGACCTCCTTTGATACCCAGAAGCCAGCCGCTCAAAGATGTTAGCGGCCAGCTTCTGGGTGTCATATGCCAGGCACTTTCATTGGCTGGGTGAGGATGTTGTCACCCCAGTGCATGCATGGGAGTTCTGTTGATTTAGACATTGCTGAATTTCTACAGTGAGCTGTGCGTGCGCAACTCGGTGCACATGGGCGGATAGGTAGGTAATTTTAATGCAGGAGCGACAAAGCATGTCTCTTCTGCATTAAAAATCTTGCATGTTCACCAATTTTTTGTTAGTACCCAAATTTCCACTTTAAGCACTTGCTGACCGCCCCACGTACATGTACTGCGTGGCGGTGGCTCCTACAGGCAGAATCGTGTACCTATACGTCTTCTCCACTTCTGGGTTTGCACGCGCGCTGATTGTTTCCGACAGAGGCAGACCACTGTTCTGTCTCTGACAGAATGGCGATCTGCCTTGCTCACTTAGAAGGGAAGAAAGAGATCCTGTGCTTCTACTAAGCAGGAACACGGATCTCTGACTTCCCACAGTACAAGCAACCCCACACAGTTGGAAAGCACTTCTTACTGACACATTTAACCCTTTAATCGCCCCTGATGTTAACCCCTTCAATGCCAGTGTCATTAGTACAGTGACAGTGCGTATTTTTTTAGCACTGATCACTGTATTTGTGCAACTGGTCCCCAGTTTTTGTGCAAACCAATCAATATATGCTTATTGGGATTTTTTTTTTTTTTTTTTTTGTTGCCAAAAACATGTAGCAGAATACATATTGGCCTAAGCTAATGAAGAAATTTTAATAGCATTTTTTTTCTTTTTATTGGGTATGTTTTATAGCAGAAAGTAAATGTTTATTTTTTTTTTTGTTTATAGCGTAACAAATAAAAAGCTGCAGAGGTGATCAAATACCACCAAAATAAAGCTTTATTTGTGGGGGGAAAAAAAAGTACATCAATTGTATTTGGGTACAGCGTTGCACGACCGCGCAATTGTCACTTAAAGTAACACAGTGCCGTATCGCAAAAAAAATGGCCTGGTCATGAAGGGGGGTAAACCTTCCGGAGCTGGTTAAAATATAACTAAAGGCAAATCTTCCTTTTTTTTTTTTTTTTTTTTTTTTATCAAGTGGAGAGGACTTAGAACACTTGTCAGTATTTATTGCTGTCTGTGCCCCCGTTGGGGAGAATCTCACCCTCTCCATTTGTCTTGTTTACCATTATCATTAAAAATTGAAACAAAAAAAAAAAAACCCCAAAAAATTATTTTAGGTTGTCCCCAGAACAGGAATAGAGGGGATATCTTCCAATGGAGACACTACTTCTGGTGACAAGGGATTTCCTCACTCGTAGGAAGTGAAAGGGAAATGCCCCCACAGGGACACAGATGCAAAAGTAAAAAAAAAACCTTACAGGGGTTATACCCCTCCCTACTCTATCCGTCTTTTTTTTTTTTTTTTTTGCCTTTTAGTTTACTTTTAAGTCTTTCAAGTTGAGACAAACCATTTACTGACGGGGGGTGCTTACAATGATCGGCTTTTATGTATGCAAAACCTTTCCCCAAAAGTTCATCTAACACTCTCCTCAGCTTGAGATTGATCAAACCTGGAGCAACTGTACATAACAACCAATCAATCAGCTTATATCTTCAGCTTGTTCAGTTAGTGTTCACCTTTTTAAGCCCTTTTCAGATGGGGCAGATTCTGTTCTGATCAGCCAGGGGTCAGCTCACAGGCCCCCTGCTAATCGCAACAGAGCAGGCAGGTGACACATCCATGTCTGCTAAGTTTCAACAGAGTGGACGCGGACAGAGCACGCCCTGCTGTATTGGCAGCCAGAAGTAAATGGACTCCGCTGTCCGTTTTACACCTGGCTACCTCTGATCCACTCCACCTAAATGGAAGAGAACAGTGTTTTTTTTTTTTTTTTTTTTTTTTTGTGTATTGGACCTGGAGGTAGGCAGTTCTCTACTGTGCTTACCTCTGTGGGTAATGAACTGTCAGTGCCCCCACACAGCGACCAGTGAGGGAGCACAGGGATAGGGATGCCACTGAGGGGGAGGTTAGTATAGTTTTGCTGGCAGCGCACGCCCCATGGCACGGCGGCATCTTAAAGGGGACGTACCTGTACGCCCTTATGCCTGTCCGTGCCATTCTGTCGACGTACATCGTCGTGCGCCGGTCGGCAAGCGGTTAAAGAGGAAGTAAACTCTCCCACTCTGATGCTTCTTTTTCATTTAGTACATTATAATAAGTAAAACTATAGCCACTGTAATCCAGCCCAAATCGCATATTACTTACTGTTTTAAGAAACTTGTTTCCAGGGGTTAGGCAGCGCCATCTTAAGTATTGTTTTCTGAGTCCACAGTAGAGTGTATTTCCGCCCTTACATTGAGCACTTCCTGTACTGTTAACCAAGCCTCCTTCTCAATCCAACGTTTCTATGGCAACCCTGCTTCCCTGTTCATAGCTGACTCGTTTTATTTCATAGTATTTACTTGTGCCACTTATCAAGATTGACACAGGCAAATACTAATCAGCTTCAGCTGATAAGACTGCAGTAATGCTGTCCAATGGCCAGGTTTACACTGCATGTGATGTCACATGGGGTGTAGGAGGAAGCTCTGAATGATTATAAAGTCTCCTGGGATTTCAGTGGTGTGCCGTAGGAAGTCCTGATAAAAGATAGACAAGCACATAGAGAGTGTGCCGTAAATCGGGAGAGATCTGGGCATGCTCAGTGATGTCATTCTAAAGAAGAAAAAGGATTACAACAATACTAAGCAAGTAAGGAGATATCTACAATCAGTGTTCATTAGGGTTTTTTATGCTGATTTACATGGGACAAAGTTGTGGGGGAGAGTTTACAACCACTTTAATAAACTGCCATCTCGCGTTTCAGTGAATTTCTGGTACTGTAATCTCGTAAAGTCTCAAGAGATTCCAGTATCAGGGGATGTGCGCCACTGTTTGAAGCATTTGTAGATCACTTCACTCCTCCAAAGGAGAAGCGATCTACAAAGCTTCATAAACTGGCACACAGAGGAGAATGATCTCCTCTGTGAATGCTGGAGAATGAAGCGGTGACATTTTTTCACTGCTTCATAAACGGACACCTTAGTCCTACAACCGTATGTGCCACGTTCCGAGCGCTGTGCACACAGGCATCACAAAAAAGACTCGGAGTCATTGGCAATCTATTTTTCTGGAGAAGGAGCTGTGTGGCTTTTACTCTTGTGTGTTTTGCTTGGAATGCTGCACTTACAGTTGTAGTACAAAGCAGGAGTGCGCATGTATAGGGAACCCCAATGCAACCTTATTGGTCCCAGCGGCACAGTGGGAACATGCATAACTGGGAGTGTCATTGCAGTCAGGGGACCATTGCAAAAGTAAAACTCAGAGGAAGAAGTTTGATAAAACAGCAAATGCATGTAAATTTATAATATTTGTTTAACAGACTTTTAAAAAAAAAAAAGCTCTACTGAGCTTTTTCAAGCTGCAGTGTGCAAGAAGCCTGCAGAATGGCTCCCCTGCGTGAATCGCTGTAGCTGTACGGCGGCTGCTTTAAGGGGTATAGGGGGCGTGCGCCGCAGTACTGAGGAGCCGATGCATGTGCCCATCGCTCGTGACATTGCCAGAACAAGGATCTGTGTATGTAAACACAGATTGACGTCCTGTCAGGGGAGAGGAGACAGATTGTGTGTTCCTAGTATATAGGAACACTGATCAGGCTCCTCCCCCCTAGGCAGTCCCATCCCCCCACAGTTAGAACAGTTAACCCTTTGATTGCCCTCTAGTGTTAACCCCTTCCCTGCCAGTGACATTTATACAGTAAACAGTGGCTATTTTTAGCTCTGATTTCTGTGTAAATGGTCCCTCAAAAGTGTCCGATTTGTCCGCCGCAGTCCCAATAAAAAAAAATGTATAATTAAAAATACCATAAATCAATCCCCTATTTTGTAGACGCTATAACTTTTGCGCAAACGAATCAATATACACTTATTGGGATTTTTTTTCCCCAAAAATATGTAGAATACATATCGGCCTAAACCTGAGGGGGAAAAGAAAAAATATACCGTATTTACCGGCGTATAACACGCACTTTTTTTTCCCCTTTTTAAAATCGTGAGTGCGTGTTATACGCCGATCCCCCGCTGATTGTGGGCAGAGGAGCGAGTGCCGCCGATATCTATACATAGCCGAGTATACTCTGCTATCCTCGGCTAATTCCGCTCAGTCATGCCCAGTCCCACCCTATGATAGACATTAACACAGGGACTGGGCGTGAGTGGAGCTATCCAAGCCTAGCCAAGTACACTCGGCTATGTATGTTTGTGGGGACGGCGCTCGGCTCCCAGTCCCTGTGTTATGCCGAGATACACAGAGCCGGTCTGAAAAAATGCCCAGTTCGGGGGGGGGGGGGAGGAGGGGTAAATCCTTCCGGGCTGAAGTGGTTAATTTTGTCAAGTGTAATTATTGTGCCTTAAGATAATTTTACAACATAATTTTATCATTTAAGTTCCTCTGAAACTGGCATTTGATACATTTTTATTACTCTTCCCAACTCCTCCAAATAGCTTCTCGCCTGTAAAGTTTCTCCACTTCATAAGACAGATGCTTGCAACAGTTCTGTCAGTGTGGCGACACTCATATACACCTTGCCAACATATACATATATCTGTCACAATTTCCACCCTTTGTCACACTACCGCAAGACAGATTCCTAATGAGTATTTAACACACTATATGAATTCCGGGGATTGTGTTTTGATTGTAACTACATACAAATGTTTCATGCGTAGGAATAATCTGAATACTTTTCATCCTCCTCAAAGTCCAAAAGCATAAAGGTATGAGCAACTTAGAAATATAGGTGGAACACTCCATTGTGTAATAATCCCATATTATTCTGTGCTCTGTATGATAAGGCAGCACTGTGTAAATAAAGGATAATGGTTGTTCATGTCATCAACTGCCTGCGTGCAAGTTTTTGTGGGATCTGTATTTCACAGGGTCAAGAGCTTCTTTTGTTTACGAGTTTGGAATAGAGGGTTTAACTTTGTAGACAAGAGAGAAACCAGCAACAGTTTAAAGCAGAATTCCATGTTTTCTATCACTTTAAGGCCTCATACACACTGGGCGTCCGTTTAGCCCTCTGAACGCCAGAACTCCTGGCAAGAGAAAAAAGGTGCTTAAAATACACGCCTAAAGCCACATATTTGCACACGTGTTTATGAGCATCAGTCATTTGAGCGTTAATGGATTCCCTTGGCCAGATTATTTATTCTGGCTATTGGAATGCATTAAATGTACAGGCAGAAGATATTTTTTTACATTCATGCAGCTTTCCCCTGAGCCACCGCCTATACTTACCTGAGCCTGATCTAGATCCAGCACGGTGCCAGAGAACAGTAGCTTGCTCTCTTCTCACTGGGCATGGAGGCAGTGACGGGAGCCACTGGCTCCTACTGCTGTCAATCGCATCCTGTAAGGAGCGAACGGGATGGGGAATAGAGTCGGTCGTGCTGTGTGTCTGTGGACACAATTGCATACTTGTTCCAGATTAATGATTCCGAAAGCCAGAGAGAGCGAGGCATCTGGCGGAGTCCCAAGCATTGGTAGCCTTAATATTGGTCTCTGTACAGGTGTGCTTTAAAACTTTATTTAACCCTTATGCTGCTAGAATTCACATTTTGAGGGCATATAACCTATCCAATAATGATTGACATTTTTATATTACTTCTCATTTTTTTTTTTTTTTATTTCAAAACAGCGCATTGCGTTGGACTTCCTCTAAATTGGGCTTGACTGCTGGTAGCTGATTAAAGTGATTACTGCATATCACTACTCTCACTATTTTCTAATGGCATTGTTACATTTCTAGTGGTTTCCATGGGCCTCTCTCAGCTCTATTTTAGAGCCCTTTTATACTGATCAATTTTTGATGTGCTTTTTGTGTTTAAAAAGCAGAACAAAAATGCATGAAAATTGTATCGGTTTAAATGTTATGGAACTCTTCACACTGCAGGTGTGCTGCGCATTAAAGTCCTGCATGCTGCATCTTTCTTGCAGCTTTTCAAAAACACCTTCCATTGTAAGTCAATGGGAACGCATGAAAAGCACATCAGTGTGAAAGGGCTGCAACTGAAAATCGCTTGTTTCCCCCATCAACACTGCCCCTTTTCCATCCCTTCTGTTTAATCAATCAACTTGGGTACATTAAACCTGGCCATACATGGTTGGAATCTTGGCTGGTCCCTGCTGAACCGGCTGAGATTCGAACCATCTATGGCCGGCTTTATGCTTCACAAAAGTGCATCAAAAACAGTGTGAAGGGGACCTTAGTCATTTTTAGTTTCCAGGCTAACAATGACTACTGTGATAAAACATGCCTCCAGGATGGGATATCTGTTGTAGTATTGTAACCTTTCTTTCTTGTAATAAATTGCTTACACTTTATTTTATTTTTATTTATGTTGCAGACATGGAAACAAACAATCATTTTGCCAGTACTGGCCAGCCACCATTATCTAGCGCCTCAGGACTCAAACAGCTGCCTCAGTTGGTAGAACCAGTTTACACAAATAATGCCCTTGTAATATTTCCTCAACAAGTTAAAGGTAAGCATTTATATGTAAAATATCTATCTCAATATATAATTTTAAAAGTTGAAAGAATAATGCTATGGGTTTCAGTTGGGCAGTCTGCCAAGAAAAGACCAAAGAGATACAATGTTTCTACTTATCAAGGAACTGAACTGCTGTGTAGGAGTTCTCAGTTTAACCATTTAAAGACTAAATCTTTTCTGACTCTTGTTGCTTACAAGTAAAAATCCTGTATTTTCTGCTAGAAAATCACTTGGAACCCCCAAAAATTATATATATCTCCCTAGGGAATATAATAGCAGTCGTTGCAATATTTTATGTCACACTGTATTTGCGCAGCGGTCTTTCAAGCGCAGTTTTTTTGGGGAAAAAAAAACTATAAAACAGTAAAGTTAGCCCATATTATTTATTTTTTTTGTTTTTCGTCCAAAAGTTTTGATTACCTGTTTTTGTGTATTTAATATATAGTTTTTTTTTTTTTTTTTTTTTAATATAAATTATACATACAAGTGAACTGATTGGAGGTTTGTTTTGTTTAATGTTTAAATGTAAGAAATTTTCTGTATTACTTATTACGTAAGGCTGCTTTCACACTGGAGCAGGCAGGCATTGACAGTAAAACGATGCTAGTTTTAGCAGCGCTTTACCGTCTTTTTAGCGGCGCTATTCGGCTGCTAGTGGGGCACTTATAACCCAGCTAGCGGCTGAGGAAGGGGTTAAATGCGCCCGTGAAGCACCGCTGCCAAATTGCATTGCAGGTGCTTCAGCAGCGGTGCCCATTCATTTCAATGGACAGGAGTGGTGGAAGAGCGGTATACACCACTCCAAAGATGCTGCTTGCAGGACTATTTTAAACGTTGCACACAGACTGCAGGGGAGCCGTTTTGCAGGCGCTTTACAGGTGCTATTTTTAGCCCAAAAGCGACTGAAAAAACGCCCAGTGTGAAAGGTGTCTAACAGTTAGATTTTATGAGCTGAAGGGTTGGGGGGGGGGGGGGGGGGAGAAGGAAAAAATAAATCGGCCCAACATATTGGCCAAAAAAAAATCGGCATCGTATATTGCCCGTCGCGATTTCTAAATATCGGCCAGAGAAAAACCCATATCGGTCGACCTCAAGTATAAAATTCATTCAGTCCATGTATCCCCATACTGCTAAGCTCTAGTGTCTAAAAACCCACTCTAAAATTTTTTGTTCCATTGTAACAATATTGTGCTACACTGCATGCATGTAATTCAGACAAACATTTTTGTTAAAGTGGTTATAAAGCCTTAAGGTTTTTCAACTTAATTAATTACAGGGGGTCCCCGAGTTACAAACTCGTTAGGGACTGCCCGCCTGTACGGAAGTCGGAAATGTTCGTAAGTCGGCCGCGCATGCGCAGATTGACAAATACGGAGATTTCCGGACATTTCTGATGTTCCGTCTAATGCCGTTCTGCGCATGCGCGGCAAATTACGGACATTTCCGGCATTTTCCGAGGCTCCGTATGGCCGCGCATGCGCAGAGCGGCCGAAAGACGGCGAAAAATGGCGGAGGGTCCCCGCAGCGCCCCGTTCGTAAGTAGGGGTTGTTCGTAGGTCGAGCGTTCGTAAGTCGGGGACCCCCGGTATATGCATTAAGGTGAAAAACCTTCTGTACTGCAGCTTTTTCTTACCTGAGCCTGATCCAGTGATGTACATGACCACAGCAGCTCCAACCGCTGTCGCTCTCCTCATTGGACAGATTGATAGCAGTAGGAGCCATTGGCTCAAAAGCTCTGACTCGGGGGAGGGGCTGAGTCCCGCTGTCTGTGTTAAAACGCAGTAGCAGAGGGCAGGAGCAAGGCCGCACAGGTGCCCCCATGGAAAGCCGCTTCCATGGGGGCACCTGATTAAGAGGAAGAGCCTTGAGTGTCGGCACGGTACCCCAGAAGAATTGCACAGAGCAGGTAAGTATAAGCATGTTTATTTATTTATTTTTTAAATCAAATTTTTACAACCACTTTAAACTTTTGGGTGGCATGAAGAATGGTGGAACCTCCTATCGGTATTTACGATTTTGTTTGTTCTTTCTGGGCAGATTTTCGATTTGGTACCTTATCACACAATTCTCAATATAGGTGCATCACATCTAATGGCTAACTATTTGATTGCTTTTTTTTTTTTTCCTGGAAGGCTGTAGTTCTACAGTTGTCTTTTTTGCACAACTTTGTCTTCTGTATTATGTGCTATATGTAAATTTATTTTATGCTTTTCACTTTTAGGTTTGAATTGTGATATGCCTGTGAATGGCTTGATTTCACCTTCCATACCCAGTAATCCTCATGGGACATTTGCTTTGGGTGGCAGTAGTACAAGTCATCCCACAGCTAGTAAATTTGACTACCTCTGGAAATTTCCCAAGTCTCCTGTTCTGAAAGACTGTCACGGACCTGCTCTGCCTAAGGTGAATGGATCAGCATCGCCAGTATCAAATGGTCCTTTCTATAAAGGAAACTCTCAGGAGACCCGGGACAGCTCTACTTCAAGCCACCAGGCATCTCTTATTTTCAATGGTCAAGACTTGTGCAATTTTAGTAATATTAATGTAAAAGTGTCAGCTGCAGCAAATGGAACACATTGCCATCCCACAACATCCCAACCAGCCCCTTTGCCAATATTTGGTATGCAGTCTCCTTCTCCACCTCCTCAGTGCCAGGATGAAGAGCAAGAAATGGAAATAACTGAAACTATGGAGAATAAAGATGAACTGGAAGATATATTGGGACATCCTGATGTTCAGTCTGGTGTGTATACGTGTAAATCAGATGTCTACTTTGTAAAGTTGAGTTGGCTTACTACTTTAGCTCGGGGAGCCTTTTTTTTATTTTTATTTTTTTTTTTATTTCACACACCGATTAAAATGCACATTTTGCATCTGTAGATTGTTTGTTTAAAACTTTCCAAACATATCTATGAAAGAGAGACTCTGAGTCTAAGGCTCTAAAGAATGAAATGCTTGCAGTTAAAAAAAAAAAAAAATGTATGGGGCACACAAGACTGTAGAGACACTTGATCACTGTTACTGTGCTTGTGGATTCCCCTGTTTGGTAGTTCCTGGGTCTCCTGCTCCTACCAGGAGGAGCCTGGGACATTAAGTGATGTCGGGATGGTGACTGGAGAACATATGTTCCCCAATCTCCTTTTTGCAGTGTGAGCCTGAGCAGCACGCAGCCAAACTTGATTTTGTCCTGGGAGTGGGGCGAGAAGTGCCCATCCCTCTGCCAGAGCTGGAGCTACATACAGCACTGACAGCCACTGTATCTGTTTAGTAAAGCAAATAGTTCATTTGGACTTATTTAAAGTGACCTAATACTGGGTTAGGCTTTAAGAACTTTCTAATATGGCAGCAACAGATTCTTAAAGAAATATAGAAAATTCACAGATTAGGAAACTGGCGGTAATTAATTAAAACTGGGTGTCTTGATTAGGTCCTTCACTTTTTTGATTAAGAAAACACAGTAGTGGCCAGATTCAAAAGATGCTTTTGATCTGAATAGCAGCTATGACTCTGCCCACTGTAGTACAAAACTCCTCACCTATACGCCTGTCAGTGTTACTGGCACAGTGAGGGAGTGCACTGAGGAAGAAGTGACAGGTATGGACACTCCAACCAACTCATGTACCTGTCTCTGACATGAACCACGTACAACCGTCACTTTTGGTGCAGGGCTCAACTGACAAAAAAAATGGCTCTGGCAGCTAAAGTTTTATACACAGTGCAAGTACAGAAAAAGAACTGTTGATGTGCCAGAAATAGTGTTTCTACTTTGCAACAGTGTATTTTTGCCTCTGGATTCCACAGCGTGTATTGTCAGCTCTGCCTACTAAATTCATGATGGATTACAAAGAACCTAGCCCTCTCCTCATCTCCGTAACCCCTCCTTGTGCAGAGGCAGAGAACACAGGAACTTTTAATAGTATAATCAACAGAAATAAAGGGAGCAAGTAAGAGAAGTTCAATGTTGGGGTTTACACTAGAGCTGCACAATTAATCGGTAAAGAATCATGATCTCTATTCACCCCCTCACGATCTTAATCCGACATTTCCACGATTCAGTGCAGAGCCATTCTCTGCTCACAGCTGTCAAACTTGACAGGCTGCCCCGTGTTTTTTTTTTTTTCACAACATTGCTCAGTGCTAAGATAAAAAGAAACATTGTAGCATTGGGTTCTTTTAGATAAGAGATGAAGGTCTGTCTGTAAATAAGGGCAGTTTAACCACTTAAAGTGGTGTTTCCACCACTGTTTTTACTCACGCCTGTTGCTAGGGGGTCCCTCGTAGTCTGCCTCCTTCAGTGTCTGGGCACTGACATCACTGCCCCTCGGCGCAGTCAGTCATCTGGGACACATGACGGGTCCCAGATGACTGCGCTGTGTATCGCGGCGCCGCTGACGCATGCGCAGTGGAGCCACAGCCGGGTGCCCACAGTAAGAATGCCGGCTCCACGAGCGGAGCACGAGGGGGGCTTCGTTCTCCCGCATCACTGGACCCTGGAACAGGTAAGTGTCCGATTATTAAAAGTCAGCAGCTGCAGTATTTGTAGCTGCTGACTTTAAAATTTTTTTTTTTTTTTTTTTTTTTTTTTTTTTTTAGGGGGCACCCCACTTTAAAGACTAAGCCTTTTTCTGACATTTGTTGCTTACAAGTTTAAAATCCAGTATTTTTTTTTGCTCGAAAATTACTTGGAACCCCCAAACATTCCATATATATTTTTAGCAGAGACCCTAGAGAATAAAATGGCAGTCATAACAATATTTTATGTTGCACTGTATTTGCGCAGCGGTCTTTCAAAAGCATTTTTTTGGGGGGAAAAAATGCACTTCAATGAATAAAAAAAAAAAAAGAGAAAGATGTTACGCCGAGAATCGTGATCTTTATTCTAAGCAATAAAGATTGTAATTCTCATTTTATCCAGAAATAAACCCTAGTTTCGCATGTAGTTGACCCCATAACATTGTCAGTAGAGACCCATCGTTTGAGGTGATTGTAAAAGTTGTCATAATATTATGTTTGTTAAAAAATTTTATACTTGCCTGCTCTGTGCGGTGGCTTTGCATAGAGCAGCCTCGGGAAGCTGCACCCAGAAGATTTTTTTTTTTTTTACCTTAATGCAGGGCTTGACAAATTTGCTTGAAATCTAAGAGCCAGCTAGAAAAGTTAGGAGCCAGTTTTTTTTTTTTTTTTTTTTTTTTTTGCCAGCATGCACAATGGCTGGCTTCTGTCGGACCGACTGCCATACACATGGGCCGAATGGCAGCCAGTTTTTATTAAACTGATCGATGCCGCCCAAGTGTACTAGGCTTGATGGTGTGATGGGCAGCGGCTCAGTATGGAAGGTATATATGGGTCCGGGGAGGGTATATACAGATATCACATACCTGGTTTCCTTTCTGTCACTTCTAAGCACATAGATTTTGGTTCTGTCTCATGTTTATGACGTCAGTGCAGCTTGAGGTGGGCATAGTTGGAGTGATGGAAGGCGGAGTTGGTCTCCGGGAAGATGGCGGTGTGGGCAGAGTTGGTGTGATGGAAGGAGATGGGGAGCCCCGGTGTAACGACATATTCGGTGACCCATCGCACAGCAGTGATGTTCCATCACCACCATCTTGCTACACCACACACTCGTCCACAGTAAGTATACACTAAGAAGGGGGAAAGCGGACATGTTATACCCAACGTAGCCCAGGCGCCAGGCCGCTATTTCTAGATGCTAATGCGACCTGGCGCCCAGGGTTTGTCGACCCCTGCCTTAATGAATAGAATGCCTTAAAGGGAAAGTAAAGCCTCTTAAAAAAAAAAAAAAAAGACACCCTGCAAGGCAAAGGCATAATGAGCTAGTATGCATAGCATACTAGCTCATTATGAAAAACTTGAAAACGAAGAATTATGAAAAAATCATTATGAAAACGAAGCCCCCGAAGCCGTCCTTATCCTCGATCTTCTTCGCCGCCATCCACGGCCGGAGTGACTTCCGGGTCTCGCCGCTCCAGTGCTATCATTCACTGGAGCGGCGAGACGTCACTCCCGCGCATGCGCACGAGATAGGCATATCGCCGTGATCTCGGCATCTTCAGTGCGCCCTCAGTGCGCCTGCGCGCTGCTGTCTACGGCGCATGCGCCGTAGACAGCGATGCCTTTGCATCGCTAAATATCTCCTAAACCATGTAGGTTTAGGAGATATTTATTGGACCTACAGGTAAGCCTTAATCTAGGCTTACCTGTAGGCCGAAGTCATATGGAAGGGTTTACTTCCACTTTAAAGTGGTGTTGCCACCAAAAAAAAATTGGCTTAAAAATCATAAAAAAAAATTTCAAAAAAAATTGGAAAAATTTTTTATTTTTTTTACTCACCTCTAAATGCCTGTTGCTAGGGGGTCCCTCGTAGTCTGCCACCTTCAGTGCCCAGCACCTGACGTCACTTCTCCCCTAGGCGCCGCACTGTCATCTGGGACCTGTCACCTGTCCCAGATGAGTGAGCGTCGAATCACGGCGTCGCTCGCGCATGGGTGCCCGGCTGTGAAGCCACAGCCGGGTGCCCACATTAAGAATGCCGGCGCCGCGAGCGGAGCGGGGAACGAGAGGGGGCCTCGTTCCCTCGCATCGCTGGACCCTGGGACAGGTAAGTGTCTGATTATTAAAAGGCAGCAGCTGCAGTATTTGTAGCTACTGACTTTTAATTTTTTTTTTTTTTTTTGTGGGCCCTGTTTAAGGTAAAAAAAAAAAAACTGCCTTTAGAATGAACTTCTATGTGATGAATAAGACCATAATATAATGGTCCTGTTTTTAAACGTTTGCATATTCTTTTGTTCTCAATATCGTGTATTGCCTCATTTAGTATCAATGATATGAATACTGCAGCTGCTGACTTTTTTTTTTTATAGACACTTACCTCTTCCAGGGTCCAGCGATGTTGGCAGCAGAGGCTGATAAATTGCTTGGCTCTCTACTGCTGCCGGCGCCATTCTCGGTGAGGGAATCAGGAAGTGAAGCGTTGCGGCTTCACTTCCCGGTTCCCTACTGCGCATGCGCGAGTCGCGCAGTGCAATGAGAATCATCCACGCTGTCTCTGGGACCCGTGTGTGTCCCAGCAGACAGCGCGGCGGGACAGGAAGAGGCATAAACTCCCATGGGAGTCTATGCCCGGCAGTAGGTATAAATGCCTGTCTTAAACAGGTATCTGCACCCACCCTGAAAGGTGCCAAATGTGACACCGGAGGGGGGGAGGGTTCAGATGAGCTGAAGTTCCACTTTAGGGTGGAATCCCGCTTTTAAGTGATTTCCCTTTACCTGTGGCCCATTCTTAGTTGTCTGCCAAACTGTAGATGCAGATACAGCCTCTGTTCTGGCATTGTAAAAGCTGCTGCTGGTGGCTGTCAGAACACAATGGCCCAGCAGGAGGATTTGTATATCCATGCTGTATAGTGGGAATGGTGTAATCATTATGATATTATTTTTTTTTTTTAGTGTATAGCCAGCATGCACTGCATGTTTTTGATCTCCCCAGTGTGGCTGTAATGGCTTCTCTGGGACCTTTTAAGATCACTAAAGGATCGACTTGTCTTATGATTACACATCATTGTCTTGTTGGAAAGTCCAATGTGCCCCATGTGCAGCTTTCCTGCTAATAAATGCATCTTTTCCTCAAATTTTGCATTTAGCTTGCTATCAAATCTGACTAAGGCCCCTTTCACACTTATGCGACTTGTCTCACGATTTGGGACTGCAAAGTAGCATGACAAGTCGTTCCCCCATGATTTCCAATGACAGCCATTCATATTAGTCCGACTTCAAAGTAGTCCCTGCACTACTTTGGTCCGATTTTGATGCCACTTACACAGGCATTCCTTGAAATCACGCCAAAAAATGCGCGACTTCGAAGTCGCCCAAGTGTGAAAGGGGCCTAAATAAATTCCTTGTACGGCTACAAGCTGACACACCCTCAAAAGATATTCGCATCATGCTTTACAGTAGGGATGGTGTGCTTCTCTTCATAGGCCTTGTTGACACCTATTCAGACATGGTGTTTATTTAGACTACTTTCACACTGGCAGTGCTGGCCATTAGCGCTAAAGCACCGCTCTTTTTTGCAGTGTTTTAGCAGCACTTTTCGGCCACTAGCGGGGCTTTTTTTACCCAAAAAAGGGGTTAAAAGCTCCAGTTTTGCAGCGCATTTAAATCGCTTTTCAGATGCTCTGGAAGTGCTGCCCATTCATTGCAATGGGCAGGTGGTTTTGGGAGGGCTAAATACAGCACTCCCAAACCGCCCCAAAGATGCTGCTTGCAGGACTTTTCGTAATGTCCCGCAGGCGCACTGCCCCAGTGTGAAAAGCCACACTGCAATGAATTGAAGGGGGTTTTCAGGCACTTTGCAGAGGCTATTTCTAGCACTAAAGCGCCTGAAAACTGTCCTAGTGTGAAAGTAGCCTAATGGTTATGACAATGGGGTTCAGTCCAAAGTTTTTTGAGGCTATTAATATATTGGCACAGCTGTGTATAGTTTGCTATTGCTGACCTCATGAGAATGTTTGTTAGTTATCTGGCTGTGATGCTGATTTGTTGGCTTTCAAATTTTGAGTTGCTGATCAGAACAAGTATGTAGACTGGGAGTTCTAAATTCACTGTTGACTTGCTTTTTGCAAGCCCCATGTCCCTGATTTACACTTTATCCATTGAGTCATTAGCTGATTGCTTGCTTCTTACAGCCAGGTTTGTTTCATGAGTAGAAGCTAATGTGCATTATCTTGTCTATTTTTCCTCTTCGTAATACTTAGCACTTGTGTTTTTTATTTCATTTTTAAAGATGAAACCTCCTCTGATCACAGCCTGTTTGACTTGGCAGTGGAACCAGACCCTGTTAGCCTGAGTGTGCCCTCTCCTTCTCCTTCTAATGTCAGCAGTGTAAATGACCCCTGTCAACTTCCATCGAAGCTTCTTGATTCCCAAGACCTCAAGCCTGTTACTCCTGAGACCTTTGAAAACGAACTTGGTGAAGGTACTTAAGTGTAAAAAAAAAAAAAAAAAAAAAAAAAAAAGGCTTAACTTCTTATTAAAGCAGTATTAAGCCCAAAACAAATGTTATTTCCTCTCAGACTCCATGGCCGCAACGTGTGGGTTTAGTCCCGCCTCCATTACCCTATAGGACACTACTCCCATAAATCTTTGCTCCCCGCCCACGGCCGTGTTCTTTTTTTTTTGTCCTCCTCCGAAGGACCTAGTTGGTGGTCTTTCTACCTGAAGATAGTTTCCCCAAGATCCTGATTGGCCGATCTGCGACTCTGGATGGAAAAGTCGCATGGCTCCGCTAAGCCCTAGCTATTAGCAGGGTATGGAGTGGGCAGTGGAAGAGGCGCAAGGAAGAAGCCCTTATCCTAGCCACTGGCAGGCAGGCTGCGCATTGGTCAGACAGCCAGCTACTAGCAGGTGACCTGTTTTTGCCCTGGAGAAGTCCGGTCTTACCTTCGGCCTGGTCGATCGTGGTGGAGTGGTGAGAGTATCGATATTTCTTTTCATGGCAGCAGTTTTTGTTATCTCCTGTGGGGTTCCATTTGTTGTTTGTTTGTAGCATGTGTGTTTTGTTTTCTCAGGCATGGCGGCTGGTTTCTCCTGCGTTCCAGCCGCCGTATCACTTCCGCTGTCGTTTTTCGGCCGTTTTGCGCGAGCGCGGTACGAGAGCGAGGCTTGGTTCGCGCATGCGCGATAGCGGCGATTTGCCGCTTTTTGCGCATGCGCATTGGGACGGCAATGACGTCACAGGGGCGCGCTATTTAAACTGGGGAAATAGCCTGCAAGCTTTGGGAATGATTGCAGGTTATCCCAGTGACTTCCCCAGGCTCCTGTGTTGCAGCTGCTGGTAAGTGGCTTTTCTGGGACAGGTCAGAGGAATCTTCCTGTCCCTTGCATTGATCTCTTGTCATTCTCAGTTCAGATGGATATCGCTGAGGACATGGATTCACCACTGCCTGTCTGTGGCCAGCCCTCTCAAAAAAGGTATTGGGAATATGTCTTTTCCTAATGGTCTGGTAATTAGGGAAGGGTGTGTGCCTGATTGCTTATCTATTGCCTGATGTTTTGTTTTGTGTGTGGTCTTTGTCTTTTTGTTTTTTCCTCAGCCCTTCTAGATCAGATCCACATCGCAGCTCTCATAGAGGAAGCGACTCCTCCAAGTCGCAAAACCGGCAATCCTCTTCCAAATCCAAACATGGTGGTTCCTCCTCTAAATCAGGACACCGTAGTGAAGAGCGCTCTCACTCCAGTCGCTCCACCAATTCCTGCTGGGGATGCAGAAGTCAAGCTCCCCCAGGAAGATCCTTATACGACCTTTGTTTTTCCAAAGCTTCCAAAGAAAGAGGAGATACGGATCAACAACTTAAATCCCTGGTGGAAAGGGTTGTGAAGGAGTCGCTCAGGAACATGGATGATCATTCCCATACACCTCCAGCGGAGCAGTCTCGTTCTCCAGTAAGGGAGACCCAGTTGCAAGATACCTGGGAGTCCTCGGTTCAGAGCCACCCTTCGGTTGCCATATCTGACAGTGACTCGGAGGAAGATAGCCCTCCTGTGGGTTTTGATTTTGCTCTGCTCCCACCCTTGGTTAAGGCTATCAGAGACACACTTAATTGGGAAGACCCAGTAGAAGCTGCTCCCAAACAAAGAAAATTCTTTAAACCATTAAAGAAAGAGCGTGTTTAATTTTCCTTTTATTGCAGAGCTTGGCGAAATCGTCACGGACGAGTGGGGCAAGGTGGAAAAGAAAAATTCCATGCTTTCCAAAATCTCCAAACTCTATCCCTTCAAGGAGGAAGAAGTGAAGCACTTGGAGTCTGCTCCCTTGATAGATGCAGCAGTCATGAGGTTGGTGAAGTATGTGACTCTCCCTTTAGAGGACACAGTGTCCTTTAAAGACGTGTTAGACCGTCGGATTGATGCAGACCTGAAGAGGGTGTACCTAACAGCAGGCATGGCCTGTAAGCCAGCTCTAGCCGCTTTGTCTAAAGCGATGGAAGTGTGGACTGACAGTGTAGATGAGACACTGAGAGGCATCTCGGATGATACGGCTAGATGCTCACCTATTCAAGAATTGAGGCTTGCGGCAGCTTTTCTTGGGGAAGCCTCTATTGACATCATACGCCTGACGGCTCGGGTAATACTTTCGTCTGTCACTGCCAAACGGGCGCTGTGGCTCCGCCCCTGGTTAGCCGACCCAGCCTCAAAACAAGTCTGGTGTCGTATCCCCTTTGAAGGGTCCTCCCTGTTCGGGAACAAGTTGGACGAGGCGATTACCCGGGCCACTGGTGGGATGTCGGGGTTCCTTCCCCAAGGTCAAAGAAGATCTTTCCCAAAAAGGCAGTACCAGGAAAGAGCTAGGGAAGCTCGCAGGTACAGACCTGGCCGGGGATTTTCCAGATCCTGGAAATCAAGACAATCGTCTTTCAAGAAGACAGCAAAAAGTGATTCCAAAGGAGAGAGGGAGCCGACCAAATCCTTTTGAGGTTGGGCCCGCTCAGACAGGTCAGGTGGGGGCTCGGCTTTTCCACTTTCGTCATGTCTGGGCGGCTTCGATCCAAGACTTTTGGACCATCAATGCGGTCTCCTCGGGTCATGCTTGGACCTTCAGGGAAGCCCCCAGGCTCAGGTGGGTCCCTACTTCCCTTCCGACTACAGAAGAAAAAAGACAAAGCCTTCTGACTTGCATAAAATCTTTATTGGTTCAAGGCGCTGTTATCCATGTTCCGGCCGACCAGCGAGGCAGGGGGATCTACTCTCCCCTCTTTTTGGTCCAGAAAAAAAGCAGGGCCTGGAGGCCGGTCATAGACCTGACCCATCTAAACGCCTTCATAAAAAAGGAAAGGTTCAAAATGGAAACACTGTCCACAATACAACATTCCGTCCAACCAGGAGATTGGATGATCTCCATAGATCTCAAAGACGCCTATTTTCACGCTCCCATTGCCGAAAACTATCAACAATTCCTTCGCTTTTCAGTAGGCAAGCTCCATTTTCAATTCACGTGCCTTCCCTTCGGGCTATCAACTTCTCCGTGTGTGTTTTCAAAAACTCTGTTGGCAGTGATAGCTCTTCTGAAAACCAGGGAAATTCGTCTACATCACTATTTAGACGACCTTCTACTATTGGCACAAGACAAAGAACAGCTTCTAATTCACAGAAGGCAAGTTATGTCCACTCTACAGGAGTTCGGGTGGATACTGAATCTGGAGAAGAGCCAACTAACCCCATCGCAAACCCTACTATTCTTAGGGGCTCTGTTCGACAGTCAGTGGCACTATCTCACTACCAGAGGAAAAGATCTCAGTAGTAAGGGACAGAATCCGTCCAGCTCTTATGGCTTCCTACCTTCATGCTCTCCAGTGCCTAAGAATTATAGGCACCATGGTTGCAACAATCCCGATGGTGAGATGGGCGCAGTGGAGGATGAGGCCTTTTCAGAAGGGCTTCCTTCAGCAATGGACAGGCAACAAAGCCCAGGCGATTCGAATTACTTCATCCATGAAGAACTCCCTTCTATGGTGGCTACAATGGGAGAACCTTTGCAACTGCCATTTCATCCGTCCCATCCCATGGGTAACTATAACATCAGATGCCAGCAACAGGGGATGGGGGGCCCACTGCCTGGCGGAAGTCGCCCAGGGCACTTGGGATCCTCCCTCCAGAAGGACAGTGTCAAATGTCCTGGAATTGAGGGCGGCCTTCCAGGCCCTTCTGGCTTTTCGTCACCTGATCCCAGGGGCCTCGGTCCATCTCAGACTGGACAATACCACAGCAGTGGCATACATCAGAAGGCAAGGGGGCACCCGAAGTCTTTCCCTTCTCCAAGAAGTGGAACCGATCATGTCTTGGGCTGAGAAGAATTTGAAGGATCTGACAGCGACATATGTTCCAGGAATTCAGAACGTCCAGGCAGACTTCCTCTCCCGAATATCTCTAGACAACAACGAGTGGTCTCTCCACGAGGAGGTATTCGATTGGATTCGAACACTGGGGATCTCCCCAGAGGTCGACTTGTTTGCCTCCCCATGCAACAAGAAAATAGCAAAGTACTATTCAAGGTACAGAGATCCACAAGCCTACGGGGTAGATGCCCTGACGGAAAAATGGTGGTTCCTCAAGGCGTATGCCTTTCCTCCAATCCCAATCATCCTACAGTTCCTGAAGAGACTCAGGTCGGAAACGGCAGAGGTAATTGCAGTAATTCCCTACTGGCCCAACAGGCCTTGGTTTCCGCTTCCGACACTCCTCAGTGTCAAGGATCCGGTTCCGTTACCATCCAGACCAGACCTCCTGTCCCAGGGTTTGAGGTCCCTGTCCGGATCACCTGCACCTAAGGGCCTGGTCTTTGAGAGGGGAAGGCTGGAAGCGTCAGGCTGTCCATTAGAGGTTATTCCCACTCTCCTTAGTGCAAGAAGAGGTAGTACCAATCGGGTGTACGAAAGGATCTGGGCGAAGTTTACCAGTCACATGGCTTCCAGGTCTAGTTCCTGCAATACATTGGCAGTTCAGGATGTGTTAAGCTTCCTTCAAACAGGACTGGATATCTTGCTTTCTGTTAGTTCCCTGCGTGTCCAAGTTTCTGCTATCTCAGCATTTTCTGGAGTCACGTGGGCCAATCATCCTTTGGTTCAACAGTTTTTCAAAGGTGCAGTCAGGCTTAGGCCGCAGAGGAAACCCAGGTTTCCAAAATGGGACCTCCCTCTGGTGTTTGGATTTCTTTACTCAACTCAACAGATCACTTTCAATTAAGGAACTAACACTTAAAACCTCCTTTTCTGGTGGCCATAACGTTGGCGAAGAGAATTTCAGAGATTCAGTCGCTAGGCTCCAAGGAACCTTTCCTCACCTTCTTCCCGGATAGAGTGGTCCTCATTCCAATGCTGGGATCAAATCCCAAAGTAACCACTGTTTTCCATGAAAACCAGGAAATCACTCTTCCTACCTTCATGTCTGATGGAGGTTCGGATCCACATCCTCTTGACATGGGTGCTACACTAAAAGAATATCTGGATGTTACAGCTTCATTTCGTCAGGCTGACTCCCTCTTCGTTCTGTTTCATGGAAAGAATAAGGGCTCTAAAGCTTCTGTTAGATCCATTGCTGCGTGGGTGGTCCAAGCCATCCAGTGGGCTTACAGAGAGAAGGGCTTGGCTCCTCCTGAGGCAGTGACGGCACATTCCACCAGGAGTCTTTCCACATCATAAGCAGCCTTGCGTCACGTGGCGCCGGAAGTGATCTGCAGGGCAGCGTCTTGGTCTTCAATACATACGTTTATGACCCATTACTGTGTTGAACCTGCATCCTTAACTTCTGTTAATTTTGGTTTAAAAGTCCTATCGGTTGACAGCGTTAAATCTTTTCTGTTCAGCATTTTGCCCACCCAAGTGTGTTTTTTGGGCGAGTTATTTCCCACACGTTGCTGAAAATAGGCACTCGAATACAGTAGGTGTGTTACTGACCAGATCACCAAGTGAAAACAGAGGGGGGGGGGGGGAGCCTAACAAAGAAAACTGAGGCCACCACATCAAATGACTGGTAAGCTGCAATATATTGGAAAATTCCTATCAAAATACTTACCGTAATTTTCCTTTCCTGATGGACTCCATGGCAGCAACGTGTGGGTTTAGTCCCGCCTCCATTACCCTATCGGACACTACTCCCATAAATCTTTGCTCCCCGCCCACGGCCGTGTTCGATAACTAGACTACTCCAGCCATTTGGGAGGGAACTCCTGCTGCCATGGAGTCGGTCAGTATTTTGATAGGAAATTTATGGAGTCCATCAGGAAAGGAAAATTGCTGCAAGTATTTTGATAGGAATTTTCCAATTTCCTGACAGACTCCAAAGTCTGTCAGGAAATTGGAAAATTCCTATCAAAATACTTACCGTAATTTTCCTTTCCTGATGGACTCCATGGCAGCAGGAGTTCCCTCCCAAATGGCTGGAGTAGTCTAGTTATCGAACACGGCCGTGGGCGGGGAGCAAAGATTTATGGGAGTAGTGTCCTATAGGGTAATGGAGGCGGGACTAAACCCACACGTTGCTGCCATGGAGTCCATCAGGAAAGGAAAATTACGGTAAGTATTTTGATAGGAATTTTCCAATATATTGCAGCTTACCAGTCATTTGATGTGGTGGCCTCATTAGTTTTCTTTGTTAGGCTCCCCCCCCCCCCCCCTCTGTTTTCACTTGGTGATCTGGTCAGTAACACACCTCCTGTATTCGAGTGCCTACACTCTGGATAAAGGCGCACAATTTTTGCCAAACTCCAGCTAACATTGTATAAGGCGGCATTCACACAGCAATTTGATTTGCGAGCAGATTTGCTGCAATTCTGCCTGCAATTTCAAAGTGCCCAGGTGTGAATGAGAAATTGCCAAAGGCACATTTTGAGATTCCATTCATTTGCATGGCACCTAAAATTGTGGTACGGTTCTGCCGCGGTTGTCATGCTGCAATTGTGGCAAACCGCATCGCGTGAAGCATGTCGCCCAAAAGTAGCGCTTCAACTTTACGTTGTGTGGTTTGCTGCGATTGCATTGCGATTTATCCTGGCAGAACCACTCCCCAATTTTAGGTGCCATTCAAATTAATGGAATCTCAAATGTGCCTTTTGCGATTTCTCACTCACACCAGGGCACTTTGGAATTGCGGCTAATCTGCCCGCGATTCAAATCGCTGAGGTGTGAATGCAGCTTAAGTAGTTATAGAAACTTTATTTTTTTTCCCTTTGGCTTTACAAATAAAAGCTAATCATTGTAAGCACCCCTGTCGGTGGTAAATGATTTGCCACAACACTCTTAACTGCTACATTTGCAGGAGAGCTTTTGAAAATCGTCAGACAAACTGGCTGGATCAGCTGGTGAAAATAAGGGAAATAAAACGAATACAGCCATCACATTTAAGAATTGGTAGATTGCAATATGTTTGCTTTTGGGTTTAATACTGCTTTCATTTATAGTCTGCATTGTTTTATTTCCGATTTGACTTTTTTAGCTGTGTTTTATCAATGTATCAATGACCTTTGTTTTTGTGTCCATTCACATGGTAGAGCGTGTGACGAGATGCTATATAGAATTTGTTGTTAGTAAGTTAATCCAAAACAAGAAATAATGGATAATTATGTCATAATCAAAGGTTGACTTATTTACATTTTGATTTAGTCTGGTGGGTTGTTTTTTGGGGGTATATATCAATTGGCTCTCATGTGCTTATGCACTTTTCACAGTGGTTTCAAGTCCTCTGTGTTGGTGGAGGGCTCAACAGAAATCCAAATGTCAAATCATTTTTCTACATCTTTGATTTTAATTCCGACTGCAGAGTTACCCATGGAACAGACTTGTAGTCCATTGTGTGATTTCAAGGAACAGGAAGTAAAGATGGAACAAATTAACCAGAGCCCAAAGTCAGAAACGCTGGATTTGGAATGCCCATCGTATTCAGATACTGCCAATAAATCACCAATGACTGATGAAGACCAGAGCCCTAACTCAGTCCATGCAGAATCTACTCCATCTGAACTGGGAGAAAGTGTAACTGAAGGTATTCATAAGCTGTTTTTTTTTTTTTTGTTTTTGTTTTTTTGCCTGCTCAAGAGCAGTTAAATAGTTCATAACATTTTATGAACTGTTAGATATTCATATTTTAGAAATGACCCATTTGTATGCATATGACTGAAAATGGTTATAGCATGACTGCACTGAAAATGTTTCAGCCGATCCTATTTTGTAATGTTCTCCATATAAATTTACAAGTTATACTACTACTCACTAGTAAGTGCTTCATTTGCAAAGTACAGTGCTGAATGTCGAAAATTCGTCAAACTACCCAGTCCAATCCATAAATTTTAAGCTGGGCCCACTTTTTTTTTTTTTGTGAAATCCCCAAGCTGAACGATTAAAAACAACTCTGATTCTTGCATCCACACAAGCGTGGTGGATGCAGGAATCTCCCCTGCTATGCTATTGTATACTGACAGCCGGGACTTCTCTTCTGATGAGCCAGCCAGATATGGTGCGATTGTTTGTTTGTTTTTTTTTTTTTTTTTTTCTTTCCTGCAACCCGAGTCAGTGTTGATTGGGGGTGGGATTGTAATACAATTTGTATCTGAATTGTTTGTGTCATGTGAAATTTGGATTTGAAATATGTTTTTGGTACATAATGCTAACGTCATATTTTTACAGATTTGTTGGAAATGGAGAGCCCAAAAACAAGTAAAAATGAAAAACCTGAGTCAATACTGGAAAGTTTTTCATCTATTAAAATGTATAGAAAAAAAGAAACCCCAGAGCCCAGTGCAGTGGAGCCTGAAGAAGAAGAAGAAGAAGAATTGGAGCCTGGAGAAGTGAAAGGTAAAAATCTAAAATGCCTACGAGAAGTCACTGGAGACACAGCCCACATAGCCGTATCAAGGCCCTCCCATCTAGAAAATCAAATTCTTAAGCTATAAGTCTTCAACTGCTTTACTTCAGGATTTTGTAATGGATGTCAGGCTGTCTAGTTGCCAGTATTTGTAACTTGATCCTAGTTAAAGTGGTGGTAACCCTAAATAAAAAAAAAAAAAGCAAGATCCTGTTCCCTTATAGCAGATTAAACCGCTTGTGCTGTCTAATCTGCCCCTTTCTAAGCTGTAAAATAAATACCTGGTTTTATCCTGCCTGTTCCTGTGTCCTCTGTGTGCTGACCACAGTAAACCATGGCTGCTGATCCCCGATTTTACTGTGGTCAGGTTGCATGCCTCTGTCATCTCGCTGCTCTCCTCTCTCCCCCCTCCCTCCCTGCCTGTCAGCCCGCACCCCCCTCCTGCCACTATTAGTAGCTGGCAGTAAAAGTAAATAATTACAGCCAGCCCCTCTGTTCTCATAATCTCCCCTACTGTGTAAATATTTTTGTAAAAACAAAGCCTGCAAATACCTTATCTTTTGCTCTCTTCTGGCCTGTCACAGCGGTCATGTGATGTCAGAAGGGGTACTCGGCCCCTCCCTCTGTAGCCAGTAGATCGAAGGATAAGAGGAGCCAGAGGTCACGTGACCTGCCATAAAAGATCAAAGATAAGGTATTTACAGGCATTGTTTTAAAAAAAAAAATTACACAGTATAGGAGAGATGAACAGAGGAGCTGGCTGTAATTTGTTCTTTAGCTTTACAATCACTTTACTTTTTAACAGTTCCATACTAGACAAAAAGCAAAATAATAATTCTGATACATTATTATGTCCGAAGATATTAAAATTGATAATTTAGGAGCTGCTATTGTTGACTGATTGTTAAAGTTGCGTGTTTCAGGGCTAACATCCTCATTCAAAAACTTGAGTCAATGACTTGTAATAGGTATAGGCATATTCTGTACTGGGACATCTACTATACACATGCTTGTTCTGAAAAATGGACTTGAGTTGCAGTAGAGAGAATGAGGGTGATGGCTATGATATCTGCAGAATATATTAAGCTGGCAATGTCAGCTTGCTTGTTCCTTTTCTGACAGGCTCTGTGTAAGGGTGTTCTTGCAAAACGGGAAACATTGATCTTTATGCCCACTTTACATATATAGTTTAAACAGTGATCTTTTCACCCGCTTGCTAATAAAAGTATATCGGCTTTTCTAATTATTACCTTCCAGTGTCTAGGCATGCACAAATGAGCTTTGTAATGGGGTAATTCCTAAACGATAGCTCCTACATTTTTATTTTATTTTTTCCTGCAGGAACACATCGTAGGAGGGTTGCCACACCAGAAGAAGTGAGTTATCCTCTGCTACATGGGTAAGTTATTTTTTTACATTCATGCAGGGTCTTTATGGAGTGCCTAACCTGTGTATGGACGAGTTTCGAATTTATCGCTTTAAAGTAGACTTTTAAGATTATGGATCTTCAGTGCAAATTATGGCTACAACTTTATACATTATTCTTTGCAATAAAAGGAGGTTCTAAAGTGTGAAAAGCTGTTGGGAAAATTATTTTATACATCTGTTGTATATGGTTACATTTGCATAAGCAAAGTTGACCATTGGGGAAAATATATGTAGTAACCATCTGTAGATCCAGAGGTATAGGATTCTGAAGTTCTGTGTGGATCTTTAACTTTTCCTGTAAAATGTAAGCTTATCCACACCCATTTCTGCCTTGGGCACCTTTTTTGCTTGTTCATTAATGTGATGGGTGGCCCCACTGAGCAGTGGGAAAATTCAGCAGATGTAAGGAATGGCTTCAGCTGCCTGTAGCTTTGTATCATTTGATATATTTTAATACATTTTTAGAGGCTAACCTCTTTTGCGTTTTCCTCTTATGCTCATTTTAAATTTACAGGGCTTGTCATTGTTTACCTTCCAAAAACCTGGCCCCATATCGTTCATTTTTATCGACCAATAAAAGTATATCTAAAGCTAAAACAATTTTTTGCTTAGTGGTGAGAGTTTAAACCCTGTCACGTTGTTTTGTTTATGTACCTGCTGGGGAGATTTACCCTATCTATGTGTCACAGGGTTTAACCACTTAAGGACCACTTGAGATTTGGTGTTTTACAAGTTAAAAACTGTTTTTTTTTTTTTTTTTTTTGCTAGAAAATTACTTGGAGAAAAAAAATGTATGTGTTTGGGGGTTCTAACACCCTAGAAAATAAAATGGTGGTCATTGCAATATATTCTGTCACACCGTATTTGTGCAGTGGTCTTACAAGCACACTTTGTATTTTTTTTTATTTTTATTAATACATTTGTCTTATTTTTTAATTAAAAAAATCAGTAAACATCCCTTGTAATAGAAAAAAAGCATGACAGGCCCTCTTAAATATGAGATCTGGGTCAAAAAGACCTCAACTCTCATATTTACACTAAAATGCAATAATAAAAAATGCAATAGTAAAAACTGAAATTTTTAAGTTCTAACAGGAATGGAGGGGGAATGTTCCAATGAGCATCCATGTGACTCAGGAACAAAGCTATATGAGAGAGGATTTCCCTCACTTTTGAAGAGGTCTTGTCTTGTGTCTAAAGAACAGGCAATGAGAGAAAATCTCACCAGTGGGACACAAATAACGGGGGGGGGGGGGGGGGGGGGGGGTGGACACTATAAAATTGTAATCCTTTCCTACTCCAAAACCTACTGAACAAGTTAGAAATTTTTATATAAACTGAATAGAATGTTTTTAGTTTCTTGCACTACCTGCTCACCTCTCAAAAAAAACTACCAGAACTTTTGGGTGAAGTTCCACTTTAAACTATTTTACATTTTTTTAACAGACAGTATAAAAGCGCTTTTAATCAAAACATCCCAGCCTCTTCTAGCTGCTTTTAATTCTCAGAACAGTGACCCTAAACTCCCTTTTTTTTTTTTTTTTTTTATCAGTTTAAAAACGCCTATGTATTGTATTTACATCCGAGGACTTGCCGATTTCCAAGATTCTACAAAAAAATTAGATTTAAATACCTGTGTTGTGAACTTTGGAGATTAATTCATCCACAATGTTTATAGTTGCATTGATAAATGAGGGCTGAACTGTGTTTATTCAGAATACTTAATGTGGATGTAAGCCTGATTCATGAAATTTGACCTAGGCACATATATCTGTAGTGTTTATCTCTATCCAAAGCCCTGAGTTGTGTGTCTTTCTGCTGTTTCGTTACTCTATCAGCATGATAACTTCTGACTAGTTCTCTGAGACTAGATAAAAGCAGCTGGAAATGTGTGTTGGGTGCTATAAATTAGAAAAGAGCTTGTCTTGTCACAGCACAGCTCTGAAAGTATATTTTGTTCTGCCTATGTGGAGTGGGGGTGTGTGCATTTCCTCCAATCAGCTGTCAGTGTAAGCTAAGACCACACTCCTACTGCTGAATGAGGAAGCAAACAATTCTAACACAATGTAAGAATTCTAAAGAATATATAAAGCTGTATATATAAAAAATATATAAAGCTGAAGACCGCAGATATGCATGTAAAACTTTTATATAGGTTCACTTTAATGGCTGTAAAGCAGCTATGAAATCCTAGAATAAACTGGGAGACTATGGCAGTGAAGGGACAGCTCTAACCTGTCTGCGCTAGAGTAGAGCAAACGGGTGACTTTGTCATCCTTGCACATTATGACCAGTGCAGCAGAACTTGCTACAGCTCTGCTTTAAAGCCCAACTCTGGGCAAAAACCGACTTTAAACCTGGTTGCAGGCATATTTATTTTTGCACACTAGAGGGGGAGGGGCATTGCATTTTAAACCGTAAGATAGATGTAATTAAGGTCTCCATGCAGCTTAATCAATTGACTTTTTGGTTTTCTTTCAGCACCTAAGAAATGTAATGCTTCTCTCTAACTTGCATTTGGGACATTACTTTAACATGAGTACAAATATAAACTAGTGAAATTCAATTACAATTTGAGGAGCCATAATGTATTCAGGCTGCATTTAATATTTTTGTGCTCTCTTCAAAATTGGTGTACCTGCTCTTTTATCTGTATAGATGGAAGCGTGAAGTTCGGATAAGGAAAGGTAGCCATCGCTGGCAGGGGGAGACCTGGTATTATGCTCCTTGTGGTAAAAGAATGAAACAGTTTCCTGAAGTCATTAAGGTGAGTGTAATCTTCTGTTATTTGATTGTGACCATTAACCATTTTACAATGGAAATATACAGTATAATAGCTGGACTGTGGCTATGCACCTTAAGTAAAAATTAGCAATTATGATCGCTGAAGAATCCAGGCAGTCAGGATATACAGTATCTCACAAAAGTGAGTACACCCCTCACATTTTTGTAAATATTTTTTTTTATATATTTTCATGTGACAACACTGAAGAAATTACACTTTGCTACAATGTAAAGTGTCAATATTTTGTGTGGCCACCATTTTTTTTTTCCAGCACTGCCTTAACCCTCTTGAGCATAGAGTTCACCAGAGCCTCACAGGTTGCCACTGGAGTCCTCTTCCACTCCTCCATGATGACATCACGGAGCTGGTGGATGTTGAAGACCTTGCGCTCCTCTGCCTTACGTTTGAGGATGCCCCAGAGATGCTCAATAGGGTTTAGGTCTGGGGACCTGCTTGGCCAGACCATCACCGTTACCCTCAGGTGCTTTAGCAAGGCAGTGGTCATCTTGGAGGTGTGTTTTGGGGTTGTTATGTTGGGATACTGCCCTGCGGCCCAGTCTCTGAAGGGGGGGGATCATGCTCTGCTTCAGTATGTCACAGTACATGTTGACATTCATGGTTCCCTCAATGAACTGTAGGTCCCTAGTGCCGGCAGCACTCATGCATCCCCAGACCATGACACTCCCACCACTAGGGATGAGCTCCGGCATGTTCGCATGCTCCACGTGTAGAGCCTGCCAGGAAGTCGGCGCAGCGTTGCGCCGACTTCCTGGCGGGCTCTGCATGTGGAGCATGCAAACACGCCTGAGCTAATCCCTACCCACCACCATGCTTGACTGTAGACAAGACACTTTATCTTTGTACTCACCTGGTTGCCGCCACACATGCTTGACACCATCTGAACCAAATAAGTTTATCTCATCAGACCACAGGACATGGTTCCAGTAATCCATGTCCTTAGTCTGATTGTGTTCCGCAAACAGTTTGTAGGCTTTCTTGGGCATCATTAGAAGAGGCTTCCTCTGGGATGACAGCCATGCAGACCAATTTGATGCAGTGTGCGGCCTATGGCCTGAGCACTGACAGGCTGACCCCCACCCCTTCAACCTCTGCAGCAATGCTGGCAGCACTCGTACATCTATTTTCCAAAGACAACCTCTGGATATGATGCTGAGCATGTGCACTCAACTCCTTTGGTCGACCATGGCGAGGCCTGTTCTCAGTGGAACCTGTCCTGTTAAACTGCTGTATGGTCTTGGCCACCGTGCTGCAGCTCAGTTTCAGGGTCTTGGCAATCTTCTTTATAGCCTAGGCCATCTTTAGATAGAGCAACAATTTTTATTTATTTTTTTTAGATCCTCGGAGTTCTTTGCCATGAGGTGCCATGTTGAACTTCCAGTGACCAGTATAAAAGAGTGAGAGCCATGACACCAAATTGCACACACCTGAGACCTTTTAACACTGAGTCACATGACACCAGGGAGGGAAATGGCTAATTAGGCCCAATTTGGACATTTTTCACTTAGGGGTGTACTCACTTTTGTTGCCAGCGGTTTTGACATTAATGGCTGTGTGTTGAGTTATTTTGAGGGGACAGCAAATTTACACTGTTATACAAGCTGTACACTCACTACTTTACATTGTAGTAAAATATAATTTCTTCAGTGTTGTCACATTTAAAAAAGATATAAAATATTTACAAAAAAATGTGAGGGGTGTACTCCCTTTTGTTAGATGTTGTACGAATTGCATGAATTTTTTTTTTTTTCCCTTGAACAAATCTGCAATGCACAGATTTAGGAGAATCATCAAATTGCAAGTTTTTCATATTTGACCAATATATTCTTTGTTTGCTAATCCTAAGGCTCCATTCACACCAATTTCGTTTTATTTTTTTTAGGAGCACAAATGTCTTAGATTCAGCAATGTTATGGTGTACAGTACATAGTCATTCTCTGTTTATGCAACTAAATTATGGAATTGGACTACATTATCATGCATTTTTACCTATGTTTTTCTTTCTGTGTGTTTCCATTCTGCTGCTGTGCAGTATCTCTCCAAGAAGGCTGGCCCCTACGTCCGCAGAGAGCACTTTAGTTTCAGTCCCCGGATGCCTGTTGGAGACTTCTATGAAGAGCGACACACTCAAGAAGTGAGTTTTTCTCAGAGGATAGTTTTTTGAAGATATGAATTGTGGACCAAATTTGCTCTGGATCATGATTGGATAATAGAAGCTCTGGTCAAAATGAATGCAACTGCACTTGCACTCTTTGCCTTTAGTAAATCAACCCCTTTTTAGCGACTGATCGTGGTTTCCTTTTAATGCTGACTGTACACATTGCAATTAGCAGCTCTTTACTGATTCAATACATTATTTTAATGTATATTTTCTAGGGCTGGGGAAATTTAAAGATTAATTCCTTTTAATCGTAAATTTTTTTTTTTTTTTTTTTGATCGATCAAAATTCTTTTGATCGTTACTCGACTCTCCGCCGGCTTCCGGGTCTTCAGGGAGTTCTGTGGGAGAGCCGGTGACATCGACGTCCCCCTAGTGCCTCTGTAATGTTGTATTCAGCGACCCATCGCAGTTTGCTACGGAAGTGACATTCCGTCGCCGCCGCCATGTTGCTACACCCCACACTCGTCCACAGTAAGGATACATTAAAAAGGGGGAAAGCACACATGTTACACCCACCGGAGTTTTGCATTTTAGACGTATTTATAACAGTAAAGTCACTTTCTATAGTGAAATACAGTACTTGGAACTCCATCTGACTGCTTAGATGTTGAATTTTAAAGGCAGAGAACTTCTGTCAGATTAGCAAACCTGTGAGATGACCAGGGTTGCCGCTGCTTTTAAAATTCAAGATCTAAGTAGTCAGACGGAGTGCGTGAGGAGAGCCGCAAACCGACAAATCTGCACTGGCAATTGGAACACCGATGATCAGTGCAGCCCCAACAGTGCCGCCTATCAGTGCAGCCTCATCAGCGCACATCAGTGAAGGGGAGAAATTTACTTCTCTACAACATTTTATAACTGAAACGAAGAAACTTTATTTTTTTCAACATTTTCGTTTTTTTTTTTTTTTTAACCACTTGCCGACCGCCCCCTGTATATATACGTCGGCAGAATGGCACGTACAGGCAGAACCACGTACCTGTACGTGCCATTCTTCCGGCGGGTGGGGGGTCCGATCGGACCCCCCCCGGCCGGCGGGGACGGTCGGGATCGCTTCAGGAGCGATCCGGGATGAGGGGACGGCCACTGGCCACCCCCTCGCGATCGCTCCTGGCGAATCAGATGCTTCCTCTGTCTGTGTCAATCAAAACACAGGCAGAGGAAGTGATGTCACGCTCGGTGCGCCGGTCTATGTGACCGGAACGCCGAGCTGTGAACATCTAAAGGTTAGTGCACCAACAGTACACTGACACCAGTACACATAGGCACACAAAACACCCCCCTGTCACCCCCAGATCACCCCCCAGATCACCCCCCTCCCCCCCAGTCACAGTGTCACTAATTGCAGTGATCATTTATTTACTGATCACTGCATTTAGTGTCAGTGTGACTGTAATAACTGTCAGTGCAGTTAGTTTTAGGTCCAAGGTAGCCCCCCCCCCCCCCTAATAAAGGTTTAACCCCTTGATTGCCCCCCAGGTAACCCTTTCACCCCCTTTTGCCAGTGTCACTAAGCGATCGTTTTTCTGATCGCTGTATTAGTGTCACTGCTGTCGCTAGGTAACCATTTTTTTTTTTAGGTAACCGCCATGTTTATATAGGTTCATAAATAGTTTTATAGGTCAGGTACCCCCATATTACAACCTAAATAAAGGTTTTAACCCCTTGATTGCCCCTAGAGTTAACCCTTTCACCAGTGATCACTGTATAACTGTCACTGGTGACGCTGGTTAGCCAGTTAGTTATTTCGTTATTTAGGTTCCCCGTCAGGTTTTTATATAGCGTCAGGTACCCCCATATATTACCTAATAAAGGTTTTAACCCCCTGATTGCCCCTAGTTAACCCTTTCACCCCCTTTTGCCAGTGTCACTAAGCGATCGTTTTTCTGATCGCTGCATTAGTGTCGCTAGGTAACCATTTTTTTTTTTAGGTAACCGCCATGTTTATATAGGTTCATAAATAGGTTTATAGGTCAGGTACCCCCATATTACAACCTAAATAAAGGTTTTAACCCCCTGATTGCCCCTAGAGTTAACCCTTTCACCAGTGATCACTGTATAACTGTCACTGGTGACGCTGGTTAGCCAGTTAGTTATTTCGTTATTTAGGTTCCCCGTCAGGTTTTTATATAGCGTCAGGTACCCCCATATATTACCTAATAAAGGTTTTAACCCCCTGATTGCCCCTAGTTAACCCTTTCACCCCCTTTTGCCAGTGTCACTAAGCGATCGTTTTTTCTGATCGCTGCATTAGTGTCGCTAGGTAACCAGTTTTTTTTTGTATTACTGTTACGGGTGACGCTGGTTAGTTAGCTTGTTTTTTTATACTGTCAGGGCACCCGCCATTTATTACCCAATAACGGTTTAACCCCCTGATCGCCCGGCGGGTGATATCAATTAGGTTTTAGGGTCAAATAAGGTCTGCGTCGCCCCAGGTTAGTGCCAGTACCGCAAACACCCACGCGCAAAGCATACACCTCCCTTAGTGGCACAGTATCTGAACAGATCAATATCTGATCTGATCAGATCTATACTAGCGTCCCAGCAGTTTAGGGTTCCAAAAAAAAAACGCATTGTTAGCGGGATCAGCCCAGATACCTGCTAGCACCTGCGTTTTCCCCCTCCGCCCAGCCCAGCCCAGCCCACCCAAGTGCAGTATCGATCGATCACTGTCACTTACAAAACACTAAGCACACATAACTGCAGCGTTCGCAGAGTCAGGCCTGATCCCTGCGATCGCTAACATTTTTTTTGTGGTAGCGTTTTGATTCAGTCGCTTCAGTCAGGAGCTTTTTTACCTGTGAATCTCAAAAAAATAAAAAAAAATAAAATAGTTGTCGTTTTATTGTTCTCTCTCTCACTCTATTCTCTCTCTATTGTTGCTCTTTTTTTACTCCATTCTATTCTGCAATGTTTTATTATGTTTTATTATGTTTTATTATGTTTTATCATGCTTGCTTTTCAGGTATGTAATTTTGTTTACTGTGTGTTTTAGTGTTGAGCATTTTTTTGTTTTCAGGTGCGCCATTCAGTTGCAACGCGGATTTATTTATCTTGACAGCAACAGCGTTTGCTCCCACGATACATAAAGCCGCGACTCCAACGCTGTAGGAGGTGATTTCACCACCACAGTTAAAAAAAAGAGCATATATGCCGAAGCATGGGGGCAGCAGGGGGGGGGGGGAGGAGCGTTTGGCTCCTAATGCCACGTACATACGGTCGAAATTCCGACCGTGTGTACATGGCATAACTTTTGCGGGAGGATGCCCCCATGCATCGGCATATATAAATGGTGCATGTATGCCCATCATTAGAAGTGGGTGGATGAAGGGAGGTATTCTAATGGTGGGCATACCCACCAATCAATCTCTTTTTTTTTCGTTCAGCCAAGAGGCTGCATGAAAAAAAAAAGATTACAATATATGTCCAGTATGTTGCTGGACTTTGAATGGTTATACCAGAATGATGCCTGCAGGTTTAGGTATCATCTTGGTATCATTCTTTTCAGCCAGTGATCGGCTTTCATGTAAAAGCAATTCTAGCGGGTAATTAGCCTCTAGACTGCTTTTACAAGCAGTGGGAGGGAATGTCCCCCCTCCCGGATATAAACCGCGCCATTGGGAAATTGGGAAAGCATTTTATCACACCAATCTTGGTGTGGTCAGATGCTTTGAGGGCAGAGGAAAGATCTAGGGTCTAATAGACCCCAATTTTTTCAAAAAAAGAGTACCTGTCACTGCCTATTGCTATCATAGGGGATATTTACATTCCCTGAGATAACAATAAAAATCATAACAAAGAAAAAAAATGGAAGGAACAGTTTAAAAATAAAATAAAAAAGCTAAATAAATAAAAAAAAAAAAAAAAAAAAAAAAAAAGCACCCCTGCCCCCCCTTCTCTTGCGCAAAGGCGTACACAAGCGTTGGTCTGGCGTCATATGTAAACAGCAATTGCACCATGCATGTGAGGTATCACCGCGAAGGTCAGATCGAGGGCAGTAATTTTAGCAGTAGACCTCCTCCGTGAATCTAATGTGGTATCATGTAAAGGCTTTTAAAGGCTTTTAAAAATGTATGTAGTTTGTCGCCACTGCGTGTTTGTGCGCAATTTTAAAGCATGTCGTGTTTGGTATCCATGTACTCGGCCTAAGATCATATTTTTTATTTCATCAAAAATTTGAGCAATGTAGTGTGTTTTAGTGCATTAAAATAAAAAAAAGTGTATTTTTTCCACAAAAAATGCGTTTGAAAAATCGCTGCGCAAATACTGTGTGGAAAAAAAAAATGCAACACCCACCATTTTAATCTGTAGGGCCTTTGCTTTAACAATATATATAGTGTTTGGGGGTTCAACGTAATTTTCTTGCAAAAAAAAAATATGTTTTCATGTAAACAAAAAGTGTCAGAAAGGGCTTTGTCTACAAGTGGTTAGAAGAGTGGGTGACGTGTGACATAGGCTTCTAAATGTTGTGCATAAAATGCCAGGACAGTTCAAACCCCCCCCAAATGACCCATTTTGGAAAGTAGACACCCCAAGCTATTTGATGAGAGCAATGTTGAGCCCATTAAATATTTATTTTTTTTGTCCCAAGAGATTGAATAATGAAAAAAAAAATATATATATATATTTTTTTTACAAAAAGTTGTCACTAAATGATATATTGCTCAAACATGTCATGGGCATATGTGGAAATACACCCCAAAATACATTCTGTTGCTTCTCCTGAGTACGGGGATACCACATGTGTGGGACTTTTTGGGAGCCTAGCTGCGTACGGAACCCCAAAAACCAATCACCGCCTTCAGGCTTTCTAAGGGTGTAATTTTTTTATTTCACTTCTCACTGCCAATCACAGTTTCGGAGGCCATGGAATGCCCAGATGGCATAAAACCCCCCAAAATGACCCCATTTTGGAAAGTAGACACCCCAAGCTATTTGCTGAGAGGTATTGTGAGTATTTTGCAGATCTCGCTTTTTGTCACAAAGTTTTGAAAATTGAAAAAAGAAAAAAATTTTTTTTTTTTCTTTACTTTCTTCATTTTCAAAAACAAATGAGAGCTGTAAAATACTCACCATGCCTCTCAACAAATAGCTTGGGGTGTCTACTTTCCAAAATGGGGTCATTTGGGGGGGTTTTGTGCTATTTTGGCATTTTATGGCCTTCGAAACGGTGATAGGTAGTGAGGAGTGAAATCAAAAATTTGCACCCTTAGAAATCCTGAAGGCGGTGCTTGGGTTTCGGGGCCCCGTACGCGGCTAGGCTCCCAAAAAGTCCCACACATGTGGTATCCCCATACTCAGGAGAAGCAGCAAAATGTATTTTGGGGTGCAATTCCACATATAACTATGGCATGTGTGAGCAATATATCATTTAGTGACAACTTTTTGAAAAAAAAAAAAATCTTTTTTATTTTTGTCTTTATTCAATCACTTGGGACTAAAAAAAAAAATATTCAATGGGCTCAACATGCCTCTCAGCAAATAGCTTGGGGTGTCTACTTTCCAAAATGGGGTCATTTGGGGGGTTTTGTACTTCTCTGCCATTTTAGCACCTCAAGAAATGAAATAGGCAGTCATAAATTAAAAGCGGCGTAAATTCCAGAAAATGTACTCTAGTTTGTAGACGCTATAACTTTTGCGCAAACCAATAATAAATATACGCTTATTGGCATTTTTTTTTACTAAAGACATGTGGCTGAATACATTTTGGCCCAAATGTTTGACTAAAATTGAGTTTATTAGATTTTTTTTATAACAAAAAGTAGAAAATCTCTTTTTTTTTCAAAATTTTCGCTCTTTTTCCGTTTTATATCGCAAAAAATAAAAATCACAGAGGCAATCAAATACCATCAAAAGAAAGCTCTATTTGTGGGAAGAAAAGGACGCAAATTTCGTTTGGTTACAAAATTGCATGACCGCGCAATTACCAGTTAAAGTAGTGCAGTGCGAAATTGAAAAAAGACCTCTGGTCCTTTGGCTGCCAAATGGTCCGGGGCTGAAGTGGTTAAAGTAAAATCCCAGTGGTGATTAAATGCCACCAAAAGAAAGATTTGTGTGATTTCATATGGGTAGTGTTGCATGCCCGCTAAGGCAAGTGGTTAATACAGGGAATGCATTAAGATAAAAAAAAGTCTTGCATTTAGAACCACTTTAAAATGTCAACCAGGCTATTACTTGAATAAAATCCCAGGTGCAACCGGTTTCGTTACATTCTGTACTGTATTTTTTTGACAAATGAAAACGACATTCACAGTTAGAATTTTGTTTGCGATTTTTTTTTTAAATACTACTGCATTGAATTTTCTTGTCACTATGGTTGAAAATGACCGTTGACCTCGCTAAACATTAGAACATCAAACAAATGTTTTGGAAACAAGTTTTAGAAATTCTACTCTACTATGGCCAACCTAAATTCAACATAGAAAATTAAAGTCTGTGCTGTATGGCAGAGCTGTGTAAATCCTTAAAATTGGATGGAAATAAATATAGAAGCTTTGTAGGGTAAACCTGCTCCCATGCATGTTTCATCTGTGCATTTAGCTGTTGCCTGGAGTTCAGCTTTAAAGTAAACCACTTTAAAGTGTTGGTCAAGCCACTGTATCCTTTTCATTCACCTAATGATAGGTGCCCGTGTGTGTGGTTTATAAAATAAAAATGCCATCTATACCCTTTTTCAGGGCGCCGCTAATGTAACCTGCCACCTCTCCCCTCTTGATCTGACAAAGCGGTTGGGACCAAGAATCCCCAGCTCACATCAGTCAGGAGAGAGGCAGCTGGCCACGTTAGTGGCACTCT